>CAOLHI010001363.1:0-727982 GCA_948474755.1 Ctenosaura bakeri
AGATTGTGAAAGAATTGCGAGGAGGGGTATGCAGTTGTTTGTAATTTGAGTTGTCCTTGCTGAGCCTTAATACCCTTTTGTCTTCTTAAATAGCCTACCTTAATCTTCTGTTTGCTTTTCTTATTAATTTGTCTGTTTAATGAGTGTTTTAGGTAGCAAAAGTGAGTGTTATCGGTAACAAAACATATTCTCCCACTCACTCAGGCCAATTTTTTTTCCTAGATATTGTCATTCTTCTTGTTGTTACTGATATGTGACAAGGAAGGACAGGCAATCTGACTTAATATGGAAAGGCAAAGCATTGTCTGGAACAACTTCACTGCAAACAACCTTTTATCATTGGCAGCAAATGAACTGCAGCAGATGCCCTTAGAGTCCCATCAGCCTTCTTCAACATGTTACAAAGTAGGACCAAGTTGTTTTTCTCAGGAAAGAGGCAGGAAAGTTCCAGCAGAGGGGAAATGCAGGTAAGATTTACAGAGCAGGAACAGGCAAACAACCAAAACAAAAAAGGACAGTGGCAGCAGTTTTCTCTTCAAGACACTGACCCAAACAAATCAGAAAGAGATGAATTAGGTAGAATATGAAGCCATGAGAGGAAACCTTCCAGTGCCAGTCCAGAGCAACTAATACCTTAAGAGAGAGAGAGCAAAGATTGTACAGATTTCCTCTGCTGGTCAGCTGGTAATAAATAAAGCATGCCTTCATCCTCATCCTGCTCCTTGTGCTGCATTACTGAATTTCACCATTACTGAATTTTGTTTACTAGTAGAGGAAAGAAAAAGAGCACCCTTTCTTCAAGTACACTTTGGGCCTTTCTGTGCTACACTGTTATAGTGCTATCACTCCACTTTCAACATCCTTGTGGAATTCTGGGGTTTTTAGTTTATCGAGGTCAAAGATGTTGAAAATGGAACAACAACACCATAACAGGCCAGTGAGGAAATGGCCTAGGATATGAACAGATGGATTCAAATTTCATGAAAAGAGATTCTACTTAATCTTCGGGGGGGGGATTCCTGCTGCTAAGACCTGCTTAATAGAAGAGAGCTTGAGAAGATGTGGACTTTCCTTCTTTGGAGGACTTTATACAGAGATTACAGGGTCATTTCTCAGGAGTGCTTAGCCATCGATTGTTTCATGGCAGATTCCGGAATAGATAGCCCTTGTGCTTTGTTTCAACCCTATGGTTCTATGATGGTTTCCCTCATCTTCTCTGACACTCGTCTTCCTATGGTTGCTTAGGTTTTCCATGGAGATGATGTTGCCATCACAAACATCTTTCCTAACAGCTTCTTGGATTTGACTTGTGGGCCTGGTGGTACACAAAATGAGTGGTCAAATCACATTTCTGACCTTGAATGAGTGGGAAGGAACTTGTATGGAAAAACACACAAAACCCACCGAATAATTGCTCTGCTTAAATTCATGTTGTTTCATAAGGCTCAGTTGATTAGGTCCTGTATATTTCCCAGATAATGTTATAAAACCTTTCTGGGGATGCAACAGATAAATTATACTTTATTTCACTATAACTGAATTTACTAGGTAGGTAAGATTTTTAACATTGTTTTCTTCTTAATGACATAGTAAATTAGATTCCAGGCCCTACACCCTAGAGTTCAATTAAACCAGATGTTTGAAAAACAGATAGTAATTTTTATTTGAATAACATTCCAGAACATTTTCCAAATAAACCAAAAAAGCAATCTGTCTGGAGGTATCTGTGCTGCATACTAAACCTTTCTTGAGTCCTTAACATCATTTGAGAATTTGTTTGTAAATTGAGTGCACTGTACTATACAGAAATGGAAGTCTAAAGTTGTCACTCAGTTTGGAGTGAATCTGGAAACTTCCCTCTGTTGAAACACTGCTGAATTCTCTAGAGCTTTGATGGTGCTAAAGGATCTCAAATGTTGGCTGCAGTACTTTACTTCCTGCAGCATGAGAACTCTGCTGCCACAAAATCAAGAAACAAGAGACAAACAAACAAAAATGGCAGGTAAAGGCTCTGTGCTTTCATGGTAACAGATAGATTGCAGTCCTAGTTTGCCTTATGTAACCCCAAGGACCAAACCCCATCCAGTGGGTCCTACAAGACTAAATCTAAACTGTCTCCCCTGGAAGGACATTCCCCACCTTCACCATATTCTTGATGCACGTTCTGATACTTAATTTCTATCTCCATAGAAGATGTTTCTGTCCAGATTCACTAGAGGACATCTTCCCCTACACATATGCAATTCCACAAACTTACCAGGTGGACCCTTATTCCAGCTTAAGTCTATTAACCAGAGCTACTAGAGATAAGTCCAGCAAAATAACTAGTAGGAGAGAATCCTACAAAGAGAATTCCTAAGTCGTTATCTGTGCTCCCATACAATGAAGAAATGGTGAGTCACTAATGGAAATATTGCATTGGAACAAAACCATCAGGGATGATGGTGATGATGATGATGATGATGATGATGATGATGATGATGATGATGATGATGGTGATGATTTTGTGAAAACATAGAGGTGTAGACATTTTTCGTTTTGATGTTGCCTTAATTATTCTAGCAGGGATAGTTCCTATTGTTTTAATTATTTTAAATAATATTGGCTTTTTAGCCTTTAAAAAATATTTTTCTTGGGAATATCATTGTAGCATGATAAAGACACACTCTTCTGAATGATGAGCACCGAAAAATATTTGAACTTTCTTTCCATTTTATAATTGTTTTAGTGGTGTAGTAGTTAAAAAACTGAAAGCCAGAGCGGTATAGTGGTTTGAGCATTGGACTATGACCCTAGAGAGCAGGATTCAGTTCCCCACTTGGCAGTGGAAACCCACTGCATGGCTTTAGGTGCATCACACACTCTTAGCTCCAGAAAACCCTGTGATAGCCTCATCTTAGGTTTGCCATAAGTTAGAAATGACTTGGAGGCACATAACAACAATTAGGCAGCAGGTTCTTCCCAGGACCACCACTGAAATACTCACAAAATGCACAGGCTGCAACACCATGTTTGAAAAGTCATGACTGCTTAAATTTTACATGAAAGATAGTGCCCCTTCTCATGTGTTGTCTGATGTGACTAGGAATGCAAGTAATGCTGATAAACATTGTGATCCACATAGAAAAAGAAGTGAAACACAGCAAGATTGTTTTCCTCATATGAGAGTGAAAGGATCTGCACTTTTTATTGTTTTGTGCAGAAACAAGGTTTGTGTTTTGTCCTGAATACAATGCTTTTTTAAGCAAAAAATGCATTTTGCACCAAAATCAGTAGGTTTTGTTTTGCAAAAAGTCTTAGTATACAAAACATGCAAAACAAGGGAGGAAAAAACCCTCTCGCAATTTCACTCAGTTTTCATTCTCAGTGTGAGAATGAAATAAGTGAAGATTTGCATCTATAGAAGTTATACCTCCATGTGTTCTATGAAAGCAAAGAGGGTAAAATATTTCCCTTCCCACTTTTTGGCAGATCTTCTCATTTGCTTGATTAAACATTCAAAATGTATAAAGTTCATTCATGTATGTATCCTTCCCTGGATTTCCAACAACAAGGTTGTGAATATTGTTGCTGATACAGCAAAAACAGCAGTATACACACAAAAGGATGTATCAGCAAGCTTGGAGGAATGCCAAGGTTTGCAGAAGTATGAATAGTTATTCGGGGAAGATATCATCCAACCAATCCAAAGATGACAGAGCATGCTCAGTAGCTGTTGCCTGCCAACTGACTGATTGGTGGTGGTGAAAACCCAGATGGGAGGAGTGAAGGAGAATTATGAAGCATTGTGCAAAATCTGTAAGACTGAAGCATTATGCTGGAAGTTCCATTTTCTAAATGATTCCCCCCCCCAATATACTAATGCAAGTAACACAACCTGCATAAATAAGCACTTTCTACCTACTGTATCTGATTCACTTCTCGTGCTTTCAAAGAAGAGAAGTTCAGTATCACTCATGCCATCATCTTTGCTTCTGCCAGCTTTTAACACATGTTCCAACACTCCTTTGTGCCATTCGGTCTGCCACCTTTCCTTGGGATTAATAAGCATCTCCATTACATGTGAAATGCTACACTGCATTAGCACAGAAATATGATCAATAAATGGCCAGTTCAGTCAGTGTGCAAGAAGACTTTGCCAAATGGAAGGTCAAACCTGATGAGAATACAATAGCTGAAGTGTCACTGCACAATTGCAGTGATTTAACAATAATTAGGGTATTACTTTTGCGTAGACACAATGCTTAAATAAGTTAGCTGTGAAAAAGTGAAGACTAATTTAATGAGAAGTTCTATATAGATTCCAAGAGGCCGTTATCTTTGTCCTTTATCTTTTATTTGTAACTTTTTTAAAAATGACCTATTCCTTTCCCTTGTGGAGAAGATGAGTCATCCTGAACACACTTCTTTTAAGGAGTCAGGCTTTCTGTTAAAAAAAAAAAATCTAGTTAATCTAATGCAAAATAATATTTGCCTCTTTTAGTTTGGTGTTATATGCAGAACAGCAACACTTTCAAAGAGAGGAAAAGAGATGGAGAATCTTAAGATTTATCTGACTGATTCTGTAGCTTCTTGAATCCAAATAGGAAGTTCTTGCCCTATCCTATTCCTGCAGGAAATCTGTCTTTCTCTTATCAACTTTCTTCCATGTTGGTCAATAAGCCCTAGACCAGGCTTTCACTGTAAGTGACTCACAAAGCAAATTGCAGACCGAGAGCCTTGCATTGTGGATTGCCCTGAAAATTAACAGCCTTTATTTATGAGGTAGTCTTGACAGCTAAATATTTATATTGCAATCTTGAGGACCAACAGCCAACTACATATGGCCCAGACAGAACTATCAGACATACATAAACTCATTTGCTATGTTTTGTTTCATAATGCACCCCTTCTGGGAACCAAATGACTACTTTTGTTCAGCTATCCAGTTTTACACTTTGATTTGTTCCTCACCTAATCATGTCCTACTAGTTTTCAATATCAGTTACCTGACCATTGTCTGGCTCCTCTAAGATTTAGGCTCATTTTCCACTTGTGTGGCATTCTGTCAGGAACTGAATTCACACACACAAATATAACAGTGCATAAACACTATTTATTAGGAGTGTGATACATAGTATGGGACTTCAGTGAGTGAACTGGAGGCAATTAGCAAGATTCAAAACATAAAAGGCAAAGAGTTTCCCATCCTGCCCACAAGAGACCTGGGAGTTCTGGTTTAGCCTGGTAGTGCTTATCACTACATTCCTAGCTTTGTTCATCTAATGGTCTCTGGTTCTCATACCTTGTTACAAGCAAGCTGCTGCTTAACTCCTACTACATGTCCCATAACTAAAATATGGAGGGCTACTGGACACATACTGTAGTTTTTTCCAAAATTATAGTCTACAAAACTATTAAATTTTCACTCTTCTTTTTCATAAACTGAGAGGGAGAGAAAGCTTACCAATTCTTCCTCTGCCTGCTCACATTTTTCCGTCAGACTTAGGCTCTTTCTTCACGAGATGGCAGAAACTCCTCGTGGCATCGCAAGAGCATAGTTTCTGACTGCGTTTCTGCAATGTTGTGTTCTGCATGCTGCTCCACTTGAGGTGGAGAAGATCAGTTTCTCCTTCTGCAGTACAGTGTTCATGACCATTCCCCTGCTTCACCTTCACCCTGCCCCTGTGCCTTTGACTGGATCCTTCAATATTTTTTTTTAATTTTACCAGATGACGTTTCTTCATAGGAACATCTCTATGTAGAAACAACATCATGGAATTTCTGGCCCCTTTTGAAATGTGACAGCAGGGCAGCATTTTGCAGTCTGTGAATGCCTGGGGAGTGGAGGATGTTTGCCTCTGGCATGGCTACTGTCACCAGCACCATGGGCTCTGCAGTGCTCACTCCTGGGCTTGTAAAACACTTTCTGGGTGTCGGGGTGGGATCTCCAGTTCCCCCACAGTGCCCTCTGAGGACCTGAGCTGGCTGCCCTGCCTCTCTGGGGGCATCTCAGGGCCACATGAGAGGACCACATACAGGGGGAGGGCAGTCTGTGGCTGCCTGAGGAGTGGAGAATGTCTGCCCGTGGCATGCCTACTGTCACCAGCATGAAGTTAATGGCTAATAAAGATGTTCTTTTTTCACAGTAACTGTGTTTGTGCAGTACCTTTGCTGCTACATAAGAAATGCCCCTGTCAGCTGGCCCACCCCCTCTACTGAAAGGGAGAAGAAGCCACAGGGAGAGGGTAAAGATCAGCTTTTATTGGGAAACAACAAACAACAACATTTATTAGTAAAGTGCATAAAAGGAGAACATGAAGAACCCTAAGCATTACGTGTATTTGCCAACTCTCATGATGGCTTTAAATTTTTAACCTTGGATCACTAACATCTTGAATAGATATGGTCTGAAGTCAAACTGAACAGTTTTCAGTTGTGCTTAGCGACTGCTGGAGCAACTGCAGGTCCCATTAGGCTTGTAGAGTGTTTCCTGAGGTAGGAAGGCCTGCGGCTCCTGTCATGTCTGTGTGCCAGATGGATAGGCTGCTCAACTGCAGTATACATGATGTTTTCTGTTGTTGGGGGGGATGCTTCAGAGTACACTGTAGAATCCATGAAGTCCCTGGTCAGGCAGAAGGAGGTGCAGCCAAATACCTAAAAAGATGGAAAAAACACAAAGAATTTGCATTTTGAAGTGACTGCAGGTCCCATGAGGCTAGCAGAGCGCATATTGGGGGAGACTTTCTGCAATGGGGCATGTTGGGCAGTTTCCAGGGAGGTATGGGTGGGTGAGGGGAGGTTAGTGGATATTGGGGGGGGGGGGGAGCGACTGCAAGATGCATAGCGAGGTGGTCCTTTTTGCAGCAGGGCATATTTTGCAGGGTGGGAGAGCGGGGGTTGGCCAAGGGAGGGTGGTGGATGTTTTTGAGGAGGAATTTGAGTGACTGCAGGTCCCATAAGGCTGGCAGAACGCATTGCAGGGTGGTCCTTTTTTCAGTGGGGCATGTTTGGTGGTTGCTAGGGGGGGTATGGGTGGGGGGAGGAGAGCGGAAGGGAAGGAAGCTGCGTGTTTGGGAGGGTTCTGAGTGACCGCAGCTCCCATGAGACTTGGAAACGTTTACTTGGGGAAGGGCTGAAACTCCCAACATCCATGTGAACAGCCAGAATACCTGAAGTGACCGTCCCCTAGTCCATCCCTCCCCCTAAAATTTAACCCAGTCAGAAGAGGGTTCCTAAGGTCCGCAAGGATTGATCTAATAGGAAAAAATTACCTGCCACTTTCTCCCCACTTTTCTTCTCCTCCATCATTTCTCACATGGAAGAAAAATGGTGACAACCTCTGCTTTGGTGGACAGGGACAAATCAGAATGGGAAGTGACGGAGGGACAAGCTGGGCATGCCCTCAACCCGCCCATTCCTGCAAGAAAGTGCTTCAGCGTTTCCTCATGGAGTGTAGAAACATAGTAGAAGTGGTCTGAGGGAGTGAAAATGGATTTTTTCTGTTGCTGAAATACAACGCTTTAGCAACATGCAAAGGCACACCAGCAACCTCATGTCCACTTAATAGCGACAACATCATGCAGATGCACATTTCCTTGAAGCCGTCACAGCTATGCAGTGTCTGCATCTGAGGAAAGGGCCTTAAATATAGTGCCACAGGAACCACTTTTCACATGGTAACTTCCCATTATAATGTTCTCTAATGTTTAAAACAAGAAGATTTCTTGGGAAGGAATGAGAGCACAATTATTTCCAACCCCAGCGTTGTCTTTCTCTATGCATCTTTATAAATAAGATTGATCTCCAATCTATTTGTTCCCGTGATAATTGCTCTCTTGGACAAGCAGAAAAATAGCAGAGAATTTATATCCAACGACATAACTGTGTTACTATGTACCAGCTTAAAAAGGGATCTTGTAGCACCTTGGAAACTAACTGGGAGAAAGAAATTTGTAACATAAGCTTATTTAGAGTTGGGCCATTTCTACCCTAGACTATTATAGTGTTGTTATTCCATTGGATGTTGAAAGTGGAATAATAGCACCATAACGAGCTAGTGTGGAAATGGCCTCGGTATACCACATGGATATAGGTTACACTGGATGAACAATCTGAGTTTCTTCCTACAGACAGGAGATTAATTTAACCCCACAATCAAAAATTTTACTCTAAGATTGTGATTTTCTAATCTGTGTCATTTACAAAACAATAACCACACTGACTTGTCATAGCTTATGACTCTGGAGTGAGTTTCAAGGGACATATTCCAGTTATGTGGCATTCCACTTTAATTTATTGGAAGCTCACTGCCCCTTTATATGAACTGAGGTTTCAACATGTTCCAAAATACTGTAGCTGTGCATTGCAGAAAGATTAGCAGTAGCGGGTAGTCTGCTTTCAATGATCATCTCACTGAGAAATGGCTGATAAACTGCTAAGAAACCAAGGGTTCCCTGGAAGAGAGTTTGAAAACTACTCTTCTAAAATTGAGGGAAATAAGTCCTAACTGACAAGGCATTGAATCGATGCTGATGTTTGTGGTACTTGTACTGCACTTATAGCAACATAAAGCTATCTGCACATTAGAAGGAGGCATTATTGTTTAAAAAAATGGAGACATTGTTATGGATTGGTTGAAGTTCCACTTATAATAAAAGCAAGCCCGTTTATTTTTCTTCATTTTTTAAAAATGTTTAGGAGCAGACAGCATCTTTCCAAAACAAAACTGTCCTTGATTTACTACACCTTTCTTCAGAAATCTAATTCTCTCTTCACACCTATATCAACCACCACAACTGATGTCAAAACCTGCAGGATATTTCATTCTATTGCAGGCTTCCAGCTGTGCCACGGAATCTTCCTCCAGAGACTTCTGTACACTAATTTGATAAAAGGTGAATCCTAGCAGCTGTGCCCTCCCCTTACTTGACAATTATGAAATGCTAGTGATAATATAGGAAAAAAATATCATAATTCACTCCTATCAGATAGTTCATTGCCTATGGGAGCTCTTGACTTACCCTTTCTGAAATCTTAACCATGTGGGCATTGATGTAGTTAATAGAAAAGAAATATTTTGATCATTAACTTTTTTTCCTTTTGTTCTTTTCCTTTAAGCTTCTTATATGCATTGCAATGGACAAATAATTCTGAAGCAAATAAAGAAAAAGTAAGCAAGCAAGAGATTTTGGAGTTACAAAAGGAGATCAAAATGTTGGTGAAGAATTTGTTTCTGCTATGGTAGTAGGCAAGTGGCCTTCTAGATGTTGTTGGGCTGCATGTCCCATCATCTCTCTCATTAGCCAAGCTGGCTAGGTCTGACAGGAGCTTCTGTCCAATAACATACGGAGGACCACAAGTTGTCCATCTCTTCCTCCTAGATTTATATAGCAGCAGCTTATGTTGGTGATATTATAATCACATATAATTATGTGATACATTCAAGTTAGATGCAACATTATAGTGTGAGCTGTCTCTTGAAGGTATGGTGAGATATTTTCAAAGCAGAGGTGAAAGGTAGGTGTCTAAGACTGATAATGAACCAGACTGTTGTCAGTCCCACAGAACTTAGAGATCCAAGTTTCACCAGCTGCAGAGGATAGGTTTAAGAGGCTGGATTTGTGGCAGTGGTAGGAGGGTGGTGTTTCTCCTTTGTGATAATGTTGAAGGGCAGCAAGACCAAAGATTAGAAGAGCACATGACTGAACAGACCAGAGAAGGGGAAGCTGTGTACAAGATCAGATTACCAGACACCCAAAAGTCCAGGAAGCAGATGGGAAGACATCAGCCTGATCACAACAGATATCAAGGCCAAAGTGTCCAAACTATCTCTTAACAAAAACTGGCAGACTGTGGCCCTTTCCACACATGGAGCATGAATTGGGCAGAAACAGGACTCACTCGATTTCTTCTCCATCCGATAGAGTCCATTGAGACGAGGAGCAGTGCGAGCTCGTCGCTCTGCACTGCTCTGGCGTCCAAAATGGCAGCTTCCGGTTGGTGGAGGCTCTCCACCAACCGGAGAAGCTCATCAGCCTAAAGCCCGCCCCCAGAAGATCTGCAGGCATGCACTAGTGTGCGCCTGCAAATCTGCACCGGAGCGCAGTGACGAAGCGACACGGGGTCGCGTGCTCCATGCTTTTGAAAAACCTCTTAAAGGAGGTTTTTAAAAAGCATGCTGCATAACTAGTTCTGGTCGCTCCAGAGCAGACTGAGGTGCAGAACTATGAAAAGTAGTCCGACCCAGTCCACTCCATGGTGCAGAAGACCTCCGTCAGAGGTCGCTCTGCACCGGTTTAATAGCCTGGTGCGGAAAGGGCCTGTGTTTCTGTAGGCACCTAGGCAGCAATTTCTCTTCATCCGTGGCATCCTCTTTGCAAGGAACACATACTCACAAGATAACCAGAGGAATGGCCTACCTAGCGGTGTATCATATCACCAGATTTACCTTTAGCAAAGCCTAAAACTGAGAGCCCAGAGAAGCTAAAGGAAGAATAAGCTAAAACTCTGGTAGGTGCCTATATTCCCATTGGCCATGTGCTTTTAGACTTCTGAGTTTTGGGCTGCTGGCTAAGTAGAAGAGCAGATAACAGTCTCCTTGCTTCAATACTGATGTTACAGTGTTAATAAAGCACAGTTTGCCCTGCATATTTGCTGTTCTCCCTTTCATGGATTTGATGATTCTCAGATCTGATTATTATCGACTTTGGGTAGAAGTTGACCATAGAGGCACACTTGAGGACCTAGAGATTTCTACAAAAATGTTCTCTCAGGCTATAGAAAAAGGGAAAAGAAAAAGAAAAATTTGCAATTTTTTTATTTATATTTGCACAAGAGTCTTGTTCCTCTAACCCCACTTGCACAAGAGTCTTGTTCCTCTATCCCCAGGAAAAGATGAGGGTCAGTGGGTATACATAAATACATACATACCCACTAAGTCTCATGGATGGTATGAAAACAATTGAAAAGTATGTACCAAAACATGAGGAATACTGGTAGGGGGACCCAGCAATTTCCTTCCCATCAGTGAGACTGTTAGCTTTTCTGAACATTCTGAGTTTTTTTGTTTTTCTATATTTGAGAATTTTTTTTCTCAAAATGTTTGCAAACTCTTTTTGCACAAGACAGTTGTAGTTTACAAAAAAAAAAAAAAAGCCTGAACAAATTACTATATCCTTTCACAGAAATCAACACTTTTTAAAAAAAAAAATCCTTCTTGTGAAGAAGCAAACCTCTCATGGTATTTGATCATTTTTATTGGGCTGTCTCAGTGTGTCTGAACTACCCTGTCATGTCAAGGATGAGAAAATGTGAATATTCTTTGCGTTCCTCCTCTTTTATTTTGTAGCCAAACAACCAGCAGCTCCCATTGAGACTTCTTGCTTTTACATTAAGAAAAAAAAAATGAATGCAGATAGTAACACATTCATTTTATTTCTGTTGTTTAATTCAGTTTCAGTTTAATTCAGTTATTTAAAATTCCACTTTCATCTCACTATTTTAAAAAGGCCTTAATCATTATAATAATAAAGGCCCAAGTAATATGAACCTCATTTCATTAGGTATGAGCACAATAGTAATAAATTCCAAAGCTCTTTGCTTGATATTATTAATCTATTTTTCTCTTTTTTTTCATAAAAAAATCAATCCTATGAAATAATGGAAAGCCTCTTTGTCAGATTTTGTATTCATCCCTGAGCTACCTCTGCACTAGAGATGGGTCATGGAACAATAACCTGAAAAGAGAGCTCTGCATTTTGTTGTACAAGATGGTTTCAATTTGTAGTCTAGAATACCTAGCAATTAGGTTTTGCTGCTTTGTAATAGCAATGTCTTTGTTATTCAGAAGACTTTGCTACTGCTTCCATTGTGAACCTCTAGTTTCAGGTATGTATAATTTAACCAAGTGGGACAAATTGTGTTTGTACATCAGATCTCATTTAAGAATATTATTTTGCTCAGAGATTGCTTAAAAATATCTGTCTTGCTTACCTTCCACTTAGATGGTAACTCTGAAGTGTGCTTTGGTAAGCAGCGCTTCAGAAATTGCTCCTGTTTTTCAAAATGTACACAAAGAAATCCTATCCAAAAAGACATGCTAGGAAAGCAAATCTGGTGAGTCAGTATTTTAAATGTGGAATGAGATGTTGCCTGGATGTCCTTGAGTATGCCCTTCACTGTGCATCATTTTTGATGAAATGGTTTTTCTATTGGTGTACAGCAGTGGATCTTAACTCTGTAAATATAATTTCTTTCTGTAGACCCCCAAGACTTGACTCAAGATTTAAATATTTAAGTTTAGATTTAAATATTCAAAGATTTATTTATTTAGTGTAGGCCTCTGGAGACAAGGATTCAAATGCCTACTCTGACACCAGGTGACCTTGAGCAAGTCACATTGTCTCAGGCCCTTTTTGCACGTTACCCGCACGGCTGGGGGGGCATCTCGTGCAAAAAGCCTCAGCAGGAACGCTGCCGCTTCCCTGCTCCTTCGTCCCGCAGCTCGCTTCCTGGTCTCGTGACCATCACGCTAGCGCCCCGCCCCTTCCTTCTGCAGTGCAGCCTGGGAGCTGTAGGCTGTGCTGGGGGAGGAAGCGCGACCGGTCTGGCTCGTCCAATGCACTGCACGGCAGGTAAGTGCGCGAGGGCCCCGGGAGCATTGCGCAACTGCACAGTATTTTCGGCTCCCAGCTGAAAATAAAAAAATTCATGTGTGGCCCGCTTTAGGCTCGTGACCGTCACGTGAATGGGAGTGCATCGTACAGACCGACACTCCCATTCATGCGATGCTCAAGGGGCCCTCTCGCAACAGAAACTGCGTGCGAAAAGGGCCTCAGCCTCAGAGGAAGGCAAAGGCAAGCCACATCTGAACAAATCTTGCTAAAACAAACAAAAAACCCTGTCAAATGTTCATCTTAGATCTGCCATAAGTCAGAAGTGACTTGAAGGCTCACAACAACAAGGTGGTTCTTTCTAGCTATCATGTTTCTTCCTTTGAAAACTGACCTATAGAGACCCCAAGGGGAACCTATCATGGGGGGTTTGTTGGCAAGATTTGTTGCCTTTGCCTATCTCTCTAGCTGATAGAATGTGATCTATGTCAGGTTGTCTGGTGAGAATTTGGAGATAATACTGGTCTATAGATTAATTGGCAAAAATCAGAGATGATTGGGTTTAATAATAGCAAGGAGGAACAAGAATTAATTAAGAAAAATGTAGATATTAAAATTCCAAAATTTATTAATTAACTTAAAATTCCAAAATTTATTAATTAACTAGATATAAATATTTCTATGAATTTAGGAAAATTAAAAGAGAAAAAATTAAAAACCTAATGCAAGAAATAAAAACTAAATTGGATGAAAACTGGAAAATCAAAATTTCATGGTTTGGAAGAATAGCATTGATTAAGATGAAAACCTTGCCTAAGAGTAATTTTTTATTGGGGATGCTACTAATAGAAATAAAGAAAAGATTAAGGGGTGGCAATATATGATTAATAAATATTGTACTGGAAATATGATGGCAAATGTAATCTTTACAATTGGATTTGAATCCAGAATTATTATTATTTTTTGGACAAGTAAATAGGAAGGAATTAAGAACCCCTTTCTTAAAACTATGGTGTCGATTTGGTATAAATATAAGACAATTTTTAGTGCAATATACTCTCCATTAAGTCTGGTAGTGGATATAACAAACTTCCCAGACAATTTGAGACATTTAGAAAGGTTATTAAGAGAAAAACAAATTATTAGACTAAAAGATTGGGTAGAAAAAATGAAGACCAAAGAACAAATGAAAGATTTACTAGAAAAAGAGAAATTGTCTTGGTATAATTATATACAATTAGAGAACTTGACAAAAGAATGGATAAAGAAAAATGGTAATTATAGGATGCTTACCAAGTTTGAAGAAATGATATTAAAAATGAAGAGATAGTTGGAAATAAAATAAAGAAAAGTATAGTGAGTAAAATCTATAAACTATTGTCTGCAAGGAGGAATCACAGGATGCACTTAAATTAGTATGGGAACATGATTTAAGAGAAGTTATAAATATTGAGAACTGGGTAAAAATATGGGACATGAGAATATTGAGATCTATGTCTTTAAGAATTAAGGAAAATTTTTATAAGTTAGTTTGGAGATGGTATTTAACCTTGTTGAAATTAAGTCAAATAAATGTTAATCACTCCAAATTGTGCTGGAGGGGATGTTGAGAAATTGGCTCCTACTTTCATATGCAGTGGAAATGCAAAAGTGTGTTGAAATTTTGGAGTTTAGTTTTTACAAAACTTAGAGTTAAATCCTAAGTTAGCCTTGTTATCAATATTTGATAAGGAACAAAATAAGTGGCTAACAAGAGAATAAATTCCTATTTTATTAAGTGCAACAAGGCTAAGGATAGCTAAGAATTGGAAAATAAAGCAGGACTCTCGTTTAAATGAATGGCATAAAGAATTATGGGATATAGCCATTAATGATAAATTGACTTGTAGTATTAAGGTAAAGAAGGGAGAGTTAAAAAGAGATACTTTAATAGAAATTGGTGGTGAATTTATTGATTATGTGTTAATAAAGGGGAAAGGAAGTAAACCAACAGAAGAATCATTACAATTTTGGAAGGGAAATGGAATCACATGAAGGAAACAGAAGTGGTTATGTCTCTAACGGTCCCAGTGGAGGGGAGCACTTATTTGTAGAGTAGATTGAGTTTCAAGAATTTATGAGTATAAGGGGTTTGTAAGTCTATGTTCATTATGTATTATGTATTGTGTTATGTATTTTTCTTTTTAAAAATTAAATATTAGCACAAAAAAGTTAAACAGCTCATCAGATTTTGAGAGTATCTTTTTTTTTTTAGTTAGGAATTGAACAAGGACTCATTAGACTTTGATCAGGTTGCATTTAACAGGGCCAAAACTCCATTAGACTTTTGTGAAATGTATTACATTTGTAATTTGCTCAAGTGACAATGACAAAAGTTTCCTAGGAAGATTATAAAAAAAATTTAAAGGCATAAAACAAAACAAAAAAATGAAAAATAAAATGTGAAAACCAAATCGTACAGAGAAATACAGAAAAATAGCCATGAAACAAAATATGACATGGAAGAAAGAAAAAGATTTTGCCTAGTATCAAAAAAAGTAGCAGCTGAAATAGATGGCAAGCCTTCTTGATGAGGACATCCCACAAATTGGGGGCTAGAAGAAGAAGAAGAAGACCTACTTTTTTCTAGCTGCTTGCCTTTTTCTTTTTCTTTTTTTGACAAGGGCACTGGATTGAGGCCTCTGGAGATAATCTAAGGGTCCCTGCCAGGTACACTGGTGAAGAAATATTCATTGAATGACTTTTTCCTAGAGTTGTGAGAATCTCTCCTGATTTCTTTACATTTCCTTGAATCTCATCTTCATTTTCTTCCCATCTTTGTTTCAGATCAGGCTGTGAGACAGTTTTCTTCTTACTCTGAAATTTGAGCAATTCTTAATACACTTTACCCAATTTTCCATATTAAGCAAAGATTAGTCTCAAGTAGTGAAGTTATTAAATTCTGAAACAGCAGCAGAAGCAATGAATTGTATTACAGTGCAGTGCAGTGTTGTTTATTGCAGTTACACACCATGAAATATACTACAGAAGTCAGATGGTAACAGTAAAAAAGTTAAACCATTTATACAATTACATTGGGAACTTTAGTTTTCCCACTCTTAATCTGCATTGATAGTTTAAAAAAAAATGGCCACTCTTAACAGAAATGAAAGGAAGTGAATCTTCAAACCAATAGGAAATTATGACCAAGATCCTACAGCAGACCATGATCATGGCTATGATCTGTTTACTGATCTCATTCTTCCACAAAAACAGCTTACTATTCAGTCAGCTGCACTGAATGATGGAGTTCTGCAACACTAGTTAGCAGGGCACAGGAGTATGATGCCTCCAGCCCCCTCCAATGATTTGTGGTGCACCAAACAGAAATGGAGCACTATGAGGTCCAGTCACAACTTGTTAGCACATTACCAATTGCTGACAGATGCAGCTAGACGTGTCATCCTTCAGTGCCCTAAACTCCAGTGCAGCAGGAAATCAGATTCCACTTGAACCTCAGGAAGAACTTCCTGATGGTCAGAGTTGTCCGGCAGTGGAATATGCTGCCTCAGAGTGTGGTAGATTCTCCTTCTTTGGATGTTTTTAAGCAGAGCTGGATGGCCATATGTTGGGAATACTTTGATGGGTGTCCCTGCATAGCAGGGGGTTGGACTCGATGGCCCCTGGGGTCTCTTCCAACTCTCTGATTCTGTGATTCATCCCTTGGTGCAGCTGGGTAGATTTTAAAAAGAACATCAGGGGCATTTATATCCATAGCAATGATGTCAATGTAAATAGGAAACAGGAGGTTGCAAGCAAGTTTATGTCATTGCAGCTGACTAACAGGATTGTAGGCAGTATTTACGGAAGAATTCTTCTTTGGAGGTTTTTGAGCAGAGGCTGGATGGCCGTCTGTCGGGAGTGCTTTGGGGGTGTTCCTGCATGGCGGGGGGTTGGAGTGGATGGTCCATGTGGTCTCTTCTACATTTCTATGATTCTAATTTTTAGAAAAAGCTCTTAACTGAACAGTGGTTAACCATTCTTTACTGTCTTTATGCATATATTACAGTGCAGAAGAACATGCTCAACTACTCCCATTATTTCTTCTCCACACAGACTTTTTCGCTTATTAGCTGGGATCTTATGAAAATATTATCTAATACCTTTTTGACATACTTAGTCTCCTTATCTAATTTTGCTAAACTTTCCCAATTGTCTGAAGTATATTTCTTACTATTTTTCAATTATGCACATTTTAAATCTTCACATTTAAAAACACCCATAATGTTAGAATCCACTTTTTTCTCAGAAATGTCCTGCAAGCCTCACAAATGTGTAACTATTCAAGGTGTGGTGCCTGTTTTCTCACAACCATTTTTAGAAGGTGCTAAATAGTTTCTTTTATCAGACTAAGTCCAGCAAAATTTCTTTCTATTCCTCTCTGCCTCCAAGATGTTCAGAGATTTAAATGTCAGCAGCAACACTTTGAATTGTGCCTGGAAATGAACTGAATACCGTTATAGTTTATGAAGCATTGGTGTCACATTGCCTATGGAATGATTCCACTTAGTAACTGAACCATCCTATTTTGAACTACCTGAAATTTCTGGCCCATTTCTAAAGGTAATGTTTTCCTGCTTAAAATGTATTCTCAGCGTTAAACATTGCTGGCAAATTAGCAACACTTCAACGTTTATTCCACTATTCCTGTATCTTTTTTCATTAACAATTAAATGGATCATAACATAACATGCCAACAACTACAAGTTTTTAAGTACTTCAGTGTTCCTTTGAGTGTACTGGGACAATGTGAACATTCTTGCATTTTGTCCTATGTAGTGGTATAGGGGTCTGAGTGTTGGATTATAACTGTGAAGACCAGAGTTCAAATCTCCTATCAGCCTTGGAAACCCACCAGGTGGGCAAATCACACTCTCTCAGCCTCAGAGGAATGCAAAGGCAACCCCACACTGAGCAAATCCCACAAAGAAAACACCATTATAGGTTTGCTTTAGGGTCACATTAAGTCGGAAATAACTTGAAGGCACACAACAACAGCAAAAACAGTTGAAGATGCTTTGCATAAATGTATCTGTATGCATCTGTATTGTCAAAATATTAGGCACCTGCTTTCATTTGAGCCCCCATGTGTAAGAGTCAATTTTCATGGACTTTTTGTCCCCAGATGAATGACTTTCACACTGGGATTCATTAAAGAAATGACTCCCCGGTCCTTGAGCATAAGACTAACAAAAATGTGTTCAGGATGAATAATTACATACATGAAAAATGAGAAGTAATAAGGAGATACTGCTGTGCTAGCTAATCCAGGAAAAGATGTGCTGTTTGTACTTGGTTGATTACTTATTTTATTGCTTTACCAAGGGGTTCTTCAAAAATTTGTACTGGAAATAGTTTTTGTTTGCTGTTTGTTTGTATTTGTTTTTGAGGAGTTGAATATGTCAGTGGTTACCTACCAAGCATGCAAGTATAACTAAAACCTCTCCCTCTCTCCACCCCTTGCTCTCTCTCTCTCTAGTCATTATGGGGGGTGAAATTCATTATCTCCAACAACAAAATTCACAATAGCCAAACTGCCTGCAGGACTCATTTCTGAGTGTCTCTGGGTCTGTCCATATAGCCAGAATGACAAAAGCATCTTCCAGGATCTCCTGGGGTCCTCCAGAGGTCTAGAGGATGACATGGGTGCCTCAGCATTCCACCAGCAATTGAAAGCCAATGGAAGGGAGGGGGTATAAGTGGATGGGGCTTCTCTTCTGCTCACCAGTAGCTTCTCTTCATCCTGGAGAGAAGTGACTAGTGGGGTGCCACAGGGTTCTGTTCTGGGCCCAGTGCCATTCAACATCTTTATCAATGAATTGGATAAATGAATAGAGGGCATGCTGATCAAATTATCAGATGATACCAAATTGGAAAGGGTTGTTAATACACCAGGGCCAGGATCAAAATTCAAATTAACTTTAACCGGTTGGAGAGCTGGGTCAAAACTAACAAAATGAATTTCAACAGAGAGAAAGGTAATGTCCTACACCTAGGCAGAAAAATGAAATGCACAAATATAGGATGAGAGACACCTCGCTAGACAACAGTACATGTGAAAGGGATCTAGGATTCTTAATAGACCACAAGCTGAACATGAGTCAGCAGTGTGATGCAGAATTCAGGAAAGCCAATGTGATTCTTGGTTGCATTAATAGGAGTACAGTGTCTAGATTAAGGAAAGTAATAGTACCACTCTATTCTGCTTTGGTCAGACTTCATCTGGAATACTGTGTCTGGTTCTGGGCATCTCATTTCAAGAAGGAGGTTGACAAGCTGGAATGTGTCCAGAGGAAGGTGACCAAAATGGTGAAAGTTCTGGAAGCCACACCCTATGAAGAGTGGCTTAGGGAGCTGGGGATGTATAGTCTGCAGATGAGAAGGTTAAGAGGGGACATAATAGCCATGTTTAAATATTTGAAAGGGTATCATATTGATGAGGGAACAGTGTTGTTTTCCGTTGCTCCAGAGACTAGGACAAGGAGCAATGGATTCAAACTGCAGGAAAAGAGATTCCATTTAAACCTCAGGAAGAACTTCCTGATGGTCAGAGCTATTCAGCAATGGAACATGCTGCCTTGGGGTGCGGTGGAGTCTCCTTCTTTTGGGGTTTTTAAACAGAAGCTGGATGGCCATCTATTGAATGTGCTTTGTTGTGGGTTCCTGCATGGCAGGAGGTTGGACTGGATGGCCCCTGTGGTCTCTTCCAACGCTGTGATTCTATGAGAGGAGGTATGTGGCATGATTCCTCATCTGCAGAACTCAATTATACCTTCTCTCTTGATAAATCTCAGTCCATGTCTGAATAGCTAGTTTGGGCAATGGCCGTCCAGGTTTACAATCCACTTCACAGCATCATAGAAGGCTACCATATTTCTTGGACATAGCTTTGGTTTAGTAATTTCTTTGAAACTAAACTCCATGTCCTAAATCCAATTGTTAGTCCCAACTAGAATAGATTCAATGACCAAGAGACTATTTGACACTAGTGAATCATAAAATTCCACCAGAGTACTCACACTAGGAAGACAACCACTGCAGGTCAGGCAACCCAAGCTCTGTTGTGCTGTCTCATGATTTCATGGGTTGGTCAGCAAAATTAACCTGATAAAGTGGTGGGATAGAAAGGCCTCTCCAGAAAACCTTGGAGCTCTAATGAGCATACATAATATCTCCTCCTCCCAATTCACATTTTATTTGCTGCACTCCTTCCACACACATGGATATTAAGTGCCTGGTGGAGAGCAAGGGGTGGGGCAACAAATCCAGCTATGTTCTCATAACTGTACACTGCATGTCATTCTTCATTGTTGTATGTCCAGCTATGGGAAAATAGCTGGATGCTTCTCCACCTTCCCCTCTGCATTCTATATTGCCAATAAATAGCTGGTTTGTGGGGACGTCGAGCACAGCAGCTGAAAAGTAGATCTGGGGGCTGAGACACAAGACGTTGCATAGTTCTGCTTTGTGGAAACTTGCACTGCGTCTTCCTCTTTCAGGATCTGTTACCCATTAAAAACACAAGAGCCCTGTCCTACATCTATCTTGGCAACCCTACATATCCCACCCAAATGGGACTCACCCCAGATATTTTGGAAGAAGGGATTTAAATAGAATGGTTTTATTACAAGACACTTGTGAAGCATTTTATTGGAAAGGTTGTATCATCATTATCACCTACCAATTAGATTATTTCTTTTAGCATACGGAAAAGTGTTTGGTGAGAATTTCATTATACCATTTTTTCCCCAAAAAATGCAGTCACTAGACAGTTTGTGTATGTATCATAGCAAGCATTATTATTGCCTTTGAAGACAACTGCTTATGTCAAGGCCTTCAGTTCACAGACCTGATACTGACTTGCACCCAGATTATTTCCTCATTAGCACATCTTCCCAAATACTTAGGTTGATCTGAAGGACTACTGTTTATGTTCTGTTCTCCCACCAACTTAAATACATCAGGTGGATGCTGGTCACATGGAGCAGGGCCTTCCCATTGGTGGTTACAGTAGAAAAAACATATTAAGAGAAACCAGCCTGTCAGTTCAATGGCTGGTGAAATCTCACCAGCACCCCCCCCCCATTCTTTTTTTGTGGAGAAATAATAGGGGAATATGTCATTAATCATATCTGTTCACTGTCTATGTTGTTGTGCCTTTAAGTCATTTCTGACTTATGACAACTTTAAGGAAAACCTATCACACAGTTTTCTGGGGCTGATAGTTTGTGATACACCCAATGTCACCCAGTGGGTTTCCATGGTTGTACAGGGAATTGAACCCTGGCCTCCAGCATGCTGGCTCTCTATTCACTGTTTATTCTTCCAAATAGTACCCATGTTTTGAACTGGTGTTTTTCTTTGCCATTAGTAGCTGTAGTCTTCTTAACTGAAAGTTGTTGTGTGCACCAAAATTGTTTCTGTTTATGACCATGGAATTGAACCCTGGTCTCCAGGACTGAAGTCCAACACTCAAACTTTTATACTACGTTGGCTCTTAATGGTAGGTAGGAAGATAGATACCAGATAGAAATATAGATGATGAAGATATAGAATTTTTTAGTTCATCACATTTGTTTAAAGAATCTTCAGTCTGGAATATATGTTGTTAGAGCAAGAGTCATTATTTGCTTTTGTACTGACATGTATTCAAAAGCCTGGGCCTACAATGAAGACAAACATTACTGATTATAGATATTGCATTTGAGAAGCAAGAAGTGGTGGTAAAATGTTGGTAGTGTCAACTATCTGTACCACTGAGTCTCTACTATTGCCCCTAAACCTAGCCTGCTGTATTTGGGTATGGTGAGGATTCGGTGCATCACCAGTACTGTCATGGATTCAACTGCCAATCCAATCAGCTTCTATATATGAAAAAACAAAGAGTGCCTCCTTTTACTTCTGTTCAGATTATAAGCTGTCATGGACTCTCACTTTGATACTGGATTTGTTGTTGTTGTTGTTGTTGTTGTTGTTGTTGTTGCTTTTCTTCCTTGACTCATTCATTCTTGAACACTTCATCTGCACTATCTATAGTCTCTCACATACTCTGGGTTAGGCCATGTTCCTTCACACTCTAGGTTTGTTGTCATGTCTGGAGACTGTTAACGAGCTCATCCTGTATGACATTTTGGTTCATTCTAAAGGAAACTCTACATATTCCACCATATCCATTTAGGATACTTTTATGAAAAGTTATCAACACAATTATTTTTAGAAGATAAAGGAGCTTTTTATTTATATGAAACAATCGGGAAAAATGTGTTTTCAAACTACAACCCCCCCCCAAAATTTGCAAAATATATGTCACCCTAAACAGTGGAGGACATTTGAGTCCATGCATGTCAGAGTCTCCTTAGAAATAGGGTGAATTATAGTTCAAAGTAAGCCTGTAAGAGAAGAATAACAGCAGGGTCTTTTCACCTGTGTAACTGTAGAGAGAAGTTCAGTTTAAACAGAGTATTTTATTGGGACTTAACACGCATACAGGAAATCAGACACTTCCAAGAATCATACAAGGCTATTGGAAAATGAGGCAAGAAAGGTTGGATAGAGAAACAATGGGTGGAAAGGGTAATAGTTAGCAATCCTGAAGCAGAACATTGAAGTGGATTGGTTCGGACAGCACATCTGAGGGTAGCATAGAGGAACAAAAATCTGAGTGCCATGTACTACATCCAAAGTGCTACAACATACTGGGGCTGGAGTTGGGGTTTAAATACACTATTTCCTGCCCTGAAGAAGGATATGTGAACAAAGTGATAATGGCTTTCCAAAGGATTGACAAAGAAGTCCAGAATAAGCTAAATATCTTAACTTTAGGTGACAGAACATTGATGGGAGTCCTGACAACCTCTTAATCTTTTGGTCAGGTTGTGTAAATGGACGAGGTCTCTGTAGGATATACTCATAAGAGGAGTCCCTGGTTACTTCACCTGGGCAGTTTTGCCTGCTATTGTTTTTGGGAGTGCTCACAATTTACAGCTTTTGAGAGGAATATCCCATCCATCAGCATTGGGCTTTCCCACCTAATCCTCTCTGAATGTATGACCTGATTATGTCTGATGTCATCCTGTCCTATACTTACTATACTGCCCTATACTTACAGCAAGTGTACTTTCAGCCATGTGTTCCAGTCATGAAATATGTCCAATCATGAAAACAGCACATCCCAGAGAGTGGGGGTTTATGGTATAGGAACATATATCCTTTGTGCATGTAATATTTTAATATATATATTTTCATGCAGCAATGACTTTTTATATTAGTAATCCAACACAGGTACTTTGGAAGGCATTGAATTAAAATTATTTTGCAACCCTTAACAGCTTCCATATAGAAGAAAATCAAAATGGCTTATCACAAACTAATGACTGTTTTTTTATTATAATGACACTCCTCACTGTCTGAAACCAGTGAAATTAGAATGTACTTGGGATGTTTATTTATTTATGAAAACTAAGTATAAAAAAACCCACAAATATGTAATTAGACAATATGTAAGGTTAGGATTTCTGAAATGGTGTTTTACACCTATTGATAGGAGGCTGAACCCTGCTCAAGTGATTCCATTCCTATGACATCATATAATACAGGACTGAAAGGACATCAATTTAATTTAGGGAGAAAATGTCTTGGCTCTCAGCTAATCTCAGGCACAACAGTATCATACGTGCTGTCACTTTGCATTACCCAAACACTGCATTTTTAATAAGAGTCTTGGACTTAAGCCTTTGCAGAATACCTGACTTAAATTCTGAATTTAGTCCTACAAGTGTGTTTGGGGAAATTTGTATGACCTGTTTTCAGGCAGACAAACCTGTAGAGACCGGGTTGGAGACCTGTAGAGACCTGGTTGGAGTGCTTTGCATTTAGCAGATATACTTTGACAAATGTACTTTTTCAGGACTCTGTTCTTATTACTGTTGGCAGGAATTGCTGGCTACAGTTTTCTACCTGTATGGTCTTTATAGCCTAGAGCTTATAAAAGTTACTTTGAAGAAAAATTAATCTAAAACAGGTGGGGAAATGTAGCTGTTGGATTCATTCAGTCCCTGGACTCTACTTTTACAACCTCTAACACCCCCTCCAAGGCCTCTAAACTCCCCAAATTAATTTCATTCAGCCCAATTTTCAGACCATATCTCTCCCCAAAATGGCCACAAATGCTACCAAACTGTCCTCAAAGACCAGTTCTGCTTCTCCTTAGAATGTTCAGCCCCACAATACTAAAAACCAATTAACAACTGATAAGAAAGGGTACCCCAAAATTTCATGACATCACTTCCCGTGTGTCCTGATGGACCAGTGCAACCCACAGGAGTCACAAAGGTAAGAATTTTCCCTACCACTCATGCAGTTATTCACCCAATGTAAAATAGCATGCTTCACTGATCTATAACTGAGCGCTAGAAAGGATCATACTCTGAAACGCAGAACACTGTCCTGATCCTGGTAAGCTACCAATGGCTCCAGAATGTCATTTTGTATTCATTCTTATTAAAAAGTAACTTTCCAAACTCTCCCACCTATAAAGAGAATAGTTGGGGGAGGGGTTTCTTCACAATTTATATATGCATGTATTAATAGATTGCTTAACTGTCTTTCTTTAAAAGGGTATTCAGGATGACATATAACATGGAGGAAGAAATTCAATGTAATGGATCTGGCTCCTCCAGGTTGGGGAGACTCATTTTAGGGATGCTTATCCCTGGGCTGAGTTAACCTCTAAATCAAACTCTTATGCATGTGTACATTTCATTATCAAAAGACTCTGCTGTATGGGGATTTAATGCACAAGACAAAGTCAAGTGGAGCAGCCCTGAGTCATCTCCAATGATTGCTGGATGCTATGCCTTGCAGCTAACATCTTTATCCTCCTCCAGGCAAGACTTAAAGAAGTAATCTTTCAAAGCAGCCTCTTTATTTCTACACGTTATTTTCCTTCCCCAACGTTTTCCAAGTCACAGCATCCCTGGAGACAACCTGTAATAAAATGTCCCTTTCTTTAGCAGCTAGATAAGATCAGAAAGATAAATAAGGTCCAGTGGGGAGGCAAGCTTTTTCAGGATACATCTGTTGAAGTTGTTCCCAATGTGCAACTTGCCATAGGTATGGCATGCAACATTTTGTCCCTTTTGTATCAACACAGGTCATAAAACATAGCACCTATTGAGCCATTACTCATGGGAAGGAGTAACACAAGTAAAAAAAGACCATAGGGGCTGCATTTTTATCCCTGACCTCTTTCCAATCCAGCTTATTCCAGCTTTCTGTGCATTCATGACAAAGGTATGAATAACCAGGGTGTTTCCTCACATAGGTTTCATTTATTTATTTCTTATATGTTCTGCCTTTCTCTCAATATAGGACCCTAGATGGTTTACAAAATAGATTAAAACAAAATACAGGAAAAACAATACTACAAAAGTTTTAAAAAGAATTAAATAAGCAAGCTTATTAAAAACACTAAAACAGTTTTAAACCTAGTAATGAAGATAAAAGTACAGTACCCCCAATTAAAAGACCCTTCTGAAATAGCCAAAGTTCTGCTTAAATAATGAGGTCTTTGTCCGCCAGTAGAAAGAAAGCATAGAAGAGGCCAATTTAGCCTCCCATGAAAGGAAGTTCCATAGTCTGGGAGCAGCTACCCAAATAGACTTTCTCTGACATCTTCACCAAATATGCCTGAGACAAAAGTGGGGTCAAAAGAAAACCCTCCTCTGAAGAACTTAAAACTAAAGCAGGCTCATACTTTATGTTGGGGGGGTTCACCACACAATTTAGAAGCTTGATTACTCAGGTTTTTATACCATATGGGAAGTCCAATGTACATAGTGGCCATTTCCGCACTACGGCCCCATCCCAGCATGGAAATGCTTTGAAGCCAGGCTGCAAGGCATGCTACTACATGATGTCATCACGGTCCTGCTTCTGTTATTCCCCAGCTGGTGCGATAGTGCATTATACTATTATCAGAAAAAATCCAGTGATAGGCCCCTTTTGCATGATGGGGCCATGCAGAAAGGGCATCAGTGCTGCCAAGGTGCTTCCTTCTTCAGTGCAGCACAGAAAGAGGCCATCTGCACTGTGGAAGGAAGGACTGTGCCCTGACTGCTACCACCTACCAGCGGCCAGCTGGGTGCAGAGGGGAGCATTCAGGACATGTTCCCATCCTAGCAAAGGCACTACCAGGATGACACTGGGAAGTCACAGGGTTCAGGTAAGGTGCAGAAAGGGGCCAGTCTCTCTCCCTGAGGCAGATGTTTGACATGGTCTGATTTTTAATCTGTATTTAAAAGCCAATTTCCTTGCTCTTTACTTAACTGGCAGTATAATTTAATGCATGCCCATGATGTAATGTTAAATGTGATGTAATATAACAAGGCCTTGTATCCTTGTAAAGTGTATTTATATGGTGGGCAGTTCCAATGGTGTGTGTGGAGGGAGTGACAATTGTAGAATGACAGATGGAGAGTGAATATTTGCATGTAGATGCAGATTGGCTGAAAGAATTAGAAGGAGAGGTATCATGAACCACATTGGGATGGCGGATTGGAAAGGATAGTTAGGAAAAGACAGTGAGAAGACAGTAGCCACACATTTAAGAGTGAATGTGAATAGTTCCATATAATAAAATGTAGTTATTTAGCATATAGTTATATAACAAAACTACAGTTTACCTACTAAACACAGTCATGCTTGCTATCTCCATGGTCTCCTTCTACACATAAAAGGCCATTTCCGCACTACACTGCTATACTGCTATTATTCCACTTTCAACATCCTGTGGAATTCTCAGGTTTGCAGTTTATTGAGGCCACAGAGCTCTCTGGCTGAGAATTCTAAATGCCCCTCCCTAAACCGCAAAGCCCAGGATTCAATAGGATGTTGGAAGTGGAACAATAGCACTATAACAATGTAGTGAGGAAATGGTCTAAATGCTGAAGAATATGCATGCAATAAGAATTATGCCTTACTACAGTTTTAAGTTTTAAGAAAGTAGAGTTAAACACTCCACTCCTAGACCATTAAATCTAAAATTACCTAGCAAAGCAATAACTATAAACCATAAAGGAGATTATCATTTTCTTTATAAGTTTATGTTATATCAAGTTTATTCACACTGCTCATTCCATGAGTACCTATATATCAGATTACAACAAAGTTAAGCAAATGGCTGGGAAAAATAATATGAATTTTGTTTATTTGATAAGCACTCTCCAAAATTAACATAGCTGTTCAGAATGAGTTTTTTTTAAAAAAACAAATGAAACTGAGAAATCCATTCATTCTTGTAGAGAGTTTTGAGTGACTGCTTCTTAAAAGTCTGACTTTGAATGCACATTTATTCAGTCATGTTTGTAGGGCTGAATTAGATTTGTCACCCTTTTCTTTCTCCTGACAATCTTCTCAACTAACAGCTACATTTCAGGGAGTTACAATATGTTCCCGCTTTCCACAACTGGAATAGCTGTACCTATTGAAGCAGGCCAGTGCAGATGGCTGGGGATTTGGTTTGCGGAATTTCAGATAAAAACTTTCTAAATTTCCCAATTTCATCATAAATTTAATAGAAGGAACTTTATAAAAAAAATGCATGTGGGAGAAAGTGTCATGGATCAATTTCTCAATCTTTTATAGATTCCCTCAATAACTGAAGCAAGAGAAAGAAGCGTAGTGGTACTAGATGATCTATGAATAAGATCAACTACCTGGGACATTTTGATAATCAGGGACTATGATATCAGCAGCCACCCTTCCTGTTCTCTCTCTGGCCCTTTCCGCACTGAGGCTTCTAGCGCAAGCGGGGGAGGCCGGCAAGCGCAAGAAGGCTCGTCCGGGAGGCTGTCGCTTCCCCCTCCTTCCTTCTGCAGGCGAAGGAACCAGTGGGGAAGCGGCACCGAAGAAGGCTTGCAGCGCAAGCCGCCCTCCCCCATGCGAAGCGGGAGACCTCACGCTGGATTCCCACCCCACGCGCGCACGCGAAGCGGGCAGCGTCGCGCCGGATTCCTCCCCCCTGCGCACGCCGGATTCCTCCCCCCGCGCTCGCCGGATTCTCCCCCGCGCGCAGGGGCGGAGGGAAGGAAGCGCGACCCGGCCGGCTCCCGGAGACTCCTCACGAAAGGTAAGTGCGGGTGGGCGCCGGGAGCTTTGCGTAAGCGCGGGGTGATTTTCGCTTGGACGCGAAAATCAAGGCCCTTTTCGCACGGGCCTTTGCTCGTGCGACAGCCCCGTGAGCCTTGCGGGAGTGGGAGCGTCGCTCCGCACAACGCACTCCCACTTCCGCCCGGCTCATGGGGCTGAAGCGGCGCGAGCGCGGGTTTTTTGATTTTCACGTCCAAGCGAAAATCACCCCGTGCTCGTGCAACGCTCCCGGAGCCCACCCGCACTTACCTTTCGTGTGGAGCCTCCGGGAGCCGGCCGGGTCGCGCTTCCTTCCCTCCGCCCCTGCGGAAGGAAGGAGCGGGGTGGGGAGGTAGCGCGACGGACGCGACGCCCGCTTCGTGCGCGCGCGCGGGGCTTGACACGATGCCGCCCGCTTCGCGTGCGCGGGGGGAGGAATCCAGCACGCGCGGGGGGAGGAATCCGGCGCGACGCCGCCCACTTCGCGCGCGGGGGAATCCGGCGTGAGGTCTCCCGCTTCGCACGGGGGGAGGGCGGCTTGCGTGGCAAGCCTCCTTCAGTGCCGCTTCCCCGCTGGTTCCTTTGCCTGCGGAAGGAAGGAGGGGGGAAGCGGCAGCCTCCCGGACGAGCCTTCTTGTGCTTGCCAGCCTCCCCCGCTTGCGCTAGAAGCCTCAGTGCGAAAAGGGCCCAAAAAACCCGCGCTCGCGCCGCTTCAGCCCCTTGAGCCAGGCAGAAGTGGGAGTGCGTCGTGCAGAGCGACGCTCCCACTCCCGCGAGGCTCACGGGGCTGTCGCGTGAGCAAAGGCCCGTGCGAAAAGGGCCTCTGTTTCTTTCTTAGCATCTATCTTCAGAGAAACTGGTGGGGAAATGGACTATCCCAGCAAGGATGGGTTACTTAGAGCTATCCCTATTATAATTCATAATATTTGAAGTGCCTCCATAAGATTTGTTCTTGTTTGATATTCAATGTAGTATGCCCCTTCCACCACAGTATAAACAATTTTGGAAAAGTTTAATTTCTAAAGCATAACCCACATTTTCAATAGATTTTTGCACAGCAGGCTTCACAAGGACCTACATGACATGAAGATACAAGAGACTTAATTAACAGGCTATTAATATACTATGTTGAGTTATGCTTACCTTAGTTACACCTTAAATTGTTACACTTTTGGGCTCTCCAAAGGAGTATTATTTGGTTATTAAGAGCCCACACTTTGAAAGTTACGTCTTTCATCTTAAAATTTTGGGCTATACCACCACCACCATGTAGACCACAGGTCATCTACGTTTTTGCAATAGAGATTATTTTATCCTCCTTTACCTACATCACACTCTTGACTTTATTCTTTTCTAAGGCCATTTCCACACTACACTGTTATAGTGTTATTGTTTCACTTTCAACATCCTATGGAATCCTGGGGTTTGTAGTTTAGGGAGGGGCATTTAGAGGGCCTCAGTGAACTACAAACCCCAGAACTGCACAAGATGTTGAAAGTGGAATAATAGCACTCTAGCACTGTAGTGTGGAAATGACCTTTCTCTGTGATAACCAAAGGAATTTCAAAAACCATTTAAAATTGAACATAACTTGGCTTATAAGAAAAGAAAACAATCTGATAATGTATATATATGCCTAAACACATCATGTCCTTTCTGGTCATGGAAGGTAAGCAGAATCAGCCCTGGCTAGTACTTGAGTATGAGATTGTCAATGAATACCAGATGCCGTAGGCTATACTTCAGAGTAAGAAGCTGGCAAAACCACCTTTGAGTTTTCTTCACCTAAGAAAATTCTATGAAATCCATGGGGCCCCACAAGTCAACAAGTAATTTGAAGGCACTTGCATATACACACAGGCACATGCATGCCTTTGAGTGTCCAATATTTTCTAGATCCCGGTCAATATATGAAAAGAATTTAACTTGGGATGCTTGCAAAACCAAGCAGTACTTGTTATCTGGATATGGGTGATTCAAAATTCACATCAAGGGATGTATGCAGCATTGATGTGTCTGTTTCTCATTTCATTTCCATATGTATGCTCATACTTAAATACCCTCTGTGGCAACATAGCATGCTGATTGCTCTTCCACATCATGAGACAAGACATTTAATTACCGGTTTGTGCACTAAACAGGACAGAAAGTGATATTCTGTCAATACTAGCATTCAGATTCATTCGCGGCATGCTACAGTGTAAAATACCATTGCTAAGCAATCCCATGGTATGCATTTTGAATAATTAAAATGGCAATGTATTTCTTTCCCTGGAATTATTGTTTGTGTCTCAAATTGTGGCGGTAAAAGAAAAACCTTTTTATTATTTAAAAGACAGGCACTATTTAGGGACAAAGAGAGGAATATTTCCCCAAATGGAAGTACTAGAGAGAATACCGTTCAGCAATGTTTCAGTTGGATATTACTATATGGAATGCTGTTGTTTGAATATCCTACTGCTCATCACACATAACAGGGGCATCATTCTGAGTTTCAGTGGCAGGGATGACAAGGATTTAGAGATGGTTAAAAAATCAAAACACAGCTTCAAAGAGAGCCTACTCTTCAATATAGTAGAGTTTAAATAGCAGACAAAATCTGGTATATTTTATCAATGACTACTAATATGTTACATCAGCTATTTAATTACATCTGTGTAATTAACTAAAATCTCTTGGACCAATCTCCTCCAGGCTACCAACAGCTAGATTGGGCAAAGGAGGCCTGTTCAGTTTTCAATCGAATTGCAAGGAGGAGGATGTTTCCACCCTCCTTACACCAGTGACTAAGCCTGTGCTGATCAGAAGCAGGATTCCTGTCACAAACCCTTGTGGCAGCCTTGCATCTAAGGTGGATGGAAGTGTCATTCTCCTTGCACCCTGATGGGAAGCTGAGTGGACTTCCTTTGCTTGATCCAGCTTCTGGCTCTTAGGGTGGGCTAGGGCGTCACCTACATAATTTTACAGTAAGATTATGTAGTCTTGCTGAATATGAAGCAGTTATGGATCTGTAACACTACAATACTGCAATACTGAATGTCAGCCACTGTTTATAGCAGAGATGCATATGATTCTGAACAAAGTTTAACCAGTCTTAAATTCAAGGGAGAGGGGGACAGAATTAAAGCAAAAGCAGCTATGCAAACAACAATATGGGAGAATAAGAAATCTTTTATATGTGAAAAAAGTTATTCACTGACATGTCCATGGTACACAAACACCACACACCTTGAATTCAGTCTCTTCTTTTATACATAAATTTGCACACAAAAAAGAATTTTTCAATGTGTTCTTGCAGTATTGATTTCATTTGTCTGTTGTACTACTTTAATTATATTCTAGTATCAAAAGCTGTAATTCTAGGTAGCTTACGATATAAGAAGATATACAAGAAAAGCACATACAGATAAAAAGGTGTAAAATTAGGTTTCAAAATTATGTTAAACTGTCTATAAAAAATTCTATACTAAGGAGCAGTTTGAAAGTGGCTCCTTCTGAGAAGTTGAGGAAGAGTGAGAGAGAGAGTGAAAAAGCTGGAGAATGTTTGCTAGGTTAGAGAGAAAATTGTTTCGATGTTTGCTGATCTTTAAATTGCCAATACCTATTCCCTTGTCAGTGCATTCAACAAAGATTTTGTTATAATTTTGGTAAAGAGCAGTATCCAGAGTGTCTCTTGAATCTGGAACAGTTATACACACTGCCTCCAGTAAACCACTCACTGAGATAAACTAAAGCCCTCTTTGCCCTATATCTACCAAGGTGTGGATATAGCGAAAGCAGTAGAGGGAGATAAACTAGGAGAAGAAGCCAGTTGGGGACAAAAGTATAGAAGGGTGCTGCTTCTCTAGGAAAGGAGAATTCAAAGCACACCTGACTTGTCATAGCCCTAAGTTGACCAGATCTCCTGGTTTTGACAGTGACCTCATACATGCAACTCCCTTCATATTCTTCAACTCCATGTACATGCCCTGGACTGAACAGATTTACCTATAGGTGTTTTACTTATGAAATCTGTCTCTCTGGACATTTGCTGCCTGGAGGTATAGGAGATACCCTGAATTTCTACCAAGATTATTGGACTTGAGAGAGCTATATAATGTGAGCAAGGAAGACTAAGGCCATTTCTGCACTACATTGTTACAGTGCTATTGTTCCGCTTTCAACACCCTGTGGAATTCTGTGGTTTGCAGTTTAGTGAGGCCTGAGAGCCCTGGCTTAAACTGCAAAACCCGGGATTCTACAGGAAGTTGAAAGTGGAATGATAGCACTATAACAGGCTAGTGCAGAAATGGCCTAAGAAAAATAATTGTTCAGAGAACGTGTTATACCCCCCCATAATTCTGCTTGCAAAAGTTTGAGCAGGAGTTTCTGCCTAGCTGAACATCTCAGCTTTGAATCTTTTGTCTACCTCTATGTTCAATACTGTGTAAGAATTCCAATTAAAGTTAATATGGATCTCATTAAAGGTCCTGCATCCTTACACACCCCAATCCAGTTTCAAAAGACTTGATTTTCACAGTGACTATCTCAATTATACTAACAATCTGTCTGAATGGGGGAAAAATGCAAGTTCATCTAACATACCTCTCACATCAGTTAGAAAATTACCAAATGTTGTTCTTTCCAAATAACTAATTAACAAATAAATAAATAAATAAATCCTATCCCTTTGTAGGCATTATTCATACTAATGACATTAAACTCCACATGGATAGTGCCTAAGCTGACACAATCAATCAGTGGCATCTTTCCAAAGCACTAATAGGCTAAAAGTGTATAATTAGCTGAACTGCTTAAAAGTGTTCAATGAAAGGGAGGCAGACATTGCAAAGGGGGAGAACCTACTGGTGAATAAAAAGCTTACAAGCTGATGCTAATTGCAAATGTTTGAAAGAGAAAAAAAACTTCTGAAGCATCCTATATCTACATGGCTTTGAAGTAGTAAGACCTCTGGAATATACAGACAATGATTCCAAGTATGTAAATCATATGGAAGTTTTAAGAAGCCAGATGTCTAAGTTACACAAGGTGGAAATGCAATTGACATAGTGAAGATGACACTTCATTTCTTTGCCCTTGTACTGTCACTTCATTATCTTTCCATCATCACCTTTAAAAAAGAGAGAAGGAAAGAAGGAAGACAAAATTGCATGAAAATGAATGTCAAAACATTCATGTTTTGAGTTTGCACTGGTGTGATAACTAGTGAAATGAATAAGCATGACCACCTTTCCATCCACATACTAATCACACTGTTGAGGGAGAAATATAATTTAATCCTCATCCAGGTAAATACTTTTTTTTAAAAAAAAGCTATGATTAAGAGAGTTCTTAAATATTTTCTTATGCCATTGAGATTCTAATGTATTGATCACTACATTTCCTTCAATCGCTAAAAATTGCACCTCACTCGTAAACAAATTCACCAACTTACTGACATTCAGAATGTGGATTCATCTGCATTGATGAAAAGGCTTAAGATTCGACATGTTACAGCTAAAACAGAGACCAATAAAAGAGATAAATATCATTTCTATGTGGATGGAAAAATTTAGCATAAACCCCAGACTAGATCCATGAGAGCAAGATGAAATCTAAACCTGTTCAATTAGTCAGAATATCTGTGTTCAAAGGCAGCATTGCAATAGTTTAGTATGGATGTAACAAGTCAAGGGTGAGCATATTTATGGCTGATTATTCTTGCTAGGGTCTCAGATGAAGGATGCTCTCTCAGTTTCCACACATACAGCTGAATTCAGAACAATCTTCATGCTGCAAATTTGCTCCTTCAGTGGGAGTCCAATCCCAGTTCCATACCTCCATCAAGTTTGAGATAAGGGTCAGTATCTGTGATAGTTCTGTTAGGCTTGAAATTTGGTGCTCTGTAACTTGCTTTAGAATTAATACTTGACAATCATTACCTATGATATTAATTGGCATTTTAGAAACTTGTAGTTCATCAAACAACCTTGCTTTAGAATTGGTTATTTTGCCTAGTTCATGTCAGTATGTGCAGAAAAGGAGGACACTGCTAATGCTGAAGATATCTTTGGGAATGACCCAGGATGTTGACAGGGTCATGTAGACTTGGGAAGTTAGCAGTCTGATAGGATGTAACACATATACGAACTGTAACTTTTCTGATGCTGATTCATGAATCTTTTCTTTCATGTAAGCATTCTTTAATATAAACATAAAAATGGTATAAGAAGGGAAGCCTGAAAGAATAAAATCATCCTTCCTTCCTTGGATGGATCCTTTGGCAAAAGTTACTTGTGTGTGTGTGTGTATGTATGTGTCTTTCTTTCCTTCCTTCTCTTTTCTACCTTCCTACTTGTGTTTGGGGGTTCAAGTTAGCTTTGTGTCTACCTGGGGGTATGGTGAGGTGTGGTTTGTTTATCCACCCTAACAGTTCCATTAAAGGTCAGACTAAAAGCAGGAACAGATTCACCACCCACCTGAAGTAGAATCACAGCTAACACTGCATATTTGTGACATCACAGCTTAAACTTCTAGGTATTTTCCCTTGTCAAAACAAAACAAAAAACAAACAAAAAAAGCCTTGAGATACTCCATTAGCCAACGGCCATGTAGTCACACTAATGTCCTTTAGCTCTACCTTCATCAGGAGCTGTAACTGGAAACTATAAAGCTTGCACTCACCAATGACCTATGGCTGCAATAGGCAGGCCAGCTCAAGTAACACTGGATGTTCTTCATGGGAAGTCTCCTGGTCTTATCCTAGCTTCTGAACTTCAAGAGTATATATCCTGCTATGGTGTTCATGGACTTGTGTTGGGACATGTTTAATTTTTGGGTTGTATAGTAGAATATAAGGTAAAGCGCTGTTGAGAGCAGGGAGAGGATGGAATGTTGGAGCCAATGTTAATTGGTGGAATGTTTGAGGAGATTTTCATAACTCTGGTAAATAACAGTTGGTGAATGGCAGTAAGGGCTTTTCCGCACTTTAGGGGGAAAACCGGGCAGTCCATTACTCACCAGACTGGCCTGCTCCCCCCGATGACCCACGCCAATCCAGAGCAGCGCATGCCCGCGCTATGCACTCTCCAGGGACGAAAATGGAGGCTTCCGGTTGGTGGAGGCTCTCCACCAACCGGAGAAGCTCGCCAGCTGGAAGCCCACCCCTGGAAGATCTGCAGGCAGGACTGGGGCGTGCCGGGCTATTGAAAGTCCTGTTTCAATCGGACTTTCAATAGCACGATGAACGACCAGTTATGGGCATTCCGGAGCGGGCTGAAGTCCGAACATACGGTAAGTAGTCTGAACTCAGTTCGCCCCCAAATGCAAACGTCCTCGCGGGAGGACGCACCACCTCGTTTTAAAAACCAAGTGTGGAAAAGCCCTAAGAGAGTTGATAAGTGGTATTAGTCAAAGAGTAAATCTGGATGAAGGTGTTTGGAAGATTTAGGGTTAAGAGTCAATCAGCTTTGGGAATAAAGTGAGTGGTTTATAAGGGTCTGAGTTATCTAAAGATGAGTGAGAGCGTGGGATATTTTAAACATAATAAATTTAATATGCTTTGTTATGCATAATTTCTGTAAAACAAATTTATACGCTATTGGACTCCTGTAACACTATCTGACTAAAAGCTTGGATTCAGACAAGGTTTCTGAGGTGGTAACATTGACTACAGATGGGTGCTATTCATTGGGGATATAAGTTGCATAAATCCTCATAGGAACCTTAAGGGCATTTAAACATTTCCCATAGTTGGTGTCATACAAGGGGGACAGGATGAAGTCTGTGCACTGGTAGCAGAGATGTGGATCAGGAAAAGCCCTCAGTCTTGGTGATCGTAGTGAACATCATGAAAGTCTTCACATTTGGTGAGTTAAAGGATAGAAACCCCACATTTGGCCACAATGGTTGTGTTTCCTGAGGGAAACTCCTCCCAGTTAAAGTTTATTCTACAGAGAAACCCCATATTAGATGGCTACATGGTGGAAGAAGGGTTGGAAAACCCCACAGCTGCCAGTACCCAAAATCTTGAGATGGAAAGAACATGTGCTGTCATACATGTAATTCATCTCCTTTCTTTCTGCATATATACGTATATATGTATATATTGTAGAATAAACTGTGTTTTCAGAAAGTAGTCCTCAGTACATGGCTGCATATGTTGGTTGCTACCTTTACCTACATGATTTAGTTCAAGATTACATACTGGATAGCCTTGTCCTATATATGCCCTATACATTCAGATCTCCTGGGAGACATTTATTTCAGTCAGCCAGAACCAGGCTGGCAATTGTTAACCAAAGAATTTTTTCATCAGCTGCCCCCAAATTATGGAATGGCCTGAAGGAAAAGATCCAACAGTTAGATATGCTGTCTGCATTTAAAACAGCATTAAAGACCAATATCTTCTAAAAGGCCTATCCAGATGGTTTTTAAATTATGAGTTTTTAAATTATGAATTGAATGTTTTTAATACGTATGCCTTTTTAACTGATGTTAGCTGCTTTAACTGATTAGATATTTTAATTGGTGCTTGTGTTTGTAATTGTCATGTGTTTATCTCTTGCTATACTTTAATCTGTTTTTTTCTACCTTGATCTGTAGGAAGAGGTGATGGTGATTATGCTTATGGCTTGCTTTTTGTTATAAGCGTTGTAAATTTCCTATAAATTGGAAGTGAAGGGACTTTCAGAGGTATAGTTGCACCAACTCAGAAATCTCCAGATACCATTGTGAAAGGCAGAAAAGGGCTTTCCCCTCCCTTCTGTATGATTTCTCTTCTGCCAGTTCAAATTAAGCAAAAACAGCACAACAGCTACCTCCCCTTTAGAGACTTAACATATTGTTCTAGCAAACAGCACATTCCAGATTTGCAGATCTAATTTAAATATTAGTTGATTGCAATGACAATTCTAATTCAAGCATGTGCTTTCTCCCAATCTATGAAATACAATGAATTGGAAATTTGCTATGAATATTAACTCTGCGTATTTCCCTGAAGGCAATCATGCATTTTTTGGTAACCCTGCAATATTCTCGGAAAAGCCACAAGATGTTTTTTAAGCCTTCATAAAGTAGCATCCTCTGTTATATTTTCTTTTTTTAAAAAAATTGTTTATTACGGTCCATAAAATAGACTGCATCAAACTTATAGACGTTTCAAAGCTTGCTTTATTCTTAGCAAGTGGTAATTTGATACATTAGATGCATTTCCTATTTGAAGGCTAATAATTGAATGAAATGAGAATTGGTGGAATCATATCACTTAACTTTCCATGATTTACCAGAAGAACATCAGTTACTGAACATAATACTCTGGAAATACAATTGAACTTTTTAGAAGTTGAAGTTCTAAATTTTAACTCAGAGTTGTGGAATGTGTGTTCCTCTAGATGTTGCTGGACTAGAAATCCCAAGGCCCTTTACCATTGGGAAATAAATAAATCAATATATTGACTAGGTCTGATAGGAATTGCACTCTAGCAACCCCTCGAGACACACATTCCACAACTTTACTTTAAATCTTCCCAAGAAAACTCAACTTTTCTACCTATTTTCTGCAAGATCTAGAAGAAAATAGAGGATATCAAAATATATTTCCCTTGAAAACTGAGAGTTCACACACTAAAATATGAGATTCATACTTGCAGTATTATTTACTATATGCATTTCTAAACCAATAGTTAACCTTGCTGTCTATTTTCAGATGGAATCACACATAAAGATTAATGAAAAAGCACCATTATTTTTCAAGAGAACTGATGTAGCATTGTAGTAGAGTATGTTGCACACGTAGAAGGTGCTTGTTTCTTTGTACCTTCAGGTAATCCTGTGACAGCTCCAGCCTGAAACCCTGGAGAGCTACTCGAAAGGTTTTTTTGTTGATTACGCCCATACGTATGTAACATTATGTTATATACTACAGGAGGAGGTATTAGTACTGCCTTCTGCTTTGAGTAACCCCACCCCCACTCCTATGGAAGCCAACTTCTCACTGCTACAGTGTGTGTCTGTTATTTCCTTTGGGGTCTAGCCACTATCAACAAATTCCTCTCCAAAATATTGACTGTGTTGAATGTAGACTCCCAAGTTTTTCACCTTTATTGATGAACTGTATAAGTAAGATCCATGTTTCCCGAATGTCATGGCGTTTTTGGACCTTCACTGAACACAGTAACCTCCTAACACAACACATGAAAATATTGTTTTGTGTCTTTCTTTCAACAGAATAGAGATTTGGTCTGACCCAGGCCAGCAATTATGTTCTTAACAGTGTCATTAAGGTTTCCTAGGAGGTATATGTGTTCATGAATCTTCATGACAGGTCTTATTTTTCCTTGCATGCCAGCTTAGCTATGTAGCTAGAAGTGTGATCACAATAAGCTGCTCATCATCTGACACAACAGAAAAAGAAAAGTCTCTCTTCTTTGCTGTTTCCTTCCATTCCAGCTCTTAACAAGTGTTTGCCTTCACTTCTGTCATCTGCTGTTATGGCATCTCCTCACCAGCTTTTGTCACCTTCATGAAATCCTTTCTCCTATGCTTTGTTTTATCAGAGTTTTCTAAGGTGCAAACCTGACTGCTGATCCTGCCAGATGATGTCCTATCTTCATTATCAGTAGTTTGCAATTGTTTCTTTTCAGCTGTTTTAGCTGCTGACTTGTCATCCCACGTACAGGAATGGCTTGTTTTATTCTAAGTCTGTGAACAAGTCAGAAAAGAAAAAGTGAACACTCCTCCAGATGTTTAATTGAAGCCAGCTGAAGAGAGAATGGCACATGAAAACCAGTGACACTTGTGCTGTTATAGTAGATTTAATGGACTTATTCAGATAGACAATTCATTCTGTGTCAAAGATTGTGTAGTAGTGCACAACAAACAAAAATGCCTACATACATAAAAACCCAACCCCCAACCCCCCCAAACGCTGTGTGAACAATACACAAATACTATGGTTTACATAAAGTGAATCTCTCAGTTTAAAAAAAAATGTTGGATTTTCACCAGTTTCAACCAAATTTTAAGGTTTTTAGTGGGATAGATGTATCACTGGACACTCGGGCATTTTGTTTTTAGAGGTTCAGGGCCAAGACTGAGATTCAGGCAAAGTTTCTGCTGCCCTTTTTATTTTATTTTATATATGTATATGTATATATGTATATGTATGTATATATATATATATATATATATCCAATGAAACTGACAATACAATACACTTGATATGCTTTGAGGGGGGAATACGTGAATTTATGTCAGATAATATATTCTTATATTTTATAAAATGATTGCAAATAAGCATGGGCTATTCAAACATAGTGGAACACAAGTACATTTCAAGATCAGTTAAAGACTCTGGAGTTTCTTTGATATGAGTTAAAACTATAGAAGTTTCCTAATAAAAATAAATGATAGGAGTGATAGAACTAATAAACCCAATTGCATACTGAGGAAGGAATACAAGAGGAATCATTTTTATATATTTCTTTATTAATAGAATTCCATAAAATACACGCAAGCATATATTGTGATTTTCTTTTTTTCCCCCCACAATAGATGTGATACATTTTTTTCCTCTTTTCAAGGTATTCAAAATCCCAAAGTTTAACAATACAATAGGATAGCATCACAATGTTTAAAACTTACATTAGTAACAATGGAAGATGAGAGATTACAGATATATTGGTACTGTTTAGTTTGACGACTTGTTCCTCATGTGACTCCTCTTGTTTTATGTTTTGTTTCATGTGTATATTCAATAAAAAAAATCTAATATATATATATCTGTCTTCCAGTCACATATTGTCTGCAAAAACAGGCAGAAACTCTGTTGGATTTCAGTCAGAATCCTTTCCTAGCCTTAGTGAAGATCCCAGTAAGTGAGCCCTGTACTGACTACAGGCAATGTATATACTCTATCACTGAGCTATGTCTCTTCTCCTGAGCTTTGATGGTCATCGATGAAATAATGAGACTGGACACAGAAAGTTGGATTAAACAAAGGCCACTTTGTTTGTCTTGACCTATTTAAGATGTGTTGGCCTGAAAAGGAAGCAAGAGGGGAGTGTAACCTGATGGAGATCCAGCTGAGGCAAGGTGTCACCACATAATTACGTCCCTAGCCTTCCCTTGGGAGAAACCTTAGCCCCAAGGGCAATCCAAATGATATGAGTTGCTCCCTGGCCCAGTCTAACTGGAAGGTAACCCAGGGACTCAAACCCAAGTTGCACAACTCTGTAAATGAGAGCCTGATTCCCAGGCTAGCCTCAAGGCTACCCTCCTTCCCCAACTTCCCAGGTTGCAGGACCCTATAAGAGGAAGTTTCAGCACACAGTCCCACACCAAAAGGAGTGCCAAAAAGGTGATCACTGAAGTTTTCTATTCTCTAGCTGCCAAATGGCAGTCTATTTAATTGACACCAACCAAAGCCAATTGTCCACGTCCTGCATATACAGTGTGGGAAGGGGGGAAGGTATAAAGGGAAAAATTCCCCATTTAGCCCTGAAGTTACCAGATAAATCTCATATTGCACTGAGAGCAGGAAGCTGGATTGTGCAGTGAAGGTCAAAGAGAACACATGCCAGGACAACCAGCCTTAAATAGTCTCACACACACACCCAAACACATATCATAATCTGTTGCCAAGCACCAGTCACCAATCCAAGCTGGTCTTTCTCATGGACACTATCAAAAAGTTATCCTCCGCTGTAGCAACATTTATTGCCCAAGTCCAGATAAAATGGTGCTAAAATGGTTAGAGATAGCAACCTTGACAGGCTTGTTAATTACTAGTTTCAATGTCTGTCTAAGAATTGAGGCTTACCATGTATTCATGACATTTGTGCTTGCAGTTTATCCTCCATTTTGTAGTCTGTGGCTTGTTTGCTGTCAACTATGTTTGTAGTACATATGTTATAGAGCTTCCAATCATGAGGTGTTATGAATCCTTCAATATTTGTACCTAACCTACTACATATGTTTCTTGCAAAAAGGACTAAACTTATTTTATTTCACTGCTAGGCCATCTCTGTGAGTAGTGGTAGTGTGAGACTGTTTGTTGCTCACCTTCTGTTTGTGAATACTAAATACTCTGCTTGTGAAATGCCCTACTATATCTCTCATTACCCAACAAAAATCCCTTTGTATGGGCTACAGTTATAATAATAGTACTTCATCTGTTTGGACCTGTTGATAGAACAATCATGTAACCATTTGACTGGTCACCAGCCAAAAGTACACACTGAATTGTTAGGGCCTATGATGCAACATTATAGATTGCTATTGTTTAACCTTTCACCATGGAATAGCCTCAAATTCAAGGCAAGAACTAAGCACAGAGAGAGAGACAGATCCATTTTTTTTCCTCATAGGACAAGTGAATTGTGAGGCATGAAAGTTTGCCACCAGGTTTATAGGGGTAAGGAGTTATACTCAGCAGTAGTTACTTTTTGTCAAACAACTGGACCTTTTGGGAAAGAAACTTTTGTTGCTGCCACCTGAGCCAGTGGCAAAAATTAAACTATTTAGAAAGGCTGTAACATTCCAGGCTGCCCCCCTCGCCCTGCACCTTCCTGATACCATGCAAGTATAAGCCAGGGGGATTACCTCACTCACACTGTATCATAGTTTTTGAGGACATCTGAGAGTGTGGAGAAAATGGGCTGAACTATTTGTACTACCTTGCAGGAATGAATAATGTAAGACATGGGCCCTTTTGGCATGGCATTTGCCATACGAAAGGGCGCCTGAAGCGTTGCGCGATTTTGATGAGTGATCAGCATGACGCACTCACAATTGCGCAATGCGCCAGGGTAGGGCAGGCACCACTCACACACTTTTTCATTTTCGGCTTTGAGCTTTGAACCGAAAATGGTGCATGATCACGCATTGCTCCAGGGCCCTGCAAGCACTTGCCATGTGTGTGGAGTCTCTGGAACCACGGCAGTCATGCTTCCTGCCTCAGCGCAGCCTGGAAAACTCCCAGGCTGTGTTGTGGAAGGAAGAGGCGGGGCTCTTGTGCCGCCTGCTTAGGAACAAGCAGTTTATGCAGAACTGAAGCAGCGGGGACACAAGAGCCTCTCACTGGAGGCTGCTCGCGCAATCCTCGCACCCCAGCACCGACAAAAGGTAAGGTGCGGAAAGGGCCATGGTGTTTTTTAGAATGGTGTTTTTTTAAATAAAGAAAGAAAAGAAAAGAAAAATAAAGTATACCAGGGTTTCTTAGTGTGTGGATAAAATCACCTTTCTGGTTTCATTTGCTAAGAACATGGAAGAGGGCTTTCTCAGCGACACTCATGATTTGTATTGTTTTGTTTTTTGTTTTACATGAGAGAATGGAACCCCTGTATGTACAGTGGGCACAGTTTAATTGTATTTTAATAAAAATTCTGTACATATTTTTACTTCTGTTTTTGTTGCTGTTTTTAATCATGTTTGTTTTAACTTTTGTAAGTCAATCAGTCCAAATATTGAGGAAAAGGTGAGTTATAAATAAAATTAAATCATCATCATCATCTTGATATTGGCAATACTTCTGAGAGAAATTAGTCTTTCAAATGAGACTGTTTGGTTTCTGTTCATTTTGTTTATTAATACAGTATGGACCTCAAGCAAGTGAGTCTAAACTGGGAAGAAATAGTATTAACCAAGGACTTGGCATCAGCTTTTATGGACTATTAAAAAAAAAATGGATTAGCATTAAAAAGAGAATAAACACTTCATGAGTTGTACACCTGAAACTGAAAATGGTGCTTAAAATAAGTTTTTAAGTACTGGTCTATCTCTAGAGGTAGCATGGTATAGTGGTTTGAGCACTGGGCTATGACTCTGGAGATCAAGGTCAGCATCCCCACTCAGCCACAGAAACTGACTGGGTGACCTGGGGTAAGTCACACTCTCTCAGCCTCAGAGGAAGGCAATGACAAAAACCCCTCTAACCAAATCTTGCCAAGAAAACCCCACAACAGGTTTGCTTTAGAGTCACAATACATTAGAAATGACTTGAAGGCACACAAGACAAGAGACTGCGCCACACAAGACAAGAGACTGTGCCATCTCCAGACTATGGCTGAACATTGCAATGTTTTGTATACTATGCATAGAACTAAGCTGTGCTTTATCACCGCACAAAATATAGCTATGCTTTCCACTGGGGTACTGGAACTTGTTTCTGATGTATCATTGAATACTCAGGTTGGGATCGTGTGTGCCGTTGTATTTCTAATTTCTGTGTATGGCTGTGAAAGTTGGACACTGAAAAAAGCTGACAAGAAGAAAATCAATCCATTTGAAATGTGGCACTGGAGGCCAGTTCTACAGGTGAACTCTCCTTAGAAAGTCAGATAACTAAACTGAGATTGTCATCATTTGGACCTATCATAAAAAAACAAGACTCATTAGCAAAGACACAAAGGCTTGGCAAAGTGGAAGGCACTAAGAGGAAGACTGCATTACAGGTAGATAGATTCAATCAAGGAAGTTGTGGATTTGAACCTGAAAGACCTGAGTAGGGCTATTGATAACAGGGTAACTTAAAGATCTCTCATCCATAGGATCACCATAAATTGAAACTGACTTGATGGCAATTAACAACAAAGAATTAAACTATGTTTTGCAGGCTTTTTTTGGGGGGGGGGAAGTCTGTATTGGTGAGAACTGCATTATCCTACAGTCACCTTAACCTGGGTCAAATACTCTTTCTTTAGCCCTACTACACACCATTACTCCGTCCCACAGCAGAAGATAGCTTAAAAAATCATGATCCCCCTAGTGAAGAAAAGTTCCTTATTCCTTCTTCTTTTTCTTAGGGAGAAGGAAGTCCAACATTCTAAGCACACTGAAAGCATTCTGAAAGTGTATTGTATGCACTAAAACAAGTGCCTTAAAATGCAGTGAACGTCTGTTAAGTAAGGGATTAGAGAATGCCTTGAGATGTCTGTTCTGGCTGCTTAGTCACCCTTTAGATCAAAGTTGTGGCTTATTTGAATTCTCATTCTTTGTTGTCTGAATTTATAGACCCAAGAATATTTCAGAAATAGTGGAATAAGTGTGTTTGAACCTACATCTTTGATTTTAGGAAGGTTAAGAAAACATCTTATTAAATAAATCAGACAGTCCTGGCTAGTGGTGTCATGGGCTTCCAGGCCTAGACTCAGACTCAGAGTCTGAGACAGCAGAACCTGCCCTGAGCCCTGACACAGAGACTGCTGCAGCAGAATCTGCGGAACAGATAATACCACCACCCACCCCATGAACAGAAGGGAGGGAACAGAGAGCAGGGAGCCTGCTCACTCTGACACAAAGAATGATCTAGCCGTAAGTACCTTCGCCCAGTGTAGACACCAAAAGGGCCTCCTGGGTTGCTCCCGGCAAATGTATACCAAGCACCAATTAATCAGGCACCAGCTGCACTGACCCTGGAGCCTATAAGAACTGAGCCTTTCCCCTCTAGCCTTTGTCAGCAATCAACTAACTGTATCTTCTGTGCATGCTTCTGTGTTAGAGAGCACTTAGCTGATAAGCAGTATAGAAATACACATGTTATTACTATTGCCAAATGTCATGCTTGCTGACATGACCAGGGCTTACTTCCTGTGATATCACAAAGAATAGTTCCTAGGAATTGGGGTTTGATTCTAAAATCTCAGGGTTTGGGATTATCCTGCCAACCTAGGTATTAGGACTGTTGCTCTGTCTACACTACACTACAAAAATAAATCCCACTGAACTCTCCATTTTAAAGGCTCAGTTGTGAGATTAACATCACGTATAGTTTTATCTTTGGATGATTTTAAAAGTGGCACACATACCAATGGAGGAAAGGCCTATGGAAGACTATTAGCCATGATCAGAGTTTGGAACATTACTTTTCAAATGGAATTCATTGCCTCACTCACTAGGGACTGCAAATAAAAAAATCATTTCTCTGTAATGTGTTCTACTTCTGTTACACTGCTTGTTATATTTGTTAGCGTTTACCCTCAATTAATGGAGAGTTGGATGACTATGCATGTGTTTGTGTTTTCTTCTGCTACTAAAGGACAAGGGTTTCACTTCAATTTGAGCATCAAAAAAGCAGACTTCTGTTTTTGCTGTGATGATTGTACTTTTCTCAGCAATGTGCTGTCTACTGTCTTCTCCAGGAAATGTGTAGGGCATCCAACCCACACTTTCTGTAGTGTCTAAAGCATCCAGTTCCTCTGCACTTCAGGAAATGTGGTCAGCTTCCACTCTTCCTGGAGTAGCTCGTATAGAGTGTGTGGGTGAGTAAAGTGCACTGCAGTTGTCACAGAAACAAGAGACACAGTCTTGCCCTGCTCTGAAGAGAGTATTTTTTGTTTAACAGAACACTTAAGTATGGTGATACTAATGAGTAGCAGAGAGTAAGCATTACTCATTGCATGATGAAATAACACTGTTGCTCCTCATTATTCTGAAAATGAAATCAGGGATAATGCCATTATTTTTAACATGTTATCCCAAACTCTGGTTGTGATGACAGAAGTTCCAAACTTAGGAGGAGCATCACACTGAATGATACTTGCTGCAGAGAGAATAGGTATGCAGTTTTTGCTAATTTTCTTTTCTGAGGCAGCAATGACTAATTTTAGCAATTTTCTTCCCACTGTGAGAAAATCTTCAAAAACTGCAATTTTTGAAAATCATTTGCAATTTGCTACTTATTTTGCACAAAATATTCACATGATTGCTTTGCACAGGAAAGAGATTTTATGTACAGAAAATTATACTTCCATATAGAACTTGCATTTTCTGCATAGAAAATGCTGTTCCCTGCGCAAAATAACCACATGTAAATTTTGCACAGATTAACTAGTCAATTACAGCATGTTGTTTGTTGGCAGCAAAGATATTATTTTTTTCTGCACAAACCATTCTCTTTCATGTGCAGAAAATGCTGTTTTCTGAACAAAACAACCATGTGCAAATTTTGTTCAGAATAACTAACAAATTATCAGATTCTTATGCATCCAGGACTCTTCTTGTCAGGGTTTTCTGACACTTGAGAAACAGGTTTTTCACCATTTTTCATTTTTTTCTTCCCAATATACAGTTGTTGGCCATTGTAGGGAGTAGGATTGTGGACTTGGTAGACCTTTGGCTTCACCTAGAAGGTATCCTCTTATAATTTTTTTTGTTAAAGATTTATGATTTTATGCCAGTGCTCTATTAGATAAGATTGTTTAATCATTTTTAGAATCTTTTTTTTTAAATAAACACACACACATATACTGTGTTTAGCTATACTGAGCTGACATGGACCCCATGTTGGTGGAAGAGCAGGGTGTAGAACAAACAAGTTCTTGCTTCTGATACTTATTCCAGAATATATCTCCTTTCATAGAGGCAATGTGATGAAAAGGTCTTGCAAATTAAATTTTGTATAATTCCCACCTTTTTTGCACATTTCAGTTATGACTTTCAAGCACTGTAAAGGTGACATCAGAATTTATGAGCAACTAAAAGTGAGGACTGCACATCCAAACACAGAGAGAGGTAAGCAGAGAGAGAGAGATGTTCAAAGGATAGAGTGCAATTAAAGAAGGCAATTGAGCTTCTATAATTTCAAGTTCTATTTAGCCAATCTCATTTTGCTGCATTATTAATCTGTTCACACTTGCACTGTTAAAAAACAGGACAAATTTCTTTCAAGTCTTCCAGCCTTCAACACTCCACACACCTTGATACTCCAAAGGATGCTTTTTCGTCCTTCTGTAAGGGCTGATACAGTACCGAAAGTAAAAGTTGTGGTCCCAGTTGAAATCTTGCCTGAAACTTCCTAAGTGCATGCCTGAGGCAATCTACTGTTCTTTCAGGCTTGGCTTCTAGTTTGTAAATTGTCTAATCATATTACCTTACATGTGGTATGCATGCATTACTCAGGAAATGCATAAGAGGAACTTTGGACACTCATGATTAAAGATGAGCAAAGAACATATCAAATCCATTTGATAGTCCCAACTGAAGTTGACCAATACACTTAATGGGATTTGCGTAAGTTTTGACTCACCATTTAACAATTAATTTAATGGTCTACACTACTTATCAATACCAATAGGATTCAGACCAGCATTTCCTCCCTTACTCAGCCATATTTTTAGAGTGGCAAAAAGAGAGGAGCAATTTCTCCTAGTTCTTATGTCATCTGGAGATATTCTGAAGAAATTATTGACTACCTGCCTGTTAAAGCAATTCAGCACACAGTATTAAAAGAGGTGCTAACCAAAGAAGGCCCTGAAACTTCAAAGTCCTGAACTGTTATGTCAGATGCTTGAAGAATGGTCAGGCTAAAACTAGCAAGAAAAATGTAGAGTGTATATATACTGCTCATTGTTAGCAGTTTGACACCACTACAACTGTCATGGCTCCATTCTACAGAAACCTGTGATCTTTAATTAGTGATATTCTTAAAATTCTCTGCTAGAAAACTGCATTCCCCTGAATTATGACACTAAAACTGCCTAGCTGAGAATTCTAAGCACTGCACCAAATCCCACCAAATCCCAGGATTCTTAAGGTTTGATCCTGGATGATTAATGCAGTACCAAACACCAAGTGTATAATCTGCATTTGCTTAGATGTAACTTTCCGTATTTCCAACAGGGCATATTTTACTACCATTTTCAATATCTCTTTCCCTCTAATGAACATCAGGTTGGTTTTTTTTTTCTTTTTCCTTCTCTTTGGAAATTGACTTAAGAAAACAGTGATCCTGTGATTGTATCACCGTACAGTGCTGAAAAGACTGAATTTCATCTGATTTCACAAGTTAAGCAGGATCAATAGATGAGTGAGAGACCACCAGTGATTATCAGGGATCTCCAGGTAGGACTTGGAAAGAATCCATAATCAAAGTCTGGAAATCTACTGCCAGTTACATCTAAAAGTACTGTAGTTGAGCTATTACAGTTTAATGATAGCTCAATATTGGAAATCAGTTACAATGCCAAGCATTGAGGTTTGGTTAATGAAATTATATGCTTTAACTGAATTAGACAAGTCAACAATGCTGCTGGTGGATAAAAAAGAAAATCAATATTGTGATGTATGGAAGATAGTTGTTCCCCTATGAGAAAAGCAATGGGGGAACCTGCAACATTGGGAGTTTTGGAATTTTAAGTACGATGGATGTGGTGTAATTGCTTAGATTTTACTTAGATTTTACTTTATTGCTTAGATTTTACTCTGACTTTTACTGAGATTCTAAGATTCATGAAGATTCATCTAAGATTCATATGTATTCCTGGATGGATTAAAATTCTGTACTTATTTCAGGTAAAGTTACTGGAAATATAAAAATATATAAGTCTATAGATTAAAAAAATAAGGAAAATACTGAAGGATGAAAGTAAAGAAATAAGTAATATAAGATTAAGAATGAACACCAAAGCAAAATAAAAAAATAATGAAGCGCTTAGTACCTTTAGATAAGGAAGTTGGTAGAAGGTTAAAGTCAGGATTATAGGACTGATATTTAACACTACTGGAATGTATTAGACGTAAAATATAATGCTAAGTATTTAAACTTTGTTATTTTATGTTTTTAAGTAGATGGATTTAATAAAAAATAGTTTTAAAAAATGATCAGTGCAGTTTCTTAGTTTCCTATGAGTGGAACACAACAGCATTATAACCAAAGAGGTCTGGCAAACCTTTGAGCCGTGCTTCCTCATATTACAGCAGATTCTTTAGCATCCTAAAGACAGGTACACTCCCATCTAATATAAAAGGAGCAAGCTACATTGCATTCTGCAATATTTGCACACAAGTACAAGTTGGGTTTACTTTTTTTTCCTTCAGTGAAGCATTTCTTCCAGAATCAATAAAGTAGTAGTAGTTGTTTGTAAGTGTTGAAAGTGGAAGGAGGAAAAGAAAGCTAAGTGGCATCTCCACAATATAAGAATATTATTTTTACAGTATTTAAATCGCCACTGACATTCTTACTGAAAATAAATGCATCCAGCTTTCATAGTGATATAAGTGGATTTCCAAAGAACATTTCACTATCAAGTCTTTTTAAAAGCATGTGTAGTTTCCTAAAGACCTGTTCTTATTCAAACACATGCGTGCGTGCGTGCGTGTGTGTGTGTGTATTTGTGTGTGTATATTTCTATCCTGCCTTCTATCATGAGATCTCAGGGCATCATATAATTAAAACGGTATAAACACTTCAACAGAATTCTAGATAAAAACAACACAATTTAAATAGGAGGACAGCATATTAAATAAATTACCAGATTAAAATAAGCAGAAGTGACTAAAACAGTTGAAACCATTGAATCATAGGTTATCTAGTCCAGCTTCCCCTGCCATGTAAGAATACACAACTAAAGCACTCCTAAAGATGTCCATCCAAACTGTGTTTAAAGATCTTCAAAAAAAAAAGGAGCACCCAGCACCTCTCTACACTGCAGACTTATGATTCCATGTACCTGTACTAAGCTTAGGCCCCCAACAGACAATAAAAAGCTATATATTAACTTAGCACCTAAAAGGTCACCATGTTTTAATCTGGCCAGAGTTAGTTATTAACATTACAATTAATGAAAGTGTATATGTAGACTGGTCAAGGGTTAAAATACTTGGTCTTATATAGAAGAACTGTGTTCTGCATTTGTTTGGGTGTTTAACCAATCAGCTATTAACTACAAGTATATATTATTAATGGGAGATAAAAAATATCTTGTACTTAAAAATAATAATAATAGCTGTCTGGGTGCAACTTAGAACTGCAGTCCCTTGAGTCATGTCCAAAAATCATAACTGGAGACTCCACTAAAGAGTCATATCTGGTTGGTGGTTATGCAAGATCAGTAGATATTTTGACAGCAATTCCATTAGTTGGAAATTGTCCCACTGTCCAAATTTGATACAGTGGGGAGGAGTCAGATACCAGGTTTCCTTTCAAATAAGCTTGTCCACCCTCTATGCTGCTGGACAAAGCAATAGTTGAAACATTTTGAACTCCTACAGTAGTAAGCAATAGTCACTTCTCTTTTCTTTCTTTTTGTATAATTTTTATTGAAAGTTTGTCTCGAAAATAACCTCCCCACACACTTCCATGCTTAAATCTTTCAGCTGAAATTGTTTATTTCCATTCCATTACAAACATAATTTCCATCTCACAGAGAGAAGAACAGTTACATTATTTCTTCTTTAATTTCGTATACATTTATATCCTTACCCAATCCAATACTCTTTCCCATTCTTTCTCAAAGTTCTGGATAGATTTATTCTTCAAAGAAAATCCTAATTTTTCCTTCTCTATCATAGCCAGAACTTTTAACTTCTATTATTCTATATCTGTATGTTTCTTTTCTTTCCAGTGCTGCACATATGTCAACCTTGCCGCAATTATCAGATATAATAATATCTTCTGATAACTTCTTATTTCCCTTTCTTGCCCTAGCATATTTAGCAAATAAAGCTCCGGTTTTATTTAGCAATAGCCACCTCTTGATGGTTTGACTAACTGATGCCCAGGAAAATGCCACTTTATAAAAAGATTAGTTGTGTGCTCTGGGATCCAAGTTATAGCTGTATAAATTTATTTAATATATTGTGAGGGGAACTATAACGGAGATGTTAAATTTACTGTATTTATTGCCCTATACTGAAATGCACATATGTATGTACCTAGACAGAATAAATTCTGTATAAGATGTACCTCTAAGGACAGTATACCTAAATATGTTTAAACATGCTCAAGGAAAATAGTTATAAAGATAAAACCTGTTCTTCTTCAATATTTACATTATAATGCAATGCTTAAGGGATCCTTAAGGAGAATGTTGATATTGTTCTGACTACCAGATAAGACTGGAATTTGCAAACTTGGGAGCCCATGTGATCAAAATGGCAAATTCTAGGAAATATAGTGAAAGATAGATTGATAGATATGAAGGAAAGAAATTTCAGTCTTCTAAAAGACACAGGGTTGGGGAAATCACATATAGCTAGGAAGAATGAGAATTCAAGAAAAAGAGGAAAGGGCTTGCCCAGTATGTGAGCTGCTAATTAGGTGAGAAGAACCCTCCAGGCTTAGCAGGGTCATAGGTAGGAAATCACCAGGAAACTCCTAAGATAATAAATTTGAGTTGTTAAGGCTAATTACAACCCTAATCTTAGGAGTTTCCTGTCTAAAATTTGAGTTGTTAAGGCTAATTACAACCCTTAGACAATAGCATCTGGGAGATTCCCACAAGATGGCTAAATGTCTTAACTCCTCTTCCTCTGACAAAGCAAGCCTCTCCTTTGTTCTAAAACGTGTCTGACACATATCAAGCTATCAGGACAGCCATTAGGCCTTTGCTAACAAACGCTAAGACTATGAGCCTGTTCTGGACCTCATTGTCCACTCTGTAAACTCCGTTGTTTACTCAGCTAGAGAACACTCTAGCTCCCCAGGTAGAAATTGAGTATTTAAGCCTCTGTTTTAGGCCAGTCAACTCACGGTACACCGACTGCTGGTTGCCACTCTCTTGCTCCAATTCCTGATTGTATACAGTCTTTAGACTTCCATCTAGGCCACATCACTTCTTTGCTGCTCTTCTGGAATGGTGAATATCACCTACTTCTCCCTGAATTTCACTATCCAAATCTTTCCTCCCTTTTCCTTCAGTTAGCCTTGTGTGATTGCACAACTGTTTGGATCTTGTGTGTATGATTATTAATCCCCCTCAATAAAACACAATTAAGCAAATTTTTGAATCTCTGGCTGGTTCTTTCCTGGTAAACATAGGTGTAAAATATCTGGTTAGGTTCCAGGTCTCCTGTTTGAGCTAGTAATTCCCCACCTTTTCACAGAGGTACTGGCATAATGGGTGAACCCCTGAGTCACTCAAATTTTGGGATAACACTGTTGTGTTTTCAATGTCAGTTTATAAGCATTTTAGAGATATTGGGGTGTCTGGTTTGAAATGATTACATTTTATCTGCTCTTTCCATTCATTACTTTTAAATTTTTATTCCTAACGTTTGTGTTAAAATGCTTTTATTTTTTGCATGCTACTTTGGGAAAATATATTGTGAAGGATACTTCACAAATGTCTTAAAATAAATAAATATATTTTAAAAAATGAAACAACCTTTTCCAGAAAGCCCATGTGTCAACTAAATATTTGCCTTCTTTGATGAAGCGAAGCCCAGCATTGCAAGATTCTGATCAGAATGCAAGTGAGGTCACTGAGCCCTGGGCAAGCCAAGGCCCTGATAGTTTCAAAATAGGCAGCCTTTACAATGTATGTGTGGTTCGACGTCAACTCAAAATCATGAGGAATATGTAAGCCGAAGAAAATAAGCTTGTTTATATATTCATGTTCCTGTTTTCCTTTTTCCCTGTGGGCCAATGTGGATACTGTTGTAAATCATTTTTTTTCCTTTGTAGCTTAAGAATTATGAACTTCAATGCATGAAAAATTTTCTATATCCACAGGAATCAAGGGTGTGCAGCAACTCCCTGAAAAGTACATGGCATCTCTGGGGACTGAACCTAGATAAATGAAATACAGGAAAGAAATCCTCAGAAAGTGGATGCCTTGTTCTCTAGTGGTGATGAGGAGGGTATGTAAAATTTGCATTTTTAGTTGGGCAAACCATTCGTGTTTGCTTTATACTGAACTTTTTAGTAACTTTACTTATGGCTTCCCTAGTGATTCCCCAAACTCTCCTACCCATGCACTTCTAGCAGGTTAAAAATACTCATCCCTTTTCTTATCAGTTCACTTGAAGTGCTGGAAATTTATTATGCCAACAGTAGGTAAAACCAAAGCCAAACCCTCAGAAGTTGGTTCCTTCTAAAATAATTATTTCTTCTCTTTCTCCTTCTTCCTCTTTCTTTTCTATATCTACTAGAAGAATCCTTCAGTTTATAGAAGATTTCACATGGAGGGGAAAAAAAGTCTTCTAACAACCTAAGAATTTGTTGGGATGCATACCTTCCTTGATAAATTACAAAAGTTGTATAGGAACTCTTATTGGCTTCCCTCAATAGTGTTGGGAAATGTCCTGGATCTCACAAGCAGAGTAACAAAACTGGCAAGGCAGAAGCTGAACAGCAGCCAGTTCCATACCACCCACCCCCATATGGGATCTAAGAGAGAAAGAAACAAGCTTAGTCTTCTTCGTAAAACACATAAAAGCAGCTTTACTTACAGGTTATTTGTTCCTAATCAAACATGGTCTAATGGAGCAGAAGGAGAAGAGGAAAATGTTCATATGTTAGATAGAAGAGAAGACTGACAGGTGACATGATTTCTCTCTTTAAATGCCTCAAAGGTTATCACAAAGATGGGCAGCAGGGGTTTTTTGTTGTTGTTGTTTTTTGGCTGCCCCAGAGGGATGGATCAGGTTTCATGGTTTGAAGTTACAGGACAGTAGATGTTGATGAACATTAGAAGGAACTTCTTGACAGTAAGAGTGGTTCAGTAATGGAACCAATTGCCTAGAGAGATGGGGATGTCTCCCTTTCTGGAGGTCTTCAAAAAAGAGGCTGGACATGCTACCTTATGGGGATGGTTTAGCTGGAGATCCTTCACTGATCAGGGGGTTGCACTCAGTGGTTCATGAGGCTCCTTCCAGCTTGATGATTCTATTATTCTGTGACTCTAGATGCAGGAAAAGAGTGGGAATGGAAAAGCAAACAATTAGGAAGTCAGCAAACATGCAAACTAGCAATGCTTGATAACTCTAACAAATAGTTCCCAAAACTGAAGAAGTTTTCCCACATTCATTGGAACATTACAGAAAATTCTACAGGCTGGGATGAATTGCTTCAATATGAGAGATTTAAATCAGTCCTGAAGTACTGATTTTTCCAGGGCATGACAGAGTAGAAGGAAAGGATAGAGCAGCATTTCAACTTTTTCTTCCATTGTCTGTTTCCTCCCACTGACATCGGTGAGAAGGAAGTGAACTGTACCATCAGTGAGAAGGAAGTGAACTGTACCACAACTAGTGTGGTTCGTCTCTTTCACAATTCTGGGGAAGTGTTCAGGGAATAAAATGGTCAGCACACCAAACTGCAATATACAAGATAATCAATTGCTGTTATTGTGTGCCTTCAAATCATTGCTCATTTGTGGTGACCTTAAGGGGAACCTATCAATGCAGCCCACTATTTTCCCACTTTCTGCCTTTAGATCTATGATGTTTGAGAAGCAAGGGGAGCGGACTTTATCACAAGGATGTGCACTTATGGAGAATCTAGAGGTCTTATCCATTCATTTTCCTCTACCATGCAGATCACTGGGGGTAGCAACTATTTTTCTGAAACCAGACAGTCATTTTGATTTTGGGGGGGTTAAAAAGGACGCAGTGTTTCAGGCTTCCATCAAAATAGTGTTAAAATGGAGAACTATGTCCTCAAAATGTCTTGGGGGCACAGTTGCTTATTCCGGGGGCCTGCGTTTGTGTGTGTGTGTGTGTGTGTGTGTGTGATTATTGGAATTCTCAGTGTGACGGATGCAGAAACCCTGTAGCTGCACTGGAGGCCTTGACAAATCACATAAATCTCATTTTGCTGTAATGGTAGACCACTGTCTCTTCTCTTGGAAAGGAAGGAGCTAGTATCCTATATCTTCCGGAACACCCTGCCATCAAGTTGGACGGTTAGTTTCTGGGAAAATCCAGTAAAAAACAAAGGATACATGGAAATTTTCCCCAAAACTTGCCTAATACTATAGAAGACTTTTGTTTTTTCTTGTTAGGCAAAATTGGCTAAAAATTCAGGGAAGCATGTATTCCCCCCCCCCAAAAAAAAATATGTTGCAAAAATATAGATCACATGCTTTGCATGAATATCCCCTTTTCTCCAGTTAAAAGACTAATGTCAGCAATGATGGGAAAGATCTTTCTCTTAAATGCTTCAGCCAAGAAAAGTGGAAAGTACTAAGCTAGATGGACAAACACTATGACAAAGGTACTTCATAGAAAGGTGCCCACAATATTTTTAAGATGTGTGTGTATGGAGACAGAGTTCAACACTGGCAGATGGGTCATTATTAATTTTAACTATTTGCAAGTAGGTTTTTATAGAGCTATGAAAATAGTATGGTGCATTAAAAAAATCATGACCATCATAACTATCAGCAGCAGCATCACCATCATCATCATCATCCAACTGCAGCTGGTAATAATATGAAAATAATAGCAAAATAGCAATCATTTAATACAGTTCTGATTGATAATTCATGAGGGAGATCATCTACATAGGAGTTTTGGTGGTCATTTCACAATTTTGCTTGGTCATTTCACAAAAGCCAGAGTGGTGTAGTAGTCTGAGCATTGGACTTCAACACTAGAGGTCAGGGTTCAAATCCTTGATTAGCCGTAGAAGTTAGGCAGGTCACACTCTCTCAGCCTCAGAGGAAGGCAAAAGCAAACTCCTCTCTGAACATATCCTGCCAAGAAAATCCCATGATAGCTTTGACTTAGGGTTACTGTAAGTCAGAAATGACGTGAAGATGAAAAACAACAACAATAACAGAAACAATTCCCTGAACCCACTTTCCTGAGTCCATGGCTTCCTAGAATAGGTTACTAGTATAATATTATGACCAAATGTTTCTCAAATGCTGTGTTGTCAATGCCAGAAAAAAATGGCCTCAGAATCTTCTTTTCTTCCCTTCCACTGAAGGCTATGACAAAGCTAATTTCTTTCCCATTGACTGAACCCTTGGCCATACCCAGACTGTATTCTTGACCAGAAGTTAGCAATACACACACACACACACACACACATGCACATATACATATAGATATATACATACATACATACATACATACATACATACATACATAGCATACATACATATATTTCACAGCAGTTCCCAGAACTCCTAAGCCAGCATCACCACTGACCAAGATGGCCATGGTGTAAGGGAGATATATTCCAAAAAAGTAAGTTTTCCCATCTCTACTCTTGTCCTTTGTCTTGTCTCCTGGTGACCTGCCATCTTTGAATTGTGAGTTCATCAGCATGAGAGCATATGGGATGCTTTGGGATAGGAACACATTGTGTGGATTTACATCCTTGTATAAATAATTAACATCCCTGTGAACATCATTTGGAGGAGTTTTACTGATGCCTATACATTGACATCCTGCCCACTTCGGAACAGGCTAAATTGTAATGATAGACAATCTGGAAGGAGGCTCCTCTCTGCATCAGCTTATAGCCATAAAATAACTGCTTACCAAGTTTGTCCCTTTTCACAAGGCTAATGAAAGTTTCAGATGCTGACATTAAATAATGTCAACTCTTACATTAATACCAAGTTGCCATAAATTATATGCACTCCTTAAAGTGATGCACTATTTCAAAAACACACTGCTATTTAGCATACACATTGAGTTCACTTGCAAATCAGGATTCTAGCATGATATCAAGGCACCTTTTACAAAATTACTTACTCTGCAGTGCATTGTCCTGTTTGAACTCATTCTCCCTTTTTCATGTTTTTACAGATGCAGCAAAAGAGGGATGACCCCTGAATCGTTGAATTTATTTTCATTTATATCCATTGTTTTTTTACATTTTTCATGTTACACAGAAAACAGAAATATAAGTTGGTATGACCAATTTTATGCACAATGGGGAAACTGATGCTCATGGCTTGGACGCAGCCAAAGATCATTTGTCTCAGGCCCCAAAAGACTCCATGCCCCCCCCCAAAAAAAATTGGAGTCCAACATTTTTATTTTGCCCCAGATAGTTCCTAGCCTCCATGAGTGCTATTTTCTGGCATTGGCAGGCATTTTACTACCCCATTACTTTATTTATGTTTTTTTTCTTTCAAACAGGCCCCATAGTGGCTTGTGGAGACATTAGCAGCCATTTGGGGACTAGATTTTTTTTAAAAAAAAAAACAAAGCACAAGAAAACAAAACAATTTCCCTCCTATTTTGGGTGGTGGAAGCATGGAAATAAAATAGCCACATGATCCTTGGCAGTTGCCCTCCCCTGCTTTCAATGAAAGAGTTAACTGCTTAAATTTCACACTGAAATTCATTGGACTTTAAAGTGCTTAATGTTGGCTGGATTGAGTTGATATGATCTATTTTACAACTGCTATTATGACTATAACTATGACAAATGTTTGTGCCAGCACAAACAGAGTGGAAAAATGGTACCAGAAAATGTTAAAAATTGAGAAGGGGGACATAACTCATATGTTTTGCATGCAGAAAATTCTGTGTTAAGCACACATTTGTATATCTTTTTTACTAAATCTCTCATTCCAGCAAGAGATAAGGGCCTAAATCTAATTGATAGTCCCAGCTAGAGTGCATCTACTGATTCAATAGGAACATATTAAGTCAATACTTATGTTCTGATGATTTAAAGTGTGTAGTTTACTTGATTCAGGCCATTCTCCTGCCTATTCTATACAACTGAAATTTCTATTCTATGTCACAAGTACCCAAGTAGTATCCAATATAATTCACACAGTGTGAAAGGCAAAACATGGGATCATTATCAGCATGTGAAGGAAAACCTTACAATAGAGGTAGACAGTTGGTTGAGTCTGGGGGCCACTTTCTCTGGTTCTGGAGTTCTCAGGGGACTCATTGTGAGTTAAATTCACTGAACTGAATTGAATTAATTAAAATCATTTCAACTTAATTCTAAAATAAATTAAAGCACAGTAACAGAAGTTGCTAAATACATGAACCATCAGAGAGAAAATATGGTCTGACAAACTATAAGTTGGATACAGATTTTTATTTTAATTTTACTTGTTTTATTATTTCAGCTACCATACTCACTATCCCTAGGTGTAGCTGATAGTCTGCAAGTCCTGGAACTCTGTGGTTTTTCTGCTGATGTACAGACACTTAATGTATCACAGGTCCTTTCTGCATAACCATTGTCCATATTTGCTGCTTTTTAATGGCCATGCTTCAAAAGACTTGTAACTCCATTGATAGATCTACTGCAACTTTGATGTTAATAGATCTATTGTAAATGTTTTTAATAATGTGAACTTTAATCTGTTTCCATTTTAATTTTTGTACAGATTGCTTTGAATCTCAAGATTGGGGAGAAGGACAAGATGGTGGTAGTGGTAACAACAACAACAGATAATAGCAAATATTCTTTCTTTAGAGAAAGATTCAGACAGCCCTGTTTTTAATTGGCAAACTAGTTTTCTGAAAACTAGAGAACTCTGGGAACCTCTGCCAAACTTCCACCACACCTCTGCCAGATTGGGCCATCAAATTATTGCAGTGGACTGTTTTTTGTTGATTTGGAGGCCTTGGGATTCCATATATTCCCATACTTTGGCATACTTTGCACTCCCCTGCCTTCTACACTCCCATTAGCGGAAATGGTCCAGAAAACCCACATTTTAATAAAAATGCATTCTTGTAGAAAGACATAACGCACAATACAAATATTTCCCTTGATCTTACATCACAATACATTTCTCAAATTAACTACGCTACAAGTGCAGAAATCAGAGGGCAAAATTTAACCTCACTAAAATCTGGGGAGAAGGAATAAGCAATATTTTCAAGCTCCTCAGAGTCACTCATCTATAAATGTTATTTTGAGTCTTTCTTCCTCACAGTGAGCACAGACCATCTCTACGTCTTCCTCGTCACACTGGCAATTTCAACTCAAACTATTGAGGAGTTTTCTAAGTATAATCGATAGAACTACTACCCCTCCCCTCACTTGCGATGGAAGAATATGAGTTGATCTTGTGTCTCTTCAAGGTAAACTGATCACAGGGTTTTCTGGGGTTTGAGAGTATGTGACATGCCCAAGGCCACCCAGGAAGTTTCCACGGCTGAGTGGGGAATCAAACCCTGGTCTCCAGGGTCATAGTCCAACATTCAAACCACTACACTACTTTAGCTCTAGAATATGACTACACCCATGTAATAATAAATTAAATGAGCTGATGGTTTAAGTATAAAAAATGTTTGTATGTTATCTGTTGCATGTTTCCTGTGCAGAGAATTTATCATTTAATCATGGAAAAACAACTTATAATGAATTATTAGAAGACAGCAGAAATATGAGTACATGGCAAAACAGGGAAATAAAAAGGTGAGTTTTCATAAAGTATTGGAATGTAAATAAGGAATTGGACTGGGAATATAGAAGGAAAAACTGTTTCAATGTAGAATAGTTATAATGGAAATTTTCTGGTACAGTTTAGGACCTTGGTGGCCCATTTATGTTGTACATTATTTACTGTACATTGCCTTGGGGGCCCTGGTGGATAAGATGTGATAGACAAATGTTTTAAATAAATGAATATGATATACTATTTTCTGTTCTGGTGCACTGCCCATAACAGTACTTGAATATGTGGATTTTAGAAGAGATTTGATCTTAAATTCCTTTTGAAAATACAGCTGCTCTGTATATATTCCTGTTTTTTAAGCATTTTATCACTCTGAAGACTGGGCATGTACAGAAATATGGTAAGTGTGAAATAACACTCACTTTGATTTATATATACGTATATACCTACGGATATACATATACATACACATATATATGAGGAGGATGACTAAAATGGTGAACAGTCTGGAAGCCATGCCCTATGAGGAGCAGCTTAGGGAGCTGAGTATGTTTAATCTGTAGAAGAGAAGGTTAAGAGGGGACGTGATAGCCATGTTTAAATATTTGAAGTGATGTCATGTCAAGGAGGGAGCGCACTTGTTTTCTGCTGCTCCAGAGACCAGGACAAGGAGGAACAGATTCAAGCTGCAGGAAAGGTGATTCCACCTGAACTTCAGGGAGAATTTCCTGACCGTCAGAGCTGTCCAGCAGTGGAATATGCTGCCTCGGAGTGTGGTGGAGTTTCCTTCTTTGGAGGTTTTTAAGCAGAGGCTGGATGGCCATCTGTTGGGAATGCTTTGATGTGTGTTCCTGCATAGCAGGGGTTGGACTGGATAGCCCCTGTGGTCTCTTCCAACTCTATGATTCTATATTACCAGATGACAGATTCAGTGGGTTAGACCCAGACTTTGTCATACTATCAGGAGACACACCTAAATCAATGGGATTCAAATTATTCATAATTAAAGTCTGGGTAAGTTTGGATCCAAACCAATGATGTCTTTTACATTCTTTAGTTTTCTGTTTACACTTAGCCTTTGAAAGTATCCTTCAGATGGGAATGTTGGTGAACTACAGAGCATATCACAATGCAAAAAGAAAATCCATTATGCCATTTTCATCTTGCCTCTCTTCTGGGGGTGAGATTTGGTATCCATTAAGTATCATGTTCTCTGAAATTCTTGTCAGACACTTTAAAAAGTCTCCCAAGATTGTAATTCTCTTCTTGATAAATGAAGAGACAGTTTACCAGAACCCAAAACACTTTGTTTTCACCTTTTCTGATGCTGGCCTGTGCTTAAGAAACAGTAATAAAAGAAGGGTTGGGATTGACGCTGGCTGAAATGAACCCCCCGCTTGTGTTTGTTCTCTGTCACTGGTTTGGCATAAGCCTCTTTGATCCTAAATGAATGACTATATTGAATATAATTCTGCAGAGCCTTGTCTAGTATTAGCGTAATCCTAGCCAAAAGGGCATAAATAAACTGACAATTGCCAACCAATCTGTTGCTGAGGTGGGTGTGGGGAATGGGGAGACAGTATGTGAGGGTGAACTTACAGCAGTTTCCTTATAACAAAGACTGATCTCATTTTAGATTGTAGCTGGAAGCTTGGAGAAGGGAAGTAGCTTTGGAAAGATGAATGACAGGTAGCAAAGATATATCACAGGCATTATTAGCATAGTCATAGACAGGCTTACATTGCCCTCCAAGTATCAGTATCCCCTCATGGAAACCCATAGAACCGAGATCAACTCATCTTTTGGTGGTGGGGGGTAATAACCAAATTCAATGAAATGTCTTTACAAATTTTCAGGGAAAATTCAATGAAACAGAAAAAAAAGAAGAAGGAAAAAGGACAGGGGAAGAATACAGACAGCAAAAAAAGTCATACAGTGCTGAAGTGTCAAATGATGCCAAAGTGTGATATTTTTAATCTTCTTTGGAAAACAGATTGTGCCATTCCAGGCTGCAGTGCCAAAATGAGTACAGATTCTCACACTTGTCCAAGCAAATGAACTAGGGGCAACATAGAAGCCATACAAAAACATATAAATAAATCTTTTCAAGGAGAACTCAGTGATAGAAAGCTTTACTGTAACCCTGAGAGTACTGTCTTTCCAGTTCTGGAAATAATCTAGGTGTTCAGGTGTGTCTAAGTGTTCTTTCATCTCTAATAGTTGCATATAAAAGGGAATTTCAACAGAAGCAGCTCACATAACAATCTACACTTCTTAGTAAAATTTCGTCTCTTCCATAGCTGTTAAAGCTAACACAGCCTGAGGCTCTTCTGCATCTTGGCACACTTGAAAGAACACTATGGTCCCAAGATTAATATTTATTTTTAAATGGCAAAAAAATTAATCAATCATCAATTTTTGAGTAATCAGTTCAGCAAGAAATTGTAAAGCTGCAATTCTGTTTGTTTATTGTACGAATGATCCTATCCTGCACTAAAATTTGACAATTTTCTTTTTGCAAGTAAGGATGAATAATTTTTACAGTGTTCTCCTCAGAGAAAACTAATATTTCTGTGAATTTTCCCTAGTATTCCAAAATGTTTTGAGAAATTATTCCTTACAGAAAAACATTTAGTTTTCAAGAACATGTCTTTTTTTGTGCGTGTGTGTGCAGCTCACCTTCCCACCAGTTTCTAAAAACAGATGGGTTTTTATGAATCATTGGTCTTTAATATACAGAACACAAAGGGATACACAGACAACCATGAGTGCTCACATGCACTACCTGCATAACTATGGGAATGGCAAGTGGTCCTTCCCACACAGAATTAAGTTGCAATTTGTTTGCCTTCATCCAGTCCAATACAGGTAGAAGAAACAGATACAGCTCTGAGACAGCTTCTTTGGAATTAGGTGGGAAGGGGAGTTGGGTATCCTTAACATATTGGTTATTTTTATATTGTGATTCTATTGCATATCACTTTAGGGGTCCTGGTGGACTGAACACTGACTTAGAAACACTGTAAACAAACCAGCAAACAGACAAACAAAGGTTGAGATCCTGTTCAGTGCTGTTTCTGTAGATGTGCATACACAATAGCTATTCTGGTAGACAATTAAGGTGATGGTATGAATAGAGGTGTGTTCACACATCAGACTCAACTGACCTATAATCCAGTTCATTGTGCTGTGAGCAAACTACATTACAACAAGCTACTGGATGTCTCCTTACATGGGCATGTAATAAATACAATCTCTGGCATAATCCAGATTTACACTAAAATTATACAAAATGCCCCAATGGGATTCCAACCAGTGTAGATTATACTCAACTTGATGGATTTATTATTTGCCTCAACATGAGGTAGCTTCATATGTTCACTTCTGTGGCCGATTACAATTGCTTTCCCCAAGACACTTCCATTTTAAAACTATAGGTGTAACTAAGAACCAGCTAACTGATCTTTCCTGCAGAGAGAAGGTACTTTGATCTGTAATAGGAATGTGGGTTATATTCTCTTGGGAAAGGCTAGCTAGAGAGTATGACAGTTTGAAGACCTATTGCACTCCTTAATGGAAGCAGAAGGCATTTATCTGAAGTATTAATGAACTCTTTGATCTCTGTAATCACATAATTCAAAGAAACTGATTTCATGACCATTGGAGGAACAAGCACCAAATGATTAACAGTCATTCTCCAAAGACTTGTTTTAACCTCATTTTCCCTGGAGAGTTCCTGCCTTTAAGTTGGCTACAGTGTTGTTTTATTTCAATTCATTTTCATTCTAATTTGCACAATCTATCTTTCATTAGCCATTGCTGTGCTTAATAAGATGACAAAATGAATTCTGCAGACCTTTCTTCTTTCACCGGGAAACTTAAGGATGGGCACAGGCCTCACCAAAAATATGTTAAGAACTAACTTCCTTATCAAGAGCTAGTGTGGTGTAGTAGTCTGAGCATTGAACTATGACCCTGGACCCTTTACTTGGTTATGAATGTCACACACCCTCAGCCTCAGAAAACCCCATGATAGGTTCATCTTAGGGTCATCATAAGTCAGAAACAATTTGAAGACACACTACGACTACTACAACATCCTTATATCAGAGGAACTGTCGTGCCTGGATCAGGCCTAGGTTCATCTTACCCAGCATCCCTTTTTCCCAAAGGGTTTTTGACCCAGGCATGAAGACGATGGTAGTATTCTCCTTCTAGACAGTGGATTTCCGTTTATCTACCATGTCTACCACTATGATATCTCCATCCTCTATTACCCAATCACCTAAAATAATGCTGTCACAGAATGTCATATGAACAACTACTTACTCTTTGTGCTTATATTCCTGACAATTAATTTCAGTGAGCACTTCCCCCACTCTATAATAGTGATGGGGAAAAGTACATGTGCATGTGACCCACAAGTCCTTTTTAAATGAACAACCACGGGAATTGTGTGATAATTTTATGTCAAATGAAGTTACATATAATGACCAAGGTCCTACATGGGACATGTTACTATCTTGTTGTGGCTATGCTCTGTCCTCTCATCTGACTCCCCCTAAAACCCACCTTAAAAGCCAGACAGCTGTACTGAGTGAAGGAGTTCTGTGCTACTGCAAAATGGGGCATAGAGGAATATTCTGTCCCACCAGTAAGACACAGTGTGACCAGCAGAAGCATGAAACCCTGTGGAGTTCTGTCACAATTCCTAGTTGCATCATGACTGGTAAGAGGGGAATGGTTGCATTATACTTCAGTGCCCTGTTCATTAGTGCCAACTGAACTCATTGTCTCAGTATGGCTGCCTGGCTTCTAAGGTAGGTTTTGGTGGGCATCTGCTACAGTTGTAAATGTGAGTATGAAATAATTGTAACTGCCTGACAGGATGACAGCAAATACACTTTATATTCCTAAAGTAACAACATTACTCAATCTGTAGAAAGTACTAATACTGCATTTTTTTCTGATTTCTCTGAAAATTTCTATTTTTTTGAAAAAAGTAGGGGGAAATCTAGAAATTTTAGGTCTCTGGCTCTAAAATTGGTAATTGTGGATGATTAGAATTTTGTTTGGTTGGTATTTTGATATGGATACTGTTTAAGTCAGTTCTTCTATGTTTTCATAACCAGCATAGAAAGTACTGAATGTTCAAGAAAGTGTTACACAGATTTTCCTTCTTGAACTTGCCAAGTAACTGGTCTTAATATTGCCATTGCACTATTTTTTATAGGCTCAAAGTAGCTGAACAAGGCTCAGAGTAGATGAACAAAGCTCAAAGTAGATGAAAAAGACAGAACAAATGCTTGGATATGAAAACTTTGACTTTGACATCTTTGAAAAAATCACTGTTAAACTATTATATTTCCCATTAGGAAAGTATAGTGAATTAACTGAGATGAGATTTTCCCCCGATTTCCTTTGGATTTATCATTAAATTTGGTCATCTTCTACGGATGCAAATTTTGCTAAATTTCATTTTTGCAGGCAACGATAATATTTTTTTTGTCATTTTTCATCTCATTGTAAGAAATTAATTGAAAACTGTGCAGCTTTCAAAGACTATTATAAGTTCAGAACTGATTCTCTGCCAAAAATATATTTTTTAAAAAATGGAAGACTGTATTTTCTCTACAGAAAACAGGTTCATTTCAACTAAAACAGCATTTTGAGCAGAGAAAATGCTGTTTTCCCACATAATAATTCCTGAATATATTTTCCACACACTATTAAGTCCCAGAATGTGACAACAAACTACACATTCACAAAATGCGAAATGCTTTTGTGTTTTCCAGAACTTCTTTTTCTGGATGTTTTTCCAGAACAAAATAACACTCCCTAATTTTCAGCACACACATTTTTTTGCATGAAATAAAGATTTTTGATCATCTAGGCTATTCCCAATCAGGGGTTCCCAACACTCAAAACCCCATTTTGGAGCATTTTCTAATGTTTTTGAATATTTTTTCTATCTTTCAATCTGTATGTTTTAACCAAGACTAGCAGAAAACTTCTGACTTGCTACTGTATTTGTTTTTCCAGCATAGAGAAACCACTATATTATCTCTTCCCATGGAGCTTTGATAGTGATCATGTGATGCTCCATAATTCTTTCAAACCTTTAATCTCATTTTGAGACTGGTTTTTAACTATTGAGCAAAATGGTTTACAGCATCTAGCTAAGTATTTTTAGACTTCCATGCTTCTTTTCTCTCCTCCACTATACCCTCACTTTCCAGCCTGATTAAAACTTCTAGAAAACACAAAAGTGTGCACATTCTGTGAATATGTAGCTGATCTTAAAAAAGAAATTGGCCACCAGTGGATTTTGGACTTAGGTGAAGGTCTTCCATACTGTTGCATTTGAGGTGTCTACTATAATTTTGAAATGCCAGTTGATTCATGGCTACATGCTATATAAGAAACCATTATAAGCACATCACATCCCAGTAGTTAAAGTTAATGAATGGGTGCCTTGAGCTGAAAAAGACATCAAAGCTATGACTGAACCTCATCTCATCATTCTAACATTTCCCCCCCTTCTGAATGAATCACTGTCTGAATTTGAATTAACTGTTGCAGTTATGAGACTGTGAACTTAGACATTAAAAAAGAGTAGCCACTATCTCTATGCATAGCAGAAAAAAAAGTGCAGAATGTTTCTCTCAAAAATTGAATTGAGCCTGTTTCAAACTCTAAATCGGGGCCCTTCTGAAATTTATGGGAATCTTCACCATGATTCGATTCGGTTTCTTTTCCTTTTCCTTGTTGAGGAAGTGACTAAAGTGTTAGCTAAAAGAGAGGCACCATTCTTCATTTGTTTCTGGTATCTTTCAGCAGTGCTGTTGACTTCCTACTCATTTCCTTAGGATTTAAAGAAGAGAAAAGAGCAATTTTGTTTCCACATCTCAATTCAGTAAAGCAGTGCAATATGATGAGGATGATAGCTGGTTTACCAGACAAACAAAAGTCCTTTAATCAAGCATGAGGAGACAAAGAGGCTACATAGCACAGATGGGCAGTTAATTTCCTTTCCATTGCATTTGCAATGTTCTCAATGATATTGTAGCAGCTGTGATGAGAATGGTGGATGTCCCCAATCTATGCTCCATTTAACTCCTGGAATGCTAAAAAGCGTCACATTGTGTAGGAAATGAAAACTCCCTTTCAACAATGTGGCATAGCATCCCAAAGTAATGCTAAATGTTTTAATAATTTTTGGATTCATTTCTTTCTGCAAATGCCAGTAATCATTCATGGTATTCTAGTACCAAACTAGCCCCCACAGACTTTCCAGAACCATTTTCTAACACTTTTCCATTTCACATAAATTAGGGATAAATAATTTTGTGTGTGTGCGCACACACACCGTTCCAGTAGTATTTTTCCAAGTGAACAACATAGTGCATAAGGGCCTTTCCCAAGGCTGTTTATGGTGGAGTGGGAATGTATGGAAGGACTACAATTGCCATCAGGCCTGGCTAACCAGCATATCCAATGATAAGAAATTATGGGAACTATAGTTCAGTAAAATATGGAAGACCACCAGCTCCAGCATCCCTGAATTATAGGGAGGCACATGCATAGGAGGGGATTTCAACTTTCTAGTTCTAGATGATGATGATGATGATGATGATGATGATGATGATGATGATGATGTTAAAAAGATCATTAAGTCAACTTTTACACTTTCAAAAGAAAGCTTTAAAATAATAATTAAATGAAATATTAAATTAAAATATTAGGCAATAGTAAAAAATAGCAGCAACAAGAGCAACATTACAAAATATAGAAGTTTGGTTGCTGCTTGTTGATTGGTGTGGAATTTTAATTTAGTGTTCACCTTTTTATTTTTATTTTTTTAAAAGTTTGTGTATGTTTAAACTATATTACTCTTTTAAAGTGTGAGCCACCTTGAATCTCAGTTTTGGAAAGAAAGCAGGATGCAACTAAACAAACAAACAAATAAAAATATCAGAATGCAGCACAGAAATCATGAAACACCAGTCTTATTGGAGCTGTACAAGCTGAAATGTTCTTCTGGTGTGACTTCAGGCTCCTAGTGATGCCATTCAAGGCCCTAAATATATTGGGATCTCCATACTTGAAGGAGAACTGCTCCTTACATATGCCTGCCTAAGGCTGTTTCCACACTACACTGTTATAGTGCTATTATTCCACTTTCAACATCCCGTGGAATCTCCCCACAGAAGGGAGAATCATGTATCTCACCTTCCCTTCCACAGGGAGCTAGTCAGGTGTGGAGGGGAGCATTCCCATCACACTCCCTTCCCTCCAAAGGCACTGCTGGGATCAGCACCAAAGGACGATGGGATCAGGTAATGTGCAGAAATGGCCCTGGACATGGAGCAATGGCTTCAAACTTCAGGAAAAGAGATTCCATCTAAACATTTGGATGAACCTTCTTATGGTAAAAGCAATCCAGCTGTGGAATATGCTGCCTCAAAGTATAGTAGAGTCTTCTCCTTTGGAGGTTTTTAAACAGAGGCTGGATGGCCATCTGTTGGAAATACTTTGTTAGTGTGTTCCTGCATGGCAGGGGGCTGGACTCAATGGCCCTTGTGATCTCTTCAAGCTCTATGATTCTATGATTCTAGCCTGTTGACATTGATCAGTGGAGTTTCCAGTATTATTGTCTTCAGCTCTGCTTGGAGGTGCCAGGGATTGACCACAGAACCTTTAGGATGCAAGACTGGTTCCTTTATATTAGCCCAGCCAAGATATAAGCTAACTATGCACTGCATGAAGTCCAAAGTTCATGGAATCATAGATCTTGAAGACATCCTATGGGTCATCTATTTCAACCCCTTCCAATGTAAGCATCTATCTGATAGGTGACCTTCCAACTTCTGTTTAAAAACCTCCAAATTCTGAGTCTGTTGACTCTGTAGTCTCCAATAATCACAGTTCATTTTACCATCTGATCTATACTGAACTGCCACATGGAAATGATTGCAATTTCATTTGTCTTTTATCCAAGTATTCAAAAATAAGTCATGTATAGATAGGTCAGAAAGACAGCAAAATATTTGCTCATTTGCTTGGTGCGTTCATGGTGTTTGAAAGCATGATACTTTAAACTAATGGTCCAGTTAATTAATTCCAAATTGCATGAGAAATCCCCCAATGTGCTTATAGCCTCTGCACTAACATCAAATGAGTTCTTCATGATTAATGTTATTACAGTAATTACTAAAAGAATTAATAATGATGAGGTTATTATTCCGAAGAGGTACCATTTCCATTAAACTTCTTTCATTATTATAAAGCACTGCCTTTCAGGAACTATGAATCGGCACTGCCATGTCCAAAACATGACACGTATGATGATCTCAGGAACCAAATACTGACATCTGGCAGCAAGGGGACATGAAAATATTTAAGAGCCACTTCACACTACACAATTACAGTACTCCAGTATCACAGTTGTTAGCACAATTAGCACGTTGTTACCAAAGACGATGTAATCATAAGATTTGTCATTACATGAGGTATTTAGAATTCTCTGCCCAAAAGAGTTAGTGGCTCTAGTTCTTGCTCTTGTGTGTCTTCACATCATTTCTGACCTATGATGACCCTAAGGTGAAACTATCATGAGGTCTTCTTGGCAAGATTTGTTTTTTTGGGGGGGGTCCATTGCCTCCCTCTGGAGGTGAGAGAGTGTGACTTGCCCAGGCCCACCTAGTGTGTTTCCATGATTAAACAGGGATTTGAGCTCTGGTCTCCCAGAACCATACTCAAATATCTCACCAAACTACAAATCCCAGGTTTCCATAGGATACAGCCATAGCACTTGAAGCACTATCTGAGATAACTGAAGCCCCGATCAGAGCTGCTGCTGACAAGCAGCGGCTGTAGGTCCCTGTTGCTCAGGGTGGAGATGAGGAGCAGCAGCTGTTGATCCCTGTGACTCTGGCTGGGAATGAGCCAGCCCAAGAGCTGCAGCTCAAGAGCTCCCCCTGTTGCCATGGACCAAACAGGTTTCGACGTTCCTCTGTCTTCTCCTTTAGGGCAACAGGGATCCAATTCTGAAGATGGTTTGGAACCTGTGCCAATCAGCCCACAAACAAGGCGGAGACTCAAGAGAACTGAGCAAAGGGAGGCTTGCTTGATTAAGTTCAAGAAGCAGTGACTAGCCACACCTGTGTCTTGGGCTATATAACTGCCTGCCTGGAAGCTTTCCTTTGCTTGTGGCGAACTTCTTTCAAGCCCTCCTCTTGCCTGTTCCTTGCTCCCAGCACCTGGTTCCTGCTACCTTGAATTGATCTCTTGACCCTTGGCTTTTGGAACTCAGACTACGGCTTTTGCTTGATGCTCTGGTAAATGAACTCCCTTGTGTAAAGTGCTTGCTAGTCTCCTCCTGGCTGGATTTTGTTGGCTCTCACACTCCCTTCTCTGGGCTGGCTCTGTCAGAAAAAGCTGGGGTAGCATGCCATAAAACATGGGCATGACCCACAGTCAGGCTGTGCTTAAAAGTAAGACATAAAATTTCTTAAGTCCCATAAATCTGCCAGTAAATGAGGCCATGCAGCTGGAGTCTAAAAACTACTCAGTTTATTGTAAGCAAAAGCTTAAAAGAACATGTGTAGCAAAAAGCTCTTAAGTAATATCCATGTCTCCAGCAGAGGAGACAAACAACATTCAGCAAAAACACAAAATGGCAAAGAAGTGGAAGGAGGGTGGAGAAGAGAGAGGAGAAGGAACTGCCCATTCTAAGCAGCTCCTTTTGTATAGACTTGTCAGCAAATACTCATGGTTACACATGGTCAGAACATAGCTCTTTTCAGCCATAACAATATGTATGAGACACAGCGATGTTTACAGTAAGCCAGAAATGGTTATTTGTTATGACAGTACAGGCAGAGAAAGAATCCCAGCAAGCGGTTATCTCGCTTGGTGGGCTGGGGAAAACAGCAAGGAATTTACAACTTGGTTACTATGGCAGCAAAGACAACAAGACTGTTAACCCTTACTCACTGCAAACAGACAGGGCTTTCTATGGCAGTGCATGTCAACAAGCTCGCCACCCAGATCTCTGACCTTGACACTATCTAAGGGCCTTCTGCACTACACTGTTATAGTACTATTATTCCACTGTCAACAACCTATGGAGGGGCATTTAGAATTCTCAGTAAACTACAAACCCCAGAATTCCACAGGTTGTTGAAAGTGGAATAATAGCACAGTAACAGTGTAGTGCAGAAAGGCCCAAAGTGTTAATACAGACAGGGCAATATGAAAATGATCTAAATTTGAATGCATATCTAAAATGAAAGAAAGAAAAGTGTGTCAGTATCATTCCCCCAGTGAGGGCTGCTGTAACTACTAAAACACTAGTTTATTTACTCAGTGTTGCCTAGGATTTTATTTTCTCATAGGTAATACTTGTTGGTAAGATTTGGGATCCTATGTCTCTAATTCCTCAAACTGCTTTGTCCAGTAACTGTAACTTTTCCCCATATTCCCCAATCTAATCTATATTCAGAGTTGTAAACATACAGAGGCTTAGTTTCTGAGGGAGTACACTGGCCTTCTCCTTGCTGCTAGGCCTCATGTCCATAGCAACTGTCCTATTCAGAGCTCTCTGGCAGAGAATTCTAAAGGCCCCTTTCTAACTGCCAACCCCAGGATTCCATAGAATCTTCTCAGGCAGCCAATCGTATTAGGTCTTCACCTCACACACTCAATCATATGTGGTCTTTGCCTGCCTGACACAGACAAACGCCCTTTCCACACGGGGTTAAAAAACAGTGTAGAGCGACCTCCACGGAGGTCATCTACACCGTAACGTGGATTGGGGCGGACTACATTTGTGTAGTTCCACACCCCAATCCACGCAGGGGCAACCAGAAGTGGTGCCGCCCCGTGCTTTTTGAAAACCACTTGTTTTGTGGTTTTTAAAAGGCACGGGGCGTGCAGCCCCGTCCAGCTTCATCACAGCGCCAGTATGGATCTGCAGGCGTGCACAAGAGCGTGCCTGCAGATCGCGCAGGGGGTGGGATTTCCAGCTGGCGAGCTTCTCTGACTGGCGGAGAGCCTCCGCCAGTCGAAAGCTGCCATTTTGGGCACTGCCAGATGCCGCGGATGCCACCGAGTGTGGAGTGGCAAAACGGGCTGCTCCACGTGGCGACGGAATAAGGTAAGCCCCGTTTCCGCATGGAGCAGCCCGTTTCTCCGCCCACGTGTGGAAAGGGCCTAACTCACTCACAAGCTGACTTTTACGTAATAGATTAGAGAGTCTTTTCAGTGGCTGTTTCCAGACAATGGAATTTCCTGCTGTGGAAAACTAGGTTGGTTTTGTATCTGCTTTCTTTCAGCCAATGTGACTAAGATATAAATTCAAAAATAACAATAATAATTTAAAATATTAGTTGTGAGGAAAAAGTAACATTTGTCCAGGCATTCAGTTACTAAAAAAAGGGGGGAGGGGAACCATCACTCTGCTCTCACTACAGTTCACTTCATTACTCGTAACTAGCTATTTTTTTCAGCTCTGGTATAATAGAAAGTGAACCTTTGCCTTAAGATTCAAATAAGGAAGCTCTTCCATTTTGTCATATTGACCAAACTGACCAATGGAGTGTGAATGCTGAAATCTGAAGAATCTTGTATCTATATAACATTAGCCTGTTTGGTTAAAAGAATTTTGAAGCGCATTTACTGTCAACTACTGTGCAGACTTCTCCTACTGTAAGGCTAATGCCTATGAACTTCCATAAGCACAGAGTATCTTCTTCCCTTCCATAAATGGAAAAGTGGAATTGGGGGCATAAATCTACCCTGCCAATGAATAGGAGGGTCACCAAATATATACTGCTTGCCTTGCCTCTCCCATTTGACTCCTGGAAGCAAAAATCATACAAGATGAACAAAAATTCCACAGAGGAAAGGACTTATCAGTTCTGTTAGGTCATCACATTGTTAGCAGGAAACAATACTGGGTACCTTTGACTAGCTTTACAATGAACAGCAAAACACCCACACACAACTGAACAGCCTGATTATCAGGTTTGCTTTTGACAAGGCTTTTCTTATTTCTAGGGTGTAATCTAATTGCTAGAGCCTATTTTCTACTCTCATATCTGAGACATGTTATTTATTTTATGCCATAAATTTTTAGCATATTTCTCCTTAAGCTACACAGGAACAGAAATATTATTGAATGTTGTTATGTCATCAACTACTGAGTGTTGATTGTGAGACTTACTTAAATCAGGAATGCAGAAATTTTTATTAGACAGTCACATGTTCTTAATTTTTTGTTTTGCTTGCTAAATTAATTTATACAACATCCTCACAATAGGCAGTGTATGCCACAGAGTGCAAAGTGACTTATCCTGAACCAAAGAGCTTTCAATCTGCCTAGGAGATAGATTGTCTTCATCTCTAGCCACTCTCAATATATCCAAGAGAAGGTGTCAACTGTGCTTTAATGACTAGACCACACTCCTATTCCAAAAAAGGTGAATTTTCCTTCCCAATCTATATAGCATTTCCCAATTTAATTTTTTTTAAGAAAGTTGAGGTGCAAAGGGAAAAGGTCTGCACATTTTTTAAGAAAATAGGCATGGCACTGAGTTCCATGTTCTTCAAATTCTTCAGTTAGATGTAATCCTTCACTAAATTTCTTCTCAAAGGGAGCAATGGTAATTTCTTTCTGCTAAGTCTTCAAAAACAATGCAGTTTTCAAAGGATATTTGCAGTTCAAGACTAGGACCCTTTCCGCATCCTACCTTTTCTCAGCTCTGGGGTGCGTTGCTTGCACAAGCAGCCTGTTGTGAGAGACCCTCATGTCCAGGTTTCTTCAACTCTGCACGAGCTTCCTGCTCATGTGAAAGCCCTGCCTCTTCCCTTCGCAGTGCAGCCTGGGACCTTCCCAGGCTGCACTGAGACGGGAAGTGCAACTGGCCCGGCTTCTGAGGCTCCCCATGCAAAATAAATGTGTGTGGGACCTGGGAGCAATGCGTGATCACACATCATTTTCAGCTTAAAGCTGAAAATAAAAAAGTGCATGAGCAGTGCCTGCCAGGCCCTGGAGCATCGCACAAATGTGAATGCATTGTGTGGACTGCTCCTCGCATTTGCACAATGTTCGAGGGGCCCTTTCGCATGGAAAATACTGTGCAAAAAGGGCCTTATTCTCCACAAAATTATCATGTGGTTGTTTTGTGAAGGGAAAAGCATTTTCTGAGTGGGAAAATATTTAAATGCAAAAATATTAATTTCTGTGCAGAAAATGCTGATTACTATGCAAATCAAGGGGGTGTAAATTTTACACAGAACGAATCCCAAATTATAGCTCTTTTGTCATGTGCAGAAAAGAACATTAAAATTTTTGCATTTAAATATTTTTTTCCACTTGAAAAATGCTGTTTCCTGCAAAGAAAATGTTTCTGCATAAATCACCCACATGCGAATTTTGCACAGAATAGGTCTCCAATTACAGCATTTTCAGAGTAGAAAGTAATATTTTTATGCTGGAACATAATTTCCTGCTCATAAAATTCAGTTTCCCTCCCACACAATGCTATTTCCTGTCTGAGGGGAGTTGTTTCCTACATAGAAAATGTGGTTTTCTACTCAAAACACTCAGGTTTGGATTGTGCACAAAATAATGTTCAAATTGTGAAGATTCTCCCCAGTGAAGGACTCTTCTTCTCACAGACCCTTTTTTCACAGCATTTTCCATGCGAAAGGGCCCCTCGAGTGTCGCACAAATGTGAGGAGAGGTTCACATGATGCACTCACATTTGCACGAGACTCCAGGGCCTGGCAGGCATGCTCATGCACTTTTTCATTTTTGGCTTTAAGCTGAAAATGGTGCATGGTCGCACATTGCTCCCAGGCCCCATGTGCACTTACCTTGCATGTGGAGCCTCAGGAGCCGGGCCGGTTGCACCTTCCCAGGTTGCACTGCAAGGGGAAGAGGTGGGGCTTTCACATGAGCAGGAAGCTCGTGCAGAGCTGAAGAAACCTGGACATGAGGGCTTCTCACAAGAGGTTGCTCGTGCGAGCACCGCACCCCAGTGCCGAGAAGAGGTAGGATGTGGAAAGGGCCACAGTTTCTCAACATTTCAAAAACATTTTGTTGACAATGTTTTGATTATCTTTAACATTCTTTTCTTCCCTAGTTAGAGACAGGAAGACTTGGGCCTCTTTCTTCCTTCAGTGCTCAATAGCAGCCAGAACAAGCACAACTGTGTCCTGTAAATAATTATTAACCAGCAGACAAAGTTGTGCCTGGAAATCTCCCCAGTGCTGGGGACCTTGTAAAGGAAGTTACTGTATACCACCTTCTTCATTGTCTGAAAAAGTACTTATTGAAGTATAATCCCCAATTATGCTGGTGTATGATAGACACAGGATTCCAGTCAAAGTTTTCTGAGTTCCCAGGGTTTTAAATACAAGAAATGATGTGAAATCACAGTCCTTCCGCACCAAAATCCATTCTTGGCTATGGCCCTTTCTGCACCTTACCTTTTTCCGGCACTGGAGTGCAGGGATTGTCCAAGCAGCCTCCGACAAGAGACTCTCACATCCCTGCTGCTTCAACTCTACACAAGCTGCCTGCTTGCATGAGAGCCCCGCCTTTTCCTTCTGCAGTGCAGCCTGGGATTTTCCCAGGCTGCACTGGGGCAGGAAGCACAACTGCTGCAGCTCTGGAGGCTCCACACGCCAGGTAAGTGCACACGGGGGCTGGGAGCAATGCGCGATTGTGCATCATTTTCAGCTTCCATCCAAAAATGAAAAGGTGTGTGATCGGTGCCTGATAGTCCCTGGAGCGTTGTGCGATTGTGAGTGTGTCGTGCAGATTGCTCCTCACAATTGAGCGACGCTCCAGGTGCCCTTTCGTATGACAAATGCTGTGTGGAAAGGACCTATGTTGAGCTTTCTTAATCTCAGGAAGATACTTGAAAGTAGAAAGGGAGCAGGGATGTAGACCTTTACTTATTTCATTCCTTCATGAGAGAATGGAGGAAACCCACATCCTATATGAGATTACAAGACTTTCTGAATATTTTCAACCTAAAAGAATTTTTAGGTGAAAATTCTGTGAAGGTTTTTGTGTGCAAAATATAGTTTGTATTGAATACAATATGTTGCACAACAATCATGTTTTGCACAAAACTTTCACAGGAAGAGTTTAAGCACTAGTTTCCCCACTATTCTGCAGGAATGAAAAATCTTGTGGGGCTTGAGAACTGATTTAATGGAGTATCTTGACATACTAGGGTGTTTTTTTTTTCTTACAAAGACAAGAACATTTGCAAATATAAGGAAATCATTTGTTAATTGCTGTCATTAGCAATAAGAAAATTATTTGTTTCCCTATAAGGAAATATAAGGCATTCAATTGTTATTTCTATCATTAAAAAACAGGCCCAGCGGTATTTTACAATCTCCTGATAATCAACTGGTAGTTTCCAATTTACCCTCTGCCCTTTGCAAAACCTTGGTCTACACTGGCTGGCAGCTTTGGTCTGGGGTTTCATCCCTACTTCAGGATTGGCTTCTTTTGCATGTAAAGCCTGCATTGTATAATTCAACTATGGCTCTTCCTTTTACTAGAAATTTTCAGGTTAAAAATCTCTCTTCTCTGATGCTATGCTGTGTAAACTGAACCTTATTACTGTTCCTTGGAGTTGAGGCTTTGGTCCAGGTCACAGGTGGGTTATAAATGAGCTGTGAGCCTTACACGTCTCTTTGCTGTGTTTTGTAGCAACCAGGCCCTCATTGTTACTCTCAAAACTGCTGCTCAGAGGCTGAAAATGGCAGTACAGCAGGACTAACTGCTAAAACAAAGCTAGATTTTTCCTTAAGAATGTGAAAGCATAATTCTGCTTTAAAACTAGGTACACACTCTCCATGCACCTGGTTCTTAAAGAAAAAAATGGTATGAAAAATTGACTGCAACACCCAAAATTCAGGAGTGTGACAGCATATGAAAAGTTTTTTTTTTTTCTCAGACAGAACAGCATTGGTGACAAAAGTAGCTTCCAATGTGCCCCTCCTAGGATGTCTCCACCCTTTATCTAGCCCATCCTACTAAATGATAACTAGCATATATGTCTATTTTAACTGGCATTAACTTATTGAACCAACAAACTTAAAAGTTAGGAATAAAATGAAGTGTAACTTATAAGAAAATACATTTATATCTAACAATAATTGTCTGAGATAAATTTTATGCAGTCACTGTTCACTTTCAAAACCAAAACCAAAACACATTTAAAACCAAAATAGACATGCAAAGAGAAAAACCTTATGATTTCTACAGGCAGGGCTGATGCAATGAATCATAAAATCATTACATATCAACTTTCAGTGGGAGAAAGAACAATATTGGCTACTTGGGTTGGTAGTCCATAAGCACAGTCATTGAAATCAATAATATTGCACTTTTACTGTTAATTATCATGCAGCTTTTAAAAGCATACCCACTAACATGTTTTTGTTTTGGACAGCAATATAAGTAAAACTCAGCATTCATTGCTTAACTACCAGCAGCAACAAGTTAACTTCTGCCATTTTCTTTTCTTTCTTTTTTATTTTGGCTTTGAAGACAACCAATTCCTTCACTTGAAAGAGTGTGGGTTTTTTCTTTGCAACATTCCTTAAAAGAGCTGCGCTGGCATTTTATTTTAGTGTTCACAACATAACTGTGGTTGCAGCCATGTTCCGGTAATACTCCACGCTAAACTAATTTCCAATTATGGTTTCCTTTCATTCTATCAAACCCCCTCCCCCATTTCTTGCAAGGTTGCACTGCAGGCTTACAAACTGTGCAGTAATTTACTTACATCAGCTATTGTAAAGTGGAAAGACATGAATTGGCCACATCCATAGTCTCTTGTCCCCCTGTTATTTCTTCCTTTTTGTGTTATGTCAACAAAAACAACCCAAGGGAAATGTATAGAATCTATAGATCAGGGGTAGGGTTATTTTGATAGACCTGGCCTGACATTGCATTATATAGCCTTTTGATAGATCATGTTGAATTCTATAGATTCTTTTGAGCACTTTGATATGTGCACATGGGGATCCATCTAACCCTGCCCTTTCAGAGCATTCTTCTCTCCATGCTAAGGAAAGGAATGGAGTCAGGAAAGACATGGGAAATCAAATATCAATCCATATTTGTATGCTCAAGGAGTTCTTCTCTTCCTGTTTAATTGTGAAGGAGGGTGATTGCCCAATTCCTGACAGTGCAAAGAAGAAAGCACTGAGCTTTCAATGCTCTCTCTACTTGGATGGCTATGAGGCATACAAAAGGCTGCTCCAAGATATCCAGACTAATAGCAAAAACATGAGGTAGTATGTCCGTAGGACAAGGACTAAGAGAAGTCTGTAGTGCTCATATCAATGCCACTGTCACACATTTTGGGCTCAACCTGTTGCATGTGTACCATATAGATTGTTCATCACTCAAAATGGCTTGTGAACTATGTTGTTCAGGATATAAGGAGATGCAGATACTCAACTTTGCCTTAGGAGTTATTACTGCAGAAGAAAATTTCCATTCTTGAAAAGTGAGCTTTCTGAAACATATATTTATGAATACATGACCTCAGTATTTATTCTGATTTCCTAAAGCCCCAAAGGTTTATGTGTCTTTGATGAATTGGATGGGAGTAGTATAGAAAACAATATCAGTGACAGATCATTTTTTATCTTTCTTTAAGAAAAGTATGAAAGTCTCATAGCTCACAGGCATCACAAGTTATTAAGGACACAAACATGCATACAGAAACAATTCAGTTAATTTTATCAAGAAAAAAATATTGATCTCCTTTCCAGGTATAGCTACTAAAATGCAAAAGATATTTATGCCTTTTGTTCTTGTTTGCCTTCAAGTTGACTTTGACTTATGGCGAGCTTATGAATGAGAGACTTCCATGAGTGTTGATCATCAAAAGCCCCACTCAGGTCTTGCAAACTCAAGAGTCATGGCTTCCTTTATTGAATCATTCCTTTTGTAATGTGGTCTTCCACTTTACTCAGTTTTATCATCTACTTATCCATATTTTTGTGGATTGAAGGCAAAACCATTAGATAGACACACACTGATACATTTATGGATATGAATATAGAAATTACAGCAGCCACAAAGGTAGACCTACACAATTGCAATCCATGAACTTTGATTCAACCCACTACTCACCTATAGCAGCCCACAAAGTAAGGACAGTATATATGTGACCTTCCAGATGCTGCTAGACTACAACTCCCATTATGTCTCATCATTGGGTTATGTAGGCTATCTAGAATGTGAATTGCAATCCAAAAATACATGGGGTGACATAGATATTCCACTATGCCATCAAGGGATCACTTACTAATTGCTGACTGCCTGATTGTGGAACATACATTATATTACTGGTGGGCTAGACTGGGTTTGGTTTTCATTGGTGTAGGAACCCTTTGACACTACACAATTACAATACTATGATTCCACCGCCATGGTTCCATCCTATGGAATCCCAGGATGTGGAATTTGGGAAAGTGTATTTAGAACTGTCTCCAAGAGAGCTTTAGTGCCAAAGCAAATTATAAATCCCAGGATTCCATAGAAGGTGGCCATGGATGTTAGAGAGGAATTATAGTGCTATAACTGTGTAATGTGAAAGGGTCTGTGCTAAAGAAATCATGCTTCACATTTCACTTAATGATACTCCTCACCATTGTGTACACCTCAATGTAAAGGTCTTTTCTTCCTAAGTAATTCATGATAGACCTATATGTTCAAAGAAACATAAGGTTGTTCCGAATGATGGAATCCTTCTGTCCAAATCTCCCTATAATTCATCGTATCAAATCACATTTTGATTTCATCAAACCCTACTGTTGATGACTGACTAGAGGTGGAGCAAACCACTTTGGACTGTAACATTTCAGCCCTAAAATGATGCACCTTTGACAGAAAACATAATTATCTCAAAATTGGCAGGATACAGTGGGGGAGGGCTGCCAAAAACGGGTTTACCTTTTTTTTAAGTAATCAAGGTTTTTAAATCTATTTCTCTCACTGTCTTCTTCTCTACTGTGAGTCACTGTTTATGATCTCATAGGTTATTGGCAATTGGATCATATCTTGGCATATGATATCTTCTCATTAGGAATATGCACATCTGTAAAATCTACATCTGTGTATGTCTTTTCTCATCTCCATTTTAAGCCTGTGTTCCAGGTTTATTGCTGCTTTGCTTTGCTGTATCTTCTGTAGGTCATTTTCCTACAAATGCATGTAGGATTGTGTGTACATTTCAGATTCCATGCATTGCTTAAAAACATCCCTCAATTAACTAAAGGTTATTTTGAAGGCATTTAAAAGCAGCAAACTGTTTAATGCACATTTCAAATGTGCACACTTAAAAGAGAGAAAGAGAGACACTTGTGCTTCCCATTGTCTCTTAATGTGAAGATTCCACAGTCAAAATTGGATCTTCCCTAGTGACACTATTGAAAATGTAGACTGACACAAGATTAGCCAATATCAGATTGAAATATTTTTCAGGGAGTACATGATTCCCTTATTGAAACAGCTTCATTGGTAACTGGTTCATTTCTGGGTACAGTTCAAATTGGTGACTATGACCTATAAAACTCAACATGGCTTCACCCCAAACTATCTGAAACATCATCTCTCCTTCCATGAACCTGTCAGGGTCTTGAGATCCTTAGAGGAAAGCTTCTCTTGGTCTCATTGAGCTTGATGTATGAGGATGGAGAAGAAAGCCTTCCCATTGGTTACTCTCAGGTTGTCGAATTCCCTGTATGTCACATTTTCTACACTGCTTTCACTAGCTAGCAGTTAAATATCCTTTTATTCAAACAGGCATTATATTTGTTGTGGGGAGTCTTTTTGAAGGGGCATGTGTGCTGTATTTTTTATCTTTATTGTTATGTTTTAAATGATGTCTAAAATGTTAAATGATGTTTTAATATAATGTGTTTAACTGGGTTTAATGCTTTTCTTATCAGGCTTTTAGCATTATCCAGCCTTGTTGTAAGATGCTTGGGTACCATGCATGGATGCATGGTGGGATATTAGACAGATAGATAGATAGATTCTTCTCACATCTCTATTCTGATACAAAAATCAAAACCAATTTTTAAAAATCAAAAAAATCAAATTAAAAATTAAACTTAAAATGTTGTTCACTTAGAATCTTTCTTTTTCAGCAGTGTAATTGTAGTTCCATAAACCTTTAAGATATAAACATAGCCTGTCAATTAAACAGTGAAATGTTGTGTAGTAGTATGATTATTTTTAATTAACTGTGGCAATGAACCAGAAAACCATTGGAATTGATCTCTGCGTGTGAGTGTTCTGATTACTTGAAAGTTTTGCCTGCCTATAAAACCATTCCGACAAATGCTTATGTCTCCCAGGATTCCCAGCATATTAGCCAAAAATATAGATAACATTATATGGGAACACAAAACAGAAGTGTGCTGTCCCTATACTTTCCAAGCGTCTCCCTGCCATATGCATCACAACTTTTGAAATATTTTCACACAACATTGGCATTTACAAACTGATGGCAGATTGTTATGCCTCTCCAGAATACAGACAAGATTCTTCAAAGCCATTAAGACATATTTGTCTAGCTTAGCATCCATAAAGGATTGATAAAGTATTTATCATTTGTTTGACAACCCAAAACAGCTATTTAATAACAACCAAGGTATGAGCCTATGTTTTCATTGGTTTTCCTTCCTTCGAAGATATGAAATGGTAAGCAAGAGAGCTAATGAATCTTAAGAATACAAATTACTGCTCAATGGAAAAAGAGATTAGATTCAAGGTAATATATTTATTTTCTTGTTGAGACAATAATTTATTTAGTGGCATTTTATTAACCTTTAGGAAAAGGAAACAGCACTGAAGACAGAGAGATTCTGAAATGCTGATGCTTTGTCAAAGCTGTCCTTAGATGGACAGAAAGTATGTATTCAGTAGTCTTAAGCACTTATTACGCTTGTGGAAATTACCCAGGAATAATTTGACTGAGGTCATTTCCACACTACACTGTTATGGTGCTATTATTCCACTTTCAACATCTTGTGGCATTCTGGTGTTTGTAGTTTACTGAGGCCAAAGAGCTCTCTGACTGAGAATTCTAAATGCCCCTCCCTAAACTACAAACCCCAGGATTCCATAGGATGTTGGAAATGGAATAACATCACTATAACAATATAATGTGGAAATGGGCTCAGTGTTCCATTGTTAGATTGGCAGCAATTATGCCACTGGTTACTTTTGAATCCAGAGTCAGCATGTACAAATTTATTGAAATTTTTGAGCTCAAGCACATCTCTGGACTTCCCTGGCTGCAACTGAAAGCTAACCGTGTAGCATATTAATCATTATTAGGAGCCTGGAGCCAAAAATAATTTCAGAGCACAACCAAGCTGTGAACATCCATATTTTAAACAGACATACAACATGTCTCACTGCAGTAGGGAAGACGTGTGACCAGGTGACCTCTCTGCTTGTTGAATCAGCAATTCAGATGCTGACTGTGAATTGGCAGTTTCAAGGCCCACTCTTTCCTCCTGTGCTTCTTTATCTGTTAAGTGCACTTGATTAAAACTTCTGGAATATCAGAATCTCTCTCTTACATAACCTTGTTCACTAATGAACCTCCATTGTCCTTCTATATTCCTCATCCTCCCCACCAGAGTGCCTCTCTTTCATGCATATCTTTTATTTGAATGGTGCCTGGAGAACTGAATGTTTCTGAGTGAGAGCAGAGTGCTTCCCCATCACATCCAGACGCAGAACTCTGCAAAGATTTAAGCCCCAGCATCTCTTCTATTGAATCAGATTCCATGGCCTACAGCACCCTATCCAGTAAGGCTCCTCTCCCTTCTAAAAAGAAAGCTTCTGACATATGTCAGAAGTGTGAATGCTACTGGGTAACTAAGTTCCAACCTGCACATTAGTCTTAGAAGTGCAAATCAGGTCAGGTTGTATTGACATTTGCAAAGATCAGATTCCTCAAGCATTCTGTGTGCCCACATGATTATGTGCACGGAAATTCTTTCAGGACCTTTCCCCCACCTTGTTGATCTTTTTTAATCTTCAAATGTGTTTGTTATCCTATTCAAGCCAACCTCTTCAATATTTGAAATTAATCTTAGTTTTAATTCATCTTGTAAGGGTCTGAACTCTACAGCAAGCAGCCCAACATAAAGAGAAAGAAATCCACTAAGAAAGAAAACTTTAGTCAATAATCATTGAACCACTAGGTTGGGTGGTTCCGAGTGCAGGCTGGTAGCTTTGATGTTATTGGCATGGTGAATCCACTCCAACTTTTAGTCTGAAATTTAACTAAGACATCTAAGCTTCTGAACTTCATTTGGGAATATATTTTAGTATCTTGCATTGTTTAAACTAAAATCTGGTACCGGCTCACTCCTCTGGTAGCATCACTCTACCCAACTAAGAAATGAACTTGCAGGGTCCATCTTTTAAGTATGGCTAGCTATATCTGCCACTCTCCTTGCAGGACAATCCCTAGTGTTATCGACAAGATTGCTCACTTTTATAGCATAGCCTATGAGAGATAGAGATTTGGAGACAGGTGGGATTTAAGAACTACCAGGCTAGGCAGCTGTAAGCTTGGACTCTGATGCGCTGTGACTTTTATTAGCCTGATGTAGGAATTGTGTGAGCCTCCAGATGTTGTTGAACAGTAGTAACAGCCTGCATAGCCAAGTCAGTGCAACAACCTTTGGTAGGCCACCTTGTTTCCTCCTCTACATTAGGTCCAATGATTGAGTTCCCTCAATGCTCTTTAAAGTCTGTTACCCTGTTCTCTGGGGGTCCCGGGAGGGGTGCCCAAATAACCAAAACACAAACACAGTTCTGGGGAGAATTAGCTGGAGCACTCACTAAACCTAGCGAGAGGCAAGGTAACTTAGCAAGGATCTTGCAACCCAGCGTCTACGGGGCCAAGTCAGTCAAGCAGTCAGACAGTTTTAAAATAGCAAAAATGATGTTTTATTGAAAGACAAACAAACAGAAAAGACACCACAATTTTTCATAGGATTGAAATTTACACAGAAAATGAAACCCTCTTCTTGCCTGTGGAAGCAACAGTTGCAACAGGCAACATCTATGAACACAGACCGCCAAGTTATCCTCAGGGGGGAAAGGCCTCCACTGTTCGTGTGGTTTCAACATGTCCACTATCTCATTTTAGGGCTATATTACCTTACAAGATTCCTGGTTAATAACAGCCCACCCAGCAGTCCTGGAGCAGCTGTTCCAATACTATGACAGCCAAAGTCTATCATCTTGAAGAAATATTAAAAACAATTTTGTTAAAAAAAAAAAAAAGGAAAGACACCACAATCACACTTTTAACTAGAGAATTAGAAATGGGATTTTCGGGGGAAATGGGTAATACGACACCTTTCTCGTAATCCTGAAGAAGTTTAAGATTGAGTTTGTTGGGGTACAGGGAAGAAAGCTCAGCGTGGTTTGCTGAGGGGAGCTCACCAGACAAAGTGGCAGCAAGGCGGGATAGAAGTCCGGAGTGATCCGAGGTGGTCTCGGAATCGGGTGGTTTATATAGGGTGAATTGTGACTGCAGGCCATGCCTTACTCGGTGAAAACGATGCGAGTTTGGAGTGGGACAAAGCTTTGGAAAAGGTCAAGTTTAACATGATTGGCTTAGTGCTGAATGAACTATAGCATAGCCAGTATGCAAATACAAGGTGCTTAGTTTGGCTTTATAAGACTATCGGCTCAGAGTTGGGTGTCTTTGTTAGTGTCGCGCTTAAGCAAAAGGGTGTTTGCAGGAGAGGTCCCTGAAGCAACGGATTGGCTCTGTTCTGCCTGCCTAGGTGGAGAATGGAATGTCCAACAATTACCGGCAGCACCTGTCTACGTGCTTGTCCGGAGGCCCCGCAAACACGTGGAGTGGGGTGACAGAGGAAGGCCAAATGGTTTTGATATAAAAAGCGATATCTAGTGCTATCACCTGGTAGGCCTGGGCCGAAGTAACAAGTCCCTGGATTTGCTTTCCCACTATCAAATCCAGTGGGGAAGGGGAGTGGACACACTATTTGTCCTGGGCTTGGATGTCCACCAAGGTTCCTCAGCAGCTTAAGTAGCTAGATAACAGCAGGCACGTAAAACAGCCTTGGGGCTGAAGTAAAACACAACAGTCTAGAAAAGGAATAGTCCCAAAGCCAAACTGATAATCTGAGTGAAATGCTGAGGTACAAGGTCCAAAGCACACAGGTAGAAGATGCAAGAATCACCACAGCTGTCACCACCAATAGAATCATAGCATCAGTAGTTTCCAGCAGCATTCTGTTCTGCGGCCTCTGATTATACAACCTCAGCATCCTGGCCAGCTGTGTCCTAATTAACAAGCTCTTCCCATATAAGCAGTGTCTGAGGCCTGGACTCTCCTTTTACCTCCAGCACTGACTGCTATAAGTACTGCCTTTTCACATTTCTGGGGTGTGGCTGCTGGGAAGGCACCTGTTTGGGTCCTGGGAATCTGGGTCCTGGGGCAAGGGCCTGACACAATTGTCTATACAACATTAATTGGGGAAGGGCCAAATGTGAAAGGTTTTAATGAACAGTGGTCTCCTGTGCAGAAAATAAATAACAAGGTATTAATTGCAGTTAAGTTGTTCATGCAGTCAAACCTTAAGTTCTGAAGGAAAAATAAGTTAAAGTGATAAATGAATTACAAATGGACATTACTAAAAGGTAAGGGCTGCCCCAATACAGAGTGCTGCTTTTACTAGTGCTCCTTCTGTATTTTTAATATAAAAGCAGGAACAACAGAAAAACACAAGAAAAACTTTATCATCAAATATTTTTGTAGGACTTGTTATTAAAGCTAAGAAAAAGAAAGAAAAGAAAAGACATTGGCCATTTCCGCACAAGACTGTTATAGTGCTGCTATTCCACTTTCAACATCCTATGGAATCCTGGGGTTTGCAGTTTAGGGAGGGGTGAATGGCCATTGTCTTAAACCATATCAAAAATAAAGCAGAGGAGTTAAGATGACAAAAAGAGACAGTTAGAAATAGGATAATGCATGGGATAGTGCTTCTCAAGCCATCTGATGAGGGGACTAATTATCCCCCATGCCATAAATGTGTCTTATTGTTACCTTATGTTTCTTTCTTTCCTGCAAACTCACCAGGCAGCTGACAGCTCATGACTGACACCAATCCATGGACCACCACTTTGGCTATCACTGGTATATGACATAGATCAAAATCAAGGGCTTTTCCGCATTACACTGCTATAGTGCTATTATCCCACTTCCAACATCCTGTGGAATTTTGGGGTTTGTAGTTTACTGAGGCCAAACAGCTCTCTGGCCTAGCATTATAAAGGCAGGCTCCTCCCTAAATTGCAAACTCCAGGATTCCATAGGATGTTTAAAGTAGAATAACAGAACTGTAATAGTGTAGGTTAGAAAGACCCAAGGTCTTTTTAATTCCACATCTGTTTTTTTCTTTTACAAAAAAAAAAAAAAACCCTCAGAGTTTTCAGGGGGGAAAAGGCTCTCATAATGCAATAGAATACAATAAAAACGAAAATGAAATTAATATATTGCAGAAACTCCCACAATTTCCCAACAGGGAAGTTTTTTTCTCTTTTTCTTCCTTTTTCTTCCTTGAATGAAATATAAACCAAATGATAATGTATTCCTCTAGTTTAGGGCAAGGACTATCAGGGATACCTTTCTATAGCCCTTTTTACAGGAGTCCTGCATCCCAGCATGGGGACGGGAAAGGAGTGGGACCACAACAATCCTTCTGGAAGACATTGTCACGGTTCAATCCTTCTTCCATCATCAGCTGGCACAATCATGGATTAAATCATTGATAGGATTTCCCTGTTAATGACCCACGAATGTGCGACTGTCCCATATTTGCCTACCTTACAGAAGACCTGGAAGCACAATGGTGGTGCTTCTTGCCCTAGTGCAGCATGGGAAAGAACCTGGCTGCACTGCAGAAGGAAGCGCCATATCCATCACGGTCCCTTCTTCAGGGATCCAGTCTGGTGTGTAGGGGAGCATTCCCATCATGCTCCTTTCCTAGCAGAGGTGCTACCTGGATTGCAACTGGAAGATTATGAGACAAGGTATGGTGTTGAAAGGGCCTCTGTTGCGGTACTCTACTTGTGGTCTGCCCTCATCTTGGAGGCCCAAATGAAGTTGACAGATTGGCCTCATTGGGACCCATATTTAAATTTGGCTATTCAGCTGTGGTTTGGATGATTCATTTACATTGTTGAGGTTTTATTCAGTTCTACTTTGTTCAGTTCTTTTCCTTCTCCTCCTTTAATTGCATTATATTATGTTTGTATTGTTTTCTAATTAGTTTAAAATTGGTTTAAGTGACTTTACAGCACCTTGAGATCTTTTGATATCAGACAGGAGAGAGTTACTGCATTTCAATAAATGGACCAATCAATCAATAAAACTGGGTTTAGGACAAGGACTTCCAGGCAGACCAACCTCTCATTGTTCTTTTAAAATGTATAAATGCAAACAATTGACCATTTACAATGCTTGTTAACCATATGTTCCCAACCTGTTCAGTTGTGTAACAATCTTAGCTGATGCATCGTAAGATGGAACAGAATGGGATCTCACATTATACAAGTGGAAGTAATTATTTTGAAAGTCATGGTAAAAGACTCCATTAAGAATAATATCTTTAATTAGGCAATAAGACATGACGGTGCATTTCTCAGCAGAAAGATGAACAGGAGAATCTAATGGATCTTTTCCCATCTCTAATTCTAGTGATTTTTTGGCTGTAGTGAAAGGTACAGCACTGATGGTTGAGTGACCTTAACAACTTTCAGAAGTTCATTAGTCACTTTAAAACTGATGATCTGTCTGGGTATTAAATAATGAATGAGGAGTTGTAAATATTTTTTTCCTATGCCCTCAAATAGGTAGGTGAAAATTGGTCTGTTTTTACCTGCAGTCATTAAGGAAACAGCAAAGAAGAAGAGTTTATTGCCAATGGAAGAAGGTGTTCCAATAACTACAGAGGCAATTGATTTGGGAGACAGAGTTCATTAGGCTGTCATCAGCTGGAAGCCTGAACATGGGGTATCTACCTGGCCGATTGAGTGTAGCAGCAGATTTGGCAATAGGACCATTGATTCTGATTGTTTGAGACACAAAAAAAGCTACTTCAGCCTCATAGATGAAAGCCTTTGGAACTCTCAGATTCCTTATAAGGAGAAATCATTATCAGTATTGCCTCTCACAATGTCTAATATGAGAATTCAACATGGGAAGCTAAATTCACTCTATTTCGTTTGTCTGGAAGTGCTTGTACCTGACACAGTCAGGACAAGGTTTAATACCAAAAGAATTTTTAAGAAGTTCTGTACATCATGATGAAGAAAGCCATGTTACTCTAGCTCAGGTGTTTCTAAACATACCCCCTTCATTCCACCCATTTTTTTTTTCTGGCACCTTGAGTGGGTCAAGATGTATTAAATCCAGAGCTCAGAAAGGTTACTTGTTTTCACCTACTTCTCCCAGAATCTCCTTGTAGCCATGCTGGTTGGGGGATTTTTCAAGCTGTGTTCTTTGCTAAGCTTTATATTAACTTTCCTCTCTAGTAGGTTGATATGCCTAATCCCACCTTGTCTATTTTGGGGGCCTTTCTGTACTACACTGTTATAGTGCTATATTCCGCTTTCAACATCCTGTGGAATTCTGGGGTTTGTAATTTAGGGAGGGGCACACACTCTGAATAAAATGGTGGTAAATGAGTTATACTTATCATGTCCGTACTATATTGAATAACTCATCTTAGAGACAGGAGACAATGACATTTGTTAATCAGAATAATATCATATAATGCCTAGCTCGGATAATAGTCAGGGAGATATAAACATAAAGAGCTTGAATCCTGTTCAATATATTTTAATAGTCTGGGAACAAAGAAGGAGTTCAAACCTACATCTTCCAGTCCTCCATATCTTTTAATCTATTTTTCCTTCACCTCATCCTGTTTAAAATAATATAGTTTCATTGGGATTTTTATATAAAAAAACTTTCTACAAATTATTCTGAATTTTCTTTGTCATTCACCTCTCCCTCTCATGCAAGCACTACTGGAGAATTCTTTAACCTCTGAAGAATATTTGGCAAAATGCTTCCAACATGTACCACCTTAGGGAATTCTGGTAATTATAATCCAAAATTTTCCAAAGCTCTGGATTTTACTACCTTCTTTCCACTTAGCAAAAAGCATTAGTAATGAAAAGATGATGCTATTCACGTGACCTTCATTCAGTACAGGGAAGTCTCTTATATATATGTTTGTTGCTCTGGTAATCTTGAAAGCACTTTAATCTCTCTTCTGCAGACCCACCCACCCCTGTCTCACAGGGGATGATGGGTGGAGAGAAAACAGTCAGAGCTCCCTCATGGCCTATCACATAACGGATGCTACTTTGTGCAGAGACAAGCCATAGTTAGTGAGATCCGACTGTGCCTCAGTAAACATTATAGTGATTGTCAGTGTAACGCCAAAAAAGGTGTACCAGGAACTTTGAAATGCAAATCTGCATTCCAGCTAACATACTGTGCTGCAGGCATGTTGCTTCCTATTTGCCTCATAGGTGTTTAGTTTAGTCATACTTTTTTTTAAATTTACAGAAGAGAGGCAGAGAGTAACTTTTTTTTTGTCTAGTGAGAATTAAAGAGCTAGTGTATCTGTATAAAGATATAGTATTATTAACAGTTGATAAAATCAATGGGTTCCCTTGTTATAGACACTCTTGGTTGAAGAGAGAAAAATGAAGATGTAGCACTAAATATTACAATAATACGTTGCTTCTCTTTCCAACATCAGAATAAAACTCTCTCATCTACATTGTTTGCTCTCATTAATTTCCAGCACTGATAAAAATGTTCTAGCAATAGAAGAGTAATGTAATAAAATGACCAGCTTTCCAAGTGCAATTTTTAAAAAGATGTTAGTGTACTATGCCTTTGTACCTTGATCAATAAATGTGTCTCTTCCTTCAAGGAAGAGGGAATAGCAGAGATGTAGAGTTGCATAAACCAAGTCCTAGATCCACTCTTTGCTATCTCCAGGGGTTCAACCTTAACTGAAACCCCAAAGAACTGCTGCCAGTCAGGATAGATAATATTAATTTTGATGGACTAGCCATCTCACTCATTGCCCATTTCCCTACTACACTATTATAGTGCTGTTATTCCACTTCCAACATCCTGTGGAATTCTGGAGTTTGTACTTTACTGAGGACAAAGAGCTCTCTGGCTGAGAATTCTAAATGCCCCTTCCTAAACTACAAACCCCAGGATTCCATAGGATGTTGAAAGTGCAATAATAGCATTATAACAATGATGGAAATATACAAGTGATTGATTGGCTGATTGATTGATTGGATAGAAGTCTGCCATAGAAGGAATTTGAGACTATATTATATTATATTATATTTGATACTTCATTACATTTTCTTTAGATCATGCATGTTGAGGCCAGTGTCACAAGCGTATTGGTATAATAATTAAATGCTTATTTTGTTTTTATTGTTTAAATTGTCTCCTGAAACAGTTTGTCAACAAAAAAAAACTTAGATCTTATTATCTCCTGGGGTAGATTGTGTCAGAGCTTAAGACTTAGACCTGCAGCCTGAAATACATGACATGAAAGAAGAAGCGGGGGGGGGGAGACTGGGAGGGAGGAGAAAAAGAAAACCTAGCCAGGCACTAGTACTTATTTACAAAAAAAAAATGGTAAGGTGTTTTTTTTTTCCTGGTACAGAAGGGTGATGCAAGCAGCAGCTCATCCTACTCTGGCTACTCTTTGGGTTCTTGTGGTCTCCTGGTTGACCAAATGTTCATTCTGACACTCCTATAAGTTCCAGAGCTCCTGGCCAATGGATGAAACCAGCTTGTGCTGCCTATCAGCATTACAGTCTCAAGGCAACAGTCAATTGGAAGTGGATATTTTTGCTTCTTGCCAGGGTGAGAGCAAAGTAAGGTTCATGTAATAGCTTTCCTTCTAGTTGATGTATGGTGTCAGGCTAGTCTCAGGAGCAGCAAAGGTCCTTCGTATTTTGACAAATGAATGAGGCCATTATATTCTGTCTTTCAGCAATTCAGTCCCATGGCAACCCTAAAGAAATATCAGATACAGAACCCTAACTTAAGCATACTAGACTGTTCCTATCTCTTATCTCCAAGACTGGTCCAAGACATTTTCCACAAAGAATAGCTGCTGGACTACCTGTTGTCTCTTACAATACTGACAATGGGGTATATGTATATGAAGAAACATGGATATTGGTTTTAAAAGGTGTCATAGAAAATGGTAGAAAAGAAAACATAATGACATTGATTCGAATATATAGGAGAAATGGCAATCAAATTCGTAGAGCTTTTTTGTTAAAAATATCATATACATGTTTAGAGAGACGGAAAAATATTTAAATGTGTGGATGTGCTTAAGACAAAAGGACAAGAAAAGATTGAAAAATACTATGAGAAAAAGTAAAGTAATTTTGTGTTTTGATAAGTGAGTTTAGAGTAGACAGTATTGTTATAAATAGTATATAATGATTTGAATTGTGGAGTTTCTTTTATAATTAAAATAACATGATTAGCGACTCTTGGTAGAGGCAAGGAAGTCATGGTAATGTAAAAGATAGAAAGTATGGTAAAAGGTGTAAGAAATGAAAAATCAGTTTATTTTCTCTCTTTTATTATTTTTTTTTACATTACCAAAATGTAAATATATATAATTGTATACACAAAAAATAACATCAAAATGTGTAATATTTGTTGTAGATTTTATTAATGTATTTCTATAATAAAAAGAATAAAAAAAGACAATACTAACAATGGGATATCAAGCTTTACTTCACCTGAGGACACACACTGACCTTCAAGGAAAAGAATAGGCTGGAGAGGATGAGGACCTCAAGGGAAACAGTGCATCCTGTCTGAGAGAATTATCCCACTAACCATTTAGGGCTGGCTTTAGTTATGAAATCAAAAGGTGAAACAGAACTGTTGATGCAATGAAAGTGCATTTGTGTATATCTTGTCTTGTGAGATCAGATAGATTGAAAGACTCTTTGAATAACCAACAGCTGCTGACAATACATCAACTATTCCAACTCAGGACACATGAAATACAAATCTGTGGTACTCTTGATGGAAAGAGATGAAACTTTTTTTCCCCCACATCCCTCTGGGTTAACAGATATCTTTAATCATGAAGGTCCATGGGCAAGGAGAAGACTCGTATCCAAGGAAGGCTGCATTGCTCAATGCTATGTTTTCTAATTCAATTTATATACTAACAGCCCACCGAAAATAGCTATTCCATAATAAGAAAATAAATAGTAATTTCAAATTATGCTCACAGAGATAAACATTTTTAAGTGAGCTACATAAAGAAATACATTGCACCTGTATCAATTTTGGAGACTGACATCCTGGGTTACCATCATGCCGGATTAACCACTGGCATACAGACGGGGTGATGACGGCAGTGTCCTCCAAGCACCGATTTTTTTGTGGTGCCTTGCATGACGCAGCCGTGCCTTGCAGCAGCACGGCCACATCCTTTGCATGACATGACCATGCCCCCATGATGCAGTCACACACCCCGCATGACTTGGCCATGCCCCTGCCCCTCCACCCACCCCCATCCCACACTCCAAGCTACACAGCTGGGATTAACTAGGGAGAAAACCAGTTTATATAAACGGAAGATGCTTGGGATCTATGGGTCTTGCTTGTTTTTCCTGTAATAGAAGGAAAAAGCTTGTGGTAGGCAAGGATTTCATTGTCAAAAAAAGTGATGCAGACAGGCAAGCAGATGTTGAGAAGAGAGTAGGTACTGAAACTAGGAGAGGAGGTGCTAGCAAACCAGGAAAATTTGGTTCCATCAGAAGAAAGGAGAGACTAAATTGCACTCAGCAATAAATGATCTTACAGGAACATTATATACACCATCAGGGGAAAGTACAGACAAGAAAGGGCAGGGGAAAACTCAATAGGAAAAGAACAAGGTAAGAAGTCTGAATTCAAGAACTTCCATAGATTTCCAAGGCTGCTGGAGAAGTGCTTCAGCCCAGCACCTAGGATGCCTTGGATTTCATGCCAAACTATAGCTAATCAGTGATGTTTCTTCTCCCTCTCTTCTGTTCCTTGTAACCACATCACCCTCTCCTGATAAACATGTGACTATCTCCCACACTGACTCTTACTTAACAGTGACTTACAGTGATCCCAGAAACCAGCAATCAAACCGCTACATCACATTGGCTTCCTGAAGAGACCAGACTAGCACTCACAAAAAGTTCAAGTAAGGATTAAAAAGCCAGAAATTACTATGTACCTCTCTCCAAGCAAAAGATAAATGTAATAAATAAAAAAATAACTTTTTTCCTAGGTGATCAAAATATCATTTTTGAGCTGTCACTCTCCAAACGGAATTTAGAGGTGCTGTCCTCAAATGACATGTGTGAGAAATGTTAAGAGCAGCCCAAGGAGTTTCAGTAATACTAGCAACATTTCTCATGAGGGTTACAGAGCTGTCAAAATCTGTCCAATGTGCAATTTTGATGCAAATATGTCAGGTTCCATTTGAGCAAAACATCTGAGGAATTTAAAAGGAGGAGGAAGAATTTATGCAGGGAGGGGAGGAACTAATTCAATTTCTCAGGTAAAAGGTAAAGTTTTCATAACCCTAGTATCAAAGATGTAGGAATTACTGAGTAAAACTTTTAAGAGAAAAGCTAAAGAAAAGCCAACCTCCACAGTAGCATCTCCAACTCATGCAAAAAGCTTTCTTGGAGTCTACAGGACCAATATTAATATCACATAAAAGTACGACCTACAAAGCTTGTCTGAAGAACATAGATGGAAGTAGTAAAATGAAGTATAATTCTGACAGACTAATGTTCACTCTGATTCTATTAGTGTTGTAGTGTTTCATAAACAGCTTTTTTGTTGTTGTTCAAGGACAAAAGAGTAAGGCATAAATAGTTTAATTTCTGAGCCCTGTATAGGCTGTGCAAATTCAATTATTTGATGCTAAATATAAGTACTATACACAAAGTCTGGGCTCCAAACCAAAGCATTTTTTAAAAATACAGAGCTACATGGTTGGAACACAAATATAAAGGTATTTCTTTGTCTTGGTCAAACAGAAGATAATTTAACGGAGAGAACGTAGCAGCAAAGCCAAAGAGATATGGAAAACAACAACAGCGGGGGGGGGGAACATACCAATGAGAAGAAAGTTTAACATGAACAGGAGTTTAGAAGATTGCTTTTTGAACCTCACAGTACTAAAAGCTCTGCACAAGTGAATATAGGCAGCACATGTTCAAAATACATTATCGTGTATCAAATGTAAGCTTGGTCTTTGAAATAAAACAAAGAAACCAAAAGATGGTGAATTTAGCTGGCCATTTATAAACCAGAATGAATTTGATGTGTCCGAACATACAACACTAACTGATTCTAACAAGAACTTTCACAGGGAATATTTGTTTAGATCAATATCCAATTAAGGTTGTGACTACTCACATTCTACTGTTTGGTTTCCCATGAAATTACTAAAGCTCAGCTGTTAGCAGATCTTATTAACTTCATGCTGGCCTCTTGAGAGTCTTTCTACCTGTCCATTTTGTGTTTTTTAAAAGATAATTCTAGATACAGTATGATATTGATTGTTAAGGCTATAACATTAACAGTTCTATTGTTGCCACTTTACTGTATGTGTCTGTGTATGAAAGAGTTCTATTAAGAGGCCAATCATCTCCGATTTGGCAAAGATATTAAGATCTAATCATTCAATGGATAGTGTAAAAGAGAGTGCTACATATGTATTTACATGTATATAGCCACATTTAAAGCCAGAGACATGGGGGTCCAAGGAACTGTAGCCAAGAAGCAACATTTCAAAGTGTGGATGGAAGTACCACTTGGATGATCTCTGTCTCTCCTCCTCTCGCACACACTGAAAATTTCAGAAATCTATTATCTTTTGTGATTAATCATTTTCAGGATTCTCTGCCTCCTTCAGTGTTAAACTGACTGTCAATTTCAAATTTATATTCATGTTTAAATATTTGAAAGGATGTCATATCGAAGAGAGGACAGGCTTGTTTTCCCCTGCTCCAGAGACTAGGACAAGGAGCAATGGATTCAAACCACAGGAAGAGAGAATCCACCTAAACCTCAGGAAAAACTTCCTGATGGTCGGAGCTGGTTGGAGCTGGTCAGAGCTGTCTGGCAGTGAAATATGTTGCCTCAGAATGTGGTGGGGTGTCCTTCTTTGGAGGTTTCTAAACAGAGGCTGGATGGCCATCTGTTGGGAGTGTTTTGATGTGTCTTCCTGCATAGCAGGGGGTTGGACTAGATGGCCCCCGTGGTCTCTTCCAACTCTATTATTCTATGATTCCCCTTTTTTTTGTTGATATTGTTGTACAGTAGGGGTGGAAATTTTATCACCTTCCAGATGTTGTTGGACTGACAGTTGTGGCAGCTCTAGTCAGTATAACCAAGAATGAAGAATACTGACATGCAAAAATATGAAATTGAGAAAAACCTGCAGCACACATTTGGGTTGCTAAATTGGAAGGTTCACTACCCTTCACCAGCTGTCCACTGTCCTTTAGTTGCCCATTCAGCAGTTACTCAGAGAAATTTTCCATGTCTTCTACCTTCCCTCCTTCTCTCTTTCTCTATTCTACCACTGCTCCCAACCCTGGCCTACATTTTCTCTTTCTCTGCCTCTTCTATCCTCTGTCAGTCTCTCATGCCATGCCATTGTGTTCCCTGCACATGTGTGCCCATCTCTTCTCTTTATCTCCTTTCCTTCATGCCCCTTTCACACATGCCCAGTCACACACATATTCCTGCACCTCTCCCTCCTTCATGTCCCCATCTATCTCTTCCAAACAGGACTCCTTCTCTTTCACAATAATTTGTCTCTCTCTCTCATCTTTCTCTGTTTCTTCTATCTTCTCCCTGATCGGCGTACTGTTTGTGCCCAGATTTCTTTGTCTGAAGAACAATGCAAAATAGATATTATAGACAGCTGACAAAGGCCAGCGTTGTACATTAGCAGCACCTGAACCTCATTAGGAAAGAGAAGCTATGGCACCAATGTATCAAGCTGCCAAAAAGTCAAGTATATTTAAGTAAGGAGAAATTGTTTTTTAAATGCTGAGGCTTTAGCTGTGTATAAAAGGAAGCTTGAAATAGATACTCCTGGGGCTAGAACTTGAACAAAGAAACATTAATTCATATTCATGTAGCCTGGTTCTGTAATAGGAAAGCAAACGTTAGTGTGGCCTAATCTTCGCTTATGTTGTATTGATCCATTTCATTTCATCCTCAGAGGTTAAAAAGATCACTTAAGGCAGATATTCAGTGATCAATTATGTTGGCATAGTTCCACTGTATTTATTATCACTGTTTCAGATAAAAGTAGCCATTAAATTATCCTTTCACAAGCCCATCAGTAAAACAGTGAAACAGCCCTTTCCACACCTTACCTGCATTCTGAGACATCCCAGCATCATTCAAGCAGTGCCTTTGCTGGGATGGGAGAGTGTCCTGAATGCTCCCCTCCACACTCAGCTGGCTGCCAGCGGATGGTAGCAGTTGGACAGACTCCTTCCTTCTGCAGTGCAGCTGGTCTCTTCTTGTGCTGCACTGAGGCAGGAAGCACTTTGATAGCACGTCTGCCCTTCCTACACTGCCCCAACCAATGCGATCATCACGCAAAAGGGGCCTATTAATGGATTTTTTCCAGTAAAAGTATAATGAATGATTGCTATGGCTGGGGACGCAACAGGAGAGGGACCATGGTGATGTTGTACAGTAGCACAGATCACGGACAGGCTTCAATGCATCCCCATGCCAGGATAGGGCCATATTGTCGAAATGGCCTACCGTGCTTGGGTGTAGTTAATTTCCACTGAAGTCAGAATTACTAAAGAGGTTTACCAGTTCAGAAGTAAGGCAAACTGATTTGAATGGCTTTTACTCCCAAGCAAGTATGTGTGGGACTGCAAAATCTATTTATTAAAGCTTAAAGCCAGGTCTGTGCACTGTCCTTGTAACTTGTTAATTAATGCCACCTTGCCTGGGACCCAAGGCAACTATCAAGATTAAAACAGAACAAATCAAAACATTCATGAGAGTATTTTTTAAAAAAAAAAAAGAATTAATCAATTTATAAGGTTAAAATAATTACCTATTAAAAATAGTAATATTAAAAATATTAAAACTATGCCACCTTACAAGCTGCATGGCATCACAAACCTGTGTCCAATAAATTTAAAAAGACTGCTGGCACAAAAACTTCTTCACTGCCTTTGAAAGGACAGCAGAGACAAGGCCATTCTGGCCTCTCTAGGAAAGGAGTTCCAGAGTCTGGAAGCAGTCACCAAGAAGGCCCTCTTCCTTTTCTCCACCAAATGTACCTGAGGGGGTGATGGGACAGAGGCAAGAACCTCTGTGGATAATCTTAAAGTTCTACTGCTCGTAAAGGGAGATACAGTCTTTCAAATAGCTAATCAAGCTATACTGTATAGGGTTTTATTGGTCAAAACCAGAACTTTGAATTGTGCCCAAAAATGGACTGGCAGCCAGTGGAGCGATTGCAGCAAGGGAGTTGTGAGATCCTTGGAGCCAGCACGGGTTAATAACCTGGCTGCAGCTCTTTGGGCCAACTGTAGTTTCTGAACACTTTTCAAAGGCAGCCCCACGTACAGTAGTCCAAATGGGACTGTAACCAAATCATGTGCCCCCATGGCCAAGTCCAACTTCTTCAGGAATGGGTGCAGTTGATGCACTAGCTTTACCTGTGCCAAAGCCCTTCTAGTTACTACTGAATCCTGTGCCTCCAGGCTCAGAGCTCAATCCAGGAGTACCCCCAAACTGTAAACCTGTGTGTTCAGCAGGAGTGTAACCCCATCTAACACAGACTGAATTCTTGTTCCCAGATCTGTCTTTTGACTGACCAGAAGCACCTCTGTCTGACAAAGTTATGATATTTATTTCCCCACAAAAATTAACTTTAAATAACATGGCATGTTAAAGAAGGTATATTAGCCAACCAGAATGACTGTATCGGCTATTTTATTCATTAGTCAGTCAATTAATTATCTAGTTTTGGTCTAATTTCCTGTACCATTTTTCTTCAACTTTGTGCTAGAAAAAATAATGTCTTGTGAGGTTTGCAACATCTAAGCCAACTCTGCTTCCAAATTTGGCATGACATGTGACAACGTACTTTTAACCAGATCAAACTTTGCTGCAAATGCTTAACTCAGCTTTAAATTCAGAACCCTTTTTCAGGATTTCTTCTGGCATCAGAAGAAGAAATTGGGTCTACTTTTTATCTTATAAAGAAGAAAAATGTTTTCAGTATCTCCACAAGGAAAATAATAGATTCAATGATCAGAAGCAAAATATTTCAGACCCTAAGAAATCTTATGGATGAAAACAAAACAAAACAAAAAGAAAGTATGAGATGCTTTATGAACTTGAATGTGTCCTTATGAAGTCATTTTTTCTGTGACTTTCTCTGTGCTTTACTGCCTTTGGCATTCCCAAAATTAATTTATTCACATTAATATTTTAATGTACATTAGACAACTGGAATTGGTGTGAGAATTAAAACAAAAATGAATCTAAGCAGGTTTTCATATTTTTTTTAAAAAAAGTTATATATTCTCCTTTGGATTCTTAGGCCATGAAGGTTGCTAATTTTTTTTCTTGAGAGACCACTTCAATAAGCATATTTTAAAAAATGGATGTTATGCATAAAAACTAGAAAGTTGAAGAAAAGATCCAGTGCTCAAACTTTTAAATAAGTAGGTCTACTGATGAAACACCATCTTCATTTAGTACTTCCAGCTCCTTCCATTCAGATAAGAATAAAAAGTCTTTACTGATTTGCATTGTGTGGACAAAATGATGACCTACTTCATAGCATACAAGATTAATTTTCACTCTATTCATTCAACATCTTTATTTATAATTTGTCTAATTTCTGCCAAACAAGAATCAATCAGTACAGAAAACAGTAAAATTCAAATAAAAACAAATATGTGAAACAAAATAGTGAATCTAAAAACACATAATTGAAAAGTGGGCATAAAGGTCTAAGGCCCTTTCCACAAGCAGCGAGGAAAATGCTCCCTGCCGCTACTCACCAGCTTTTTGGTGGGTCCGGGCGAGTCCGTCGGGACGAGGAGCAGTGCGAACTCGTCGCTCCGCACTGCTCTGGCATCCAAAATGGCGACTTCCAGTTGGTGGAGGCTCTCCACCAACCGGAGAAGCTCGCCAGTTGAAAGCCCACCCCCGGCAGATCTGCAGGCATGCACTAGTGCACACCTGCAAATCTGCACCAGAGCGCAGGGACGTAGCGACATGGGGTCGCGCACTCCTTACTTTTAAAAAACCTCTTAAAAGAGGTTTTTGAAAAGCACGCTGCGTGACCAGTTCCGGTCTACAAAAAGTAGTCCACCCCAGTCCACTCCACGGTGCAGAAGACCTCCGTTGGAGGTTGCTCTGCACTGTTTTAATAGGCCTGTGGGAAAGGACCTTTAATGAGAGAGTCTTTGCTTGCAGGCAGAGAGAATTGCAGTCTAGCTTCCCTAGGGTGAGAGTTCTACAGCCTGCAAACAGCCACTGAGAAAGCTCTCCCTGGGGAGTTCACAAAAGTACCTCTGAAGGTACTGGGATTAAGAGAGAGGCCTTCTCCAAAGATCTTGAAACCCAGCCCAGCAGGGCTTGTAGAGGAGATAGGTTAGAGTTAAGTCTGTAAATTTGCAGACAATATTTAGCAAAACAGTCAAACACCAAGTGAATAGTGTTACAATATTTAGCAAAACAAGACCAGACCAAAAGATTGTCTATGTCCAGCATTCTGTTTCCCACACTTCCCAACCAAATACATCTTGGACAGTCTTAAGCAGATTTAGAGGGTTATAACCAACAAGATACTTTTTGGTGGTCCTTCTCAAACTTCAGATCTCCCTTTGAAGGGAAGCTAAACCAGTCCCTTCCATATGTCCTTCTGCTAGCATGCAAATATGTTTTCATTCATAAAGACCTCCAGCAATTAAGGTAACTTTCTGTGCAAGGGGCTTTAAATTGTGGGGTCCTGTTATTTCTTTCATCAGTGTACTTGAATTATTTTTAATCTGTTTTATGAATAAAGAGCGCTTTGCAAACCTTGGGCTCCTTTAGCAGTGGGTTTAACAGAAATACTTTTCTCTGCTCAGAACATGTTTTTCCAAAGCTTCAGTTCTGTGTCTTAAAAAAAACAACAAGAAGGCTTTTTGCAATGGGGTTGCTGCTTAAAAAGAGACGTTTCAATCAGAACTTTTTTTCTCTTTCTGTCTGATATGCTTTTGTTAATTTAAGTTGTTGTCAATCTGATTAATGCTCCGGTCTGTTTGTGTTTTAATATCATGACTTCTCATGTTTTAGCTGTATCTGTTAAAAAAAAAAAAGACTTTCATCTATCTTGGTCCCAGTGCTGAGAGAAAGTCTGGATATAATGCCAGCAAACTTTTCCTGAGGGTGCTTCTTCGGACCCTGAGATGGCATTTAGTCACCATAGCTAGTGGCCATTGTCATTCTTTGTGGCTAGCAGAAACAGAATGGATTCAACAAACCAGGCAGAATGAAGTTCATTCATAAAAATTACTTCATTCATGTCAGATTAATTAAACTCATGCCTCTCTCATTATTTCAATTGTCTCCCATTCAGACACTAACCAGGTCTGTATGCTTTCACTTTCACTGAGTCTAGAACACTAGTTAGTCTCTGAGGCCCAAATGCAAGTATACATTACTAAAAATGCATACATTTTAAAAAATGTACGTAAGCATATTGTAGTATTGTGGACAGTGCATGAGAAAAACACGTGAGATAGAGAATCTGTGAAGCAGAATATTTATATATTTCTATGTGGGAAGGGGGAAGTTTTACAACCCAAGGAAGAACTGAATTGGGTGAGAATGGTGTGGTAAAGGATCTGAAATATACAATGAAAGTAGAGAGAGAGAAGAGGGGGGCAGAATTTTCATACTTATCATGCAATGCAACCATCTATGATGCAGCTTGAGAATAACAAGGCTAGACCCCCTACCTTGATATATGGTCATAGCTTGGCATATTGGATGGTAGAACTGAACCAGAAAAGTTATAAGGAAATCCAAAGTGCATTGTAATAAGATTCTTCTGATTTCCTAAGATTATCAATACTAAAGTTAATTGAATTCAAGCTAACGACTCTGTCCCAGCATAGATCCAAGAATTCTAATAAAGAAGTATGTTCTGTGATGTCCCCTAATACTCAAGAACTACTAAAACTATAATGATGTGGACATTGAGATATTATGTTATTTAATAACCTTTTCTGCTCTTTCTAGTGTAAAGGACATTAAATATCAAGTAATGCTCTCTCCTTTCTCCAAATGTCCAGTGACTGTATCTGTCGTGTTGGCATACTTGCTGATTAATAGACTCCAAAAGAATGCTGAAAAAATATGTGTTCAACATATTGATCACTTGGTGACATTTCTAGCCTCAAACATTTTTTCTCCAAAAGGGGGAGGGGGGAAGCACTTGCATCATGGAATTCAGAAGTACAGTGCCCACAACCTAATAGGCTTAGTATCATGCACTGAAATAAAGTTTATGGTTACGTTAGAAAAGGAAAATATATCCTTAACTAATTTTGTAGTTCCTGCTTCAATCAACACACCTTTGCTCGGAGTCATCAGGGATTTCAGTTTCAGCAGAAGCACCGGATTGACACATGCATTTGACAGTTGGATTGAAATAGAATTTGGATATTTATATGGGGTATTTGGGACTCTGAGTCTTTAATTAGCATGCTGTCAACCCAGGGGAGCCACTTCAAATTTCTCTATGTGTATGTGTGTTGGAATGAGAGAGGAAATTGACAGCAAGAGATCCTCTCTTGTATATATTCGAGATCAAACTGCAGAGAAAGAACACATATATTTTAAGAGATGAATTTTCATTGCAATTACAGTGGCCCCTCCACTTTTGGGAGAGTTCAGGGCACAGAACCCTCACAAAAGTGGAAAAAGCACAAGTCCCACCCACACTCCCTCTCCCATTCTCTTCTGGAGCTCCCCCTCTCATTCCCTTGCTCTTTGCCTTAGCATGGCTTCTCCCCATCCAGACAAAAGGCAAGAGATTAGGGTGGGAAAGTCCCATGGCATGTATTCCTTCTCCACATGTGGTGCCCCCTTCCATTTCCTTGCCTTTTGCCAAGTACAGAGAAGGAAGGCAGTAGTGCTGGGCTGGGGCAAAAGGAAAGGGAATAGGAGGAAGAAAATTGGGGGAGGCACACACACTTCAGAAATAATCAGATTTGTGAAGGTGAAACCCTAAATACAGAGGGAGGACTGTATTTTATTTTCCATATCCTAGAGTACTGTTTCCCTATGATCTCAGAAATGCTTGTTGAAATGAATACTGTCTTAATCTATCATGTAGCTTTTGTCCAAGGCTGCAGTTACTGAACACATTGCACAAAGATCTATGAAGAGGGATATTTTTACATACAAATGTTCCAGGGAATCCATTATTTCAGCCCCACCCCCCTTCATAGACATGTTTAGTGGGAACACCAAAGACTTTAGCCAGAATTCTACACGGGCCACTTAGTTCTTTGTGAAACTGAATAGCATCTCCTGACCACCCCCACTCCCCCATAAACCTACTTTACTAGGCACTAAGAGAAGGGGGTCTATTCTGCTGTTCACTCCACCATCCCACTGGCAGAATTGCTTACTGGAGAGGGTGAGTGGGGTTGAAATCCCCCTGTTACCAGCAGAACATACCTTCTTCCAGCAGAACATACCTGTGGCTGATGCCTAATAAAGTAGGGAGAGGATAATTGGTGCCATGATTGTGTCTACATAGGGATTGTGAATATGGATCATTTATGGATGTGTAACTCTAGATTATGCATCTGTAAGCCTGATATTGAATTCTGGCCTTGGTATCTCAGTCATGGTTCCCAGGTTGTGGAACTTTCTAGCAGATAGAGAAGCTGGAACTGCCTTTTCCTTATTGTCCTTCTATCAACAAGCAAATCATTTTTATTTTCAGAAAGGTCTGTGTAAATTAAACTAGGTTGCTGTGGAAGGGGCTTTTAACAAGATATTGTTTCTTTTCTGGATGAGTTTTAATTCTTTTTTAATGGAGGAAAGGAGATATGTGAAGTGTGGACAGATCTGATAGTGGTTAAACACTTAAAAGTCTTCTCAGCACAGCTTATGTCTTTTGCAAAGCTTTGTTTGTGTGCATGTGTACATATTCTCCATTAGCTACATCCTTAGCCTATATTTCCTGAATTTTTTGGCTAATGGTGAGACTAAAATAGCCTTCTTGGTACAACCTGAATACAGATTCTGTACTTTGTATGAAACAACACCAAGGCCTCTGGGAGGAAAGCTGATGTTAAGCATTTCACTCTAATAAAAAGAAACTGACATCCCTGTAACAAGTGGGGATTTGCTACACATAAACAAAATATCTTTAGGAAAGCACTAACAATGTTCTGTCATGCTATCATGTAGCAGATGTTTTAAGTATGCTAGTAGTAAGAAGTATACCTCAGTGACCCAGCAGAACTTGTATCTGTTAACAGAACACTTATCCTTCATGGGTCAAACTGGTTTGCCCCAACCATAGTTTCCTTTAGTAGACAGTACTGACCTCTGTTTAGCCAAGTTCTAGCCTTCCCTATTGGGCTGACCCAACATACTTTGTTGCCTGAGGAGGAGCAATACATGGCACCATTACCATCCAACCAAATAAAGTTGCACAGTACCCACAGCAAAACAAATTATTTTGGTACCTGAGGCCAAATATTCTACAAGTATCTCTCTCACACACACTTCCTTCACTAGAATTACAGAAATAAATTAAACCACACATTTGTTGCCCTTTTATGACATCCAAGTTTTGCTGTCTCAGGTGGTCGTGCCTCCCTCTATTTAGGGCCAGGCCAGTTTTCCTGATGAAAATGCAGCTGGTGGTAGTTTGTGTCTGTATGTGTCCATTGTACTACTGTCTCTAGCTTTCTGGTACTAGATAGTTCCCAATCGCATACCTGAAAATAGAATATCCAGCTATGGCCTTACCTCCATGTTGTCCTGGATCTAGTTCTCCCTCAGATTAGTTAGTAGTTAAACTATCTTCCTAGACATCAGAACAGGTTGATTTAAACAAACAAAGGAGGAAGAGGAGGAGGAGAAGGAGAGTTTTAATACCAACACATTCTGAAGGGGAAAGATGGAGGAACAAAGCCCATAATCCATATACAATGACAAAACATTACTCACAGAAGGGTGAAGGAAGTCCAGCAGTTAAAAGTCACTCTTCCAGTATTTCATACGATGCATAGATAGGCCATGTGGTCAAAGAAACCTTGTTGACAGATGTAATGAATAGATACCACACAGCAGCAAGCATATCTATTTTATTTGCCCCTCTTTCCACCCTCAATTTATATGTAAGTTTCTCTGATAATGCAGTTGACCAGACCCTGTCAAGCCAACTGCACATGCTGCAATCTTCTAATGCTTTCCAGCATCTAGTAATTTCAAGGTGTGCAGCATTCAATAAAAAGGAAATCAAATCTTGGTGTAGCAGTTTTTTATTGTCAACAGAAAAGACAGAAAGAGCTGGCAACTCATTGTTACATTTTCTTGTCTACCCTGTCATTGATATAAGCACATTATGAACCTGATTCCAGAAGCAGGATACTGCTGAACAGATAAGCCCCAAGTGGGCCAGAGATCCTGGCTCACTGTGCCCTCTTCAACCCAAAGGAGAGAGCAATTTGCCATATCTTGAGCATCTGATGCCAGTAATGGAATACTTTTAAAACAAATCCTTCAGTTGTGTGGAGGGGGATCTATAGCCTAGGCAGTCACTGATGCTACTATTAACTGCTTCCTGATGTTTCTTGACTTTCTTTTCTGGAGCAATATAGCTTGTGGGTTTGCCATAGGCTATAGGAGGATATACTTTGAAGTTATGAAGGGAATGGTTCTATTTTTTTTCTAGGATCCCAAGTTCCAGCAGCAGGAAACAAGTCAAAAATATTGGCATAGAAAGAGACACAGGCCCTTATTCATTCTTATCTGTTTAATTTCTATCCCACCATTCTCCCAGTGTGACACCAAAGGCAGACCACAACAGTGCCTAATGCATCTCTTCCAAGAAATTTGTTTTTAGAACAGAGCTCTGAAATTTGTTTTTTCACACATCAATCCATTGCTGCCCTTCTTTCAGCTGATGAAATATGAAAATGGAATTTAGAGTGATACATTATACTGAATTTCTATCAAATGTTACTCAGCTTTAGACATGGATGTTGATTTCTAATTAGGCTAGTATTCTCAAGACATTGTTGCATTGTGTGCTCATCCTAATCAATGCATCAGTTATGACTGCTGACCCAATGGAAGAATGCTGTTGGAAACCTTATCAAACAGATGGATCCAAGATTTAATGATATCTGATTGTGATTGCCAAAGAAACATATTGTGAGTAGACATAAGTGAAATCATCTAGAGATTGGTCTTCTGATGAAAGGTAGACAAAAATGAACAATGTCAGACAAAGATTGCCAAACAGATTAGGATGAGCAATGCCCTATCCCTTGCTAAAATGGTCTTAAGAAAATAAAGATAGATGGCACCAGGTGTTGACAATTGTCTACAGAGTATAGAACACCAGAAAGTGTAAAACAAATGTCCAATAGTTGGTTGGTATATGTATGTACATGTCTGAGATGATAATAGGGATCTACACAATGATCTTTTTTGTTGCTTTTTTTTTTTTTTTTTTGGACACAGGAGGCCTTTCATTTTATCTCTGTCAGTAGAGGTGAAAAGTTTTCAAGCTGAATTCATTATGTGGATAAGTGATTTCTATATGAAAAGAGCAGGCATATGCACCCCACAGTCTGCATTCTCTATTGTCTTTTTTTGCAGCTCCCCACAAGGTTTCTCCATGGTGCCCTGATTGCCACATTGCCAAATACAAAGGGTGCTCACCAATGGTTCCTCTTCATTCTAGAAAGAAGAGACTAGTGAGTTGCCACAGGGTTCTGTCCTGGGCCCAATGGTATTTAACATTTCTATCAATGACTTGGATGATGGAATAAAAGGCATGCTCCTCAAATTTGCAGATGAAATCAAATTAGGGGGGTAACTAATACCCCAGAGGACAAGATCAGAATTCAAAATGACCTTGACAGATTAGAGAGTTGGGCCAAAACTAACAAAATAAATTTTCACAGGGCTTGTACACCTATGTGTGGTTATACACTTAGGAAGAAAGAATGAAATGCACAGATGTAGGATAGGTTGGAAAACAATACTGGCTTGAAAACAGTACATTTGAAAGGAATCTAGGAGCCCTAGTGGATCACAAGCAGAATATGAGTAAAAAGTGTGATTTGGCAGCTAAAAAAAAGTGATTCTAGGTTGCATCAATAGGAGATTAAGGCAAATAATAGTACTAGTTTATTCTGCTTTGGTTAGACTTCACCCGAAATACTATGTCCTGTTTTAGGCACCACAGTTCAAGAAGGATATTGACAAGCTGGAAGATGTCCAGGGTATCAAGAGGTCATCCTTAGGTCTCAAGGTTGGGTGCTAGTATCTCAGGGCTTAAGATACCACAACCTGGCAAATGCTAGGTACACTGCTTGCCTAGGTTTACCAGGAGAATACAGATGAAGCAAGATTTGAAGGAAGGGTTTCCTAGTTTACATCTTTAGCCACTGTACTACATTAGGGTAGATGAAACACCTACCAGCTATGTCATTCTAAGGCAATGGCCCCAACCACTTCATGATCATGTCTCTGTTAGCATACTCTATTTGCTTATCTCTATTTATTTAAATCTGTATTTATTAAAAAAAAATGGAGGACATTTAAGGAAATTTCACTGTTCATTGCCCTTTTTTTCTTACCCTATACTAATATAAAGAAAGAGAGACAAAGAAAGAGAGACTTATAATGATGTATCTGGACAACATTCCATCATGACAAAGAAATGATGAACACAAAAAATCCAATGGAAATTCAAAATGCAAAACTCTATCATTAATTTTAAACATGACAGTCAGCTTTGTTCATTGGAACAGGTTATTCTGACTTTATTGTCAAGGAGGCAAGGGTTGTTCTCTTCTAAATGATGCCGGAGCAGTGCATTTTCATGCAATAGTTTTATTTCATTCCAGAATGTTCCCTAATTAATTTGAGTGGTGAAGCCTCAGAAAAATAAAAACAGAAAACATGCCATGCAACATTTAGTTCCATTGAGCCATTCAGTGGTGTAATTGTTAACAGTTCTTCCACATTCTCATTGTGTGCAGATCTTGTACTGGTTCCTAAGTACAGATGGTCCCATTTTCATATTACAGTTAAGCCCATCTTGTCATAAACTGCTAACTGCTGCATTGTGAGCCCCCAAATCAAAAGCAACTCATTTGCTATGGAAAATTAATTAATATTTTTCTCGCTTCTATGGAACATTTATCTTCAAATACATATTGCATCTGGAATCTGGGCTTTTAAGGAAAGAGAAACTAAACTGTAGTTTAGAGGCAAGAAAAAAAAGTTTGAAAAAAATTATGGACTATAACCCTCTAAACATTTATTAAGGGGTGAATCTGAATAGAACTCTGTTGCCAAGATGGCAGAGCTGGGGAAAGTTACTTTTCTTATGCTAGAAGTTTCTAAAATCCTCCAGCCATGATTGTCACTGGCTGTTATTTCATTGTGTTATGGATCCACATCCAAACTGCCATGTATGCAGCTATAATCTGTGTATTCATTAGCAGGATGGAATGCCCATTACACTGAAAAGACAATCAATTTGGTAGCATTGTCTACCTGCTATAGTGGTGAAAATACAAATAGCAATCAGAGCCTTAGAGGAATTAACAAGCCATAACAAACATTTTATTATTTTATTTTATTTTATTATTTTAGCAAAGAGAGTATGATACCATTATGGCCTAAATCCTATCGTTTGTCCCCACTGGGAACAGAACCAACAAATCAGTGATATTTTCTTATGTGTTAACTCATCAATCAATAATTAAATCAGTTAGACCCTTTTCGCACTGCATTTGCCATGCAAAAGGCCCCCTGGAGCATTGTACGACTGCAAGGAGAGGTCCACAAGATGCACTCACAATCGCGCAACACTCCAGGGCCTGGCAGGCGCAGATCATGCACTATTTCATTTTCAGCTTTGAGCTGAGAATGGTGTGTGATCATGCATCACTCCAGGGCCCCGCATGTACTTGCTCTGCATGCAGAGCTCCAGAGCCACAGCGCTCGTGCTTCCTGCCCCAGCACAGCCTGGGAAAATCCCAGGCTGCACTGTGGAAAGAAGAGGAGGGGCTCTCGTACGAGCAGGCAGCAGCCGCAGAGCTGAAGGAACTGGGATGTGAGAGCCTCTCACTAGAGGCTGCTTGCATGATTCCCGCACCCCAGCTCTGCAAAAAGGTGACTTGCGGAAAGAGCCTTAGTCTACTCTAGTTGGGACTAGCCAGCAGGACTCTATTTCTCTATTTCAAAATCTAACCAATAATTTATTATTATCCTCTAAGGCCTCATATGGACATTGCTCATAATCTAAGGCTAAGCATTTTACTTAGCTTGTACATAAATTCAGCACTGACTGCCCTCCTGTTTTTCCTGTCACCATGTTTTTCCTTTAACACCTTATCACACCTTCAAGGGTACAAAAATTTAACTAAGGAGAATTTACACAGGGAGGCAAACCTTCCTTTCATCAGCACTGCAAGGTTGATCAACTATCAACCACATTCAGTCAAAGAGAAACATGCTATGAGTTTTATTTACAAAACAAAACAAATCCTAGTAATCCGTTGACATGTTTACAGTCTCCCACACCATCTCTTCTGCTGCTGCTGCTCAGCATGTGAGTAAGAACATAACTTTGCTAAAGTACCTTTAGCAATTACTACACAGTTTTTGAAGACTATTGAAGACTATTCACAGTTTGAGACTTATTCAGAGTGAAATTCACACATTGCTTAGTGAACAGAAAACAGTACTTTATGTGCAGGAAACAGTGTTTTTTGTACAGAAATATGCTTGTGAGGAAAGTACTGCAGGAATGCTGTTTTCTGCACAAAAAAAATCATATGCAAATTTTGCATGGAATTTTCATATTCCAAATTGCAAAGATTCTCATCAGTCTAGGATTCCTCTCATTAAGTTTTTTCAACATCAAGAGACATGCTTTTCAACTTTTTTTTTTTTTAAATCAAATATACCTTCCATCCTTACATGCAATTTCTGTTGCTTACATTGCCAAAATGGGAGGTATCAGGAGCACGTTGCTGTTGTTGTTGTGTGCCTTCAAGTCATTTCTGACTTATGGTGACCCTAAGGTGAGCCTACCATGGGGTTTTATGGGGCTGAGCGTGTGTGATGTGGCAAAGGTCACCCAGTGGATTTCTACGGCCAAGCAGGGAATCAAACCCTGGTCTCCAAGATTGTAGTCCAATGCTCATACCACTACACCATGTTGACTCTGGCCCCAATAAATATCAAGTCAACCTGTAACCTTAGGACTGGGCTATAATATGTTAAAAGTTTGCATGAAATGTAGGACATTCACATTACTCATGATCAGAGATCTACTTGTCTCCCTGATTCTTGACAGATTAAGATACGCTTGCTGAATTTACTCTGCTGTGCTATGGTGTGGGAGAAGGGAATGGGACCCTGGCTTTTCTCTCTGGATTCTCTGTGTTAAATGAGCCTGCCACTTGCTGGGAATAATAGAGCAATAATAGCTGAGTGAGAAATTGAACCCATCAATTGTAAATCATAGAATCACAGAATCATAGAGTTGGAAGAGACTACAGAATCATAGTCCAACATGCAAACCACTATACCATGCTGAATCCCAGAAACAAATTAGGAACACAAAAACCCTTAGAAGAAAGAGAGAATGGAAGACAGAGCTCCAAAACAGCCTAATGACAACTGAGCATGGTCTATGACCATAGACAACTAAGTGACATTTTGGCAAAACTATGGAAAATTGAAGAAACGGGTTGAATTTAATGGAATGGTTGGAAACCTGCGCAACAGCACATCCATGCTGCAATGTTTTGCTGCAGAACCTGCTTATGAAGTCTAGTGCAACCCCATGTCTGCCCAGGAGCAAAAATTTCTATGACTTCAGCAATTCTTACGTTCAGAGACTGTGATGAATAATACACTTCTTACTTCTTTTGCAGAGAACTCTTTTTGCCATTAGTGCTTATATTTCCTGAATCACGTCTTTCATCAATATTCTAATTGCACTATACTTTCTGATCATTTAATTATCCACATGGTTTTACTTTTTCTTCCAGATGCTATCTCAGAGATACAGTGTGTGTATCCAACTGCTCTTGTAGTATTTCTCTTTCATGGCAACAACAGCCCATCTTGCTGAGAGAAAGCTCTTCCACTTTTTGTTCCCAGAATTAATCAGCTTATTAAAGCTTCTTAAACACAAAACTCTCCATGAAAAGTCATTGTTGTGTAGTTCAAAGCTATAAAAATGCCAATGGCAGTTTAAAAAGCAAAAATAATGCTCTAGTTTTACACATGCTGCTGGTTTTTTCTCACAGATCACATCTCCTTAAGGGCTGATATGGACATGCATAGAAGCAGGAATTACAGAAAAACTGGAGACTCAACCCTGCTTTCACTACAATGTGCAGGCCTTGCCTGTGGTGAGATAAATGGGTTCTTGTATCATAATTTCAGTGAAGGCATTTCTGCCTTCAGCAGCTTTTTCTTGAGCTGTATACAAGTTTCATGAATTAGGTCCAATCTTATAACATGAAAGGTTAGGAGAAACTGTGTAACCTCAGGACGGAGGATTAGCATTGCTGTGTAATTTTCATCACATGAAAAGAATGCTGTGACAGATCCCTTTAGTCAGACTGGACTTAAAACCCCAACCCCTAGGAATACTGCCACTCACTCTGCTCTTGTTTCCCCAATTTTCCCTCATTGGACTGGGTTTCTGGGTCTCAGGGTGTCCTGTTAACTTAAGAGGTGGGGGACTTTCAAGTCCACCTACAATGTGAGAGGAGGGTAATGGCAGGATCTATTCACCTGTGTATACCAGTACTAACTGTGTATACCAGTTCAAAGTTAAACAGTGTATTTTATTTGGATTGACAAATACACAAGAAATCAGAAATTCTCAAGAAACATACAAGGCTCTTGGGAAAGTTTAGGAAGAGAGATGAGGGGTGAAAAGGGTGATAGTTAACCAGTCTTGGTTGAAGCAGAGGGGCTCAGACAGCATCTGAGAGTAGCACAGAGAAATGGAAGTCTGAGGCACCATGTATACCACAATTTGATGGAGCTGAAGTTGAAGCTAGGTCTTACGTACCCTATTTCCCACCCTGAAGGGGGTATGAGACAAAATGGTAATGGCTTTCCGATGAAACTGAGAAAGGAATCCATAATGGGCTGATTGCCTTAATTCTAGGTGACAAAACATTGATGAGAGTCATGACAATCTCTTTAATATTTTGGTTGGGCACATGGTATAAGGATGTTTTCCATAGGGCAAGATCAAAGGAAGGATGGTCCATGGTTGATTCACCTGGGCAGTTTTGCCTTCCATTGTTTTCAGGTGTGCACAGAGCCAGAGGTGTTGAAAAGATTAGAATAAACCCATTAGTGTCTGGGCTTTCCGCCAAACCCTCTCATGGCCTGACCATGTCTCAGGTCAACTTAACCCAGCAACACACTTTCTGGTCAGCATGCCTTTGACCATGATATTCAGCCATAAATATTCTCAGTTATGAAAAAAGTACTACTCCCAGACTATTCACTGGTGATTTCTAAAAGTAAAAACCAGTCCATCATTGTAGTGCCCATCTTAACATTATAGTAGCAGAACGGAGTATAGAGAAGGTTTATTGGTAATGCTCTATTTTCCAAGTAACTGTTCATGAATAGACAAGTATTTTTAATTTTTAAGTAGTACCACTTTAAAAGAAACAGTCTTGGAAAAATAATTGGTTATGGTATAAGTGAGCTAAATTTTATCAGAAGGAACGTTTCTGAAGAACATGTTGAGGATATTTTCCCCCTTATTCTCACTTCTACCTGAGGAAAAAAAAATTAGCAGAATTTCTCTCTCCAAATACTCTCTACCATTCATTTTAATTTTATTTTTTATGAGACAGGTACCATTTTCTTCCCACAATAAGCCAGAACATTGCCAGGACTGTAACATTTTGGATGGTGCAAAATTCTCCCCAGACTCTCAGATAGGCATGTTAGTGCCAGCAAAAATGGTGACCTCAAGCCAGAAAAAAACTGCTGAATATCCCCAGCCCCCCACACTTGAAGAAATGGAGTGAAATGGAAAAGTTACTGGTTGTGGTTATCTGGGGGATTCTGAGCATTGTCCTCCCTAAAGTGACTTTTCCAAAGTTGGGACATGGCCTGCATGTCTCTGCCCACAAACAGCATGAAGAATGTTGAGAGGCTATTTGCTAGGAGCCATAAATTGGAACCATGATTTTCAAGGAGGGTACAAATAATGAAATTGGTTCCCTGCACAGTGCACCATATATATTATACAACATAACTCTCTTTGAATATCCCTCTATTCCTTGCCAAAGCTTGACTGTTCATAACTGCTAGCTACTGTTCAATACAAAGAAAGCTAACTTTGCATTCTTTCAGTTCAGCAGGCATTTCCTTTCCTTCTTCCTTTTCTTCATTCTGTGTGGATTGGTAGGTACAGTTCCAGATAATTTTGAAACAGGATTAACCTGTTAATAAAGACTATACTATCAAAATACTTTATAGAGATATAGTTTTATTATAATATATGATGAAACCCAAAGGAAATGGCGAAAACATTGCATCCTTCACAGGAAAACTGGAGTGAAATCAAAAGCATTACAGGTCAGTGCAAAATATCCAACTGTTTTGCAGGGATAAATAAATGAGTCTATTCTCAGTCTGTATCAGTTCTGAATGTATTCAGTGGTAAGTCTATTGTATTTAATTTCCATTTCAGTGTGCAGTTTAACACACCATGCACACACATCCCAACACCCACAAATTGTTTCAATTTCTCTTTCTGTGTGTGTTTTACATTCAGTTTCCCCCAATATACACATTTTATGCAACTTTCCATGGTATGTATATTTCTGCAACAGCTTTATACAATATGTGTACATTTTAGAGATTGAAAAATATTCAAAAAATGTTTCTTCAGTGACAGGAAACCCTTCAGTGACAGAAAAAGAATTCTGGACTCATGGAAATCCTTGCAATTTGAGACTTATTCTACATGTAACTTGTGCATAGTGTTTTCTGCAGAAAACAGCATAATGTTTCTGTGTTATTTTCTATGCAGACAAGGCTATAGTAGGGAACTTCTGCTGCACAAAATTCACAATTTTGGTGCAGGAAACTGCCTTTTATGCACAGGTAACAGCATTTTCTGCACAAAAATAAGATTTTCTGAACAGAAAATGAAATGCTGTTTCCTGTGCAGAAAATGTTGTTTTCTGCTTGATCTCACACACGTGTCTGAATTTTGTGCAGAATAAATTCTCCGTGGCCATGTTGATTAGATCATTCCAAGAGCTATCATGCAAAAAAGTGACTTTTCAAAATGTTGAATTAAACCTGTACAATGGACATAAATGAGAGTCAGCATGGTGATGGGATCTGAGTGTTGAATTAAGACTTCAGAAGACAAGAATTTGAATCCCAGCTCAGCCATGGAAACTCTCAGCCTGAGAGAAAATAAATGGTAAACCTGTGAGTAAATCCTAGCAAGAAAGCCTTAAGAGAGAGTCACTGGAAGTCAAAGTTGACATGAAGGCACATAATAGCAATGAGCAATAGTAGCAATGGGGCGGTGCATTCTGTCCCTGTCCTCAACTTCCCCAGCAGTACCTTCCTAATATTGACATTAGTAATTGAGCAGCAAGATCTAATGGAAAGTTCAGTGCAAGTAGATGGGCCTATCAGAACCCTGATAAATCAAGGTCTCCAAGTGAATCACTTCAGACCTACTGGTCAACATAGGGATGTCAGGGACAGAGTGGATCATACATGCATGACCCTATACTCCTTCCACATCTTTATATACCCAGTTCAAGCATTATGCTTGTGACACCTGTTGTTGTTGTGTGCTTTCAAGTCATTTCCAATTTCAAGCCATTTCCAGTTCATGGGGACTCCAAGGTGAACCTGTCATGGGGTTCTCTAGAGCTGAGAGTGCATCACATGCCCAAGGACACCTAAGAATGGCCAAGAATGGAATTGAACCCAGGTCTCCAGGGCTGTAGTCCACTGCTCAAACCACTACGCTACACTGACTCTCACCTAATTATACACCATTTCATAAACTACGTTTAATCCCAGTAATGGATTTGTACACAAAATAAACAATGGATTCAAGACTTAGGCCATTTCCACACTAGAGTGTTATAGCACTATGATTCCACTTTCAACATCCTATGGATGTTTAGCATTTGTTTAGCAATCTAGGAGGAGAGGGATTTGTTTAGCTATCTAGGAGGAGAGGGATCAGAACTTCAGCACGCCTTAATCATGTCTTAAATTTGTCGTGTCCTAAACATGTCTTAATATGGCCATGGTCCATTTTAGTTGTAGTTTCTGGATTAAAACAATCCCAATCCTCATAATTTGTTCATTCTTGTACATTTCTTCAGACCTGTGATCATTCTGCTTGCCTTCATTCAGTGACTGTTCCAGTGCTACAGCCTCCTTCCTGAGATAATGATGTCTCAAATCTCAGGGATTTGAAGAAGAACATATCTGAAAATGAAAACTAGTATTTTGAATAAACCAGGTGAGTCGGGCTATTAATATATTTCCACATGACTAGTATTTGCCAGACACATTCCACAGACAGCAGGACGTACAACAAGCTGGCAATCATTCTGATTCCTGCTTTAGCAGCAGAGCAGCAGCTGAGGATTCAGACACAGAGAAAATTAGCCAGCCCACAGTTATTGCTCTTCAAGGAAACTGCAGGAACTCTATAGGCATATCACAAATGTTATGGCAATATCTTGGATTAATTTGTCAAAGCTCGGTTTAAACACACACACGCACACACACACAGGAAGTAGTTTGTGGAGGATTTAATGTACATGAAACAATTAACAAACCAAGCCACCCCCAAATGTTACTATTGGTTTTTTTTATTTATTTATTTATTTATTTATTTATTTCAGTAACCAAGAAAAGTTGACAATGCCTTGGAAAAAAATATTTTTAAAAAAATATTTTCCAGGCTCTGAGATGGACTGCCTAGGTTGAAAACACAGAGTGATCTCATACTATCACAGTGGAACCTTCAGGGTGAGAGTTTTCATAACCAAAGGCAGTTTTACAACATACTATGGAAGCATGCTTCCTATGGAGAAAGCAAAACCATTCATCTCTGAATACGTTAATACAAACTTAAGTAGAGTTAGAAAGCCTGTGGTGATTAAACAGAAAAGATTTGTTTTCTAAGACTTTTTAATTCCTTATGTGTGATGTTCATGGAGACTTTTAAAACAGATATAATGTGCATTATACACTAATACTAAATTTATCATTTTTACTGTCTAGTGAAGACACAGGTGGATAATTGTAAGTCACTAACTAGGGTTACCAGGAGAAATAAGGGACAGGACACTGTGTAGAAGAGGGAATATCAGAAATTTCTGCTTCCATGACAAAGCACCTACTGAAATTCCTTCTTCTACACAAACATTAAAGAGACAGGAGCCTTCACTTTATTACTATGGCCATTTCCACAGCATCCTCCCATCTCACCATCGGGATGGGTGAAGGACGGGACTGCGACAATGCTTCTGCATGATGAAGGCATGGCCCTGCTCCTCTTCCGTCTCCAGGTGACACAATCACAGGTTAAATCACTGACAGATTTTCTCCATTGATGACATGCAATCTTACCACCATCCTGCACTTACCTGTCCTGCAGAAGTGCAGGAAGAGTGATGGCGGTACTTCCTGCCCCCAGTACAGCCTGGGAAAGTACCTGGCTGTACTTCAGAAAGGAGCGGTGTGTCCTTTTCTCTCCCTTCTGCAGAGAACTGCCGTCACACTCCATTCCCAGCAGAGCCCCTGCCAGGATCACCATCAGACACCACTGCAAGAAGATAAGCTGCAGAAACAGCCTATAACTCTTCACTATTTTTTTCCTTAAAGGAACCAATGAGGAATTTTGGCAATTTTCTTCCCATGGCGAGAAAATCTTCAAAAACCACATTTTCAAAACCTATTCGCATTTTACAATATATTCTGCACAAAATTTGCACGTGGTTGTTTTGCAAAGAAAACAGCATTTTCTGCAAATTATTGTTTTATGCACAGAAAATGTTTTATCCACAGAAAATGCTGGTAAAGGATAAGTCTGCAAAGATTCTTACCCATTTCTGATCCAAGTCCAGATTCTTACCCATTTCTCAACACTTTAAAACCCATGTTTTTCAACACTTTTTTTTTTAAAAAAAAAATCAAATATTTATTCCATTCCTCCTTAGGTTACCTGGCAATCCTCCTCACTATCAGTTTTGATTTACCTGTATTTCAGTCCACGGGGGAGAAAGAGTGTTTCAGTCATGGGGGAGATTAAGCAAATGGCCTTGTTTTGGTAGTAATTTGCAAGATTTTTTGCCTAAACTTTTTTCATTTGGGAATTCCAGAAGTTTTTGGGGTACCTGGAATCATAGGTATGCAGAAAGGTTGGGAGCAGCATTTTCCCTACTTCTGCCATAAAGTACAGGCATTATCAGAAGGACATCAACCTAGGTTTCTTTGCCATGCTAGCCATGCTTAGCTGTGCTGTGACCATATTACTGTGTATGGATGTTTGGGTAATGACAGGAAGGGCTTTCTGAAGCATGGAAACCAAGGTCACTCCAACCAATTGATATATGTGATGTGTGGGAATGGAGTGTGAACAGGAGGGTGTCAGAAGGGATGTGAGGGATTCTTAAAATTGAAACTTATATTGCATCTTCAGTTCTTGCAAGAATGTTGCCGGTGTGCTGAACCTAATCTCTAATAAATCCATTTTGGATCTACCCATGAAGCTTGGTTATTGAGTTAGAATAAGACAGGGCATTGCAGATATCAAACACTAAGCAGGTGGACTGCATTTGGCTTAATACTTGATAAGACAAAGCGGGCACATAACATTTTGCTGCCTAAGATGAAGGACATGATGATGGTTTCACCCTGTGACCCACATTCCACAGACAAATTGGACTGGCCATGGGATAGCATCCTCTACTTTGCCTGAGGGCAGTAGATAGTATCTTACACAGATTCCTTTCCTCCAACGTTTGGTTGCTCTTCTTGCCTCACCTGCCTCAGTACCTACAGTATCTACTTCACTCTGCTCAATGAGAGAGCTCTGTTTCATTTCTCTTGCAGAAGACTCTGTCTATATTTCTGCTCCTGCCTTTTAGATCAGGACCTGAAAACAGAATGAAAGTGTTACCCTTTATTCTAGCTTTCCTCACTGTAGAAAAGAAAAAATCTATTTTGTGACTGATAACTGCAACTTTTGTAAGTACTTGTGAGTTGTGTGCCAAGTACCTAAATAATCCAAAAAGTATTTTCAATGAAACTTTAATCCTAATGGGTAATGCAGCCATTAGACATTCGTATAATATGAACCATTTGGATGAGTTACAGTCTGTCACAGCATTCAGCGATGCTCCAGATATGACACATTTTGTAATCCAACGATAAATCAGCATATCTCTCTTCACAGGTAGCACAGCCTCCCTCACCCCCAGCTGGGATATAGTGTGCCTTAGGAATGATAGCAGGTATGCCATTATTTGTTTTGGGATTTTAAAATTGTAAATGCTTCCTCTGACTGGTTTCTGTGGGATTAGCACACAAGGTAAGGAAACCAATTAAAGTTTATAAAGTTTGGATGGAAACAGAGCTTAAGTTTTCTTTCTAGGAAATCAAACATTTTTGGATAACTAAGTGTGCAGCATATTTTCTGTGGGGACAAGCCAAGTGTTTTGCTGGAGCTACAGATACAACTTTATAATGTTTTTGTTGTTGTTGTTCCATCTGCTTTTCATTATTATTCTTTTTAGTTTCACAACAGACAGAGAAATTGCCACCAGTATCTGAGTCTCCTGTAGGTTTTTGATCAGTCAGTGTTTCAGTGTTTGCTTTTGACTCTCTTTGCAAACTTGATGTGATAGCAAAGTGATTGTTTTCTCATGAGTCAGCATCCAAAATATCTCCTTGTCAACTCCCTGGCAGTTTTGTTTACATGGTATTGTAACTGCTTCTCCTAGTTATGTCATACACATTGAGCTCCACCATCCACTATTTCCCCAGTCCTCAGGTTTTGGGAAATGTTGCAAGTTCTGATTTATTTACTCTAATCCAATATGAAGAAATGTGTTTTAAAACAACAAATCTAGGTTCAGATCTCAAACCTTACCTTTTCAGAAGGGAAAGCAACTATTTTGCTTATAATGTTGCTTCCTACTTGGCTTTTCACTAGCAAATAGGTCAGGGATGGGCAATCTCCATTGGTAACAATGGACTGCATTACTAACTAAATCTACCAGGGGCTGCACCCAACCCTGAAGCGACTGTACCCTCAAATTTAGGGGGCACAGCTGCAGCAAACACAATCCCTATTGCATATTAAAAGAAGGCACATTGGCAGCTTGCCTGGCATTGTGCATCCCCCATGAAGTCCTGGATGGTGCATCATTAAAGAGAACTGTGGAAAGAAAATGACAGGTACAGTGCATACAGTGATGGAAGAAAGTTCTGTAAAGTGGCTTTCCTTGGGGGAGAAAAGGTAGAAGAGGGACAGACAAAAAAAAATCTCAAATATCTATGAAGAAATATTTCCACTGAAAAACTGAAGCTCAGCTTTACCTTTTATAAACATGAGGAAGAGAGGGAGAAATATTTTATCAGCATTGAGCTATTGTAGCAGTAGTAGTAACAGGAGGAATACACAGTGGAGCAGGGAACATCTGCACCCTGGAACTCCATATAGAACACACACTTGCTGCTTTCATGGAAAATGATCCAAAAGCCATGGAATGGACTGAGAACATCTGACTGCTAAACATAAGCTTGGCAGCCTGTTTTGGTGAATTCCCTGTTGCCACTGCATTGGACTGGGGGAAGCAGAATAGAAGATATTATATATCAGCATCCCCCTAGTGCTTCCAACAGCTCTTGCTTCAGAGAAATTGAAAAGCCCAGAACCATGGGTGCCATCTGCTGAGAAAAATAGCAGCAGGCATGGAGGTAGTGGGAACACCTGATAGACTGGGGAGAGTTCTGATGGCTTTCACATCAGTGTGCTAGTGAATCTCTTCTTTATAGAAATATGAAGGCTAAAGGAGCTGCCCAGAGATTGTGCACTTCTATCCATCTATCACTTCTCAATCCACCAGGGTCACGAAGACAATGTATAACATATTAATTAATTAAAAAAGCAGTGTCAATTAAAACAGCCAAAGCAGCCACCTCTAGTTTTAATTATTGCAGATCATGTGAAACAACACAGTCTTAGCCGCCTGACACATACTCAAGATGGATGGAGACAGGTTTGTGAGGGAGTTTCACAATCTGTGTGGTTCTACAAAGAAAGCTCCATGATGGGACACCGGGACATGCAAGAGCACTTCTGCAAAAATCTCAAATTCCAGGCAGGTGCATATAAGAGGCAGTCTTTCTGATATCCTGGACCGTTTTGGCACTAGACTATTATAGCATTATTATTCCACTTTCAACATCCTATGGAATCCTGAGGTTTGCAATTTAGGGAGGGGCTTTTGATGTTACTACGGTTCAGGCCTGCCCGGTGATAGCACTAGATATCTCTTTTGATATCAAAACATTCGGCCTTCCTCTGCTACCCCACTCCATGTGTTTGCGAGGCCTCCAGACAAGCACGTACACAAGCGCAGCCAGTAAGTTTTGGACATTCCATTCTCCACCTAGGCAGGCAGAACAAAGCCACTACGTTGCTTCAGGGACCTCCCTGCAAACACCTTCTTGCTTAAGCGCGACTCTATACAAAGATGCCTGGCCTCGAGCCGATAGTCTGTCAATGTCAAGCTATTTGCATACTGGCTATGCTATTGTTAAATCTGCACTAAGCCCATCATGTTAAACTTGACCTTTGCCAAAGCTTTTGTCCCGCTCCAAACTCGCATTGTTCTCACCGAATATGGCATGGCCTGTAGGCACAATTCACCCTATAAAAACTCCCCGATTCCGAGACCACCTCGGATCGCTCTGGACTTCTATCCAGCCTTGCTGCCACTTTGTTTGGCAAGCTCCCCTCGGCCTCCACGCTGAGTTTCTTCGCTACCATTTTCCAGCTTCTTCAGGACTACAAGAAAAGGTGTCGTATCACCCGTTTCCCCCGAAAATCCTTATTTCTAATTCTTACATTAGCTGGGTGATTGTGGTGTCTTTACTGTTCATTTGTCCTGACCCCGCAGACATTGGGTTACAAAATCCCTGCTAAGTTACCCTGCCTCTCGCTAACTTAAGAGAGTACTTCAGTTAATTTCCCCAACTTTGTGTTTGTGTTTGGTTATTTGGACGCCCCTCCTGGGACCCCCAGAGAACAGGGTAACATTGAGGCCCCTCCCTAAACTGCAAACCATAGAATTCCATGGGATGTTGAAAGTGGAATAATAGCACTATAACTATGTAGTGCTGAAATGGCACTTGGCCCCAGCTTGTTTAGGGCTTTGTAGGTCAAAACCAGCATCTTAAACAAAGCTCAGAATTAATAGGATGACTTCTTTAAACATTAAAATCCATCCACTTGAATACCCCAGCTGCCATCACCATCTCTCTGTCAACATAACTACATCTTAGGACAGCAGAGTCAGAATGGAAGGTTAGTAACTACCATCAGTAGCATCTAAGAATCAGTTCATTTTTCCTAAAAAAAAAATCATAAAGGAACTTAGAAGAACTTGATTTTTTTATGATGGAAGCACAACATGAATGGTGTGCTCACTCCTTAAAAGTCTAGGCTTGAACTCTCGCTTTATCAATCATATCTGTAGTGTTAAATTAGAATTGCTACTTCTTTTTTCTGAGAAGCTTCTCAAATTTAGCAACCTTATAGGACACAATATGGTCCCCTCCATATAATTGTTTTGGTCTACAACCCCCAGAATCCTTTATATTGCAGAAACATAGTTGTATATGCTGAATTTGACAGATGGGGGAGATTTATTTTCAGTTCACTTTAGTTCAATTCAGTTTATCAACCTTCACAAATTTCTTTATTTTCAAAGTGGAAAGAATTTGAAGTTAAGAAAATCTAAAGGCAGGAGAAAGCAAAACTGACATATTTTCCAGTCCATATAGCTGATGGACTACAGACAGAACTATGTGCCTTCTCCCCATTTTTCCTGCAACTACTATCTCTCATAGAAATATATAGCCATTCACCATGTTGTTTGACATCACTGATAGTTGGGTGTTCAGATCTCTTACTGGAATGACAATATTATCTGCCTAGAAATCTAGTTTTTGTGAACTACTTTGAGAATTGTTATGGTCGATAAAATGACAAATATCCTGAACATGTAGAAGACATCCCTGAAGAGATGTCAAGAATCAAACTGGATCAGAACAAGGGAGGTTTATAAGTGTAGGGCCAGCTCTGCAGAGTGAGGTGGCCATCTCAGGTAGCAGATGCTAGGGGAAGCTGCCTTAGCCTCTGACTGTTACCTTTGAATCCCCTTTAGTCATACCCCTTAAACTAGTCTCCAGTCCTTGAGAGTTGTGGAAGCAAGACATTCTCTTGCCAACTCAACCAGATTTTGCATGCGGAGTGGGTATCGTGTTGGCAGCAAAATGTCCTTCACCAGCTCTACATAAGGTGGCATGGCCACTAAGGTGGGGGTGGGCAAGTATGACAGCTTCATGGACCAGTATTCTGTCACTGGGTTCCTCCATGAGCACATGGATTCCCGCACACACACGCCCTGAAAGAAAAACAAAGCAAATCCAGAAGTGGTCACTGGAAATCCACTTCTGGACTTCAAAATCTGAGAGTAGGTGGTGGTATATAGTTAGCAGTCTAGTGGGCCACTGTAATCTTTATAGAAGGGAGCTATTTGTGGAGAACTGGCTGTGCGATGTGAAATTGAACAAGCATTTTTATTTTGTATAAATGTATAGTTTGGTGTTGCCTTTTGTCTAGAGGAAATATTAGACAATAAAAAATTAACACTGACCACTGATGAAGACACTAGTTGAAATGTGTCTGGCTTCTGTTTAAGTGAAGAATCCTACAAACCCTTAGAAGATCTTTTTTCATTCAACAAACGATCTACGTCTTATGGGCCTATTTATAATGTAGACTATGTAGTATTAATTGGAATAATTGATTATTTTAGTGATTTATTATATTTGTTACATACCTTTATACACACACACACACACTTTATATTCAGTTCCTAATTATTTCTGTTTATTTCAATAAGTTAGGTCTTTTTTCTTTCTCATGGGGACCCTATGCAGTACACAGAGCCACATCCATGCCTGACTATGCCTGCTTTAAGGAATATATAGCCTTTGTACCCCAATAGTCAGGTCTTGGGATGACAAAGTGTTTTAAAAGATTCTGAATTAGATGAGATGCACAAGCCTGTGGGTACTTCTGTAATACATCTTTGCAACAATTATCAAGGCTGTGTCCCAATGCCATAAATCCTCACTGAGCATAGCAAGGAAGAAAGTTGATATAGAAAGAAATATGCTTATTTTTACTTTGGAACGATCATGATAAACTCCCCTCCATCACAGGCAGCTTACTTCTCCAAAACAATGCAATTTATGGAAATTCACATCACAATCAATCATGAGAGCATCTGGGGCTGTGATTTACATACACTGCAGAGGGTGTTCATTCGCCCAGCAAATGTTCTGTGCTGCTGTTAAAAATCTGCATAATATACTACTTAGAAGGCATTGTTGTTGACATCCAAAATGTGTTAAAGGTAGTATAATCACACCATTATACCACTAACATCCTTCTCTTCTAAGGTAACAGAAGAATTTTGGCAGTACAGAGTGTCTGCAGCTAAGGGTGCATCCATACTGATGGAAAAGTCCCAGTTTTTGTTCCTGTTCTTTCTGATTTTTTACTGGGTTAAAATAAACTGGTATAGGGAGCTGGTATATATATATAAAAAAACTCTCTAACTGTACCAGGAGCTGACAAAAAAATATGCCAGGATAAAAAAAATGTGTATGGATCTCCAAAATAAAATGAGAAAGAACAGGAACAAAATCTGGGACTTTCTGGTCTTTTGAATGAATCTGGATGTACCTAAAGTAATTTTAGGATGTACCTACACATTGTTCATACAGAATGCATCAGTGTACTAACCATTGTTTCACACATATGTACATCATTTATGTAAATAAGTGACAATTTTGTTACAATTCATTATTATAAAATTAACAAAAAGAAATGGTTTTCATAAACATATTTGTCCATCCATGGCAGATTTGCTTTTGCATCCTTGCATATTCAACCACATTTGTTGTCCTGAACTGGGGTTGCAACTTTTTTTCCTGAGACACTCCTCACCTTTAATACCTGTCAAGTTATGCAGGTAGAACATGATTCTTGCCATGCTGGGAACAACTTTGTCTACTGAATGTGATGGAAACAGGAAGGAATTCATTTCAGTTCTTTTTAAACAAACTTTATTTTCAAAAAAAAAAAAAGAGTGGACAAAAGCAAAATGGACAGATTCCTCCATCGCTGTTCATCACTTGATTCCTTTTCCTTGTGACTAACACATGAATGCATGAACAAGACTCCATTTAAAACACTTCTGTTTGAGGAAATGTGAAGGGATGAAGTTCAAGGATCAAGTTATATGTCACCTGACTGCACGGGTAGACACAGATGGACAGTTTGAGGGGATTCCTAGGTTTCAGCAGAAAGCATTGCTGATGTCTTCCCCTTCCCTCATTTAGTATGGGTGACTGACTCTCAATTGTGGCTTCAGAGTCAACATTTTCATTTAATATCCCACAACGTCTGTAACATACAGTTGCCTGCTGTATTATGGGAAATTTAAATGGCAGTTCCAGTGTGGCTGACAATTGCTTCCAGTCATCTGGGAAGCATTTAAGGGATGGAACATGCACTGCATTGCTAAGCTAATTCTAGAGACCTTCTGGCTCTCCTGATGCCAACTTCAACTCCTATGAGCTCTAGCCATCTTGATATACAGTCAGAGATGTTATAGTGTAGTGACATCTGAAAAGCCACTCCTGTTCTATAGTAAATAGTTCATGCAGGGTGCTGTTCAAGCAGACCAAATCTTCTTGTTCTTTTATGATCTGAACATACGACCTCAGTTACAGTGCTTTCTCTTCACCCCACACTGCAGGGAAGGACAGTATACAAGTGAAGTTGAATTTCACAGAATCTTATTCAACTTTATCAATCTTCTTCCCTTAAATAAGCATAAATAAGTTTCCAAGATCTCTCAGCAAGTTTGAGAACAGTGGTCCCAAATAAAAAACCTAGACATTCCTCCAAAAGCTTTCAGTCATGATTGTTGTAGCAAATAAGAATGATTTGATCATTAAGACTGTGTCTGATCCTTCCTCTGGTTTCCAAGAGCATCCCAAGCCAAACCTGATGGTCAATGAATCTGAGAATTTTTTCTGAGAAACTACCGTCTATATCTACGAATAGAAAGAAAGACAACATCCTGCCAGAGGAAAAATCTGAAGCATGTTCCTCTTCATGTCTCATTTCATAAAAACTATTATCAAAGAAGACAGCCGAATTGTCAAAAAAGAAAAGTATTGTTAATTATGATTCACAATTGCTTATAGAACACTTCATTTAAAGTCAGTTCTACTTTTTCACTTCCAAAGATAGAAACACTATCTGTCTACTGTCTATCTATCTATAAAGAAGAAACCAGAAAATAAATTCCTAACACAGGAGTCTATTTATGTGTTTTTGAGTTTGTTTGAAAAATATGGGGGTGGGGGGTTCTATGCAAACTTTGCAAAGGTGCATAGGATGAATCCACCTCACTCTTTTTCTGGTCATGTACAGTTTCTGGAATGCAAAGTGTGCCTGGTTTCCAACCAGACTAGGTGTCATGGATTGGGAAAAGTATACATACATAGTCCACCATAATGGGGTTTCTCACACATCATTTCCCAGCAAAAGGGACACCTATTTCCTTCAGCCAGCATACATTGGTTTTTCCTGGTCTTCTTTAACCAATGCAGCCTGATCCACATTTTCTGCTCTCACTGAGAATCAGTTACTGGAAAGAGCAAGGAACAGGCCAATCCTGAAAGTACTGCCCTGACACTTTGATATCTAGGCAAGAATATGGAAGTATAAAATTTCAAATAGACAAAGTTCTGCAAATCATGGCAGAATCTGTTGGATAGAAATGCTGTGACATTTGCCCCAGTTAAAAATACTTTTGATGAGCATGTGGGTATATACCTGGGGAATGACATGGCAAGTCATGATGTAATCCCTAGGGGACAGTAAGGCTGTGTCATGGTAACATGAAATCATGACAAGGAGTTGCATCAACCATTGTCCCCAGCAGATGAGCCATCAGCAGATGTGTATAAAAGAGGTGAGCTCAGACAGGTACTTTCTCTGACTACTCGCTGACTCTCTGACACCGCCAAACCTCTGCCTGATGTGATGCTGAACCTATGACCAAGGATCTGTGTATCCTGCTTGTACAGATGTGTATATATTGGAACTTGAAGAATAAAAGTCTCCAGGTATTTTTGGATGACAACTGTGTGCGCTAGAGTTACTAACCAGTTGGTAGAGTGGGGTCAGTGCTGATGCTGTATGTTACACTCTGCAGCTGCTCATGCTTGTTGCTGTTTTGATACTCCACTGTATATTTATTGCTTTCCTCTGAGCCACATTTTGTTCAGAGCGCAGCAGTTCCCGGGAGGATTTTGTGCTAGGTGCTTAAATCCATCTCCCCAACAGAATTTTGTTGGTCATGTAAGAAGACATACATCCCTTTAGGTGTGCAACTGTAGCTTTTTGTCCATTATGTAAATGACCAGCATCCACTGTATAATGTTCACAGTTGTGTTAAGTTGAGGTCTGCAAGTGTAAATACTGCACACGCCAAGTAGGCATGCTTATATGGTGGGTATCTATTTGCAATGTTTTCAGTGTACCACTCACATTACAGAGGTTGTGAAAAAAGATATCATGTACCTCAATGGCACAATGGTAGAAACAGCAAGCACATTGTCGGATCACATAATGACAGTATTCAGCAGAAGGGTGATACAGCACAAGTACCCCTTAATTACATGAGTGTAGGTTTGCACTATACAAGCAAAATGAAGACTCTCAGTCTGTTCATTTATTTATAAATTGGCAGATATTGCACTGTGCACAATGAATAAGAGACCACACAGTAAGGGAACTCTGGATATTCCTTGTTATTCGGAACATATGTATGGTAGTAGGCTCCATCTTTCCACTGATGTGGAAAATGTTTTGTGATGTGTTTTGTTTGGCTTTCTCATTGTGATAGCATACAGAACTCTATCTCTAGGGTAGATACATTTGCAAACATTTTTAATATCGCTTTATTTACTTATTGTCATTTAGGTGGTGATAATTCATTTCTCAACATGATAACTTGCTTTTCTATTCTTTGGGGAACCCTTTAATTATTACTATCCAAATGCTATTAGCACTGTTGATTCTTGGATGATTAGACATAGTGGGATTTCTCCCTTCTTCTCTCAGGATTTAAGTGTCAGGTAAAGTGAGAAGCAATTATTAGCCATTTTAATAATCTTTCCATCTCTGCCATTAGCTTCATTTCATATTATTGTTACATTTGAAAGTATCAACTCTCATGTGTGAGAAATTCACATCTTGCACAGATTTACATGATCCAATTCTCCTGCACTAATCATGGAAATGGATACGGTTTATGGTTAGAAATGTGTCCATTTCCAAGTATGTAATGCAACTGCAAAAGGGAAAAAAAAATCATTAAACAACATTTGGAAAATGCACACACACAAAAGGACTGTGTCTTCTGTCATACACCAGTATTCTTTCACCACTGCGGAAATGTTTCCATCAATGTACTATTAATCTTGAAAATATAAACAGAAATCCTTTTCTATTTGGAAAAAGTGCACAAAAATGTACAATTTTTTTTCCTGGATAAAGCAAATCCATAAAAAACTTTTTTGGTATGGGCTTAGAGAATGGAGAAAAGGAAGAAGATACTTGAAAAGACACTTGGATGATGTTCCCATCCCTACCATCATACCAAACTCAGTCCTTGGATTGAACAGAACAAAGAAGAGTACTTTCTTTTTCATGCATTCTAATACTTCCTCAGATCTGAGAAAGAAAAGAATATTGTTTTCCTAAAAATTTCAGGGGGAGGGTTACCATGTTAGTCTCTTGCAGGAAAAACAACTGTCATATGTCATCTTAAAGACTAACATGTTTTATTCCCCATTAATTTCTATTGACTCCAGTCTATTTGTATCCACTAAAGTACACTAGTGTCCACAAAAACTTCAACCAAATAAAGCTCAGTAGTCTTTAAGATGACACAAGACCTTTATTGAAGATATTTCTTCAGAGATCTCACCCTTTTCAATGGCATGATTACCATGTATAGATGATAAATATATCCTGGCTAGGAATCCACAATCAGCTGTGGAACCATCACACTCTGACTCATTGAGCCAGATGCTGATGGTCATGGATGGGAGTGCCCAATAATTCTACTTCTGATGTTTGGGTAATGTGTAATCTGAAGTTACGTATTTCTATATCTTAGATGGAGGTAGCAGAAGACTTGGCAGAACCCTGATGATTGCAAATGAAAAAAAAAATGTTTCAGAAAATGAGGCAGGAGACTCAGATTCAGACCAGCCAGACATAATTTCATCATTCTCAGGTACAGATGGTATTACTGTTGTAAGCTCCATCCTTCAAGTTCCAATGGGCCAAAGAGGAAGAACAGCAGTCAAGCTCATCCCCATCCTGATAGGACATAGCTGATGAACTTAATTTTTCCATCTTCTCCCTCTCTATCCATTTCCCTTGTGTACCAAGCCAAGCTCATCTTTTTAGATTCTACTCTTGATGCTATGGACTGTGAACTAACTATTTGTAATATATTTGGCTTAGAGATCTCTCATCCATGGGGTCACCGTAAGTCAAGATCAACTTGATGGCAATTAACAACAACAATGTATTCGTAATATATAATTTATAATATATTACTAATTATAAATGTACATAATCACAGATAATATGTTACAAATATACCTGTAAAACTATTTGTAATATTTGTATCTATTGGTAATATCTAAATAGAACTAGCATAGTGTAGCGGTTTGACCGTTGGACTACAATCTTGGAGACTGGAGTTCAGTTCCACATCTGGCCAGGGAAAACCACTGGATGACCTGGGGCATGTCCCACACTCTCAGCCTCAGATAACCCCATGAAAATTTCACCTTAGGATTTCCATAAGTCAGAAACAACTTGAAGACAAACAACAGCAACAGCAACCTGCTCTAGGAAGGTGGGTTTTTTCCCCTAAATGGCAAGGGATAAATGCTTGAAGGGCCATGAAGATTAGGAGTGCTCAGTGATACAAAATTATGATCCGTCAAGGAGAAGGGGATAGAAAATCACTGTGGGTATAGATGGAATGAGATGGATGGAATTCTGAAAAGCAGCATGCCACACTGTAACATTGTATTGCAGATTCCACTTGTAAATTTCCTCTATGTGCTCCTTGGTAGGAATGACAAAAATAATAAGACTAATCCAGTGAGGAGCAAAAATACACAGCTAGTTAATTGCATTTTGCTTGGTGAGTCAGAACTGAAGGATGTTTTCTGTAGGAGCAATATGAAACAATTATATACAGTGCAACCTCTTCTGGTGTGACCTCTGCATACACAAATGTCAGGTCATGTGAAACATCACTCTGAGTATAGTCAATAGATGTGGACATGGATACGTGTACATTGCAGCCATGGATTACAATGGGACATGACACTTGCATGTTTTGTTTTAGATGGGGGTTCCTGGAATGGAACCCCCATGTATACAGAGTGTGCACTGTAATTTTGTGAGCCCTTGCTCTAGATTCCCCAGCCCCATCTCAGATACAACGGGGAACTTCAGCAAAGAGAGATTAAAGGCTAAAGAGAAAATTCCTTCCTTTTCATACAGACTGGCAAACTAGACTTTTGCTTCCTATCATGACAGTCCAATTAAAACTTGACTTTTAGAACCTGAATTCCACTAACACTTTTCAGTTGAAAATGAAAGATATTCTGTAGTAATTATCCTAGCCACTTGTAATATAACAGAAAATTAGATCTTTGTTTAAGATACTTTCTAGAATCTCAAATAATTTAACAGGGGGTTTGGATGGCTTTTATTGAAGTTTATAGGTGGATTTCGACATGTTATTGAAAGATTATTCTTCATTTAATTCTAAAGAACTTTTGCTGAAGGGTTCATTTGATCCCTTTTAACATCATGAAGTAATGGTGTTTCTCCTAAACTTTTCATAACCAAATGTTAGGAAAATGTAGTGGAAATTTGATATTTTTCATAATTATAACAAAAAGAAAGACAAGGTCTGAGAACTCTATCAATCATTGTTAAAGGTAGACCTTTCTCCTGATGCATTTTTCACTGGCAAAATTTCCTACCGTTTAGTCTGGATCCTTTAATATTTAGTCACAGTGCTGGGGAACAAAATGGAAACTGTACGCTGGTTAGTTCAAAAATGGTCTCTTTCTTCATAGAGTTTTTTAAAAAAGACAGACAGACAGAATGATGGGGTGAAGGAATGTACATGTACTCCTGGATACGAAGCTATTGGTTAAATCCCTTTGCTACTTTTTGTCTGCTATCTTAGTTGTGGGAGATAATATAAAGAGAGAATGGAATAAGATGTTTAATAAGTTAATATTTTATCTTTTTTCTGTCTTTCTTCTCTTTCCATTTTCCAGGAGGTTTACATTAATACTTAATGGTCCTATGCTGTAATGTCATCATATGGGAAGCCTATTTTGCACATTGTCAAATGCTTACATGTTAATTGTTTAGATGTTTTGTATTTGTATTTCTTTTGTTGTATGTAGTTTTGATAAAAACAATAATTACAAAAAAAGGGGAAAAAAAGAAATGTCATGAACCATTCCCATTATACTAAATCACCGATTTCCAGATTTTGCAAAATATTGTGCAGTTGAGGAGTAATCCAATAGCTGCTTAAAAAGAAAGATCAGGCATTCCACACCTAACAGTAAAAATATAGGGAAGTCCAGCCTTCAGCATGATCCTGGATGTTACAAGCATCAAACATTGTTGTTAGGTGAAAAGTAACATTTTAGCTGGAATTCAAATAGGAACATCCACATGCATAAGTGTCCTTTACATGTGTGGATGTGCTTTTTGAGGCACTGTAGGGTTTGGTATCCCTTTCCTCTCTGCAAAGCACCCAAAGCTCCTCTCCTAACCTACAGACCTTTCATACCCTACCTTCGTCTCGGCAGTGGGGAGTGGCACTCACGCGAGCAGACGTTTGCGCGAGCCACTCACGGCAGCCCTTCTGCCTCCCGCAGCGGCTTGCCGGTTGCGTGGCCGTCGCGCTAGCACCCCGCCCCTTCCTTTCGCAGCGCAGCCTGGGAGCTGTAGGCTGCACTGGGGGAGGAAGAGAGACCGGGACAGCTTGTTCGGCGCACCGCATGCAGGTAAGTGCACGAGGGCCCTGTGAGCATTGCGCGACTGTGCAGTATTTTCGGCTTAGAGCCGAAAATAAAAAAATGCGTGCGTGGCCCGCTTTAGGCTCATGAGCGTCGCATGAGAGGGAGTGTGTTGTACGGACTGACGCTCCCATTCATGCGATGCTCAAGGGACCCTCGTGCAAAAAAAACTGCATGCGAAAAGGGCCTTACTTTGAAGCTCTGAAGTCACCTCGCAGAACCATTCTGTGCTTCACTGCAAGTAGGCAGAAACAGAGAAGTGTCTCACAACCTGGTTCCAGCCAACTGCACAATGATGACAGAAGAGCTGAGAGCCCTGGGAAGCTCCTGCAGATCTCAGTTCTGATGTCATCATTTGTGTCTGACATCTCCAGTTCAGCCTGTTTGCCATGAAGCATGGAATAGCCATGCAAACTGGCTTTGGCTTACAATAGCTTGGGGGATGGTACATGGTTCAAAGTCATGTAAGCCTGCATGTGGATATTTACACTATCCTATGTCAGATGGAGGTCTTTGCTAGGTTAAGAAAGGCCAGAAGGAATAACCAATATTTCTGAAGAAAGATTTTCTGGGTAATTTTTCTTGGGGGCAGGGATTTTAACTTGTTATGTTCATGAACAAAGATGGATTTCATTCTGTGATAATAGCTGCAAAACTTTGAATGACTAATTAATGGGGGGCAATACTTTGTTAACAAAATAATAAGTGATTTCTAATTGTAACTCTGAAGCTTTTTTCTGAAATTTAATTTTATTATATAAAATGTGTTAATTACATTATTGATTTCCCCAGAAGTAAGTCACAAATCTGTATTTGCTCATCAAGAGCCCTAGGTTGCATTCTCATCCTAATCATTGTTGTTACTATTTCCTTCTTTTTCCTAGTCTGGGATTCAAGGCAGCTTACAAAGGTTAAAAAAAGATACAGCTTTAAAATTAATACTGTACAAAATTTAAAAAAAATGTAATTAAACTGATAATAGAATTAAAAGCAGTTTAAAGCAAGGCTTCTATATATTTTCTTTTAAAAGTCATATGTTGTGAAGGAACAAAACTACCTTCCATTTTGGCATTTAGTTTGGTTTATAGCATTGTAAAATAGGATTACGCTCTCTTTTTCCTGTGCATATGTTAGATAGTCAGCTTTAACCACAATTTAATAATTTAGAAGTCAAACATGCGATTAAGATAAAGAAATTGGTTTAGCTCAGGAGACAGGAGGCTAATATGGTTAACATGAATTTAACATCCAGTAAACAAAGCAGAATGGTGTAAAGCAATGATACAAAAAGTGGAGGTCCCTGAACCACTGTTGGTCACTGAGCCATTGGCTACCAGATTCTGGAGATTTTCCAGGAAAGGAAGAAACAATTATAGCCAGTGGGCACATATATGGTGACAGTCCCTGGATCACTGGGGGAAAGTTGCCAGTTAGCCGTGCAACTTAACCTGAGAAGCTCAGTTGTTAGTTGTAACTATCAAACAAAGTTCACAAAGCTTTAAAAAAGGAAACTAAAACTGGGTTGAGAGGGGGAAGGTGTCTTTTCTTTGCTTGAAGTTGAGGATACAAAAGATTTACAAATCAGAGGAAACAAGGCAGAAAATTACAGAGGGAATATAGAAGTTCAGACTGCTAGAGGACAGAGAGAGTTAGAAATGCTGAAACTGGAGAATATGCCAAAAAGGAGAGAGAAAAATTAAAACCTACTCCATGTTTTGGTCCTTTTTCTCATCTCTCAACATCCAGGTTGCTATGTCAGCCCACACTCTGGTCTGTGTGGCTGAACACCAGGTCAGTGCAAAATATAAACTACTACTTTCCATGACTTGATCACAGATGAAGGCATCCACATGCTAAGTATTATAGAGCTTGAGGAGAGAGGCTCAGCAGGATGGAGTTGTCCCAGCTTTCTCCACCTAAGCACCAAACTAGATGGGAGAGGTGGCTGGGGAGGAGGACTCCTCCCTAAGGATTCCATTTGACACATGAGGAAACACATCTGTTCTACCATCAATTTTGAGGGTTTCTACTTTATGCAGAATCTTTGCCCACTGCAAGATTTTATGACAGTAATGAGGTTATCTCAGTAAATCTATAAACTATCTCAACTCATGTACAAAGCATACCATGGACACAGTTTTTGCTACTGGGAGGATGGGGAATGATCTGGTTGTAGGGGGAGGATGATAACCTCATTCTCCTAGTCAGTTCACTTCCTTGTGAAGTTTGGTTTGGAAGTAGCAAACCAGGGGTAGGGGTGAGGGACCAATTAAGATAATGTGCCCTCAAAGACTTAAGGAATCCAAAGGATTCCTGGATGCTGTGGAGGACTTTCAAAATAACGGTGGATGATTGATTTAAGGCCTTATTCTCACTATGTAACAATGAGATGATCCCTTCCTAGAGAAGCTAGCTTGGCCTTCTCAGTAGTATCCTTCCAGCAGCAGGTGATTATTTTATTATTTTATTTTATTATTTTATTTAATTTTATTGGACTGACCTGACTGTTTATGGGGAAAAGGCTTTCTATAATGTGCTATATCCCTTGCTTTGTAATGGAGACTAATTTTAAAAATGTTGTCAATTCTATTTATATTTAATTATAGTTTGTGTATGTATTTACCGATTTGAGCTTTTATCTGTGTCTGTTTTAATTTTCATAAGCCACCCAGGGCTAGAGGGGGAAGCAAGGCAACAATAAAATGAAGTAGTAGTCTCCCTATAACTTGCAGGTGCCAGGTTCAAGCAAGAAAATGCTGAAATCCAACACATCTGAGCCAGTAACATAAACTCTAGAGTATACTTCTTGACAACACATGAAGTTCCATAACAAATGAGCAGAGCTGAAAGAGTTCTATGTGAACAGAAAATCTGGACATTATTCTATGCAAATATACTTTTTTCCAACAAAAACAATATTCTCCAGGAAAGCAAACTGTAAAAATAATTTAAGACCCCTTTATACTCCGGTCATGTACTTACACAGAAATGTGCAAAGGTTTACACTGAATAACGTAGCTGAGTAAAATAAAGATTTGTTTATTAATGTGAAGTCATGTGCGAAGTCACATTGGAAAATGACATTAAAATGTTTTCAGTGGTCATAAAGGAACATAATATTTCTGTATAACTAAACTGCAGGATCCTCTCATTCAGAATGTACATCCTTTCACTGTTATTACTATCTATAATCTCAATCAGTACAATCCTAGGTACTACCATTCTTGAAGGACACCTTCATGATTTATAGGCTGCCACATTTACTAAAAATGAACACAAAGATAAGGCAGGTTGTCCAAGTCATCTAGATTGTCTAAAGGCCACATTTATCCTTACCCAAGGTCAGGTTAGGCTGTTATGCAAAAAAGGACATTGATAAACAAAGGCAATTATGGCTTGTATAATAAAAAGCTGAATTGTTACAGAACAAGCCAAGGATTCCACCAGCAATTCATTTTTCTTTGGCAGGTGGTGGGGAGAATGTTATAAGGCAGGAACGGTGGGCACAATTCAACCCTGATGAAGATTAGCAGAGCTCCTATTAAAATAAATGCTGTTTGCCATCAACTGTCCATAATTTCCACTTGGCCCCCTGGGTTTATATTCTGAACAATCATCAAACCTCTTCACCCATTCCAACAAAGAAATGGAAAGCTCAGCTTTTATGCATTCTAAATTTACATGTGATAGCAAGATGTTTCACCTGACCTTAGTAAGAGTGGATCTATATCAATAGAGATAAAAGGGGAAAATAATTTTGTCCATCTTGTTACCCCAAAATGACAGTGACTTGGGAGTTCACCAGCTATGCCAATGGCTCCATGAAACAGTGGGAAAAATTAGCTCAAAAGGGACGGCCTGCGAGATGGAGGTAACCTAACAGGATCTTTTACATCTTTGTATACTGGTACTAATGTGGGAACACCAGCTAGAAATGCAGAGAATAACTGTTTTATTGGGGGAATTAACAATTATGCACACACACAAGATCCAAGCAGTTCACAATCACACAAGGCTAGCTGAAGGAAAAGGGAGGAAAAGTTTAGGAGCCAAGAGTTTAGTGTGAAATGGGTGATATTGTCAAGGTCAGAGACCTGGGCAACAAGCCAGCCCAGAGAAGGGAGTGTGAGAGCCAGCAAAGTGTAGCCAGGAGGAGACAAGCAAGCACTTTACACAAGGGAGTTCATTTACCAGAGCGTCCAGTGAAAGCTGTAGTCAGAGTTCCAAAAGCCAAGGGTCCAGAGATCAATTCAAGGTAGCAGGTGCTGGGAGCAAGGAACAGGCAAGAGGAGGGCTTGAAAGAAGTTTGCCACAAGCAAAGGAAAGCTTCCAGGCAGGCAGTTATATAGCCCAAGACACAGGTGTGGCTAGTCACTGCTTCTTGAACTTAATCAAGGAAGCCTCCCTTTGCTCAGCTCTCTTGAGTCTCCACCTTGTTTGAGGGTTGACTGGCACAGTCTCCAAACCATCTTCAGAATCGGATCCCTGTTGCCCTAAAGGAGCAGGCAGAGGAACATCCAAGCTTGCTTGGTCCATGGCAGCAGGGGGAGCTCTTGAGCTGCAGGACTCATCTCCAGCCAGAGCCACAGGGACCAACAGCTGCTGCTTGTCATCTCCACCCTGAGCAACAGGGACTAACAGCTGCTGCTCGTCATCAGCAGCTCTGACAGGGGCTTCAGCTATCACAGATATTTACATATCCAGAAGTGAAGAGATAAAGTGATGTGGCTCATACAAGGAGTCCAAGAATAATACCAAATGGGAATCAGAGCAGCAGAGTGACGGCCAGTATCCAAAGTACTATGAGCTACCTGGCTGAGAGCCAGGGTTTAAACACACTTTTTGCACCCTGAAGGGGAAGATGTTAATGGTTCTCTGGCAGATAGACAATGGGGTTCAGAACAAGCTAATGGCCTTAGCATTAGGTGACAAAGTGCTGATGGGAATTGTGGTAGTTCCTTAATGGTGTGACAGGTGAGGAGAGAAAAGGAGAGTGTAAGTGGACAAAGGGAGAGGGTCAAAGACAATCAATTATTCCATGGAAGCAGTTTTGGGCACTATTGTTTCTAAAGGTCAAGTTGTTGAGGGATATCTGCAAGTCCATTATCTCCAGAGTTTCCCTGACTATGACCTAGCCATGCCCTGAGATCCTGATCTGACCTAGCTTGGCAATGCACATGTGCAGCCAATTCCTCCTTGCCAGCAGGCCTCCCAGTCATAGCAGGATATAATTTATATTTCATGCCAATTAATATTTTCCAATTTTAAACCATATCATGGATTGGGAGGGTACAGCCTGGTAACAAAATGCATAGCTCACTTAAAGTCCTGTGCTAATATTGTACAAAACTGACCTCACAATATTACTGAAGAAGGTATAGAAGGAAAAATACCATAGCTTCCCTTCTACTCCCTGTCCATTCCATTAAATTCGGAGAAGTGAAATGTTCCACTTCCTTAGCTGTACAATTCAATGGCAAACAATTTAAAGGGAAACAAGGAGATCTATGACTTATGTTATTAAGAAGGTATCACTTAGGGAGATCAAGAAAGTCAGACAGTTTTGCCCTTCTTCCAACTTACAGAGTATATGAAGTTAAACTCTCAGGAAGATCTTTGATTAACCAAAGGAAGAGATGGATCTCAAGTGGCAGTAGATGTAAATACTCAATGTGGATTGGCTGCAAGTCTTCTGGTACAACAGAAACAACTTTCTCAAGAGGTTGTACATCATTGCATCTATGCAAAGAAGACCCTCACTCATATTACCATGATAGAATGAGAACTTCACAAATGTAAGAAGCAAGAAGCTCCAAACCTTGGGATAGGAGATTCTGGCATCTTCCAGAATGTGGCCTCTAGAGTGAGAGAAGAACAGATAGAAACAGCTCCATCGTGCCTCAGCAGCAGATGTAAGGCCTCCCCTTCATCTTAAGTGCCATTGTGTTGGTCTTTGAGGGAGAAAAAGAAGAGACAGGTACAGCTTCATTGTGCCTTAGCCCCAGCAGCAAATGAAAGGTGCTTCCCTCTGTTCCAGCTGTCACTTCCCTGGCCACAGAAGGTGAAAAGAAGAGGCAGGCACAGCTTTATTATGTCTAGGTCCAGAAAAAGATAAAAGGTCTCCTTCTCCATCCCAACTGCCATTGCTGTGGCCTTGAACAGAGAGAACAAGAGGCAGACACAGCTCCATTATGCCTCATCCCAGCGGCAAGTGTTAAACCCTCTCCTCCATCCTAGTTCACATTGCTTTGACCTTGGAGAAAGACAAGAGCAGTCATGTAAGGAAGAGAAGAGCAGTCACGTAGTTATGGGGCGCGCAATGTGGGCGGTTTGCCCCAGGCAGCAATGTTTTGGGGGCATCCCAGCTCATGGCCACACCTCTGCATGCTGGGGCCATGCCCCCATGCACCATGGTCCTGTCCCCTCCCACCCCCACCCCCACGCTCCAAGCTCCACTGCTGGAGAAGAGGCCGTATCTGTTGGATGTAATCCTTTCCCATGCTGCCATTCCCTTTTCCTTTTGTGTCATGTCTTAATTAGATTGTAAGCCTGAGGGCAGGGCACTGTTTTATTGTTATTTTACTTGTACAGTTCCATGTACAGTGATGGTGCTATAGAAATAAATGTCCACCACCACCACCACCATCATCCCATCATTTCCCTAGTTATCAAGGAAATTGTATTTTTCAAAGCTTTCCAATTAAAAACAAAGGCATCTTCCTCAATACAGAGAACTACCACAGAAGAAAGAAAACATTTGTGTTCTTATATTACTTTTTAACCCTGCCCCCACCCCACCCCAAAAAATTACCTTGGAGAAGCTTTCAAAAATGTTGTCCAAAATCTTGCATTGTCAGATGTAACTACAACAACAATGGAGCACTGTCATTGTAGATGCCCCCCAAAAAACCTAATTTTTCAGGTAGGCAGCACCCCAGCTGAAGAGTTTCTGGGGTGGTAAGACATTGGAGTACATTGGGAACAGGCAAGTAGAGACACACTCAGGTTCTTGCCACAACTGCTTATCTCACAGTGCCCCAATCTCAGCACCTCAGAAACCCTTTGGGGTGCTGCCTGGCAAATGTGTGTATGTGTGTAAAGTCTACTATGGCCCTTTCCACACGCAGGCGGAGAAATGGGGGAAGCCACGCTGAAACGGAGCTTACCTTAGTCCGTCGCCACATGGAGCAGCGCATTTCGCTGCTCCACACTCATCGGCATTTTGCGGCGTCCGGCAGCACCAATAATGGAGGCTTATGACTGGCGGAGGCTCTCCACCAACCGGAGAAGCTCGCCAGCCGTAAATCCCGCCCCCCTCCCGATCTGCAGGCATGCCCTTGCACGCACCTGCAAATCCACACTGGGCACTGCGACAGGGCTACATGGGGCTGCACGCCCTGTGCCTTTTAAAAACCACATAAAAAGTGGTTTTTAAAAAGCATGCGGTGCCACCACTTCCGGGCACTCTAGTTTGGATTGGGGTGTGGAATTACTCTAAAGTAATCCACCCCAATCCACTTTACGGTGTAGACAACCCCCCACGGAGGTCATGCTACACGTGTTATTTCCCCATGTGGAAAGGGCCTATATAAAAGTGAATATTTGTCTGCGTGTTTGTCTGTTTGTTCACATCAGAATATGATTGGCTCTGTGAGGTGAAAAGACCTCATACGATTGACTGGCTGTGAAGATTCCATGGAATCTTTCAGTTGGCAGTTTAGGGAGAGACCTTTAGAATTCTTAGCCAGAGAGCTCTTGGGCCTCAGGCTGGTTGCTATGGAGATGAGGCTTACCATCAATAAGGATGCTGGAAAACTTTTAAGAGACATATTAAAGTGACATACCCAACATAGTTACAATACCTTCTCTCCTCACACAGTAGATTGTACGGGTACCATATGTGAGGAATCTTAAAACTGGAATTCAAAAGAAAAAATTCTTCCAGAAAAATGTAAAGCCATTGCACAAATTCAGCAAAAAGCAAAGCAAAAAATCAAATCAAATCAAAAGCTAGTACATCAATGTCGCCAGAGAACACAGATTGGATTGGAGACTATGGGGAAAAGTTACAGGTACTAGAATAGGCCAGTTGCTGTGGAGATGAGGCCTAGCAGCAAGGAGGAGGACAGTGTACTCCTGCAGGAACCCAACCTCTGTATGTTAACAAATTACAACTACAAATTGGATTGGGGAATATGGGGAAAATTTAAGGGTACAAGAATAGGCCAGTTGCTATGGACATGAGGCCAAGCAGCAAGGAGGAGGGCAGTGTACTCCTTCAGGAACCCAAACTGTGTATGTAAAGAATTCTAAATACAGGTTGCATTGGGAAATATGCAGCAAAGTTACAGGAAATAGAGAAGGCAGTTTGGTGAGTTCTTAGGAGGAAAACAAAAACCCCGGGCAACACCAGGTAAATATGCTAGTAAAATAATAAAAATAAAAATCAGCTTCTGGTTTCCTGCCTAATCCTCTCTGGACTTATGACTCTGAACATATTGTCAGGTCTGCTTGACCCTGGAACACATTCTTCAGTCAGCATGACTTCAATCACATTCTCCAGTCATTAATAAGTTGAATTTATGAAAATTGCATATCTCGCAGGAGGGGTGGAAGGTTGTGGTAACAGATTGACTGACATTCAGAATCACAAATAAAGATCCACTTGCATAAAAAGGCTTCCATGGATCCAAGCCATGGGCTGTAACTAACTGTGCTACCAAAGACCACAGCTGAATGAAACTAATGCCCTGAATATCTGTCCAAAAATTACCCTCTATCCAGTAAAATCTGTGAGGGTATTTTATCACTTGAATAGTCATCTCTTGGCCTCCTGCACCTACTGAGAAGAATCTGACAGCAATTTATACTTTCCTTTTGCACTCAGGACATGTAGCTTTGGTGATCATGCAGTTTCACTTCTAAAATTATTCTCCCAGGGAATCAGGGCATGGCCACCATAATCAATTCTTGGTTGTGAAATTGAGTTGCTATTGATAAGATAGATAGAGAGAACCTGGAAGAGCTATTCTCTCTTTCCCTGTTGTATGTTTTGCCTTTAGTTCTCATTATGATCTGCTAGGTAGAAGACCTTGTAAAGATGACTTAGAGGCATTGTTGTTAACTGCCGTCAAGTTGACTTCGACCTATGGCAACCCAATGAATGAGACCTCCAGGTCACCCTGTCCTCAGCTGCCCTGTTCAGGTCTTGCAGATTCAGGGACTCAGAGGGATACATTTAATGAACTGAATTTTTTTACAGAAGACTGACAGGGGCCCAGACACCATGATGCACACAAATGTAGAAATCAGATGTAGGGGCATTGTAACTGAGCAAACAAATAATTTTCAGCAGCACCACATTATCCTCACAAAGTTGTAGCATTGCTGGTACTCTGGCATGTTCCATCAGCTGTGAACACCACAAGTATTTGAGAAGGAACTTATGCCTCACCCTTAAAATGAAGCAAAGATGTTTATGGAACATTATTCCATGAAAGGCTAATGGATCATAGCTTACTCTGGAGTTAGATTAACTGTTTGCCTTTATTGTCAATGGCTTCTTATTCATGCGATATGTGTATATATGTGTGTGTGTGTGTTTTTATGTATGTGTATGTGTGTGTGTGTGTGTGTGTGTGTGTTTTTCTTTATTAATTTATTTGTTTTTATAGAAAGTGCCCAGTTCTGCAGTTTAATTTACCATAAAAAAAAAAAACCAGAGCTACTAGACTTTGACTTGCCAGAAATTCAAGAAGCCAAGATATATGCAAATATACACACAGAGATATTAGATCATTATATACAATAATATTATCCAGTGAGGAGGATGAGTATTCAACATCTGTATCAGTGTCTTGGATGATGGAATAGAGGGCATGCTTATGAAATTTATAGGTTACCCTCAAATTAGGAGGAGCATCTAAAGCCCCAAAGAACAGGATCAGGATTCTAAAATAAGCTTAACAGGTTGGAGACTTGAGCCAAAACTAAAGAAATGAATTTCAACAGAAATAAATGTATGTTATGACATTTAGGAGGGAAAAAATGAAACACACAAAAACAGATGGAATGACATCTGACCTGAATACAGTAGGTGAAAAAGATCTAGGGTTTTTAGTATCCACAAGCTAAACATGAGTCAAACCTTTGACACAGCAGCCAAAAAAGTCAATGCAGTTCTGGGTTGCATCAAAGTGAGTATAGAGGGGTAACTGAGGGAAGTAATAGCATCACTTTTTTCTGCTCGGGTCAGAACTCTCCTGAAATACTGTGATTTACTTAATGCTATCCAGCCATGGTGCTCTGGATCTTCCTTAAAAGATGGTCTCTCCAGTGGGATCATTACACATGCTCAGATACCCCTTTAGCCCCCACTGTTTGAAGAGTTTGGGAATCTTGTAGAGAGATAGCATATGGAACTGGATCGAGGACTTGCAAAAAAATGAAGCCAGCTTTACCCTCAATTATGTCTTTCCTAGTTAGGGAAGAGCTCGCATCCAGTAACTCATGATGGTGCTGGAGACCATGGACTAAATTTGGTGATACCATTTCTTCAATGAAAAAAACTTGATTCCGCTTTGGACAGAAACAACAAATTTTCTAACATTAACTATCATATGAAGCCAAATTGAGCTTTCTGTTAGTCTTTCTTTATCTCACTTGGAGTCCAGACACCTATATTAAGTTATTCTTAGGAAAAGAAAAAAAATTCTTTTGCCCCATTCAGAATTATCCCATTTACTCTCTTCATAGACAAGCGGAGTTTGCATACAAGTAGAAACTGTATTGTTCTAGCAGTAAAAATGCCAGAAGAGAAGATTAGAGAACTACAAAGCTTAATGCCATTTGGGTATCCTTTGTGATTTGTGCCTTGGAAGGGGTCCAATGGTACCAGCCTTTCCCAGTCTTGTAAACCTGACTCTCTCTTCCTTTTTTTAACAGACTAAACTAGTTTTCAATTCAGACTAGCTTCAAGTGGAACTCAGTACCACATACCAAAATAAAAACAGTTGAATCTTAATTGGTGTTACTAAAAAGCCCGACACGGTAGTATCATTTGTGCATCTCCAAAACATCCACTGCTGTCATATCAATATAAGCTTCACCTCCACATTATGAAAAAGGTTGTGAACAACAGACAGGTAACAAATACCAAACAACTCTTACCACACAAAGAATGTTAGCAAGAAGCACTTTCTGGGCATCACACAATGGCAGAACTTTGAAACAGCAAAGGGCTATGGAGCAAATGTGATATTCCATCCCCAACCAGTTACAAGCTGTTAAACTAAATTTCATGTTTCCTGTTCTTAAAGAAGTAGTCTGTACTCTTAACAGGTTGTTACTAAAGATCTATTTTACTCTTGAAGAACTTGGTATCTGCGCTAGTGACTCACTATCTTATTGGAGGCTAAAGACATACTGCTGCAAATCACACATGCACATAATTAAAACAACTATACAGGCGGAAAAAAAACCCTCCTTTCTTTTCATAGAAAGAGTAATAGATGTATCCAGGTGAACAGACCCATCACCTGCAAAAATAGGATAGTTTTAGGCAGTTTTGAAGGGAAGAGACTAAAATGTCAAATATACACATGAAATGAATGTGTACTGTGCTCTCCTGCTTCTGATGGCTCAACATTGATTTTGAAAAAGTAGATTTTCCAATGTCTTTGAACACATCTTTGAAGAAGAAAAAAAGCTGCATACTTGGGGAGGTAAACACTTTGATATATCAGGAGACACTTTCATTCTTAATTATGGCCCTTTCTGCAATGCACCTTTTCATGGAGCTGGGGTGAGGGGATTGTGTGAGCAGCCTCCAGCAAGAGGCCCTCGCATCCTGGTTCCTTCAGCTCTGCAGCTGCTGCCCACTCGTGCGAGAGCCCCACCTCTTCCTTCCACAGTGCAGCCTGGGAGTTTTCCAGGCTGCGCTGGGGCAGGATGCGTGAATGCTGTGGCTCCGGAGCTCCACACACACAAGTGCACGCAGGGCCCTGGAGCAACGCATGATCACACACCATTTTCGGCTCAAAGTCAAAAATGAAAAAGTGTGCTAGTGGTGCCTGCCAGACCCTGAAGCATTGTGCAATTGTGAGTGCATCATGTGGACCGCTCCTCACATTTGCGTGATGCTTGAGGGGCCCTTTCGCATGGCAAGTGCCATGCGAAAAGAGCTATGTTATCTCTTTATGTAGCTGAAGAAGGAAATGGCTATAGCTGAGCAGTTCCTTCTTATCTTATCTTTGCCTACTTCTTTGTGGTGAATCTTGTTATATTTTTAGTGATTTCCTTGAATCCAAATCAGTAAGTGCAAAAGCTACTTTGATCCAAAGGCATTCTCCTCTCCAACATATTATTTTACTTTACTGTAAGATAGCAGTGGCTCAGTATAATATGTTGAGGCAGTTTTGGGAGTGAGTTTTTTTCCATGCTTTAGTCATAGTTCACAAACATTTTACTAACTAAAAGCTGAATGGGTTGATGATGAGTTAGTGGCTATTAATCACACTTCATCATAATGAGAAAAAAAGAAACTTTCATTTCTATTTTCAAAAAAGCCATGCAGAGATCATAGAAGAGAAAAAGCCCTAACTCTAATTATGAGCTCCTCTAGAAGTGGCTTCCATATGTGCAGGTCTGCCCATACAGACGTTACGGGGACCCCATGTACTACTTGTCTGTCTTTAGCTGGGAGAAGAAGCAAGCACTAAGGGCAACACACTGTATAGTCAAAAAAGAAGATGATATGACTCACTTTTCTGTCTACTTTTCTATGCCTATCTTCCATTGGTTTACATTACTTGCTGCAGCATTGCTGTTTTTGCTTCCAAAAAGGAATAATGCCAATAGGATAGCCCTTTTCACATGAGTAGATCTCTGCTCATTAGATCCCGCTAGTGGAAAAAAAAATCTGTCCAAAACAGAAACCAAAAGTGATGAGACATTGATTCCACTTCACTGCCACCATGCTGTGTCAGTCCATAGAGTGTAAGAAGGTGAAATTGGCCAACACCACCCTTCCTTGTAATTAGCCACCCTTGTTCTAAGATCAAAACTTCTAACTTTTGCTAGCAAACAAGATAAGTAACATCTCTGTGGGTTCTAGGTATATGTAAAAAGGTGATAAAAGAAAGATCTGCTTTAAAAAATATTAAGGATGCTTGAGGAATTTGATCTTTGCACATTCCAATATGATTTGCACTTGGTTCATGCCTCCTGGACTAACTATTTTTATTAACACTTTATTTTAGGAGTATATATTACTAATGAGCAGTAACATCATTTGCACCTGGTTCATGCTTCCCGCCCACCCACTCCTTTTTGTTGCTGTTGACACTTTGCTTAAATGAGCACTATTTAAATTAGTGTTCCCAGATCTCTGGGCCTGTGTCTTTTTCTTCTAGAGCTCAGGGAAAAGGAGATGAATCTCAGGTCAAGAGCATTGTATGAGAAGAAAGTGTGTGTCTGATGTGATACATCAGGTTACATTTGTCTTTCCCCTCATTCTGCATTGTGCTCTCCTCTCTTTTTATCTCCATGTACCATTTCTTTCATTCTTCTCCCCCTCCACAACTTTTTGTGCTTTGCTCTCCTTCCACAAAGAAAACCTTGAAACCATAGCTATTCTGTGTTACATTCTCTGCATTTTAAAGTCTCATTGAACTCCACAGGGCTTGCTTCTGTATTGACATGCATAGATAAGATTGTCCTGTTGGTCTTTTCTTCCACTGTGTTATGATCATGATTGTCAATGTCGTCATCATCCCCTTCACAAAAAAACAAAAAATGTGTTGTTTCTTAGCAAGATGATGGTGATGGTGGTGATAAAGATCATCAAGATGACTTGGTGAAGGAAGGAGACATGACAGGGACCATCCTTTGTGTTATCAATAGGGCCTACCCTGGTGATACTATCAGTGACTATCCTATGGGCTCAGTTTGTGGCCCTGGGATTTCAAGGCTTTGGATGCTTCTCTTCTCCCAATTTGGATGTAATCAGGAAAGGTGAGGAGAGTACAAAATTGAACAGATTGGTATTACAGTAGGAAAAAATGGATGTTGTGGACTCTGGGGAGCATCTATACACCAAATTGCACATTTTCATGCATGTATTTCACACACAGAACTTATCATAATGCATTTAGATGTGTTTATTTTCAGGTTAAATAATTTAGAAATTCATGTTTTGATTGTAGAAATACGTATTTCAGAACAAAATGTTTTTAAGCATTATTTGTGTGTGTGTGTTATTATTATTTTATTTATTTGTATCCCGCCTCTCCATATGGATCGAGGCGGCAAACAACTTACAAATAGCATGTATTTTGAAACATTTCTATACATGCCCCCAACAAGCTGGATACTCATTTTACTGACCTGCGAAAGGATGGAAGGCTGAGTCAACCTTTGAGCCAGGCAGGATCGAACTTACAACCTTGTGGCTTGCAGTACTGGCATTTAACCACTGTGCCACCAGGGCTCCTTTTGTGTGTATGTTCGTGTGCATGTGTACATGGATATGAACCACAAATTAAGGCAAAAACTCCTTCATTTATGAAAGAAGGGGAAGCAGGGACAATAAATCAGAGGGACTGTTGTATAGTGGTTTACATTTGGGCAGGGAGGTTGTTGAATGTAGCTTTTCTTGCCAAAGAAGCTATCTACCCCAGTGTAGGCAGTCGTGTCATTCTTGACAATATGCTAGCAATCCCCTGTTCCCTTTGTTTCATGAAAGGGGAAGGTTTAAAAATACATTTGCCCTCTTAGCCCATAGGAATCAATATATTATCCTTCCATGGAATTATCTCCAAGTGAATTTTTCCTTTGTGAAAGCTATCAGCTTCACAGCGTTCTTGCTAAAGATCCGTAGAATTTTCTGACTGGATTCTCTGAAACATCAACAGAAAAACAAAAGAAAACACATACCATAGTACTGATTTATGAGCCTTGTTTCATGCATTCAGCAAATGTTTCACATCTTCTATCTGTGCAATGAAGGAAGAATAGATCTAATCATGGCATTTGCATCTCATGACTATGCGGGTGAGTACCCATCAAGATGCAGGAAAAAGATGCCATTTGTAGGTTATACAATTGGATGGTATAGTAGTCATCTTCTCAATGACAGTGTCAAGATGACAGTGATGACTGTTACAAATAGCTGTTGACTTTTGGGGAGCCTAGATACATATAATAAAGGTGGGCATCAGGTGTTTGTTTTAGATATCCTTTTCATTTTGTTTCTTTCCCGTATAGTGCAATCTTCTGTCCTATGTGGGAGCCACTCATAGAAAAGGAAGAAAAGCTACAGTGCTAGCTATACCTTCACTTCCATTGAGCTGACCTATTCTCAGCAGTGTGGTATAATGGTCCACAATGTGATGTATTGAACAAGTACTTGAGAGGTCCACGTTTTAATCCTGTAAAACTGACTGGGTGATCTTGAGCTAGTCAGACCTACTTGACAGGACTGTTGTGAGGATAAAGTGGGAAAGAGGAGAACCACATATAACATCCTAAACTTATTGGAAGAAGTATGGAATATAAAGGTAATGAATGAATACTTATATAAGATTGTAGGTGTGGCCAGTAGTGTATGTACACATACATATACTCGAGCACCTCAAAGATATCAAGAGGATTTCCTCTCCACTCACAAATGCCCATAGATTCTAGAGTGGACATCGTCTCTCTGCAGAAGAAGTTTCTCAGAAATAATTAGAAATAATTGGTTGATTGACTCATTAAGTTATTAACTCATGCGATTTTTTGCAGCATTTCGGCTTAACTCACTAGATTTTCCAATTAACACTGAAGTTAATCCTATGCTTCAGTGAGTTCATTGGTGTTAGAGCATTGGAATTCATTAGAGTAGATGACTCCTACTCTGGCAGATTCCATAAACAAGGAAGGTCTAAAGAGAAAAAGAGTAGGACTGGAGGAAATGTGTTGTATGGCTATGTCCCCAGGCAAACTAATATCCCCATATCTACTCAGAAGTAAATCACATTGAACCCCTTTGTAACTGTTCATTGTCTATATTATTGCAAGTAGAGTGCTGGTCACTTGGATAATTAAATGGAACATTTTCCTTAAGTCCTGTCCCAGTAGCTCTAACCAATATAGCAAATAGTGAATAATTCTGGAAGTCTCAGTTCAACATAATTTGCAGAGGCACATTATTCTCACCCTTCTTTCAACATCATTCCTTATTGACCTTTAATACACAATGTGTTATTGGAAGAGTAAGGAATGTTGGTGAGGATGGGACAATAGAAAAACAATAAGGGCACACATCAGTGAGAAAAGGTAATTGGACATGTTTTTAGATGAGATGCTATACTTTAGGATGACATTTTCCAACCCTACAGGTTCTAGATAAACCAGACTCTCTCCATTCCAAGGAAACAATTGTATTATGGGCTATACAGGCCCTTTGAAGGACAAAAAAAGGTTGGGAAAGGCAACTTTAAAATCAGAAAAAGGGCACTTTGAAAGATGCCCTACAGGTCAACTGTGACAAGTTCCGCACAATCCTTTGCAAATTCTCTATTCTGTCCTAGAAACTAATGCTTCAAATAGCAAGGTGAGTATCAATAAATGAGCTAATCAAACAAATTCTACTGTTAGTGTTGATGGTAATGAGTTAATTTTGCAGTTTCTAACATGCAACATTTTCAAATCACATATTTCAAGCTTTGTTTAGAGACTATATTTCAGTGGTGAATGTGATCAAAAGTCAAATGGTGAGACTTACAATATCACAATTTTAGCTTAGAGACTTGCTTACAGTGATAAAACCATATGTTAGTAGGGGGGGAAATAGAAAAGAAATACAAAATCTGAGAAACCAGCAAATGACAGTATGGCAAAGGCTGTGAAAGCTAGTTTGGCAATTCAAAAGAGCTAGCTTCAGCCCCAGGGCTATGCACAATATAAGTCCAGGACCTTAGCCAGCTCCTTTAATGTTTAGACTAAGGCCATTTCCACACTAGAGGCCATTAGCACATTATATCATTATAATGGTGGCATTGCCATTCACACAATGCCATTGGGTTAAGTGACACTCTTTTCTGGACCCTTCTCCCTTCAGCAGATGGGTAGTGGTATTGCCAACCGCACTCCTGCATTACAGCATCCTCGGCCACTCCTGTGCCCCATCTTCACCCTACTCCATTGCCCTGATTGATGGCGAGACTTACAATATCACCATTTTAGGTTAGAGGCTTGCTTCCAATGATAAGACCATATGTTAGTAGGGGGGAAAAACAGAAAAGAAATACAGATGCAATACTAACTGAGCAGTGATATTTTTTGTTTTTGTTTTTGTTGTTGGAAACTGTACTAACACAGCTATGTTGTAACAGCATGACATGCTAGTATGCCATTGCACTTTTGCCTTATACTATTTAAAGATGTATTTGAAAAATAAAAAGTTTTGACTCAAAGGAGACACTTAAAATAAACAAGGAGAGTTGATAGAAAGTTACCACACCTTTGGAGTTGCTGAGGGAGGAACAAGCTGGGCACACCCACAGCCCACTCATTGCTGGATCCGCCATAACGGGAAATGCTATCAAGCACTATAATGGTACTGCACTATGACAGCTGATAGGATTGAAGCACTATATAGGAGACTCTTGACGGATTTTTTTCTGGAAATAGAATATGGCAATTTGGTGATGCTTGGGGAAAGGATAGCAGCTGGATAGTGACAACATCATGCAGCTCCTGGACCAGTAACAACCTGCTGCTATAGCATTATAGTGATGCTGTGTGGATGGCCTAAGACCAGGAGTGGACTGAATACTCAATTGCCATGGAAGCAAAAAGCTGCCATGGCCACCTCCAGTTAGGGTATGCAGTCCCACATGTCTGCATTATCACCTATAAGGCCTATAACAATGTTACATCATAGGCCATTTCTGCACGGGGCGAGGGAATCCTCCCGTGCCGGTACTTACTGGACTTCTTGGCTCCACGCTTGGGTCCAGGCTGGTCCAGGGCAGTCTGTGACCGCCGCTCTGCACTACTCCGGGGACAAAAATGGCGGCATCTGGTTGATCGAGGCTCTCCACCAACTGCTGAAGCTTGCCAGCCTAAATCCCACCCCTGGCAGATCGCAGGCTTGCACTGGTGTGAGCCTGCAAATCTGCACCAGAGCGCGGACACAGAGTGGCGTGCTCCGTGCTTTTGAAAGACCTGTTTCAAGCCGTCTTTCAAAAGCATGCTGGGCGACCACTTCAGGTCATTCCAGAGTGGGCTGAGGTGTGGAACTACACTAAGTAAGTCTCACCCAGTCCACTCCCAGGTGCAGACGTCCTTCCTGGAGGATGCTCTGCACTGTTTCTTTAAGCCCGTGTGGAAATGGCCAAAGTGTAGCTTAGTTTCAGGGACAACTACAGACAGGGGAATAACGGACACAGAGTAGAACTCTGCCAAAGCAGAATAAAAGTCAAGAAAAATGGTAGCAAGTGTCAACTCATTTTAGGTATCTGAGGAATCTGAGACAGAGAAGTTGGGTTGTGAGGAGCTTATGGTTCTGGATAATGGGCTGTGACTCTGAGAAGCTGGTGGCTGTTTGATAAGACCTGAAATGTATTTGATAAATATGACACATATGTTGGATGGTACTGTGTTAAAGCAATATTGGCAGATAATATTGTATATGGTCACGACAGCTCATATAGAATTTGCAAGATTATGGAAAAACCAGCAAATGCCTACAGTTGACAAATGGTGGCTAACTTTTATTGAAAACAGGAATGCAGATATAGTATCTCAGAGATTAAAGGGCAAATCTGATGAAAAGATTAAAAAAAGAATGGAGAATAGTGTTGGATAACTGCTGGGTACTTTCAGATAACAATGCTTGATATAAATGTATAACTTTTATCAAGAGGATGTGATCAGATGAATAATATGACATATAATTTAATACGGACTTATTGTAGGAGCTATCATGAAATATTAGCATATATTAGTGTGGTACATCTAATTTTATCATGTTGATTAAATTGAAGAATATGAAATCTAGGGAGGAGAGGAAGACTATCAGAAATATTTCAATGAATTGTACAATGATATATATATGTGTGTGTTTTATATGATGGAATTTCAATAAAATTATACAAAAAAAGAAAGAAGCTGGTGGCTGAAGAAGCTGAGGGGCCTCTTTCTCTTCAGCAAGACTGGAAAGACAGTAGAGGGACATCCCTGTGTTTTGAAGCAAGGAGCAGCTTTGCAGAATTGAATGTCTGTGAAATAGGAAATGCTGACTAATCAAGCACCTTACCTCCAGATTCAGCCCTCTATAAATTTCATAGCAGCTGTTGGGAGTCCTTGTTGCTTGCAACCATTCCATTTACCTGGCTGGCAAAGTTTTTGGTGCTTGTGTGTTTCTGGCTGCATTTAATGACTCCTTGTCTTACAGTTATTGTTTGTTTGTTTGTTTGTTTGTTGAACTAAATGTTTTGAAGTAAATGACACTCCAGATTCAATAAACTGGGACAATAGTTTCCAACTTCATTTATTTTTTGATAATTCATCTTTGGCTGTTCCTTTGGGTTTTTTTAGACAGAATTTTTTTTATTAAGGTATTCTTTTAAAACAAACATGAGAATTTTTTTTTAAAATACACATAGCAGTTCCAAAAACCAACCCTGCTTTTAATGACCAAAGGAAAACAGTGGAGTCCTCACTACCCACTGTAAGCTCAAAAGGGATTGAACCAATCTGACTTTCCTTAAGAGGAAAGTGTTGCTAGAGAGAAAACCAGGTTTTGTATACATATCACTCTGACCTCTGTGGTGAGACAGATCCTTGTTCTGAATCTGATTCAGCAAAATACATCTGTGTATGTAAACAAACTTTTGCATATCGTGCTGACCTCACAACCTGCATATACATCCCTATTTCTGTATAGCAGGGATGGGCAAGCTGCAAAGCTTCAGATGTTTCTGGACTACAACTCCGATCAGCCCTAATCAGAAAAACCAATACTGAGGAATACAGGGAATTGTAGTGCAACCACAACAGGAGGGCTGCACTTTGCCTGCTCATGGTGCAGAGGGTCTACACATTTCCTTAGCTCTCTGGATGCAGCTTTGGAAGCAAATGGGACTGTGCATCTTTGGCTGTTCCTGAAATGTTGAGTTCTGCCCTTCACAAGCTCCCTAAGGCCAGTAGTCTATTTCCTGTCCAAGTTCCCCAAGCAGTCTGAATGCATTTCCCTACATGAAACCCATGCAGCCTAAGATATGATGGGGTGCAGTACAACTCTTCAAAACCCATGGAGAGTCCTGTCAAAGCCCTACTCTACTGAAATGTTCCAAGAGACATCCGCTTTCAGCTAGTCAAAGATGACTTTCCCTTGAACAATTTTCCAGAATGTGGAAATGCTTACATGATGATTTTTAGATGGGTGTGTGGCCTAAATCTGTTCTGCATGTGTTTGAATGGGGCAGGCACTCTTTTTTTGCTCTGCTGGTCAAAGAGTAGGCTTTCTGGATTTTTTTTTTTTTCATGCTAGCAGATTTGGGGCAGAAAATAACAAGCAAAATAATATGTGTTTTTCTACAAGGCATGCTAACACAAACTCATATGCATTTGTACATCCACAGATGTGCTCCTTCACTCTTCTCTTTCGTGTGCAACCCATTCATTCATCAACCATCACCTTAACAATATTTTCCACAGATGTATACATAAATCTGTACATAGATTTCGAAAGCAGTAGTTCTTTCTTGCCTGATCATTCAGTCCAGTCTAATGAGGGTGCTGCCTCTACAGAGCAAGAGAAAATCCAGTACCATTGAGTTCCATGATGGATTTCTCTGAGACTCCTAGTGCTGTTCCATGTGGATCCCAGCATTTCAAATATTGTCTCATAATATATGCATTTTTTCATGTATTTATCTTAATGCATGCATTTCCTTATTGATTATAGTGTGTATTTCACAACTATATAATATTTTAATCATTTGTATTTTGCAAATGTGTGATTTCATGCCTTCAGGATACACAAATTTGCATATTTCAGAGGCCAGGTATATTTTGTCTCACAAAAAGATTTGGGAGAGGTGATATGGTATTTTGGCGAGACTCTCAAAATCACTAAGATTACTTTAAAAAAAAGTCCCTAAGGAGAAGGAAGTTTCCTATAGCTACACGGCCATACAGATGGACAGATGTCTTAAAACTTCTTTGAAATGATCTCTGACAGAGTTTGCAGGGCTATGCCACTGATTCAACTCTGTCAATACATATTATTGTAGTGAACCTTTATTACTCATGTAGTAAAATGAACACCCAAGGTTAAAGCTAAGAATATATTATTAAAATGGAATGTGTAAACACTTGGCATTTTCTAGTTAAACATTCATTAGCTGGATAAGAAGAAGAAAAATCAGGGTTTTTTTGCTAATGTTTCAGCACTCCTGTGTCCTTTCCTCTGAGCTCCCAAGTTGTGCAAACACAGCAGCTTAATTCTACACCTTCTGTGTTCCAAATCGGCTGCATTTCCAGGAACGTATTTGTACAAAGTAATCCTCCTAGAAGAGGTTATTCTGAAATCCTCCCAGTGGTATAAAAATGGATTTCAGGTGTTGCACAGTGCCAACCAATAAAGCACTATGTTTGACATGCTGAAGCTAAACAACCCCCAAGGGAAACTAAAAGTTTTTGCATGGGGCAAACTAATCCCAGAACCCCTTTTGGAACTTTCAACTAGTATAAAATCAAGGGGGAAATCAAGTTGCTACAGTTTCTTATGTATGTTTATTGCAGGGGAATGAATGGGACCTCTCTATCCACATTTTAATAAATGGTTTAGCTTAGGGGCTAAGCCTATTACTGCAATTTCCTGCAAGATATTTTTAATTTATAATTATGCACCCAAATCAACAACCATGCCTGGCTTCTGGACACTCAGTGGAGACAAATGGATGCATACAATTCAGTCAGTGAACTGTACTGTTCCCATGCTTGTTTCAATGCCTTCTTCAAGTTAATGCAAACAAACAAAATAAAAATAGTCCCTGATTTTTTTAAAAAAAATAGTTTTGCTTATTTTTTTTTCTTTTTTAAAATCACTTTCAATGCAGTATTTGGATTCCATGTAGTAGAAAAGCTTCAACTCATGAACCTTTTGTATGGCAGAGGGATCACCCAGTTACAATTTCTTTTAAAATGTCCTCATGCCATGGCTTGTTATGCAGTGGTGTAGTAATTTTTCATCCCCACTTGGTTCAAGGCAGAACTGCTGGGTAACTGTTTGCAAGGTTCTGCAAAGGAGTGAGGCTGTTACCCCTCTGACCTCTCTCTCACTTATGCTCTGAGGAAAACATCCCGGGTCCCAATGGCAACTCATTTTAAATGAAATGCCTCAAGCTAGTCATAACTTAACAGGAAGACCACCCCCAGGCAAACGACACCCCATTCCCTAGACCAGTGGTTCTCAACCTGTGGGTCCCCAGATGTTCAAAAACTTCAGCTCCCAGAAGCCCTGAGCATTGACCATAGTGGCTGGGGCTTCTGGGAGCTGAAGTCCAAACACATCTGGGGACCCACAGGTTGAGAACCACTGCCCTAGACTCAAATGAGGAGTCAGGGAGGAAGAGTTAAAAAGAGTATGTTAAACATGCTAAAACTGAGTACATGTAATATAATGCTTCAATATGAAAATTAACTGCTGGATTTGTTTCTTAATTGTATTTAGAGCTTATGCCTGACAACTGAGAGTTCTCAAAGTAGGAGGCAAATCATTATACTTTTGCATTTTTTTTCTCCTGTGTGTATAAGGGCATCCTAAACACAACAGCTTGGTAGCAGAGAAAGAGCTGTATTTTATGAACAATTTGATATGAGATACACATGCATATATATATGTGTGTGTGTGTGTGTGTAATTCTTTAGTTTATGGATTGCCTATAGTTATTATTACATATGTATTATATCTCTTACTAACATCCCCTGCAGAAAGCCATATGTACTTGGTCAAAACATATTGGGCTAATTTGAAAAATCAAATCTTATTTTATACATCCTAAGACTCCAGTTGGCATTCTGCACAGGGACACATATATGTGACATATAGGTACCATTCTGTACTTCTGTCTCCATTTGCTACTCTCCAATCCACCCTTTAAATGATGCAGCCCTTTCTATGACCTTTTCCTGAAAATGAGGAGATCATGAAGGTATCAGAGGAAATGTGTCCAGCTATTTTTCTGTAGTTGGACTTGCAACAAGCATGTTTTCTGCAGGGACCTCTGTAGATCCCAAGAGGTTCCTGTGAACACCTGTTACAGTACATTGATATGCAGTAAAATGAATGCATCTCTACTGATCCTCTATGCTCCAACAACAAAGAAATTGGCCATGTTGGGAGGGAGCAGCATCACTTAAAAGTTAGGGTTAGGGGAAAGCCCGAAGAGATGCAACTACAGAGGTGTAGTTATGTATGCCAGATATATGTCTTCTGATGCAGGATTCCAACCACAGTGTCTCTTTTACATCAGATGCACTATATGTTTTCAGCACCTTCTACTTTTCTTCTTCTTCTTTTTAAATACATGGAGCCAAAATGTTGAAATGAACGCCTTATTATGATAATTGCCAAAGCAACCAAGAACAGTCCAAAAATGGAAGCAGCTGTGTTAATCCACATCAGCAAGCCAACTCTACTAGCTTTCATCTTCTCCAGGAGTGAATATTTTGTAAATTGACAAAATAGCCCCTCATTTTCCATTCAATATCAAGCCAGCTCCATATGTTTGCATTGTGACAAGAATGCTTGGAAAATCCCTTAGTGAAGCTAAAAGAAAACAGGGAAACCTGAGTGAATCAGAAGGAGAAAGATGCCTCTTCTAATTAAAAAGTCATGCAGTCTTACTGAGTTCTGTTTATGTTATACCACTATTTCTTTGTACTTTGGTTTACCACTTGGATAGCTATAAGAGAATAAATATTTCAGTGGTAATGAAATGAAGAAGGAAACTTCCAAGTAAACCTATCACAAATTTCCCCTGTAAATTTAAGTAATTTTAAAAGCATCTTTGGAAGTGACATGGAGCATCAGACATGCCCATCAGTAGTGGAAAGTGCAGCACCCTAGAGTTTTGAGGAGTTTCCAATTATGTGTTAGATCATAAGACATTTTTCCCAAAGAAATCTGTCTGAAGAGAAGAGAGAGAGAAAGAGAGAGAGAGTGTGTAATTTTGAAATGCATGCATTGAATAAATGGTGTTCATGCACATTTTAAAGTGTATGTACATTTTTCATCATGCACATTTTTCATATCTACACACAACTGTGTGCATATTTTTTTCTTTGCTGAAAGAAATTGCAACCTTTGGAAACATACTTCAGAGATAATATGAAAATAGTTTTTGAAAGATCCTGGATCATTTATATCTTAATCTGAAGGGAGTTTGGGAAGACAGCAATCCTATCTCTATTCAAGGCCATTTTTATATTGGTCAGTCTTTTTGTGGCAATGGACAAAAACTTTTCATTCCCAGAAAATGAATTTGGATATCGAATGTGTATGTTTTTCGTGGCATGTAGTGCAGTACTATTCAATTTAGTAGAATCTGTCAAGTAGATCTGCTAGGATAAAGGCAGTGGATATCAGCATACACACACTTGCTGCTCATTTAATGAAATGTCAGGTTAAATGAGAGGTGGAGAAAGTCATCTAAAAATTATGTGCTTGGAAATACCAGACTGGACCCACACTGATAACCATCTTGCAACACAGAAGGCAACCTCTTAATAAACACTAAAACTTTCCAGTTTGAAAGATTGCACCACCGCTAATTGCAACAAATTAAATCGTTCAAAGAAAAGCTTACAGGCATATAAGGAGGTATGAGCTCACTGAATAATAGTAGAAGAGCATAACTTTATTCTTGCAGAGCTGTCTAATCTGTCTGTTGGTCACCATGTTAAATGTCAGATGAGAAACAAATGCAAGCAATAAATACAGGTAGATTTCTTTAAAGATTTAGAGATGGAATGTGCACCAGCCACAGGATTAGGTTCAGACACAAGTTTGATGATTGGAAATCAGACTGATTCATTTCAGGCCTCCAGACTTGACTTAAACCACACCTTAATTTAAAAATCCAATTCTTCCTATTCCCCATTGATTATTCCCCCTTCACCCCCCAAAAAAGAGTATATAACTTTTTTTCTTCTTTTGTGTTTCTGTTACTTTTTATGGCCAAGCTGGATGAGGGATTCAGAAAATTGTTCTTGTATGTCTTAAGTCATTTCTGACCCTAAGATGAACCTATCATGTTTTTTTTTTCTTGGAATGATGTGTTCTGAAAGGTTTTGCTTTGCCTTCTTCTGAGGCTGAGAGAGTGTGATTTGCTCGAGGTCATTCGGTGGGTTTCCCTAGCCCAGCAAGGATTTGAACCTTGGTCTCCAGAGTCAGCCCAGTGCTCAAATGTCATGTCTTGGTTTCAGGACCCAGTATTAGACTTTGGCACAGACATCAAAGTAGTAGGACAGGGGCTCATGCCAGTTCTTGAGGCAGACAGGGACCCTCTATAGAAGCCACAACACAGAGACATAGACTCCACAATATCTACTGCAACCAAGTGTAGATGACAAAGGGAGGCACTCAGAGTGTTTAAGTATCAAATGTTTCATTAATCAAGCTAAGGGATGCTGCCAGATCATAAATATGCCAGTGCTTCCCTGACAAGGTAATTGCTGACAACTAATCCTTCTGGAGGAAGCAACCTCTTTTGTGTCCTGATTCATGTTTCTGAAGGACTTTGAACCTTGTTTCATTTCTGCCCACACTACTTGCCACTTCCTTGGATTGACACTTATGATTTATCACCTTGCCATGTTGACCTGGACTGCTTGAACCCCAAGACACGTAATTGACTGACAAGTAAGCTTCTGCTTATGTCTGAGGCTGCTACTGCTTCTTCTGGCTGACAGACTCTGCTCTGAAATGGATGGCCTCCAAAACAGGACATCAAACCAGTATACCACACTGTCTCTGCATAAGTATAATTTCCTACCAGAAAATAACAAAATAAATCACCTGTAGTGCAGACCCTGTCAATTGTAGGTTTGACCACATCATCGTGAAAATTTTACTAGCTTGTTCCATTCAACTTTCCTATTGGTGAAAGCAACCCGTAGAGTTAGATTATCTTTGCTAAGCTTCATCTGTGACATTAGGAACTAAGTGCTGAAATGTTGAGTTTAGCCATGAATGGAGGCACTAACAAATGTGAACTGGCTCATAGAGTGGAATAATCAGTGGTACGGTTGGCATCATTCTCCTCCTCATTGTTTCTATCAAAAAGCTGCTGTGTAGGTGACAGAATTCACCAAGTTTAGATTTCTTTTGCTCATCTTCACTCCCTCCCATATTAAAATAAACCCTTGACATCTAAAACAAGAGGTTTAGACAAAGCAGTCTTACCTTACAGATATTCAGTATGTCTCTGAAATGTTGCTAGCCAGGAGCATGGTGGGGAGAAGCTGAGCAGAGTACTTTTGATGGGAAAGAGGGGTAAAGGAGCAAGGGATCATGCCAGCTAATTGTAACCTTCATAGGCTTCATAGGAGAGTTTTTGTTGAGCTGGAATTTGGATAGGGGCAGCCGGTGGATATGTCACCGCAGTGTTGGAGAGTCCAGTCTTGGTTTTATGGTTGCTCTTTGTACAGTTTGTCCCAGTTGTAGAGGGGTTGTCCAGGTGCTGGGCTATATTTCTGACAAAAGTTCGACATTAGGAGAGCTCCCATCCAACCTGGCGTAATTGGGGGAACAGCAGCCACAAAACTGAGAATCCATTCCTCACGTTTGCTGCAATGGATCCACTAGCTCCAACTGAATTTGGGAAGCCCAGGATGAAGTCCCCCAAATTTGCATGTGGTTCTTTTGTGCAGAAAACAACCCTTTCTGCTCAGGAAACAACATTGTCTTTGCAGAAAATATTTCCACACAGGAATATTATTTTCATTGCAGAAGAAGCTGTTTCCTGTGCAGAAAACACTTTAATTAAAAACTTACTTTGTACATATGGTGGAGTTGTAAGGTAGCAAGGAAATTCTGGAAGGAAATACATGAAGAAATTCAAAGAATGTATAGTTTAAACTTTGAAATGAAGCCAGAATTTTATTTGTTGAATATGTTAGGGCAACAAAGAGAAATAAGATCTTATCAGAAAACATTGTTATATGTAATAACTGCTGCAAGAATGACATATGCACAACATTGGAAAGAAGGAAATTATATTGATATAAAAGAATGGAAATTAAAAGTTCTGGATATGGTAGAGATAGAAAAGTTAACTTTTTCACTTAAAAATAAACCAATCCAGAACTTTGAAAGAGAATGGAAAGAAGTTTTAAATTGGATAAAGGAATGAGGAAAAGAAGAAACAAAGAAAGAGTGTTGGAAATGTTGGTAATGAAAATTAATGATGTTATAGAATAAGCATAAGTTGCATGTAACAATGTTAAAAGTAATGGTATGATAGTGTGATTAACTTTTAAAGTAACTCTTAAATAGAAATAATGTATAAATGGGATGTAAACACAAACTCAACTGGAAAAAAGATGCTCGGAAGTGTGTGTGTGTGGGGGGTATTTTTCTGTGTAAAATTTCAATAAAAATATATACAAAAAAAACCTTACTCTGTACAAAATTTGCATGTGGCTGATTTGTCAACATTTTTGTCAAAGGGAAACAGCTTCTTCTTCTGTGCAGAAAATGCTGTTTCCTATAACAAAAAGGCTATTTTCTGTACAAAAGAACATGTATAAATTTTGCAAAGGATGATTCCCAAATTGCAAACAGTTTTGGAAAACTCCATGGTTGGTAAAAAAAAAAAAAATGCTCACAGCAGGAAGAAAACTACTAAAATTATTCATTGCTTCCTTCAAGAAGAATTACACTTCTACTACCACCCTCAGATATTAAACTGTAACTTTTACCTCACCCTGTACCATGCATGAAATATTCAGATTCTTTCCACCAAATCATTGTGAGTAAAGTATTACAAAACATTAACTAAGATAGACTAATTCACTAATAAGGGTTAGAGAAACATAGAGTTTGAAGCAACAACATGGATCATCCATCCAGTACACCCAAAAGCAGAGTTCCTACCTAAATCTGTCTTCATCAGAACTACATACCTTCTTCTACCCTATAGAGATGGAAAGTTAATCCTAAGAATATAATATAATAATAAATCTAATGACATAATAAAGCCATCCATAACTTTGCTGTGGTAGGATGATGTTTTGGAACAACGTTCAGAGCACATCATCCTGTCACTATTCAGTTACAGACAACTTTAGGATGCCATTGTATCCATGCTTCTGAAGAGTAACTTTACAAGCTCATCTCCTCTGATATGTGGTCTTCAGTGTACATGACTCAGGATGGAAGTTTATTTGAATGCTTACCTCACCTACTTCTCTAGTGGTATAGTTTCAATCATAAACAAAACAATCTGTTTAGCACAGCAAGTAAAAATTTCTAAACAGATTTGTCTTTGATCTTCAAAGTGGAATGTGGAAAAGGAAGATCAGCAGAAATGAAATGTTGGTTAGAAGACCATTGTTTAATATTTTGCATTTTTCCTTCAACTAGTTTCTAAGATTGAGAATGGGTGCCCAAAAAATGGAGAAAAGTGGCTAGAACATAGGGATGAATGAGAATTTCATTTTGGTTCACTTTTGATGTACAGAGCAAAACACAGTTCAGTGCTCGGCAGTGTTTGTGGTACCAAATAAGTGTCACTTTCTTTTTTGAAAAGCTCCTTATCCTCACAGCTATATGGGCAGCAGTTACAATTTGGGAATAGCTGTACTTAGTGCACTGACGTTGTGGGAATGTTGGTCCAGTTTGTTTTTGAATAACCCACAAACATTTGCAAGTTTCCTGATGTACAGGCTAGAAAGAACTTCAGGTTGAAGAAGAAAAAATCAAAGGCGAGAAAAAGCAAAACTCATATCATACCAGATAATACCATTGCAGAGAAAAACTAGAACATTGGGAGGGAGGGCGACATAGAGATTCCACAACCTGATAATTTTCCCTTTTAAATGTTCTTCTTCATGTGTACCAAAGAAAAACACAGATTTTTAAGATCTTCTCTTTATCTCTGTGTGTTCACATCCATCCTAAATTCTTTCATCCTGCAGGTTTGCCGATACCTTTTACCACATGATGGGAAAGTGTTTGGGTTTTTTTGCGGGGGGGGGTGTCTTTGGATTTGGTTTTGTTCTGTTACCCTGCATGTTGGAGGTCCTGGGAGGGGCACCCAAATTACCAAATAAAAACACAAGTTGGGGGAATTTAACTTGAGCACTCTCTTGGCTAAACGAGAGGCAGGGTAATGTTAGCAAGGATCTTTAACCCTATATACACAGCTTCAGGTCAGAGAGCAGGCAAGCAAGTTTAAAAGTGACAAAAATAACAGTTTTATTGAAAGATAAACAGCACATGAAACAACACACACATTAGCTAACTTGGAAACAGAAATAGAGAGCTTAGGGAATGGGTGATATGACACCTGGTCTCGTAGTCCTGGAGAGAAAGATGGGGTTCCGGGAGAGAAAGCTCAGCATGGTTCACTGAGGGGAGTTCCTAAGACAAACCAGCGGCAAGACGGGATGGAAGTCCAAGGTAGTCCAAGAAGGGGCGCAGACTCAGTTGTTGAGAACTGAGGGGACAGCTCACCAAACACAGTGGCAGCAAGGCTGGATGGAATTCAGAACCGATCCAAGGAAGTCCCAAAAGTGGGGACCTTCTATAGGGTGGATTTTACCTACAGGTCAGTGAGAACAAAGGAAATTTGGAGTTGGACAAAGGAGTTGGAAAAGGTCAGATTTTACATGATTAGCTTAGCTCTTAATGACAATAGCGTGGCCAGTTCGCTGATGGCCCGATATAAAGGAGTGGTTCAGCTCTCGGCCGAGTGGCTTTGTGTGTATATGTGCCGAGCAAAGCCAGTTTGCAGGGAGATTTTTCACTAAAGCAACGGAGAGGCTTAAGTAACCTGCCTGAAAGAGGTTTTGGAATGTACAGCCATTAATGGCTGCGCCCTTATGTGCTTGTCCGGGGGACCTCTGCAAACACGTGGAGTAGGGTGGCAGAGAAAGGTCAAGCCAAGGCCAAATTATTTGATATCAAAAGGATATCAAGTGCTCTCACCAGACATATCATACCCATGATAACAGTACAACTACCAGAATTTCCTAGCCAGAATGCCCAGCTGGTAATCTCACATCAAACTTAGACTTCACCAGTCACACATTTCATCCATAGATCAGGTTATGATCATCACTTGCTAAAAGTCATGTGGATCCTGAGCTTCTGTCAAATAAATAGGGCCATAACTCCAATGAGGTGGAAGGATGGCTTATGAATGATGCCCAATGACTTGAAAGGAAGAACCAAAGAAATGATTTAAGGCTAGGTGAGTGAAAATGCACTAGATGTCATTTAGACAAATGTGAGGTTCTGCGGGCCTGCTTTGCAATGAGTTAGTGTTAAGAAACAAAATAGGGTATTGTGTGTCCATATAAACTATGATTGGAATCAGAAACATTTTTCCCCTTGGGTTACATATAAATGAGAAAATGGGTGTTAGCATTTTTATGAGGTTGCAGGGTGTCATTTATTGAATGATATCTATGAATAAATACACCATCTTTGGAATGTTAATCTTCCCTCTACTTACTCTTTTTAACAATCACAGTAATCAGTATCTATTCCCTTGCTGCCACCCCCATTGCCATGTTGTAATTTTGCAAGGAATGCAAGGTGATATTGCCATAGCACTCTAATGAAACTAATAAATAGTTATAAAGGCAACATATACATTTAAAAGAAAAATTTTGATGTCATAGGAAATAGAGTATTCTTGCAAACCATGGTCAGGGGAGACCTGACAGTCCTTGTATACAATCTGGGCTGCAGTGGGGTTCCAGTTCCTTGAAGTTGGATTAAATTAACCTAGTAAGGATAGAACATGTTTTACAGGTGCAGAATACTGCCTACTGGGGTAGGGGAATGTAAAACCTTAGGGGAAAAAGAAATCGAACTGTGCAGTGGTAGTCATAGTTTGTTCTAAGCCTTTGTAGAAAAAATATTTTGAAGGTCTCTTCCAATTCAATCTGAACCTAGATCAATGTTCAGTTACAAACCTTATGGCCCTTGGGATTGACTTTATGACAATATTACAGCATAGAATTTAGAAATCAAAAGATCAATACCTTTTTGCGAAAGTCTGCCAAAAATTAGATGGGTCTGTTTCAGATCAAGAATAACTTCAGGATCACCCTATCCAACTTCATTCCAGGCTTGTTTGTCAAAACATATTGGATTCAAAGGCTAGCTTCTTCTATTGGCTATTCCCCTGTCTGTGCTTGAGTGGTCACTTTCGGGGTGGGAGGGAGCGTTGGCTGTTTAGGCAAGGCACCAAAAGGAGAGCATTTTGACGGAGTGGAGCATAATGTCTGCCAGCCATCCCTGGGCTCTTATGAGTCAGTGGGTGTTAGTGCATTGCAGTCCTTGTACCAGTAGTATGGATGCTAGTGGAACAGATTCTGGAAGAAGACATGATTGAACAAGAACATATTGAAACCTTATGTAGCAGTTTTCATTTTTAATAACAAAATGGCTGCCATGGTTTCTTTTTCTTATGGAATACTACAGATTTATCTTTCACTGTCCAACATTTCAGGAACCCCAAGATTTCTACCTTCCATCAGCATGTCCTAAGTCCAATTGTTAGTCTCAACTAGAGTGCAAGTGAACCAATGGCATTTACACAGAGGTTGACTTACAATTCAGCAATTTCTTTATGGGTTTTCTCTGTTTGCAACTAGAAATTGGATTTAGGATTATGGTTCTCTATGTGCGTAAGAGTGAGTGAGTGAGTGAGTTTGGATTTATTAGAGGACAATGACATTCAGGCTGGTTTTCAAAAGCAAAGAGTAATACAGAGAGCCCCATCTTTCTTCTTGAAAGTAAGACTACATCTGTAATTCATTTTCAATTCCAGTGAGAGATCAAATTCACAGAGCTGAAAATTCATACATGCAGTTTGAATTCTTTAGTTACCTCAGTCACTGGTTCATGCCATGCAGACACAACTTATATCTTTTCTAAAGAGTTTGAAATCTTAAAAGTGCAGCTTTGAGAACTGATTCCTGAGTATCCCTGTCCTTCCCCTTTCTCTCTCCCTTATGGTGGAGACTTCTTATTAATCTCCAACAGGTGCTGGGGGATCCTTTATCACTGAAAAGGAGATTAATACTAAGGGAGCAGGAACAATAGAAATTTGTTATGCAGGGACATTCCAAGAAAAGAGCCACAACTCTAAATTGCTAGACATTGGGACTGGCTTCTGCACCTTCAACGCTTTCATAAATTCATCCATATATCTAAGCAAGAGGGACTCTCTGCTGCATCCTGCCACAAACCCCTTTTGTGTAAGAGTAGTATATGCACATATATAATAAATGTGAGTCTCTACAGATTCTACCATGAGTTATCATATGTCTCTACGTGACTTTCTTTTACAAACAATTATGAGTCTCTATTTGACTTTCTTCAAAGAGGCTTGTACTGGGATGAGAGAGAGAAAGAGGAGAGAGAGAGGGAAGGAGAGTACAGAGAATGCATATTTGATATCTGTATCTAGATCCACCTAGATGTATACCACTTGTCTGCATGTATACCACTTGTCTGCATGTATGTATGTATACACATATACATACACACACATACATACATTTAAGTCATCCCTACCCCCATGAAATGGGAATAAAAGGCATCCCATAGAAGTTCACATCAGATTAGGGATGTAAGCAATATTTGCATATGTTCTCATCCCAACCCACTGCAACACTTTGTTGAAAAATCAACTGTTGCCAGATTTTTATTCTTCAGCATAAGCAAAATGACAGCATCCTTTCTGGCCTCCACCTTCAGTTTTTGTTTTTTGTTTTTAACAAAGAAGTGTTCTGCAAAAAAAATCAAAGCTTTGCACAAAAATGCATTTCACCTGAAACATACCAATTCGAAAAACATTGTTTTGCACAAGACATTGTTTTCTAAAGAAATGAAGCTTTTGCCCAAAAATCCAACATGCAACAAGTATTTGGCAAATAAGAAAAAAAAACCTTTGTATTCTTGTCCATTAAGATGAAAGTTTCTGAATATTTTCATTCTTGTGTATGAGATGAAATAAGTGAAGACTTAGAACCCTTGACCAACAAAGAACAAAACAGACCCTGCCAATAGGCGGATAATCTAAAAGTATAACACAGAAGGGAAATGAATGAAGAAGGAAAAGGGAGAAAGCAATTTAAATACCTATCATTTGAGTTATATAATAATTCTTATAATAACCAGCTGGAAGGGAAGCAGTTCACAGAGGAGGCAAATAAATTGAAATTGGTCTCTCAGCCATATCCCACTTTCCATCTCTTCTTCTACTGTTGTCTGATGGAATAACTAATTCCAGTTGATGACTGATAACAGAAAAAGCCAGGTTGGGATGGTCTTTAAGAAAATCTGGTGGAATATTCCTGCATCCCATCTATCCCTTTGCCAGTGTACTTTGTTGCTATCAACAGCATGCTAATGTGTTAACTAGGCAGATCAGATGTCATAGGAACTTCATAGGGATAATAAAATGGAGATTTTTCAGTGAACACTAAAGAAGTAAGAAGGAGAGCTTGGTGGTCATTTCCAGAATTTAAATGCATGTATTAATCTTTATGCCAGGCAGGCAGGCTGTTCAGAACAACACAACTTGGTATTTCATCATCAGTTGTGTGCATGCTGTACCGGGGATTGCTCTGTTGATGGAAATACAATTCCTAAATTGAATTAAGCACAATGGAAGTGATGCAGCATAATGTTAAGAGATACAGACAGGAGAGATGCTGTTTTCCAATGAGATTTTTTTTTTTTTTTTAATGGGTAGAGGGAATCAATGAGGCGGAGAGATGAAGAGAGCCTGTTCCAGATGGCAGGATCTTCCGGGATAGGAATTGTACATAAGATGTGACAGCAAGGAAATGGGCACGAGATGAGATGAGGGAGTCCAGTGGGGCTCCAGAGAAACAAAACAGTGTATGGTCCATTGAACTAGAACCCAAGAGATGTGAGTTCTATTCCTAGTCTGTAGCTGATGTTCCAGTTGACCTTGGACAATGTTTTTAGTTTTATTGCTTTCTCTAATTAAATGAAGGATTGTTCTTTGCAGTCTCTAGCATAGGAGTGGGAAATCACTGGTTCTCTAGATATTTTTGGACTCCAGTTCCCATCAGCTCCAGCCAGCCTGATTGGTGGTAGGGAATGATAGAAGTCATTCTGAAGGGTCACACATTCTCTTGCCCTCAGTCTAGCACAATGTAGTGCTGGTCTTAACAAGACAATTTCAGCATCAACAAAATGAAGTTTTTGAACAGTGTAACTTAGAAAAAAAGCAGAGACAGATTAAAAAACCCAGAGACCTTTTGGTGTGTTTGTGGAAAACTGGGCTCCTCTGTCAAAATTAAAATCCCAATAGTTTCACACAAGCAAGATTAGCTTCCAATATATGATATTGGGAAAGTCATTTGACAACTGAGGTTGAGATGTGTATGTGTGAAAATGTGTAAGAATCCTCAAATATACTTTTAGTTTTAAAATTTTCCTCAACTGTTCTTGGAGACCTTGGATCATACTTCAATGTTCTGACTAAAAACCAGACAGGATAATTGCCCCCTTGCCATAGAAACTACTAGCCAGTGCTAATATATAGGGATTCAAATCCATACTTTAAGAGTTAAGCACTCAAATCCCTGGATGGGCAAATCTATCAGTTTCAATTTTTCAATTTCAATTTCAGCACATTTTTAAGAATCAAGTCCTTCCCAACTTGAGCTTCTTGGGGGGAAAAAGCTAAAAATGTTGGCACATTGTGATAAAAATGAGCTGAAATAGTATTCTTGTCCATTCCTGGGTAGCAATTGGAGATTGGTTGAAGAGGCTTATACAAGGTGATTCACTGAAAAATACATGCAGAACCTTAACAACCAATGTAAAGCAGCTCTCTGTTCTAATTGAAACTCTGGGAGGTGTCTTGCTACTTAGTAATTCAGTGCTAACATTCGTTTCCACTTTCTTGCATTCATATATAATAGCTAATACTAAAGGTTGCCACCTCTGCTGATCCCTGATAAATTTCTCTTCGCCTTTCAATGAACCCTTTTAATGAACTGATGTCATTAGAACATGATTCTTTGAGTATCCTCTCTGTTCCTGCTGATCATCTTTGATATTCAGTTTAAGCCATCCATTTGTCTGCCACCCTTTTCATTTATTGACAGGACATGTTCACAATCTCTTCAGCACCCAAGTGACTCCTTTTCAGGTTGGTGGCAGGACTGAGCCTACTTTAGTGGGAGGGAGGGAGGTGAGCCAGGATGCTATGGGACAGAACAATCTTTTCATAGAAAAGCCAGCAATCTTGCAGAAAACACACAGGTGGGTGCCTGAAAACGTTCCTTTCCATACTGAAAGCTGCACAGTTCTCAGGAGAAGCTGTGTAGCTGGGCCATCTGCATAGATTTCATGGAAAAACTACAAAATTTCCTGTCATTGTGGGTGAAAAAAAATTCCAAGTGACTCAAAGGTACAGGATGAAAATTTTTAAAATTGTTCTTGACATATGTCAGAACCAGGAAAAAATGAGATTTACCTTACCTACATTGAACTCAATGGTACTTGCTCAACATTTTCATTTTGGAGCACCAGGCCATTCACTTTACATAATTAACATTGAATTTAACCATCACCTCTTTTCACTTTGACTGAAATCACAAGGGATTATCCTCTGCATTTTAAAATTAATTTGTTCATTTGTTGTGATGATCTTCTAGATTTATTGAAGTAATCTTCTAGTGTTATTATTTAATAATATTGCAGTCACTCATTATCATTCCTTTGCCTAGAATTCCCAAATGTTAATATTAAATAATCTAACAAGGATTTACAAGGTTAGAACACATTGCCCAGAAAACCATACCCGTGGCAAAATGCTGACACAGGCTGACTATGGATAGTATGTAATCTTTTATTTATAACTTATGCTTGTGAATATTTTAGCATATCTATCTCTCATCTATCATGTGTCACCGATCTATCTTTAAAAAGATGCAAGAAATAAACACAGCATTTTATCAATGCTAGTGGTCTGATTTTATCAGAATTTGCTTCAGGCACATGATTCATACAGATGCATAACAGTTGATTTTTTATCACTTGAATATTAAATGCTAGATAACATCAAGGAATTGAAACATGAATGTGAAAAAAAATGTGCTTGGTGACTTGTCCAGTGAAATCAGTTGTGCAGTTCATCCTACTGTGCATTATTGCCTGGTCACTGATTGTTGTGAGATGCCTGGTTTTACTTCTATTCCCATAGTTACATCAAAATGAAATCTCACACTTCAAGAACAAAAAAAAAAACTCAAAATAACATTTTCTTTCTTTTTTTCATATCCAGCCTCTAAACTTCTCTTTGAAATATTTTGATGCTCAGTTTTCACTGAATATTCTCTGATTATTTACAATGCAATCCTAAATGTTTAAAAAAAGAAAGAAAAGAAAAACTCAAACATAAGTCCTTCAATATTGAGGTAGACTTACTGGTTAAGTAGGCACTCAGAGTAGTACAACTTTGGGCCATAGTTCTGTTAAAATGCTGTTTTAGCTGCTGCTCTTTTTCCCGGGTCATGCGGCAGTGACAAAGAAAGGCAGAAAGATATTGTGTTTAAACTGGCTTCATATCTTATGATGGTTTAACTGCTTTGTCTTTGATATGTTGTTAGTTTTTAACTATGTGTGTTTTAACTATTGTAAGCTGCTCTGAGTCCTAAACTGGGGAAAATGTGGGTAACAACAATAACAACTCTGAACAGCCCTACTTCCTTTGTGGACATTGTTTTTCTGTTACTTCCAAAGATGAGAAACCATGAGGTTATCCAGCAGTGTTAGCATCTGCTTAGTTAGATGCGGAATTATAGTTCAAAGGAAGTCTGATGGAGGTAGGTAACCACCTTTTCACCTATGTATATTAGTACTAACTGTAGGACAGCTGTTGAGAGTCAAAAGAATGTTTTTATTGGGAGAATTCACACACACACACAGACACACACAAGCAATCAAGCAGTCTCACGAATCACACAAGGCTAGCAAAGGTAAAGAAGAGAAAGGTTGGATAGCAAGAATTTGGGGGTGAAGTGGGAAGTGGGTGATGATTACCACTACAGATGTGGGGGATCAAAGTGAGATGACTCAAACATGAGTTTGATAGTAGCCCAGGGCACAAGAAGCAGACAGCAAATGGACAAAGTGACAAGCATATGTGTGTCCTAGGTGCTACAAATTGTAAGCCTTGGAGATAGGGTTTAAATACCCTTTTTCAGCCCTGAAGGGGAATGTGCTAATTGTTCTCTGAAATTTGTGAAACATAAAAAATTTGAAACTGCCAACAATCCAGGAAAATGGTTAACTTATAGATAATGAAAGAAAGAGAGGGAAATCAATTATGGATTTATATAATAAAGATGAAATGGTGGTGGATAATGAGGAGATACTGAACATTTTCCACAGGTATTATGCTGATCCATTGATTATGTTGATCTATTTATTATGCTGATCTATTCTTACTTGACAGAAGATTGAAGAGTATTTAAATAAATGTGACCTCAATCTCCATAATGAACATGAACATACAATTGAAACCAGAATTATTTCTGTTGAGTATACTTAATTTATTATTATTATTATTATTATTATTATTATTATTATTATTATTATTATTATTTTCTATCCCACCTCTCCACATGGATCGAGGCGGCGAACAACATGAAATACATTAAATACATTAAAAGACGTTAAAAACATACCCAATCCTCCCCACCCACCAACCCACCTAAACCAACCCCTTAAAACACACAACAATTAACAGTCCATATACTGTTCATATACTGAGATATTAAATTATAGACTTTTATATTATATGATTATAGCAGCTAGATTACTGCATGCTCAAAATTGGAAAAAGAGATACCAACAATGAAGAACTGAATGTTGAAGATATTGAAAATGAATAACATGGACAAATTGTCAATAATTAATAAATGAAAGTCTAAAGATAAATCTAAAGGATTGGGAATCATTTTTCAAACTTTATTTTTAAAAAGGAGGGATAGCACTGGTGGGTTTTGAATATTAGATATTCTGTATATAATAGCTAGGAGATTAACCTAGATCAAGTTTAAAATAAAAAGAGAACATTATTTATAGTTGAATGTTCAGACTGATGGGTGGAAAATCATATGTTAATCTGTTCTTTTTTCTGGGGAAGGAATAAGGAGGGCTATAGTTTGATGTTTTGTGTTAGATATATTATAGAGTATTATGTATTGTGTTGGATATATTGTAGAGTATTGCGTATTGTAAAATTTGTCGCCTGTAAAAACTATAAAAATAATATTTACACTTCCACATAATATTTACATTTCAGCAATTACAGCACTTAGATACTAGTTTAACTATCATAATTCCATTCTAGTTTGGGGACGTGATTAGATTTCTCAATTAAAGATCCCTAACACTGTAGTTCAGGAGAATGAACTGGAAAATTCTAAATTCCAGTGGGAGTATTCCACAGGATGAAACTATGGCAATTAAAGTGGTATCAAAGTGCTATAATTGCATGGTGTAGATGACACTGGGAGTATAGGAGGCTGCCTGATACCAGGTCAGCCTTTTTGACATCAAGTGTAGTGATGGTGTGTTATTTCTCTCATCATCAGTGTTGTCCTTTTTGATTGGTTATGGCTCTCAGTATCATAATGTGGAAAACTTTCTCATTGCCCACTATCTGATGCATTTGGCTGGAGATGTCGAAGTTTATATATAGGACCTTCTTGTATGGAAAGATAGAACAACTTATTTCCAAGCTGAGTATTTTTGCACATGTGTAAGTCACCAAATTCTTTTGCCCTATTGTCTCCATTAACCTGCCAAGTTGTTCTTTAAAAAATGTCCATATTTAAACTTGAGATATAAAGAATACTCATAAGCATTCTTATCCTTAACAAGGAAGTGGATCCCATTTTGTGAAAATCTGTTTGCCTTTTCCCCCAAATGAATGCAAAAACAATTCTTGTGAAAAATTGTCTATTTTCACTGATACCTTATTTTCTCTGCAAAATATGCTCTTTCTGTGTGAAAATATTAGGTTTGAATTAATTCTTTATAAAAGTGCAAAAAAATAGAAATGTTGTCACAGTTTTGCCTCGTGGAGAGAACAACCTTTGAAATTATTTGTATTGCCAGGTTTACATCTCATATCTGAACATACAACCTTGGACATATTGTTAGAAAAACACATCTTTCTAAAACCAAAATATTAATATTATAGTAAAGTGTTCATTAATTTGGAGGAATTTTTTTTCAGCCAAGAACTGGATTGTAAAATTTAGAGACATGAAAATTCCAAAGAAGAACTAGTTTGGCCACATCAGAATTCTCGAAGCCTGAATACCCCAGACATGCCTACTTTTGTACACAAAGCAAGTGTTCTCTCACTAAGCTACAATCCCTCAGGGGCTCCCATATAAATTGAAGATAGCAATTCTGTGACACATGCTAACATTTCATATTGTGGGGTCAATTCTGAAAAAAGTAATAGAACTTGGGAGAGGGTTTTCTGAAAAGAAAACAGCTTTTAAAATAAGACCAGCAACAAAATTTTGTTGTATGAAGTGTTTCTGTTCATATTCCAGTTAGCTATTCATCAAGCCATTGCATTTCTCCCTTCATGAATTCATTTTGGATCTCCAATAGTCTAACAGCATTTCATAGACACTGAACATACTGAGTTCTCATTTGGGTAGTGTTAAGGGAAGAATGATAAAGTCATAGAATAATAGAATTGGAAGAGACCCCAGGGTTCATCTAATCCAACCCCCTCCCATGCAGGAACACACATCAAAGCACGCCCAACAGATGGCCATCCAGCCTCTGCTTAAAAACCACCAAAGAAGGAAACTCTACCACACTTCGAGGCAGCATATTCCACTACGGACAGTTCTGACTGTCAGGAAGTTCTTCCTGAGGTTTAGGTGGAATCTCTTTTCCTGCGATTTGAAAGCATTGCTCCTTGTCCTAGACCCTTTCCACAGCTTACCTTTTTTCAGCGCTGCGGTGCGGGAATCACGTGAGCAGCCTCCAGCAAGAGGTTCTTGTGTCCCTGCTGCTTCAGCTCCACACGAACTGCCTGCTCCCGAGCAGGTAGTGTGAGAGCTCCCCCTCTTCCTTCCACAGTGAAGCCTGGGAGTTTCCCAGGCTGCACTGGGGCAGGAAGCACGACTGCCATGGCTCTGGAGGCTCCACACCTACAGCAAGTGTGCATGGGGCCCTGGAGCAATGCGCACCATATTCAGCTGAAAGCCAAAAATAAAAAAAAGTGCACGAGCAGTGCCTGCCCTACCCTGGAGCGCCGTGCAATTGTGAGGGCATCGTGCAGATCACTCCTCACAATCGCGTGACACTCCAGGCACCCTTTCACATGGCAAATGCCATGCGAAAAGGGCCCTAGTCTCTGAAGCAGTGGAAAACAAGCCTATTCCCTTTTCAATGAGACATGCCTTCATATATTTATACATGGCTATCACGTCCCCTCTTAACTTTCTCTTCTGCAGACTAAACATACTCAGCTCCCTAAGCCACTCTTTATAGATCTCCCTTTTTTTCTACAGACTTTTCATACTTCTGTAAACCTTGATGTTCTCTCAACCAGCTGATAACCTGCTTGTTCTGCATGAGTGTAGCTGTTTGTGTTAGAAAAGCAACAGTACACTCAGACTGACCATTAGAAATAGAGACACTGATATAATCCACCCATTAAACCCTTTACAAATGCCAGTGCAGCCCCATGTGAATAAAATAATTTTTTCTTTCAATTGCAAAGCACAATTATGAGGGGGGGAAAGGGGAAAAATATAATTGAAAATTAAGCATCTGTTAATGAGATAGCAATCTATTGCCTTGATACTGAGATCAAGCTATATGTTACTAAACCAGCCTGTTAAATCCTTACTTATACAAACATATCAAAAGAAAAAAGTATCTTTAATAAAGTAAAAAAGATAAATGGAAAAACTATCAAATGGCTTGTGATACAGCATACCACTGACCACCATGCGTTTGTGGTTTACTGCATCTTTCCACTCATCTTTACTTTTATACACACAAATGGCATTTTGAAAACCACCTATTCTAGTGGGATCAATTCCTTGTGTGATACATTTCCTTAAAAATTGCTGTGCTCCAGCATTAAATACACACACACACATACACACGCACACACATACAATGTGCTTCAGATTTTATATTGCAGTCACCTGTTTTGCAAATCCTTCTGTTCAATCAGATACTGTGACCAGCACAATTCACTGTTACAAGAACTACAGTCAACCCCTAAAAATGGCTTTTATGTGTTAAAAATAGTGGTATGATGCCATCTACCTGTTAGTTTTAAAAATTACCAGGTGAGACAGAACAATAAGGAGTTTTGTAGTGCCTCAAAAAACAATTAAGGCTGTAATTCTGTGTCAACTTACCTGGGAACAAGTCTCATTCAAATCAATAGGAACCATTTCTCTGTGGATACTTAAAAGATTGTGCTGTAAATGTATTATGCCAGGATCTGTCAAAATCAAAAGCCTCCTGCCTTGTTGCAGAAGTGAAGATGTCAAACAAACATACACCAATAATGAAGATTTTATGTGTGCACATGTAAATGAAAAGGTACGAATCTACAACTGCAGCTCCGTAATTTATTTATTATTTGCTTGATTTGTATCTCACCTTTGTTGACAGTATTCCTGATTGCCTACAAAGAAGTTTGTGCAAGCATGTGCAAAATATTTGTACTCTCAGTAAGCAAAGAAAAAAAATTAAAATGCAGATTTAAATTCTATTTGTTATTTTCAAGCCAGTGGTGAGAGAAAGAAGCAAGAAGATGCAACATCATACCCTCATAACTGAAAACTGAGCACATGTATGTGGACAAGCAACATCAGGGTATGATCAAGATGGCAAAAGTCATTAATGAGGAATAACACACAAATCAGAAAAGGCTGCAGCAGTTTGGTTTTGCCCTAGTCTACAGATAAGGGCAAGATTCTTCCCCTTCCTCTCACCCCGCTCCCCCTCCCCTGATGAATTAATTAATGCAAACTACCTTTGCACCTGAGGTTTTGCAATTTGTAGCAATAGAAGTAAGCCGGGGCTGAAGGGAGAAAGGAGGAGGAGAGGAGAGGAGAGTAAGTAGATGAAAAAGTAGGCCTGCAGATGTTACCCTAAGGAAGGGATGTTGAGGTCCACCCTCAATGCCAGTGCCTCCTTAAAACTTAAGGGAATTGTAGTTCAAAGGAGACCTATGAAAGGAGTGTAACAGCAGGATCTTTTCACTTATGTATACTAGTACTAACTGGTAGACAAAGGTGAAAAGATTAAACAAAGTATTTTATTTAAATTGACAAGCATGCAAGAAATCAGATATTGTTAAGAATCATACATTGCTATTGGAAAGTAAGTCAGGAAAGTTGGATAAAAAAAAGATTTTAGGGATGGAAAGGGTGATAGTTACCAGTCTTGAAGAAGCAGATTATAGTGGAGGGGCTCAGGCAGCATTTGAGGTTAGCACTGAGGAACAGCAGTCTGGGGCACTGTAGATCATGTACTACGTTCTACGTACTACCTTCTACATTCTACAATTGGCTGCGGGCAAAGCTAGGATTTTTATGACCTATTTCATACCTTGAAGGGGTGTGTTGACAAGGCTGTAACGGCTTTCCTACTGGACTGAGAAAGGGGTCCAGAATGGGCTTGGTTGCTTTAACTCTGGAGTGACAAAACATTGATGGGATTCTTGACGATCTCTTAATGTTCAGTTAGGTAGGATGTATAGGGAAGATCTCTGTAGCATAGGATCCAGGGATAGTCTCTGATTGCTTTATCTGGGCTGTTTGTCTTCCATTGTGTTCAAAAATGCAAAGAACCTGATGCGGTGAAGAGATTAGTACAAACCTATCAGAATCAAGGTTTTCCACATAATCCTATTTGGACTTTCTCCAGTCAGTGTGACCCTCATCATGTTCTCTGGTCATTAATAAGTCCAATTTAAGTCACATGTGTTGTAGGAAGGATGATAAGATAACAAGGAGAATTATTTGAGATTGTCAAATTGGAAAAGTCAGGGAGCTTTATTGTGAAGCAAGACACTTCTTAAAACGGGAGTGTGAAAATGTGGCCTGTGGACTGCATGTGGACCCCAGTTCTGTTTGTGAGCCACTCCCAAGGCAACTCAACATCTTCAAAAATGGGGGGAGCTTTTCTTAAAACACCCTCCGCATCCTGGAGGGAAAACAGGAACAACATAGTCATATTTTTGCCCAGTCACAAGCCATTTTAGTAGCAACAGGGCCCTTTCTCCAACTAGTTTACTTTCAAGTTTTGAAAAGTCATCTCTTGGCCTAAAATAGCCTGCATGTAGAATATTTGTCCTCTCTACCTATTTTGAGCAATTCTTGAGAGCTAATGCAACCTCTAGACCTGTGGTAATTCCACAATATGCTGTAAAGGGAAAATTCCCTAGTTTATAGCTGCTGGCACTGGTATACCAGATCCCAGACCATGATGTTCCAGGAAGAAGACAGTCTCTGCCAATGGTGAGGTCAGGCTCAGGAGGTGCAAAAATTGTCACAAACATGGAGGCCTCAGGTTCAAGGTGTCAATCTGGCAAACTCTGAGGTCTCAAGCTTTTCTGGCTTGGCATATCAGTTCTGCCCTGCTTTGACCTGCTCATCATTGTTCTTCTCCTGTCTAAATAGCAAATTTCAGAAGGATAGGAAATGAACCTCTGCTAACCAGTCATTTCTCTCCCCCCTCCCTTCAATATTAGCAGTAGTGGCCCCTGTGGCAGGGTAGGCATGGAGCTGCACATACAAAACAATTGTGCTGCATGCCTAACATGGATAATCTCAGCCAGTTTCACATTGCTTGCTGCTTTGGCATAGTTCCCTTACTGCTACCACTGCTACTCCTACTGTTACTATTTAAAAGGGGTTCACTGGATGGGCTCAGCAAACCAGGAATCATTTAAATCATAGTCATGATAAAATCATGACATGTAACCAATCAGATCTGATGATGTGACAAGAGCACTGAAGGTCAAGAAAATCTTTACAAGACTTTTACTCTCCAGGTTCAACTAGATGTTCAGAGTAATGTGTACAATGGAGGTTTGGGAGAGCGATGGCTCTTTTTTCTTAGCCGCAGGACTGGATGGTTCCCAGGAGTTCTCCATCTTGCCCCTAGGCCACTGATTGGCAGTTGGGTGTGCCCAATGCCTGAAGCTATGGTTTCACATGGGGGCAGGGTCATGGCACAAGAAGGTTCTGGACTCCACCTTCTACTATGAACAAAAAATTTTGTATACTGGCATAACAGAATCCCAAAAGTATTCTGGCCATTATCTGCCAGTATTGTAGAGCCAGACCCAGCTGTATTCATGGATACATATTTCTGAATAACTATTTGGTTTAGAAAATGGGTGGATAAACGCCTTGAGATATATATCCTCATTTAACCCCCGCCACCACCATTCTAGTTAATGAACAATGAATGATTGAATCAGGATGGGGAGCATTAGCCCAGTTGCCTCAATTGCACAGTCACATTGTCAGTGGTTTTGCCCCCTTCCAAAAAGACTATGCAAAACACACAGTAAAAGGTGTTTTGTTTTATGAGAGCACATACGTCTATGAAAAACTCAGCTTGTCTCAGCTGAGTATTAATTTTTACTACCCGGACGGTAAGTCAGTGGAACGTGCTACAAGGCTTTCAGGTAATGGGCATTTTAGTAGACATTCATTCTCTTGTATCTAATGCTTACAGCTAAACTACAACCAGGGCCAGGAATCAGGCTTTTTGTGCCTTGACAGGGTTACAGTCACTATGGAAACCAGTCCCTTCATATCTTTGCATTTGGTACATCTGTCTTATTCTGTCTGCAGCTCTCAAAGAGGAAACCTGCTGTGATATAACACAGGATAATAAGGAGAAATAAACAGAGGAGGAGATGAGAATCTGGACCAGATACGGGAAGAGGAAAATTCCATGAAACTTTTGCAGAACCGTGGCACAGCTTATCATTTCTCCTGACACTCATACAGAGTGGGGGACCTTTTCTCCTCTCAGGTGTCAAACTGTCACTTTGCTTAAGATTATTATATTTTTTAGAAAAGATATCTTTAGGAGTAGGAAGACTGAGATTGTCTTTTTGTTATGCTTTGTTTCCTATTACCTTCCATCAAACAAAGCCACAATAATAGATGAGAGTTTTAGTCAGGAAATTTATGAGAAAGTACAGGAAAGTAAAAACAGCATTTACCATTTGTGTATACAGCACTTCATGATATCAAAGCATTGTGGAAATATTAATTAATTAAGACTTTCAAGCAGTCTTTTGAAGCAACTAGCAAGGATTTACAAATGGGAAATACAATGTAATTTAACACAGTCTCATCCAGTCGGTGTGGTGTATTGGTTTGAGCATTGTACTATGACTCTACTACCAGGCCATAAGCCCCCATGCTTTGATATGGTTTAATTGGCAAATATTAACTGGCATAAATATAAATTATACTCTGCTATGGCTGCATGGCCATGCTGGCTAAGAGGACAAGCAGGCTGAATTCATGCACTGTAGAATTAGATCAGGGAAGACCTCAAGGAATGGCCAGGTCAATGTCAGGAAATCACCAGGGAAATTCCAGCAATAGAGAACTTATAGTTAGTTTTCAATGACTCAAACTTTAGAGACAATAGTGCCTGCGATGTTCCCACAGGAGAGCTAATTATCTTAGTCCCTTTTCCTCTGATCACTGAACTTCTCTTTTGTCCTATGGAATCCTGGGGTTTGCACTTTAGGGAGGGGCATTTAGAATTCTCAGCCAGAGAGCTCTTTGACCTCAGTAAATTATAAACCCCAGAATTCAACAGGATGTTGAAAGTGGAATAATAGCACCATAACGGTGTAGTGCAGAAAGGCCCTAAAATTCTTCTTTCCAGGATTTTCCAAAAATTGTCTGGCTATTTTGTTTTGATGTTATTTTATCTTAATAAAAAAAAAAAAGTCTGGCTATTTTGAATATTTTTTCCATACCTGGTGTTGAGAGTCACAAAAATGGCCCCAGGGCTGAATTTCACTGAGCCCTACTATAAGAGACCCGCTCCCTCCACTGCAGGGTGCTTCCTCTGTTCATATGATGTGTCTTCTGTGAATTCATCTCTAATGTTTATTTTAAAAACTGCACATTCCAAATACTTTCTGCATCAAGCTCTGAGTCCACTTATATGCTATGTTCAAGGTGAATGTGAAAAGTTTTCAGTCCCAGTGTTGTTTTGTTTCTCCAAATCCCACATGCTTGATTGCAAGATTTTTTTTAAAACTGTCTCATGAAAATTTGCACACATTTTCTGTAATATGTACAGTTATGCACTTTTCCTAATTTGTAAAGTTTGTAAAAATTTCCCCATTAATTAAAATGCCTTCTTGAATAGTTTACAGCGGTAAGCATTTCAGTCATTCACGATTTTTAAGGAAAAAATGAATTTTGCGCATATGAAGCAGCCAACAAGCTTCAATAATATGTGAATTTCTGAGGAAAGGTGTATTTTTTTCCCCAGTAGGTCCCATGATATGTGAAATGGGTATTCTAATGACTGTCTCAAAACCACCAAAGTTGTTGGTCTGTTCCCGGCTTTCAATAGCAAGCATATTTATTTTGTAAAGTCCTAAGTATACACTAAGAGGCAATGAACAGGATCAATAAACCCAATTGATAATCTGTGCTCCTGCTGTTCAGATTGTTTTTTAAAAATCTTATTTTAAATAGTTTGAATGGTCCTTTTAATTGCACTTTGTATTACATTGGCTTCATTAGCTGCCTTTGAGGTCCATTCTGCTGACTGAACATGGGCTAAACATGACTGAATGAAACTGAGAAATGAATAAGCAACACTAAAGTGCTATCCTACCCTCACCAAGCTCTCATAGTGCTCTTTCATTTGGGTTGCAGGACTGGAAAATGCTTGCCTCTTGGAGACCCATTGAATGCTTGCTTGCAGAAGAGCGTACATTATTCAGTGATAGAGGCATGATCTTTGAGGAAAGAGAGGCTCTTTTATTTGTATGAATTTGTGTAGGGAGCTGGTACCTAATCTCTTCATTCTCCTCTCTCTCTCTCTCCTGCTGTTCCTCTTTGCTTCTCATAAGGAAATTGTATAAGAATTAATCCCCCACTCCTAAAGTAGTAATTATACAGACTATAGCTTTCTCACCTTTCATGGTACATCCTTAGTTGCTACTATCTTTGATCATTATTTTGTGCACATTGCTGTGTGATATGCATATGCATATTTTGCTTTACACATTTTAAAGATTATTCTGTATGTGTAACAGTCTTCATGTTGGCATCACCCATAGCAGCCACATTGGACTCCAGGTAATGTGATTTTCAAAGTGTAGTGACCAACTCATCATAAAGGGAAATTTGTTGTTGTTGTGTGCCTTCCCAACTTCATGGCAACCATAAGGTGAACCTCTTATGGGGTTTTCATGGAAAGAGTTTTTCAGAGGGAGTTTTGTGATTGCTTTCTTCTGAGGCTAAGAGAATACAACTTGACCAAGGTCGTCCAGTGAGTTTCTATGACTAAGCAAGGATTCAAACCCTAGTTTCCAGAATCATAGTCCAAAATTCAAACCACTACACTACATTCCAGAGTTAAAAGGAAATAACTTTGCGTAATTCTATAATAATTTCTTATTTCCCAGAAAGTCTGTTTTGCTTTTATTTTATTTTATATTTTATTCTATTTATTTTATTTTTGAGGGGAGGTTTAGTGAATGGTCTCACAAAAAAAAGGTAAATATGTACAACCCATGAAATTCCTTTGGCATTCTATGAACTTCTTGTGATATATTTCATTCTGTTTACAATAATGAAAGATGCTCATCTCATCTTGGCTTTTCCTCCTTCTCAACTTCTTCCATGTGCTCTCTTGATCATTCAGTCTCTTTCTTTGCAAGTGCAGGTATGCCTGAAGATGTCATGGTATGTTCTAGAAACTGCCTTTGAGTCTTAGTATCTCTTGTCCCCATCCAACCTGCTATGAGCTACTTACCTTCCTCATCTCCAGTACACTGATACCAGTTTAATGTATTATCCTGTTTTTAATAACCAATAGTAAAATAATGGTGGCCAAGTAAGCAAATAACAGCAACAGAAACAACAACAACATGCAGGTTTTTACTTGCTCAGGCTTACTTTTAAATTGTCTGTAAGATATTCAGTGTTAGCAAGATAGCACATCATTCACACAGATGATGAAGCTTTTTGCATGGGACATACAGACCATCCAGCCACATTGAAACAAGATGTCAGACATATACACATGCCTTGTAAATACATGTTTTCCTTTTTTTAATAACAAATCAAAATTCTTTGAATATTTGAAGGGGTGCCATTTACATTGAGCAAGTTTGTTTTCTGGGTGTTCCAGAGACAGGACATGAATCAATATATTCAAAATGCAAGAAAAAAAGAATTCTACTTAAACATTAGGAAGAACTTCTTGATGGTAGGAGCTGTGTAACTGTATCAGAGATTATTGGAGTCTCCTTTGAGACCCTTTAAGCAGAATTTGGATGGCCATCTCTCAGGAATGCTTTAGTTGTACATTCCTGTTTAGAAGGAGGTTAGACTAGATCACCCTTGCAGTCCCTTCCAACTCTATTATTCAACGCATGTGGGGGGTTTTACAGAATCACCATCATCATTAAATCCATGTCTGGCACCACTTTTTTTTAAAATGTTTTTATTGAATTTTTCTAATGAGAAAGAAAAGAAAGAAAACAAAGGGGGAAAAAGCTACACATATAAACAGATCCATATGAGATAAATAGGATATAGGGTATCCATACATATATACAATAAGTCAAAAGAACACATGCCTCTTAATATCCTAACACTAGCCTCAGAAAGTCTGGCACCACTTTTTAACAAGGATATAGACAAATTAGAGTTAGAATTAAGATGAGTATAGACAATTTAGTAGATGGAAATGGAGACACAATGGCAACAGAGCTTATGTTTCAACTTGAATTCCAACTCAGTTGGAATTCAGTGGTGCAATTCTAGGTATGCTTTTCCTCCTTATGAACCTAATCTAAATATTAGCTGTTTATCAAAAGTATTCTGCAACAGTTTTTTAATAATAAACATTCCCATGCTTCACTGATGTTGGCAGCTAATCTATTTTTCCTCTTTCTGCATCCAAAAGAAACACAAGAACAATTGAAACACCAGTATTAACTATATGAGCAAATGCTGGAACTGTCCAAAACTGGAAATCTAACATTCTTTGTCACTGCTGAAGAAACAGTGAAAAGTCTGGATGTGATTTCATTATTTAACCAGGTGTTGTTTAAAGTAATTAGCTCAACGCACAGGTGCCGAAGAAATCTCACCAAGAAAATCCATCCCTACCATTGGACATACCATGTAGCCCCATTGTGGGAAGCAAATGATCCACAGCTGCAGTTAGCTCCTGCAGTGCAATTTTGCAGATTCCACCATCCTCACTGTGAATCCCTGGTGGTAACCCTAGACTACCATCCATGCCACTGAAATCACCATGCTATATCACGCTACATTCCCACTACATCAAGAAGGCAACTGGCCTGTCTGCCATTCAGGCCATTTCTGCATGGCAGCACTCTCCCACATTGTCCTGAGGCAATCCTAACTCCACTTCTGCTGGGATTGCCATGGGTCTCTAGCTCTCCTCTCTGCATGCCAATGGCTGTCTATGAAAGGAAGCATGGGGAACCCAACCCTTCTTTTTGCACTGCAGCCATCCTCTTCCCTTTGCTACAGCAAGGATGGAAGTACATGTTTGTGCTTCTGTCTTTGCTGCATGTCAGGGAAGGATGGGAGAGCCACACATTCATGGTCGCCTAACAGATTTTATCTGTTTAGCGAATACTCAATGAGCACGAACCTTGGGAACCAAATGGCAGTGGGATGGCAGCAACGTCATGCAGAAGTACAACTGTTTAACTGCTGCCATCCCGTCCCTCTAGTGGGACACACCGTCATGCACAAATGGACTCAGTCTCTTGAATCTCTTTGGTGCAGAAAGACACTCTAACATCTTTCTCTATGGTGAGTCATTACAGCTACTGTCATATTTCAGTGGGAACTGCAGCAGTTACAAATTCTGCATCCGAGTTGACTGGTAGAACAGCCTCCAGTGGGTTCTAGAATGGTCCAATGCCTTGAAAAATCCCTCACCTGATGTATTTCCTCCACCTGACATTCACACTCTATGTAAATGCATGGAAGAGGGGAGGAGGATAAATATCACACCCATGCTGAGGGTACAGGTTCAGCATAACCTTGTTGCCACTTGCACATTTTTGCACCAAATCTGTAAAACTATACCTGTATACAGATGCTATGACTGTGAAATTGTGTTCAGATCATGGTCTGGATCCTCATGTGAAGGGGAGCTAAAAATGTTTGCTAGAAGTAATACTTTAAAAACTTGCTAAAATTAATGCCATTAACAGTGCTATTTTAGTAGTTTTCTATTGCATAGCAAAGATTCACTATTCATGCTAGTTTCTGAAACTGCATAGGTAAAAATTTGTGTTGCATGCCACCAATTTTGTGCAAATGGGCATTTGTGTGAGCATATGCATAAATTGGGTCATTGGACACAAATTATACAATTTTGGAGACTGAAAAAATGACCCCCCATTTATATAATTCGAATGCAATATGATCTTGAGTAACTAAGTTCATAACTCTCAGATCTCACTGACTAAATCATAACTCTTCCTGGAAGCTTTTATGTATTCAAGTAATCATAGCCATCACAGGTTTATCCTGCCACTGTGTATTGTAATTAATATGCTAACAGGTTTTCAGAAACATACATTACTTAATGCTTGATGTGATAAATAGGATGAAATAGCCCTCATAAAATGTGCTTTGTATGCATCACATGGAAATATTTACCACAGAATCAAAACTCTACGCAAGACCAATGGCTCAGAAGATTGCTAATGGAATAGACAACTTTTCATGGTTATGTTCAAGCACTGAATTTTGAACAGGTATTTTTAAATGCCCTCTAAAATGGCTTTAAATTTCAATTTAGATGAAGCTTCCCTCCTTGTTCTCATGCCTTAGCCTAAATTACAGAGCAATTCTAAAGTTGTGGGGAATAGAAAAGTGAAACATTTCTCAGGCTCAATTTCAATCTGTGTTTTCTTCTTGTCTTTGTTTCAGCCAAGTTGTAAGATGTTACGACTTTTTTTCTTCTACTGAAATCCATGCAATTATAAAACACATTTTTCTAATAATATTCACATCCACTAGCACAGTTTCCCTAATTTATGCAACTTTTCTCCACTAACTAAAGAATGTCTTTACATATTTTTTTTCAGTTATGAGAGCTTTAGCCATTGCATTTAAAAATATGTGCACTGTTTGGTACATACTGTGGTTCTCAGAAATGCCCCCAAATCCTGACAAACATGTAAATGCTCAATATTAGATGCCCATTTTCTCACAAGTCTAGAAGGATGCAAAAATGCTACTTTTACTGAGACTGTTGAGCTGAATGAAATTGGTTTCCTTTCCTGATGGGGAAGAGGAGTTTGATTGTTAGAGGAATCACACTTCTTAAGCCCTGCCAGCCAGGGTAGAAAGCTTGTGTTGGTGGGAAATTTATGAATTTTCTATCTGCCAAATTCAATCTCTTTTTAAAATTATCCTTCTGCCTCTCCCTGCAAATAGCGTTAGAAAAAAAACACAATAGCAGCTAGCATTTCTGTCAGGATTTTGAAAGGATAAGGGGACAAAGTTGTCTTCATTCTATCATGAGTGTGCCTCTTCTTAACAGAAACACCACTGGCAGTATATAAAGTGCGCTCCTTCTGGAGCATACACATCAGGTCGGTCCTAAAACTGCACTTCTACAACATTTTACAATAGGAATGCAAACCTTTACTTCTTTCCTTACCACAAGCAAAAGAAAAAGAGTTCAAAGATTTCTTCTCAGTTGTGTAAGATTATGAGAGCTTGGATGCACTTATCAATGTTTTTTTTTTCCTGCTTTTTGGGACTTATGAAAAGATTAATTTTTTTGCATGAACTTTGGCTAGCATACCATCCAATAGCTATAGATGCCTGACTGATAATACTGTAATTATACCAATTCATGTTTATGGTCATTGCACGATGACATCAACCAAGTGTCCCTTGAATCCTGCCTTTGAATCCTCACAGCTTCCCCTCCCAACACAGTCATTCTGGAAGTGCTGGAGAACAGGGTGGTGATTAATGATGTGTCCAGCCAACCTGGGCAGAGGGCATGCTGAGACAGACAGCTATGATAGGATTCTGACATGACCCCCAGAAGGGTCTTTGCAACTGTCTGTCTCAGAGTGTCCTGTGACCAGAAAAGGGCTGGACATGTCATTACTCATTGCCCTTCTCTCCAGTGTGATGGAAATGACTGTTTGGGAGCAGGCTGCAAGGATTCAATGGTAGGATTTTGGAGGTTAACATCAGAACACACCTTAGCTAGGTCTCCATAGCTACATTCCCTAGTTTAGGAGCTCTGTCTATGTTTTTGCTGTTGATGTTGCTGCTTAACAAAGTGCTAGTTATTTGCTGTTGAAATAAAAAATTTAGCTGTTGATCACAATTTTTTCAGAGGGGTTGTCTCAGGAGAGTCTTTTTAAACAAAGTTTGAGAAAATCCATGCATATGTTTTACATTCCTACCTTATAGTCTGTCAGAAGCTGAAGAGCTGTGGGATTGTAACCTATAACTTCATCTAAAACTTAGAAAGTGTTAACTGAAACCAGCTGCAGATTTCTTCACTGCTACAATAACAATGGCAATGGCGATGTTGTTAAAAAGTTATTTCAGATTTTAATGACTGTTCTCATTCATCCTTTGTTACAAAGCAGCTACGGTGTACTGGTATACCATCTTTCAATGGGCAATCATCTCTTTAGTAGTTAGCATCCTCCCCAAACATCAGGTAAAAATCCGGGGAAAGTGGTCATGAGGTTGCTCCAACCATTTCAAATCAGGAAGCATGAGCATCAAAGCAGCCTACAGAACTATGGGAGTTAGGTATAATAGAGGGGAGAGAGTCTAAACACACAGTGCCTTCATCCACCATACAACAATAAACTCAAAATTGCCACCAACAGACTTTCCAAAGAAACTAGAGTGTGATGAGAATGACGCAGGACAATGGGAGCCTATTAGAAGAAAATGGATGAATTTGGAAGAGATTATGGCACAGGATTAAAACAGCCCTCCATAGAATTCTATGCTCCAGCCTCACTGTGTTGTGGAAGTGATTCTGAGCTCTTAAAGGTCTATATTAACAAAGGATAAGCTCTGTTAGATTCTATCAAGGTGGCAAAGCTTTGAAAACAGGCGTCCAAGAACTGGCCTAGCTAATTATGGACAAGACCATCACCAGAAAGATGGCCAAAGCAACTATGAACCCACCAATGGTGTGGAGTGGCTCATTAGCAGAGAGATCACACACATGAGTGAATCATGGATCTTCAAAATATTCAAGGTACAATTAGAGGGGAGGGGAGGGAAGGGAAAGGAAGGGATTATCAAGGATAAAACCAAAACCACTATCAGTCTTAATGTAAATTACTTCCTTATCTCTATTTTTGCTTTTAAGAGATGAATTTTTTTAAAATAAAACACACTCTAATTTGGACTAGCTGGTACTACTGACATTTTTCAAGATTCAGCAACAAGGTGTCTCAGAACTGAGGATTCATACTGTTGGCTTCACAGCTGTTAAGCTATACTTTAAATTTTGGATTATGTATAGAAATCTTCATGTTGGAAATAACCAGAGGCAATCTAGTCCACACACTGCCCACTTGACTGAAAAAGGATCTGCAATGTAGGATGAACATATGGCCACCTTATTTCTGCTTAAATGCCTCCAGAGAAGAAAGCCTCACCACCTCTTCAGTCAGTCTATTTTACTACTGAACAGCTTGCACCTTTTTTCCTAGTACCGAACTGAAATTTGCTTCCCTGTACTCTCCATACAGTGAATTCTAGTCCTGTCATTTCCAGGACCTGTTTGCTTTTCTATTTTATCTTTAACCGAAAGAGACATATCCTCTCGCCCAACAATTAAATGGAGGGCAGAGTATTTCAGAATAAATTAACTGCAGCATCAAGCCAGGCAGTGAAAAAAAGACTTCAACAATGTGTAAAAAAGTGATCATCACTATGAAAAAGGGTGTGATACATTGATGTTCTTGGGGTTTGTATTACTGAGGCTTTTGAAAAAGTAATATTCAGACATGTTATTTGTCTCACTCATTTGTTGCACTTTGTAATGGTTTTTATTGTCTTCAAGTGGTCTATCTGGAGATCATTTAGCGTCTTTCTAGTTCAGCCCATCATTTTTAAAGGCATGCTGGGTTGTTGCCAGACCATTTCTTGAAAAAGATGGGTCTTCCTCATCTTCAGTGGAATCATCTTCTGTTCTCACACATTCCCTTTTATCCAAGCTGTTTTTGTTCCCCTGGGGAGCAATGACAAGGCAAGATTATTTCACAGGAACAATCTACTCCAGGAAAAACCAACAACAAAAAAATCAAAGACCATCCCCAGTTCTCAACTACAGTTGGCAGGTGAGACTATTTAAATGCATAATCAGTGAACTAAAATGAGCAATTCTGGAGAATAACACAGCTATCTCACAACCTCTGGAAGATAGGCATTTATTGACCTATAGACACTCTCCAAATCTTAAACAAATGCACACTTACAACAGGATATATAAGATGGATGGATAAGACCCTGTCACAAACTTAGATGCCAACTCTGTCCTCACATCTACTCTGGGAGCAGTATTACAGGGGTCAATAAAATGACCTAGTATATCAAAGGTACATTGACTTGTTATTCTTCCAATGGGATATGTGCCATCCTATGCCAACAATGCTCCTCTGCACTCTACATTGGACAAACACAACAGACTCTATACAAGAGGAAAAAATGAACACAATTCAGACATTATAAGTCATAATACCAAAATAAATGAACAAACAAGCAGTTGCAGAATATTTCAGTCTTCCTGGACATACAGTTCAGGTTTTAAAGCTCACCATCCTTGAACAAGGAAATTACAAAGGAAGACCAGAAAGAGAAAGAGCTGAATTGCACTATACTCACAAATTCCAATCCATTAGCAGAGTTATGAACAAAGACAATGGCCAAATGGCACACTGCATGTATTAATACAGCAGTCCTTGCTCCTGCGCGTATAAGAAAAGATATATTCTCAAAGAGAGTTTTAAACCCAAGAAAACTGACTTTTGGTAATCAGATTCCTTTCACACATAAGCACCAGCTGATCACTATAAAGATGTGAAAGACCTGTATCACCTCCCCCAGTCCATTGAAAACTCAGGTCAGGATTTGCATCTTTCTGGATCTTATTGCATTTCATCTCATTCCCACTCCCCCAACGGTGTAAATATGCTTCCTATCCTGAGGCCTAGATACCATTCTGTACTACATCTGAAGTAGAGGGTTTATATCCATAAAAGCTTGTGCTAAAATAAAAACCAGTTAGTCTTAGAGATGCTACTCCATTCTTTCTATGTGAAACATTCTTAGAGATGCTACTCCCCCTTCTTCCTTTTTATGCTGTGAGAGACTAACATGACTACTTCTTTGAAAACTGCCTATTTAAGGGTTATATCCAAAGTCAATATCCCAAGTTCCATGAAATATAGTGTAGGGTAAGAAAACAGGAAAAGAAGAAAAATCCTACCCCATCAGGAGTGTAGCTATGAGAGTGGGGCAAAATGGGGACATTTCCTCTCTGAATAAGAATTCTGCCCCCAATGAAATCATCCCTCAGGCCTCACATATCTGGCATTGTAGAGAAACTCATCTACACTTAGAACTCTTACGTTTGCTGTGTTCACATGTCCTTGGGAGTGTTGCCTTCCCTGTTTCTTTGGATGCCTAAACTGTATTTCTAAATGCTCAGCCAAAGTTTCATGTTAATACAAGGTTAGAAATTCGAAGCATGAAGGAAAATTTCATTGGCGGGAGGGGGCAGAATTCTCATTTGGAAGCAATGCCTCTGTTTCTCCCCCATAGCTACACACTCATATCCATCCAGCCCAGAAGTGAGCAACATAAGCGTATACTGAACTGGAGTCAGGTGAGCGAGCAGAGTACCATAGATAAAAGAGGAAGTCTTAGGCATTCTGGGCTTATAAGCCCTGTGGCTCCACCTCCACACTTCAACATCATGGTGCTACCGTATGGGCATAGAGCTGGAGTCTGCCAAAATAACATACTATCAGCAGTGCTAGCTCAAATATTCCATCAGGCTTTGGGCATTCATGGGTGTAACATCCTGTGGAGTAAGAATCTAGAACGGTACTTCCTGTGATGCAAAAATCCATAGCAAACGAACTCCCTGAGTTTTTCATCTCTTTACCCCCTTTATGCTTAACTTAAGAAATTTGCAAAAATTTCAGTGGCAGGTTTTCTACCTCTTTCAATAAAACTCAGGTGACAGATTAAATGAAGGGAGAGTTCTTTATAGTCTACGTTATTTTCCACCGTTTTTATGAGGATTTACTGACTAATGATTCTCCTCTCTCCCTCTCCCTCTCTTCTCATATTGCAAAGTACAGCTGCTTGAGGCAGTGCAATAAAAACATCATACATTTAATATGCCCTTGGCACAGCAGGTGAAGCCACAGCTGGGGAAGAGGGGGGAGCAGGAGAAAAGAGTCTGTCTCTCTAAATCACTTCAGGTGCCCATAGAACGTTTCTCAATTGTCAAAAGCAATTTTTTCATATATAAAAAAAATCCCACCTCTTTTCCACTCACAAGAGGATGAGCACTATCCACGATTCCTCTGCGCAACCTACATTAGATTTTGCTGCTCACTGGCTGTTTGGAGAGATCCATGCCCACTGATGCAATCAAGGAGCATTCAGTATATTCCTTGCTCTGTTTTCCGGTCCCATTTGGATGCTTCAGAAGAAGCAAGTGGAAATGAGCTATTGTGGAGTGGAGGGAGGTTGGGTGAGCAAAGAAGGGAGGTAGGAAAAACTGAGTTCTCGTTGTTTGTTTTCTTTTTCTTTTTTTCATTTATGCTTTGTCTGAGAAAAATAGTTCATGTCTATTCACTTCCAAGATGACACCTGTTTTCCACTTGTTTGAACAATGCCTGTTTTACATAGAAACAAACAGACAACTATCTTATTAACATGAAAATGACACTTAAAAGGAGAAATAAGGCATGTTTATACAACAAGACTGTTGGGTGGTTTTTTTTTTTATGTGTCTTTCTCTCTTTGCTTTAGGAAAAGAAAGTTTAGTCTGCAACAGTGGTGAAGCAAAGCTTGGTGATATTATTTTTTTTTTTTTGGCCCACAACATTTTTGACTAAAGGATTTAGGGAAATATAACTTTTTTAAGGTTTGGGGCTGAAGTGGATTCAGTAAAGAGATTCCAAGCTGAAGGCCAGTCTATACATGACTTGCAGCGTGCAATTCCTTCACAAACTGAACAGCAACCCCATCCATAGAGGATTGGGACTATGACACATGGAATGGAAGGATGGATCACATTTGCCTTCCATGCTGCAGGATAAAGATTCTTCCATCAATAAGAATGTCTGGCATAGGAGGGAAGTAGTGGTGGCCGTTGGTACCAATGTCAGTGGATCAGTGAATTCATTTTGGGATTCAGTGCAAACTTAAAAGAAGCTGTCCAAGGTGCTGAACCCTACCTTTATAAATAGGTGCAGCATTGCACATAGATACCTTAAAAGTCTGATTAAACATCAGAGTGGATTGCATGAAGTGGAAGCAACTACCAATCACTTGAAAGACGCTATCACTGATGCCTTTGAAATAGTTCTTCCTGGATCTTGTAACAGCCTCCAGGTGTAAACAAATGAAACACATGATAGAAGGAACATTAGGATGATAGTACAGGAGCAAGGGCAAGCTCTTCTATGTCTCTGCAATGATGCTCTACGGTTGATCAAGTCCTGTTCCTAATAGGAACTATTTATAGTATTGTAAAGGAGTCATAAAACATAACTTCAATGTCATGACTATTATGGCCCTTGAAATTTTAGTTATTTTGAACACTTCCCATACTTTGACCATGAAGGTCTTAGGAGAATTCAAAGTATCAGCTGTGATTGTGTTTGGGTGGTACCAAAATGCATAGATTTTCTACCTTGTTCATACATTTGCAGAGATGGCTGTGAATCTTCACATCATGAGAAAACATTCTTCTCTTTGTCGCATGTCTTTTCATCTTCTCCTTTGACTCTATAATTCTACCCCTCATTTCTTCCAAAGAATTCAAGGTGATCTACAAAGTTGCCCTCTCTGATTCTGCCCTACCAACAACGCTGGGAAGATAGCAGTTTAAAAAGTTGGCGTGTTTTCCTATAATTTCTGTTAATGAAAATGATGGGTCTCAGTGCCTTATCATCACCATGAAGTTTTCAAGGTAAAATGGATTCAGGAGTGATTCACCATTGTACTTTACCAGCCTGAGTAAAGTGAAGTAAAAGAGGCTCACAAAGTACTTGGGAAAAATAAATCACCAGGAACACATGACATATCAAAAGATTTTTTTCAAGCTGTAAAGATATAATCCACTCAATTTCTAATAAAATCCGCCAACAAATATGGGAAACAATACTTAACAGGCATGGTTCTTCATTCCTGTCTCTTTAGACAGTGGGATTAAGTATCCTATCTTTTTTCTGGGGTCTCATTGTCACCTTCTGGCCACCTTGGTGTCCAGCTTGTGGTAGTGGCAAAAACAGGCAGACATCAACACACCACTCACTCAGTTTTAAGTATTGGAATCTCAGGATATATTGTGAGATAAAGAGCAAGCTCTGTAATATTTATTTAAACTATTTATACTATATGCAATCATACACACACACACATACAAGCATATATCTGAGAACATTTCTTGCATTCAATTACATGCTCTGACATGTAAGGCGTCATATATTCTTTACATTACCAACTTCCAATGGTTAATATCTTTGATTATTGCCCCATGAACATGTCTAGATTGATTATCAGGTAGGAACAAGATTATAAGTATGTCACAGCCTCCTTTTCATCCATTACAGACTGCAGAGCAGTCTGATTGCTATCTCTTCTTGGTTTCTTTTAATCTCCTCTAGACTCCACCCAGCTTATCAGCTGTTCTATCTGGACCAATAAGATAAGAAATCTCTAGTAAACCTTGTTGGTGTCAACAATCCTCTTTTCCAATCAGATTATGAGAGATAATACAAACAAATCATGTTTAGTTATATCTAGGCTTCTGGGGGTCACCCATCCTGATTGCATAAGCCAGTCAACTGCATTAGTCATTACAACATCTGCTATGGACTTATTATTGGTTATGTCTGGTGGAGTTTCTATTATCTTGTTTACAACTGAGCAGGCATTCCACCCAGGATTAAGCTGTCACTGGGATCTCAATAATACACATTCATGATGTAATGTGCAAAGCTTTCTTTCTATCTTACACTCTATACGTTATATTCTATAGGTTATATTCTGTACTCTATATGTATATTCCAGGACTCAAAGTTCCAGGCCTCAGTCCAACCTGTAACAGCTCATAGATTGCAAACACTCAATATAGATTCCAGTCCCCAAGAAACGGGAAACCAGCAACTGCTGTAACTATCCAATTATTGCACTGGTCTCCCACGCAAGCAAAGTGATGCTTAATAGTTTACAACAAAGACTTCTAGTACATACGGAGACAGAAATGACAAGTGTCCAAGTTGGATTCATAAGAGTAAAAAGAACTATGGAACATACTGAAAACATTCATTTGATAATGGAATGTACCAAAAAAAATGTTAAAGCAAAGCCTTTGATTATGGACTTCTTAAGTAATTATGGTTTGTGCTAAGAGAAATTGGTGGTCACAACATCTGATTGTCCTATGCTTTGGACAAGTACTCATGAGAAAACAGTATGAAGAAATAGAAGGGTTTCTAGCTAGAAATGGATTCTGATAAGACTGCATTGTATCGCTCTACACATTTAGTTTATACACAGAACATATCACACGGAATACGGGATTAGACTTGGAGCAAGGTGGTATAAAGCATCAACAATTTAAGATATGCAGATGATACCATATTACAAAGACTTTGAATGACTCCTGATGAAAGTTAGTGAAGAAAGTACAAAAGTAAGGTTATAGTTGAATATTAAGAAAACAAAAATAACTGCAGACGATTTCCTTAAATCTCAAAAGGGTGACAAAAACATCAAAATAGTTAAAAGGTTTTCTCTACCATGGCTCAGTCATACATCAAACTGAAGACTATAGATAGGAAATCAGAAGAAGGCTAAGATTTGGAGAGGCAGCCATGAAGGAATTAGATAAAATATTTAAGTGTTAAACTAAAGTGCCAACATCAGAATCATCCATGCCATAGTGCCTCTTTTTCTATGTATCGGTGTGGAACCTGAACAGTGAAAGAAAGTAGTATTTTACACACACTATAGGATGACATGGCTCATTAGAAAAGAGGATAATCTTTGGTAAAGTGGAAGGCAGGAGCTATTTCTTGTTTGTGCATTGATCAGAAATGTTCAAGGGCTTTGCTCATCAGTGGGAAAATGATTTCATCTGTGCCTAAAAAGAACTCATGTGGGTGTTAGGATACTTGAATCTTCAAGCTTTCATGGAATCTAATTGATTAAGAGTGCTTACCTGAACAATGGCAATTTCTTCCTATGCAACTTAACATAGCTTTGTTAGTTTGTCCCCTTGGATCCATTAAAATTCAGAAAAAATTATGTGTTAGCCCTATACTGGTAATAAACTACCTGCAAAGTAGTTAATAAGTAACTTTTCTTTAGAAAAGAATATTTTTACTTGATTGCACATAAAATGGCATCCAGATTCTAGTTGCTGTTTTTCTGATAGGTTTGTTTCTTCTGAGGCATAATAATGACTAGATTTGGCCATGACAATTTATGTCTGTGTAAAATTCTACAATGTCAGCTTAAGGCACTGTTGTTGTTGTTGTTGTTGTTGTTGTTGTTGTTGTTGTTGTTGTTTTGGACTGCTGTACATGAGACAGAAGAGAATGCCATCACCATCATCAGAGAAAGCTGCCCTGTTGGCTATAGAGCAGCTTCAGATATAGCAGTGCAGCTCTCTCTTTTGGCAAAAATGACTTCCATCATCATGGGACCCATGACTATTTTACCTTTGTTGTTGCACCGATAGTGCTACCACCAGTGCCAGCAATTACACCAGTCAATAGAACCACAGCATGATATTAGAATCACATGGAACGACATTAGTTTTTGCAACAGCAGAACACAGTAGATAAATAGCTTTGATGAAGCAAATCAGAAAGACTTGTTAAAGGACAACTAACATTATGCTCTGGGGAGATATGTGTGTGTGTGTGTGTGTGTGTGTGTATGCACATACATTCCAGAGGAGCTACAGCACGTCTGTCAACCTTTTCAATGCAATTGCCTCTACAATAATATCTTACATAACTTTTATTCATCAACAGATTGATGGAGGCAGTGCTGAGTCCGAGAATAACCCTGACAATAAAATTACTGTGTCACACTATTATTAGCTCCACAATCAGTCAAATGCTCACCCTTTTTTCCTAGCAAAGAAATGTGAGCACTGATATCTTGTCATAAATGTATAAACGGTGCCAATACATGGTCATTTCAATCATACCTAGAAATTTCATATTTGATTTAGTTGCTGTGAAGTTAGAGTTACTGGGATAGGAGACTCTTTCCTTCTTTCTTCCCTTCCCCAATATCAGTCACGATTCTAATTTGTAAGAGGTTCATCAATCAGTCACAATTCTGCTTTGTAAAAGGTATGCCATTTCTTTTTGTTTCCTTCAAGGTCAAGACAAAAGAAAGGAGAGAGGTGGATTGCTCACTTAATTAGAGCCAACTTTGTAAAGAATTGGTTGACACACTGTAGTCAGAGCTTCATTTCAGACTAGAATAGTCGGGTATATTCCATATAACAATTTCCATGCAACAAATCTCCTTGATTCTATGAGAGAACCCAAAACATTTTCCTACATGAGAAGAACAGAGTGACCCCCCACCCCACTTCATGCATGACAAAGTCATCATCTAACTCTATTTCAACACTGGTGATAAGATTCTTTACCAATCCTGTTTCAGCAGGCTAAGGGGTTATTCTGGTAGCCAGCACAGAATACAGGCATCCTCCAGGTCCTGCCACAGGGTCCTTCAGAGGTCCCAAAAGATGATACCATAATTGTGCTATCAAAACAACTAACAACACTCCTTCTCACTCAGCTGCCCTGCCCTTTAGTAGCCACTACAGTCCATGGGGGAAAGAGAAAAAAGTGAGTCATCAATGATCAGGTGCTTGGCAAAGGGCAGGAGTAGTCTTCAAATCTAAATGAAGACTTTGGGGAAATAAATGTAAGAGCAGTTTTAGGATCGTTCTCATCAGGGTTACCTCATATTCAAGAAACTTTTTTCTCATTTTTTTCTACTTCTTTTAATATTCTTTCCATTCTTATAATCCACTGGCAAAGCTAAAAGTTTAAAATGCATGTCTTTTACTCCAAATTTTTTCAGGAAAAAAAACAAAGCTTAAAGGCTTGTGGAGGAAGGGAGAGTTATAGGTCCCAAGGAGTTATCATTTACCAAACAAAGGGGAGATGAAAAGTGTACTGGAGAAAAGCAGAGTCTGTGTTTGGAGGCCCTGAGCTCAAACAGCAAAGTTATTTTCAGTCCAACAAGATTTCTGCAAGCAACGAATAGAACTGACAGATGTGGAAAGCTGTCAGGAGAAAGAAAGAATAAAGAGATTGCATGTATTTTAACTGTTTCTGTCAAAGGGAAGACATGAGGCTTCCCTTCGTAGTTGTTATGACCACTTGAAATTTGCAAGGGACAATGAGTCCCTTGGTTTATTTCCAGGGTACTGACTGCCAGTGCACAATGTCGTCAACCCATACGGAAAGCCCACAGTCCTCACATGGGCAAAGTTCAAAAGGTGTTCTTGTGAATCTGTGAGCCCACTACAGGGTGAAGTATTAAGAATGTACAAACTATTTGAAAATATTCTCAGGTGTTAGTAAACGTTGAATCTGGCATACTTCGGGATGTATTCAGGGCAAAATAAACATGAGTTTGCAAGAAATGCTGGTTGCTGTGCAGAAAATGTACAAAAAATGCGAATTACTCACAGAATATGTACTAAACTGCAAATAGACCTCAAAAACTGTCATTTTAAAATTATTTTAAAATAATTATTAAATAGTTTAAATGACTTTCAAAAAAGAAAGGAACATGAAGGCAAGAAGGAAAATGTGACTTTTTCCCCATTCACTCCTGCCAGCATGAGCCCAGTAAGTCTTTGCACAAGGGGGCTCATCTGTCCTCAGATCCACTAGTCTATGACTAGTAGGAATGCTCTTTCTAAGTGATTAAAAGAGGTGTTGATAGAGGAGATGGTGAACATTTTATCCCATTCCTCCTTCAAGAATCTCAGGATGGTGTACATAGTTATTAGCTATACTAGAATTCTATGTGGCAGGCTAGATCGGCCATTCTCAGCCTTTGGTCATTTAGCTGCTGAAGACTTCAGCTCCCAGCATACAGCATCATTGACCAAGCCAGTGGAGGCTTCTGGAAGTTGAAGTCCAGAATAGCTGGAGGATCAAAGGTTGAGAATGGCTGGGCTAGATGCTGATCAGCTCCATGTCATTGCCATAGAGTTTGAGTAATAAGCAGGAGTATGAACCTCATCTTTTCCAGGCTCAGTCCAGGAACTCTGGGCTGGGGTGGGGGGAGATCATGCTACAAAATTTATTGAAATGTTCCACTTTAACTGTCATAGTAATTTCCTATGGAATCCTAGTATCTGTAGTTTGCTGAGGCAGTAGAGTTCCCTATCTGAGAATTCTCCATGCCCCTGTCTAAACTGCAGACCCCAGTATTCCACAGGATTTATATATATATATATATATATACATATATATATATATACATACACACATACATATACATACATATATATATATATATACATATATATAATTTATTTGTATCCCGCCTCTCCATATGGATTGAGGCGGCAAACAATTTACAAATAGCATGTATTCCGAAACATTTCTATACATGCCCCCAACAAGCTGGGTACTCATTTTACTGACCTGCAAAAGGATGGAAGGCTGAGCCAACCTTGGAGCCCGGCAGGATCGAACTCACAACCTTGTGGCTTGCAGTACTGGCATTTAACCACTGTGCCACCAGGGTTCCCGTATTGCCATAGTAGTTGAAGTGGAATATGGCACTATAATTGTGTAGTGCTGAAGGCCCTCACTTGTTGTGGGACTGCAGCTCTCAGCAGCTTTAGCCAGCATAATCAATGGTGAGAACAACTGGAAGTTACCCTGAAACAGTACTTTGCCTATCCCTGCCTTAACCACCATACTGGCCTGATAATACATACTACATTTAAGCCTGCAACAAAGATGGGTTTTAATGCTTCAAACTGTAATGCAAAGCTTCCCACAGAGGATGTTTCTGCAGGAGGGGAGAAAGAGAAAGTAGAATATATATGGCCAAATCTCATGCTGATATTTGCCACAGGAGTTAGAAGCACAGGGGGTGGGGATGAAGTTAATTAGCTCACAATATACAAATGGTTTTAGCCTGTGAGCTCAATATGTGAACTCAGAACATTAAATTGCTTCTCATTTTCAAGTCAAACACAGCACTCCCTAATGTAAAAGAATCAAGTTCCATTTCCAACTCAGTGGTCTCAGTAAAATGGGTCACTCTGTTGTAGAAATGGCATAGATTCATCATAAAGAACGTGTCTTAACCCTGCCATAATTTCAGACTATTTAGCTAGGATATTACTCATGGAAATGGCCCAGTGGAAATGTGGGTTAGATAAGCAAGCTAAATGGACCCAATTATGTACTTAGTAGTAATTTCCCTCTCAACCTGTGGCTGTATTCCTCAGTTCAAAAGAATCATTAGTACACACAAAGTTTAGATAGAAAGAAACAGGAAGCGAAGGATCAGCATTTGTACTGGCTATATAACTGCAAATTTCTAAATACAGTAAAACTCCTGATTTTAAGTAATAAACTGCTTTGGACCAGTTTACTATAGGGAGTGATTTCTACCATGTTAATCTACCCCAATGATAAACAACTTCCAGAGACCCCGGAGGGCACACATAGCCTCTACTGAACCTTGGAGGACCATCCCTGCCACCTTCTTTTTTAAAAAACACAAAAAGGACCCATTCCCTCCAGAAATCATGGGATCAACTTCATTATGTCCCCCCTCACTGTGAGTTAGGCTAAAAGTCAGTTCTAGCACTGAAAAAATGATCTGTCCTATCCCTATTGCACATCATGGTGGGCCAAAAATTTAGCAAATTCTCTCAGCACCCAACAGAGGATCAGAGGGGCATTTTCAGTTAAAATATATGAAGTTCATCAGGCTTAGGAATGCTGGGGAGGCACATTTGGGCCCTCAGGTCACAGCATTTTCCCAACATAGGGATACTCAGAATAGGGATGTAAATATTGATCAATTTTGTAGGAAGGAACAAACAATTTAATTGATATTCTCCCTAGTGTGACAAAGACTTTGAAAATTACAGAGTTTCACAGAGTAATTGCAGTAAGATACTTAGGCCATTTCCACACTAGGCTGTTATAGTGCTATTATTCCACTTTCAATATCCTATACAATCCTGGGGTTTCCAGTTTAAGGAGGGGCAAACCTCCTTAGGGAGGGGCAAACCCCAGGATTCCATAGGATGTTGAAAGTGGAAGTGAAAAGTGAAAGTTGAAAAGCATGTAGTGCAGAAATGGCCCTGATACTTATGCAGAAAAACCACTACTGTACAGAAAATATCACTTCCTTCACACACACAAAACCTGTGCTAAGTCCCAAACTATGGAAGTTCTTGTTGTGCAAGTTTCTCCTCCTTGTCATTTGAATGTCTGCACACACTCTTTCCATCAGTAACTCAAACTCTCTCTTCCAACTATCTCACCAGATAAAGGAAGGTGAGACACTATTACAGAAAGAGAATTTTCAGTGGTGACATCTCAGTTCAGGGGAGCCCTCTGAGAGAGGCATGTCCGATACTAGAGATGTAACTCTTCACTTACAAAGGTAGCGATGAGTAATTTCAGCATTTTGTTCCTACTGCAAGAAAGGCTTCAAAACCCACACAGTTTTCAAAGGCTTTCAGGACTTATTCAGCACAAAGCTCTTTTTTTTTTTTTCCCCAGAAAACAAAATTTGCAGAAAACAACATTTTTTTATGCAGGAAATAGCATTTTTTTTCTTTGAAAATATTTCAATGAATAAATATTAATTTATGTGCAGAAAAATCTGTCTTCTGTGCAGAAAATGCTGTTTTCTATACAAATCACCCATATGTGATTTTTATGTAGAATAAATCCCCAATTGGAGCATTTTCTAAGCAGGAAACATTGTTTCCTCATCAAGAATTAATATTTCTGCATTTAAATCCTATTTTCCATGCAGAAAAGCCTGTTTCCTGCTCAGAAAAAGCAGATTTCGTGCAAAAAAAAGTACAGAACTATGAAAATTCTTACCAGTCCAGGACATATTTTTTTTATCATTTTTGGAATATTTTCAAATTTTATTTCCATCCTTATCTGATACTAACAACAGAATATTTATGTACCAGATAAAAACTATATTAGCCTCCTGGGCCTTTAAATAACTGCTTTAGTGTTATTAGAGATCTGTATTCTTTTCTACTTCCTTTTCCAGTAGTTTTACTCTGGTTGTATTACATGCTGAACTCTTTTTACCTGGTACACTCATTCATTATTGTTTTCATTTGACTATATTTTAAATCATTTCATTTGCACATGGACCAGAGCTTTGTTGGTTACTGCATGGTTTAAAAGTGAAATAAATAAATTCCAAAAGCAGGGATGATTAGAAATTATTAGAAAATTTACAACTGCAAGTGAGAAAGTCATGATGTGGGAGGGGAGAAATATAGATTCTGCATTTATCCTTTCTCAAAGGTATGGCAGTATCTTGCCATGTCGCTAGTACATTTTCCCTTGCAAATCCAGCATGTCCTGAAAATTTATCATTCATAGAGATTAATTATAAAGCAATTTAAAGGAGTGTGTTAACAGACAGCACAAGACCAAATAAACAAAAAAAGAGCAAAACAAGCCATGGCTTTGTAGAAATAGTTTTCCAAACCTCCAGCCAAGTTGTTTTACCATTGCTATGGCAACTATAGTAAACCAGTTCAAGCTTCCAGAAACACGCTAATATAACTTGGCTGTTTATTCCAGAAATTTGCTTGTGCATATGGGGGGAACAGCAAAGCAGCCAAGGAAAAATTGCTGGGATTATATACAGTTTACATTGGGGGCAATGAAATGTGTTCATTTAGCTTGTATTTATTTAAGCTGTTTGAGGCTTAAATGTCAGAACCATCGACTCCAGCTGAAAGTTCCAAGAAGATGTACTGCAAACAAAAAACTCACAATGTTTCTAGGATGTTAGTGTTTATTAAGGCTTCAGTGCCTACTTTAAAATCCAAACTTGTTTGAAGACACACAGAAAATATGCCTTTCCCAAAGGGTTGGCTCAGAGTATTTTCTTTAATATACATGAGCATTCCTAGGCCCTTTTCACACGACATTTGCCATGTGAAAGGGCCCCTTGAGCATCACGCAAATGTGAGGAGCAGTCCACACGATGCACTCACATTCACGTGATGCTCCAGGGCCTGGCAGATGCCGCTTGTGCACTTTTTCATTTTCAGCTCTTAGCCAAAAATGGTGTGTGATTGCACATTGCTTTGGGGCCCCATGCACTCTTACCTGGTGTGTGGAGCTCCAAAGCCATGCCGGTTGCTCTTCCTGCCCCACCATAGCCTGGGAAACTCCCAGGCTGCACTGCAGAAGGAAGAGGTAGGGCTTTCATGCGACCAGGAAGCAGCTGCGGAGCTGAAGCAATGGGGACGCAAGAGCCTTCTGCTGGAGTCTGCTCACACAATCTCTGCACCCCAGCACCAAGAAAAGGTGAGTTGCAGAAAGGGCCCTAGATTCCCCGTGGGTTCAAGTTCCTATGGGAGATTTAGCTTTTTTCTGCAACGTTTTGATGGATTATAGAATGGATTCATTCTTCTCCCCTCCAAAATCCAAAGAAAACAGCAAGAGCTATAATATATTCTGCAATCCACTCTAGACACACATTAAGTGGCCTAGACAAAATTGGCCTTTTGTGGTATTAAGACACAAGAGGTTCTGGTCCAAACTCAGGATATAATTGTTTGACTACAGAAATAAATAAAATAGAAATTACAGGGCTTTTGGCCAATTTAAGCATAGGCCAAGATCCTGCACTGATCAGAGGTAGCAACATTTGGTTGCACTATCCCACCTCATAATAGGATTGTGATATTTGCAAACCAAAGGATCAAACATGAAAGCCACATTTAAATATTTGAAAAGATGTCATTTTGAAGATGCACCCAGCTTGTTTTCTGCTACTCCAGAGAGTACTGTGCAGAACAATGGATTCAAGCTACAGGAGAAGAGGTTTTACTTAAGCACTAGAAAGAACTTCCTGATGGTAAGAGCTGTTTGATTGAGGAATATGTAATCATAGAATCATAGACCTGGAAGAGACCACAAGGACCATCGAGTTCAATTCCCTGCCATGCAGGAATACACAATCAACGCATTCTTGACAGAATATGCTGCCTCAGATCATGGTAGAGTCTCCTCCTTTAGGGTTTTTAAACAGAGGCTGGATGGACCTCTTCAACAATGTACTAGGGTACCAGATTTGAATCTCCATTTTTGTAAACTTCAGTTGAATATGGACATTATGCATGAGCCAAAAGAATGCAGGGAGGGAGAATTTATGCATGTGTCAGATATCAAAAGGATGCCAGAAATCAGTTAGTTTAGCAGTAGGCAGACTCAAATCTGCAGGATCAATTCTGTGGGGTTTTTCTTCCCATGACACATTGGAGGGGAAAAATCATACCCTTAGTGTGTATGTTCCCCCCCCCAGTACTACAACCCAGGCCTTCTAAGCAGTGGCTCCCATGTTGTGGAACTCCCTTCAATAGGACAATAGGTTGGCCATTGCTATTGTTTTTCCACCTGCAGACAAAGGCCATTTCCGCACGCGGCAAGGGAATCGCTCCCTGCCACTACTCACCGCATCGTCTTTGGGTCCGGTTCAGTCCAGGGCGAGGAGGAGCAGTGCGTGATCGCAGGTCCGCACTGCTCCAGCGTCCAAAATGGCAGCTTCCGGTTGGTCGTGAATCACGACCAACCGCTGAAGCTTGCCAGCCTAAAGCCAACGTCCGCAGATCACAAGCTTGCATTGGTCTAAACCTGCAAATCTGCATTGGAGAGCAGGCACACAATGGTGAGCACCGGCATTTTGAAAAACCTGAAAAATCAGGTTTTTCAAAAACATACTGGAGGACCACTTGGGGTCACTCCAGAGCGGACTGAGGTGCGGATCTACGCTAAGTAGTCCGGACCCAGTCTGCTCCAAGGTGCAGGCATCCTCCGTGGAGGATGCACTGCACCTTTTTTTTAACCTGTGTGGAAATGGCCAATGGCTTTCTTATACAAGCAGCTTTGTGGACCATCATAGGAAATAACAGGAAAAGACACAGAAAGTTGGTTGAAAACTGGACCACTTTATTTAATTCTAACATCTTTATGTTTCCCTCTTGAGAGCTGAAAGGAGAGGGGGGCAATCTAATGTTGGAGCAGCTGAGCAGCTGGGATAGGTGGTCTTCCCCCAGGTCTCCTCCACTTTCCCCTGGGTGAAACACCTGAGCCTCAGGGAGAACTCAATAGCTGGGTTGTTCCTCAGCCAGTCCAGATCTAGAAGGCCAACCTGAGATTCCCTCCCCTAAATCCCAAGACAAATGAGGGTTTAACCCTCAGACCAGCTCCAAGGATCTCTTTTCTAGTTTCTTGATCAAAGGTGAAGTTACAGAGTCCTTCTCTTTACCAAAAGGGTGTCATAGGTGTTCACCAAATCCTACTTCTCCAAGTGCCCAACTATTTAAGACATCGCAATAAGCCAATCATCAGAGTCACTTTCATCAGTCTGGGATAAGCAAAGAACCTGTAAAAATGGGACAATCAAAAGTTGCTGCAGATCTGTTACAAATCACCCAGAAATCTACCTGCAGACCCCTATCTACCTTCGCTCCATCCCTGTCTTACTAGATTAATCATATAACTATTGATGTATTATTTTGATTTATTAATAGCAAACCAACAGATAAATTAAAAAGCCACTTTTAAAAAGGGGGATTTGGTTCTGCAACATTTAACTTTCCTTTCCCAACATTTGGAAATCCTTGGCAAACTGATTTTCAAATTCATTGCTCAGTGCAAATTCCTTTCAGCAATAAAGGGCAATAGCACATCCCAACAACATTGGTAGCCATCAGTGGTTTCATTACAGGAGGTGCCATTCCTAACACACCATCTTTCTCTTCACTTCTCTGGAGTGGCAAGCAGGGAGGCAGGTAATTCCTATTAGGAAAAGAATGGAAACTGAAAATTAATGGGTAGTAAAGGTTATTACCATGTTGTACACTCCCACTCCATGATTTGATTGGCAATGAACACTATTTTATTGGTACAAAATGTAATTCATACATTTATGCCTGACAAGCCATGCTGACAAAGAAGACTGGATGCATACCTTCAAAAGTAGGTCAGAAGGTACCTCAAGGCATGGCCAGGTAATAAGTTCACTGAGGATTAACTGAGAAAATGATCCTCTCAATGGCCCAAACCTAGAAAATAATAGCCACTGAAATTCCCAGACAAAGCAACAACAACCAACATCCTACAACCTCCATCCTGCTGAACTTCCCCTTTTTGTTCTCTCTCCTGCCCAGATATTAAAAAGCTATCATGATTTCCATCAATGCATTGTCACCTAAAACTATTAGCCAGATCTGGACCCCTTGGTCTACTCTGGCAGACAGCCATTAACACTTTGCCTTCAGGGCAGAAAACAGGTATTTAAACCCTGAATTCAAGCCAGACAATTTGTAGTACACTGGGTATAGGCCATCACTCTGCTTCTCAGATTCCTGTTCTTGTGCTACCCTCAGATCCCTAGTCTGAGTCACATAGCTTCATCTCTTTTCTTAAGATAAGTAAACATTGCCCACTTCAATCTAACTCTTTGCTGTCCAATTTTCCCTCCTTTCCTTCAGTTAGCCTTGTATGGTTGTGAGACTGCTTGAATCTTGTGTGCTATTGTGATTTTCCCAGAATAAAACATTCTTTTAATCTTCAACTGGTGTCCCTGTTGTGTACTAGTGGACACAGGTGAGAAGATCCCAGAAGTTACTCCCCTCCAGCAGGCCTGCCTTTTTGAACAAATAATTCCCCACCTTTCCATGGAGGCATTGATGTTGTGAGTGGACCCCTGCTTCACTCACCTTTTGGGGTAACAATATGTGCTGAGTACATCCAATCTGGCTTTCAATTAACCAGATCACTGATCCATCTAATTTAATATTGTCCGTACTAGCAAAGGGAATTTTAGAACCCTTCACATCTTTTGGACTACAACGCTGGAATTCACTAAGGCAATTACAAATGCATATCGAGGCCTACCCCCCCCATCCCTTCTTACTTAAACTTGCAATCAAGTTTAGAGGTACATAGGGTCCATGAAAATCCCCCAATCCCTTAAGAGGCAACAGTCACTGTGATTGGTAGGGGTCTGCTCCTTTGTCAATTGGAAAGCAACTGACTGATATTCCTGCCCTCTCTCAGGAGTGATCTCTGGCAGGACAGGCAGAAGCAGAGTCACTGTCACAATTCCTCCTTGCACCAGAGATTTTTCCCACACGAGGAGAGTGGGCATCTCAGTCACCTGCTTCCCGATTGATAAGGGAACAAACCTCCAGTAATTGCAGTGGCTGCTACCCATTAAGTGGAGATTGAGAGAATTTCATGTTCCTATATATCCTCTAAACATAGGAATATGGGTCAGTGAATGCAAAAAAAGTCACAAATGTATAACTCTATGTTATACATTTGTAATGTTATACATTAGTAATTGTGTTAGTGAATGCTGGCCTATGTCTCCTAATATTGTAACATTGGCTGTGCTGATGGGGCTGATGCAAGCTGCAGGATAGAAAATATGGAAAAACATACAGTTCCACAACCTCAGTTGACATGAACTGGGAGATGCTCTTCAAAATCTGGAACAGAGATGTTCATGGAAACTGAATGTTGGACTTTCTACACAGAAAGCTTGTGGTTCTGGCTTATACTGAGTCATATCATTTGTTCATCTAACTCACTCTTCATCTATGGCTATTTCCACACTATGCTGTTAAACTGCAATTATTCCACTTTCAACATCCTATGGAATTCTGGGATTTGTAGTTTAGGGCAGGGTATTTAGAATTCTCAACCAGAGAGCTCTTTGGCCTCAGTAAACTAAAAACCCCAGAATTCCAGAATTCCACAGGATGTTGAAAGTGGAATAATAGTACTACAACAGTGTAGTGTGGAAACAGCCTATGTCAGTCTTCACTGATTGGCAACCATTCTCCAGGATTTCAGATGATACCCTTTTCTAGCCCTATCTAGATGACTGGAAATAGGACTTTTTAATGTAAAAGCTCATTCCCTTGTGGAATGTCTCAGCTTCTCTGCAAGACTGTGGAAAACTTTGATGTGAACACACATAAAAGTAACAATGTGATGAAGGTGACATTTCCTAGAAGTAGCAAGCAGCACTGTCTTAACAGAGGTGGTCCTTTTTCCTCTGTGTAAAAGGGCATACTAGATACAACATGAGTGGATACTTGCTCTTGAACAGACAAAAGCCTGAGATGTTTTGCTGCCTAAGGCTGACCAGCAAATGGGATTCTTGTCATACATTCATCCCAGGACCCAGACAGGGCCCTTCCCAACAGCCACAATGCAGAGACATGAATGGGACAATACCTACAACAGCCAGCCTGTGTGAAAAGGGAGAGCCCGGGAGACTCTGAGCATTTGTATAATAAGCTCAAACAACTGAAGGAAGCTATAAGCCTATAAAAACAGGGAAAGGGATGGAAAGAAGCCATTGCAGACAACTGATCTTATTGGTAAAAGCAATAGGCCTCAAGTTCATTTTCCTGGAAACCTTGAGCCTTGCCTTGTGTACAGAATTAGCTACTGGACTGTTGCTCTGAATTTACTACAGACTCAGACAGCAGAAACAACCACCAATAAATGGCTAAGAAACTGTTATAAACTTTGCTCATGACTGTTGATAAAATACTCTAACTAGAGAGATGTAAACCTTGGCTGGCTGCTGGCATAGGACAATTCCCCACATATAGACCCAGATCACACTATCCAAAAGCAAAAGAATTATTTTTCATAGGTCATTTCTGCAGTAGACTGTTATAGCGCTATTATTCCACCTTCAGCATCCTATGGAATCCTAGGGTTTGCAGTTTAGGGAAGGGCCAAATGGCCCCTCCCAAACTGCAAACCTCAGGATTCCATAGGATGTTGAATGTGGAAAAATAGCGCTATAACAGTCTAGTGCAGAAATGGTCATAAAGTCCCATGTGATTCCCCCCCCCCCAATACTGACAATTAAAAATAATGCCAAATAAATAGGTAATCTAGTAAGTGCCATTTGATGCCCTTTTGTGGGACTCAGAATCTACTGCCCAAGGCAACTCCTTCTGTCCAATGGCAGATCCGTACCTGTTCTTAAATGCAAGTATGCTCTAGTTGTTTAGAGAGTGGAGAAGATTTTGTGTGTGGTCAAAGTACACTATAGGACACTATAATGACCTGTCTCTTACCTCAGTTTATTCCCTGAGGTGTTTTTTCCTTCCATTGCTAGATGCTGAGAGAGAAGATAAATTACCTAAGGGAAAAGACTGTAGCTCTTCTCTCATATACACTGAAACAATTTAAAAAAAACCTGTTCCACCTTCTGTTTTCTAGGTGAGCAAGCAAATACAAGTTTTAACACAGAGACCTTCTTCTATCATGTTTAGTCTAGTTACCTAGAAGGACTACCACTTCTAAGGTGGCACCCATGGATGATGCCACATGAGACAATGAATAGATTCATCTTTCAAAGATACCCACCCCACATTGTACATGCGAAGGTAAAATATCTTTTTCTAAAATAACCTAAAAGAAATTGAAGACACATCTAACGATGCTCAAAAGATGTTTTTTTAAAAAATATCTATCTATCTATCTATCTATCTATCTATCTATCTATCTATCTATCTATCATCTATCTATTTTTGTAAATGACTATGAAACATTTTGGCCTGTGTGTCTTCCTAAGGCCTTCTCCAGGCACTATATAAAATAACAAAAGGACAACATGTAGATACATGACATCACATTACATAAAAGTCTTTCATTGGTACATTGCCTATGGTTTGTACATAATTATTTAGAATCAAAGTTCAAACACTGCTGGAGCAGGGACTCTCAAACCATTAAGTGAACAAGTAAAAATATACGAGCAAAGACTGAAGTTTCTGAGTTTGATTTTAAATAGTTCATGTACATGCTGGTTGGAAGTAAGTGTAGATGTCATTGTTAAGCACCCCACTTGCCAGCATGTTTGAGCTCCTTTGGCTGGTGCACCTGTATGGATTTAAAGTGGGGTTGAGGGTTGGGGTTGTTGCAGTGATGCCACGACCATAAATGCAAGCTGCTATATTTATGATGTCGTATATCTGGCTTATTGTATTGTAAATGCTAAAGAGGATGCCAGTCAATATTTTCAAATGATAATCATGATTAAACAGGGGGATTTATTTTTCTTTAGTAGATAGAAACATTTTAAACAGACTCATCTGACTGATAAATTAACTCAGTGATGACTGAATAAATGACTAAATAATGACTAAATAAAATGACTAAATAAAAAGGAAAGACATATTATTCTTCCCCACTGGAACCATAGGTGTCATTTAAATGACACAAAGAGAAGCATCCAACCTGTAAAACACAAAGAGAGGCCACACTGCAAGGTCATTTTGTGTGTATGTTATCCCAGACATGCTGTACTGTAGGGTGAGAATTAGTAGAATACAAAACCATCTGGTACGGAAACTTGTGCTCAGCAGATGCAATGCTTTTGAAAAGCAGAGCATTCATTTTTATTGTGTACTAAAATTAGATTTAAAGTGTACTCAAAAGCATAACTAAAACAGATTGCCCCTTCTAGCATTCATGTTGCAGACATCAACAAGAGACTGTATTTGCTGATTCTTTGCTCAGAGACCTTTGATCTGCTTATTATCCCTGTCAAGATATTAAATGGGAAAACATCTTTCTTTCATCCGACTGTAACTCCAGGTAATCACATAAATTGTTTCCTTAAACTTGTTAGAGTCTCAAAACAGTCCCTCTTCTTAAGGAATTGCATGCTTTTGCCTCCAAGTGCCTCCACTGGAAATTCACTGCTTTACAAAATAGCTGTCCCACTGGAAATCAGGAGGAGAAACTGACTTTTAAATATTGTCCCAGAAGAATAGGAGGGGGAAATGTGATCATTAAAAAGGACTGATATATACTGTAATAATTTAATTACTTGATAGCCACATTCTTTTTTTAAAAAAAACAGAAATGTCTTTATTAAGAATGAACTGGAATAACAATAATCCCATTAATAATAGGCAGATGTAAACAAGGACATATATGGAGAATTAGTTTGTGGAATTTCCTGCCACATGAAGTAGTGATGGTCGATGTTATTGGAACGGAGTAAAAAAATAACAAAATAATAGCAGATAATAATATCAGAGGTAAGCCAGCATGGTGAGTGGTTTGAGCATTGGGCTACAACCCTGGAGGCCAAGGTTCTTTTCCCTGCTTGGCTGTGGAAACACACCAGGTTATCTTGGGCAAATCACACACTCTCAGCCCCCAGAAAACCCCATGATAGGTTCATTTGAAGTCACTATAAATTTGAAACAACTTGAAGGCACACAAAAACAACAATATCAGAGATATTAACATATAGGATGCACCGTCCTATACATGACAAGGATAATCCCAGATGGATGGATTTTACTATTTTATGCTTTCCTCAATGTTGTATTGTGTCCAGTTTAAAAGTCTTCATAGCTTTTCTGTGTTTTTAGCCACCTGTGTTCACTTGTTTGTTTTGTTTTAAATTTTCTATACCAACTTGAGTACCAGTTTTGAGTAAATGGTGGGTAGAACTAATGTAACGAAAGAGAACAAAACAGAGTGGAGCAGAAGTTTATGAACAAAACCCAATGGACATTTCATTTCTGTTTCATGGAGAGACAATTTAGGATTTACCTTCTTGCTTCTAGATATTCTTGAAATCTACAGTCCAATTTTTTTTTAATTTTGGATTTCCAAATAAGTGTGTATACAATTATGTTTTAGCCTCACAAAGACAGTAAAAATATCATTATTATTATTATTATTATTATTATTATTATTATTATTATTATTTTGGACTATAGCTCCCAGAATCCTTCAGACTGCATGGCAGATGGCCATGTTGGCTTGGGAATTCTGGGAACAATAACCTAAAAAGGTAACTCTTCTAACCGTTGCTGAATGCATTGTTAAGGACCAAATGGCTGCTCCTTCTTTCTCCAGTCTCCACTGGGTGGCCCCACTGGTTCCAGTGCACCATGCTGTACTAACCAGAGACAGACCACACATTTGATAGTGGAATATGGTGCCTCAGGGTGTGGTGGAGTCTCCTTCTTTGAAGGTTTTTAAACAGAGGCTGGATGGCCATCTGTTGGGAATGCTTTGATGGTATATTCCTGCATGGCAGAATGGTGTTGGACTTGATGGCCCCTGTGGTCTCTTCCACCTCTGTAATGCTATGAACCAGAGACAAAAGTAGCCACCACCTCTACTTGCTTGGTCCTTCACATGTACCTTGCTTCTGGACCATGCAGTAGATCTAAATCCTTACCATTGCACCTCCCAAAGAGAAAGGTCAGGTGAATGATGGGAGGCAATGCCAATTGTTTCTTGTAATTACCACCCAATTATGTGGATCCAAAGGAATGAGATCATCTGCTTTCTGAGATTGAAGGGAGCCAGGTGAGCAGGAAATGCTGTCATTGCTGCTTGTAGCAAGAGAGAACAGTCCCAAATTCCAATTAATGGATGAAAAGTTCCTAGGAACTACTACACATTGGCATCAAAGGCTGGTGAGATTTGGTGCCAATGTGCTCCTTACCATTTGCCCAACAATGTCCTCCTCAGAAGCTGGCCAAGAGTATCATCAGCATCAGGCTTTGTGATTTTCACACACCACAGCTACCAGACAGACAAACAAACAGAAAAGATTGATTTTTTACCTGATTTCTGTAACCTGGACTGCTACTGTGGGGGTTGTTGTTATGTATCTTCAAGATGAGACTTATAGCAACCCTATCATAGGGTTGTCTTGGCAAGATTTATTCAGAGAAGGTTTGACACTACCTTTCTCTAAGGCTAAGGGAGTGTGACTTGGCCAAAATCACCCAATGGGTTTCTATGGCAGAGCAGGGATTCAAATCCTGGTTTCCCAGACTTCTAGTCCAATACTCAAAACACTACATTGCACTGTTTGCCAATATGAGTTGTCAATATGAATATATAATAAGCTGGAATATTCAGGCAGTTTGTTTCCATGGAGGAAAAAACCCTTCCCTCTTACCTTCTCCTGCCCAACTAAGTAGTTGATATATCAGTAAAAGGAAACACAAGAGCATGTAAGTTGAGCCTCTACTTGCCCTCAATCAAAATTTTTGTAAATAAACTGGTATGTTACAAATTCATCATAAATCTCCAGTAACCTCTTTCTGATTGAAACTATACACATGACTGGTACAAACCTTGACTTTCCCAATGCTTAGAAAAATGAGGAATGGATAAATATATAATTGTGGATGGGTTTGTACAGCCATTTAGATGCCGTTAGACTGCAGCACTTGGCAGCCTTGGTATAGGGATGTAATTTTTGTTTTTTCTCATCCTGATGGGTGTTGAGAAAATCCATCTACTTTTCTTACTGTGCTGTCAGGCATCAGTTGGATCTAGTCAGGACCCCAATCTTTATTGCTAGTGAATCTAACATGTCCTTTGCCTCCCCTATGGAATATTTAACTAATCTTGAAATACCTAACCACTGGAGGGCCTTTACTTTGGCACAAGGTCAAACCCTCCCCTCAGCTCTCATTGAAGGAAAATATAGGAAGATCCCTTACTTGGACAGACAATGCCCCTGTGACTCTGGACACACAGAAACAATAGAGCACGTGCCACTTCAGTGTTTGTATTATAGAGACATTTATACTAACCTTGTTTCACTCTTACTGTATAAATATCCAGGGTGCACAGGACAATTCTATACTTCCCTGCTGCTTTCATACACTAACCCTGATGCAACATACAATATTGCCAGGTTCTATGAAACACTGCTTAAAGTTTGTCACACGATGACCTGTTCCAGAGACTAGACCTAACGAACAACTAGTTTGTCATACTGTAGTATTCTGTAAATGGATATGATGTTTCACATATTATCCTCAATGCTTCCCTATACCCACCTAATGTCCCTACCTTCACACACACACACACACACACACACACACACACCTTATCTTATATGTTTTTAATTGACTGTACCCATACTCTCCTTATGCTGGTCTACGGCTGTAATAAAGATTGTTGTTCTTGTTACTGTGCTATTGGGAGATGCAGGGATTTCTTTTCCCCTGCAAGATGACAGGAAGCCATGCAACTTTTTCTGGAAACTGCATAGAGTCATTGAACAGGGTTTTGTTTTTTTTTCCAGATGACATGTAATGGGTACTGTTTTTCAGCAACTCTCTCCCCACCACCACCCAGCCCCAAAGTTGCACAGAAGTTGTTAGCTGTGAGCTGAGGAAGGAGGAAAGAAATAGACAGAAAGTTGACTGCTCTTGTTTGCAGAACATTGTTACACTTTTATATTGTACTTATTTCCTTTGTATGCAGTGTGATGCTGCAGCAAAAACAGTGAGTAATATTTTAGCCTGCATTAATAGAAGCATAGTTTCCAAGTCATGGGAAGTAATAATTCCACTATATTCTGTGTTGGTCAGGCTTCATCAAGAATACTGCACTCGGTATTGGGTACCACATTTTAAAAAGGACATAGACACATTGAAGCAGGTTCAGAGAAGGACAACAAGGATGATTGAAGGTATGGAGAACAAAACACATGAGGAAAGGTCAAAGGAGCTGAGCATGTTCAGCTTGGTGAAGAGAAGACTGAGGGGTGACGTAACTGTACTCTTTAAATTCTTCAAGGGCCGTCACAGAGAGAGGGGGAAGACCTGTTCTGTACTATCCCAGATGGTAGGACCACATTTAATGGTTTGAAGTTACAGTTAAAGCAGATTTCAATTGAACATTAGCAGGAGCTTGTTGACAGTAAGAGTGGTTCAGAAATGGAACAAATTGCCTAGAGACCTCTCTGAAGGTCTTCCAAAAGAGGCTCTACAGCTGCCTGTGGGGGATACTTTAGCTGGAGATCCTACATTAAGCAGGGGATTAGACTGGATGGCCCATGAGACCCCTTCCAACTCTGTGATTCTATGCTCCTTCTTCTCTAGGTATGCAAAAGCAGCCAGATATACCCAGTGACACTGCAAAGCTAATCAGAGCTGTAGCCATGAGCCCCACAGATGATGTTGTGCACGTGGGGAGGAAGTGGAGAAAAAAGAGCAGTCTGTACTGACCAGATGATAATGTACATATGCTGGGGGAGATCTGTAGTTTGCCAATGTGCTTGGCCTTTCATTATGATATAGAGTTTCCACAATTTAGCAAATCCTTTATTTGATTTCTCAAAAATCAGTTATGTTCTCCAGGTTTTTTAGTGGCTCCTTTCTCTTTCTAGTAGCACAGAGCACAGCAGGGGCTAGCTAATGAAATATGTGATACCTGTCCTCCACCATTTGGGTAGGCTACACCCTGTAACTGTAAAAGTAACTTCAAAGTTAGCATGACACCATCAAAGGGATCAACTGATTTCTCACAATAATAATGTGATATACTTATAGTCAATGTTAAAATGAAGTAGTTGTAAGTAACTACTTGGAAATAACTAGTTACTTCCAAATCCTGACATGAACTGGCTTGTATCTAAACCAGTGGTTCTCAACCTTCCTAATGTCACAACCCCTTAATAGAGTTCCTCAAGTTGTGGTGACCCCCAACCATAAAATCATTTTCTTTCTGTATTTATTTATTTATTTAGTTAGTTAGTTAGTTAGTTAGTTAGTTAGTTAGTTATTTCCAACATCAAATAGATTGGAAACACTGCCCTAAATCACTGCTCTGGATAGACTTCTAATGCCTAAAAACTGGTAACCCTCCCCCCTTTTTTAAGCACAGAAAGCATCCATCAATGCCAGAATTAAGGCAGTAATTCTAGTTCTGAATGTTGGGTTTCCACAGTTCAAAAAGCCAGTCACTCCCAAAGGCAACGCCAAAACAGCCCACATTTTACACGAGGCGCAGGGAGGAAAGGACAGGGAGAGAGGAAAGATGGCAGCGGCATAAGCAAATGTGTTTTGTTTCCCTCCCTCCCTCCCTCCCTCCCTCCCTTAAAGGGAGTGTGGACACTGAACATACAAAAAGCGAGGAATGCAAGACAGTCAGGGCGAAGAACACAACACGTGCGTGTGGCAAGCGCCAAGGGTCCACGCACAACAAAAGCGAGAGGAGAAAGTCATCCTGGCTCTTTCTGCACTAGACTGTTATAGCGCTATTATTCCACTTTCACCATCCTATGGAATCCTGGGGTTTGCAGGTCTCCTCTCCTCACCTCTGCCTTAACGCTCTGGCTCCAGCTCTCTCCTCTCGGTGTCCTCACCTCCTCCTTAACATTCAGGCGCCAGCTCTCTCCTCCCGCTCTCCGCACCTCCGGCTCCACCTCAGGCTCCTCCAGTGCTTTCCCACCAGGCAGGGAAACGCCCAGCATGCCTCCTCTCCCCTCCTCCCAGCGCAAGGGTCTCAGAAGCACTGCTCCCATTGGCTGTGAGGCCACCTTCTTTAAAAAGGGGGGGCAGAATTGAGGAGCGGAGACCCCTGTGAAATGGTCGTTCGACCCCCAAAGGGGTCCCGACCCCCAGGTTGAGAACCACTGATCTAAACAGAACTGCCAGCATTCACCTTCTTGTATACTGATTTTGTAAAAACTTTAAAGGGTATCCATTTCACTTAAACAAATCCAGCCAAATATTTTGACAGCCTACTCCATTCAGTTCTCCACGTTTTCCTCCTTCACTCTCAGTGAATTTGTCAAAGCCCATTCTAATATGCTTCTCTGAATTCTCTATTAATATGATAGACAGTTCACTTCACATCTATACAACTGCAATTCCTATATTATTATTTTCAATCCACTCTCTAAACTTCAGGGATTCTATAACACTATGGTCAGAGTAGCAGTTGCTATTCATGATGGATGTGAGCTATAACGTATTATTATGATGCTTCAAATGAAAGATGGACAATAAACATAAATGCTGTACATTGCATAGCAGTGGAACATCTCTTTGGATGTTCAACTTTATTTTGTAAAGTCAGGGGATCTTTTATCTCAGCATTGTTTAACTCCCTTGGTTGCTGTAACCCATCAACTTGGTCAAAATATGGGTCTAACTTTCAAAAACATTCCACTTGCTACTACTGTGGGAATCAGCCAACTGAATTCTGTAATAAATGTTTTGGTTTCCCTTTAGTTATAAAAGGTGCAAGTTATAGCAAAACTTGACACAGGAAGGAAAGTCGCCTACAAAAGATGCACAGGCTGCCATTTCTTATTGCTTAATAAAGATTGTGGACTGTTAAAGCAACACAGAGGCCTGACTAGCCATATATTGCTAAGTGCTTTAAAAGGACCACTCACGTATGAGTGTTTTCAGCAGTCTCATCTCTGGCCCTTTTTGCATGGCGTTTTTAAAGCGTATTAGGCATGCTTCCTCCCCCCTTCACGAGCTGCCATACCGCATGACGTTCTGGCAAACCAGGTGCTATCACAGCCACAGATAGTGCTGATAGCGCGTTTTATTATTTTTGGCTGAAATGCGAAAATAACCTCCCTTTCACGCATCAGTCGCTCGACCAGAGGGCCTCAGAGCCATCGTCCAGTGTGCTTCTGGGAAGGACTCGGGAGTGGGTGGGCTGTTGGCAGTCCATGCTGCCTGTCCCTCACACTGCAGCTCCCAGGGGACGCTCTGCCCAGCAGCAGGCCAGCCACTGCCCCCATCACAGCAGGGAACACTGCACGACACATCGCCACGAGAGGCCACCCCGGGGCTGGATCGTCACTCACACTTGAGACGACAGCAGCCCCCGGGGTCCAGCCGACTGTGTTGTTTTTTAAAAAACCCACCACTATCGTTAGCACGTTACCAACGTAGTATAAAAAACCCAGCGGTATTGTTAGCACGTTAACACGTTACCAGCGTAGTATGAAACACTGTTGGCAGGATCTATTGTGCTAACGTTAGCACGATAGTTGACGAAACAATATAAAAAAAGAAAAACCACTGACCAATCGGGGTGGTGGGGCGGGGATAGGGCAGGACCTGTGCGTGGCCCAGGATGCTGACATGCGGACAAGGCACCGGCCAGGAACTGGTGCTCTCTCGCGAATGCCCTACCGTGTGCAGACTGTAAGGGGCTCTCTACTGGCCCTCTTGCAATATTGGATGTATCGTGAGGGCTTTGGTTCGTCACGCTATCAAGGTAGGATGTGAAAAGAGCCTCTGTTGGTTGCTCATTTGGAAGCATGTTCCTGTTTCCATTGTTATACATTTCATTGTATTGGAGCAGAATACATGAAGTGTCTGTGTTTTTCTATTTTTGCTTTTGTCTGCACATATGGCTCTTTGAAAAAAAAAATTGGGTGTGTTGTTACTGTAGTTCCTAGCCCGGACTTGTGGGATATTAGATATTATTTCGATATCAATAATTTGGCCTACTATACCCCTCTGTCCTCCACGTGCTTGCGAGGCCCTCGGACAAGCTCGCAGACAGGCACGGCTGCTAATAGCTGTAATATTCCACACAAATACAGGCAGGACAGAAATAGCTGACCCGCTGCTTCAGGAGACCTCAAGGCAAGTGCCACATTATATATGCATGCTACTTACAAAGAACTCCCTGCCCTGAGCAGGCAGCTTGACTAGCCAAATACTCATCTGTCAAGCACTCCACGTTTGCATACTGGCTACTCTACTGACAATTCGGTCTTAACTCAATCATGTAAAATTCTAACTTTTTGGAGGCTTTGTCTCCAGCCTGAAACTCATTGTTGTCCTCAAGTATGGACTAGCCTATGACCACATTTTCCCCCATATGAACCCCTGACTTTGAGCGCTTCCTCAGATTGCTCCTGGCTTCCATCCTGCCTTGCTACCACTTCATTTGGCGATCCTTCCCCTCAGCTCCATGTGCTGAGAAACTCCATTTCCACGAACTTCTTCTGAATACCCAGGCTTCAGTACAGGTGTAGTGTCTCCCATACCAAAACCTCCTCTAAAAATCGCTCTATCCAACTCCAACCTTTATTTCTATAGTTCTCTATATGAGTGTGTTGCATACACTTGTTTGACTGTATTTTAATAAAAACAACAGTTATTATTTATTTACTTCTGTTTGCTCCTTGACTTGGCCTGACCCCGTAGACATTGGATAAAAGATCTTGCTCCATTGCCCTGCCTCTTGTATTGCTATGTTACCCTGATTTCTGGGAGTCCCATGAGGAACACCTAAGTGCACTCCAAATTATACAAGTTGGGGAAATTAGCAAAGAGCACGAGCTAGCCAAAAATGAAAAGGTGCGTGTGCGTCATGTAGACTGCTTCTCACATTTACGCTACACTCAAGGGGCCCTCTTGATTTAGAAACATCGTATGAAAAGGGTCTAAGTAGCTGAGCTAGAACTCTAGTGGATATCTCAACAGTGGATGTCATGACTATTGAAAGTTGGTTTTAGAGTGGCTCTTCAGGATTGGCTTACTGAAGCTTGGCACAGTAAGCTTTGTCAGCACTTCTAGTTTCAGAGTTGAAAATTGAATATTTTAGTAAACTGTACACTTCCTGGAGAACTGGTTAATGAATAGTTTAAAAAGACAGTGAACAGATTCCTCTTGGATGTCTCATGATGTGGTTGCTATGTTGACTGAATGTGTAGGAACAAAGGGAATGGGGGGAACCAAAAAATAATGCCTAGATGGCTTTGGCCAATTTTAGAAGGAACGTACACCATCTTTTCAGATATAGTCACCCAATTACTGATTTACCTTAGGAGTGAGAACATCTGATTTGCTAAGAAATTATTAAGTTTTATCTAAACATTTTTGTCTTTTCTCCAAATTCTCTCTGAACGAAACCAAAAATGTGTCTCAGACATACTTCAGGGTCCATAGACCACTCCATAAAGAAAGAGAAACTAAACCACCAAGTTCTCCAGTCTTTATCTCTCCATGAACTCATAACGGGTAACAGAAGTTGACTCCAACTATCTCTTCACTTTGTCCCTGAAACTTCCTGTTTCCTTGTCATCTCTTTGCAACCAACAAATGATATAGCACCTCCCTTGAGTGATGAGATAGAACATGTACAGTACAATAGGTCATCCTGATATTTCTAGCACAGAAAGTATCAAGGGAATGGAAGCATGTTTGTTTAAGTTACAGGTACTTCAAGCAATTTGAAGGGTCTTGCAGTGCTTCTTCAGGTCATAAGTTGCTTTATATATGAGAAGAAAATTTGCAGTACAATGAATTCATCTTCATCCATCCTACCCCAGAGAGAAAGGTTGTGGGCAATGAGTTAATAGTTGAGACAATCATTCAGAGATAAAGGACTGTGGATGGCAAAAAGGCCAGCTAGCTCAGCAGAGAGGGATTGGGAAGCCCAGCTCTTTAGACACTTTCTGGTCTATGTCTGTCAGGTTTCGAGTTAATTAGATGTTATTTAATGCACACAGTACCTAGCACTGAACTTAAGGTTTTCACATTGGCCCTGTCCTTATGTCTCTAGCTGTCATGTCCATGATATAAACATTTAAAAAAATGTCTTCCTTGGGGCAGAAAAATGGCCAACTAATAAAGCAGCTTGCTCTTCTAAGCTACTGGAAGTATCAAACTATTTTTCCAGTACATGCATGTTTGTTTATGAGTGCATTTATTGCAGAGAAATCCAGCACAGAATGGCCCCAATATGTTTATTTCCATTCATCACAGTGAACTGAATGTTGATAGGATACAAATGAGCACAAATGAGATATGGGAGGGCTTTGGTCTGATAGCACATTTTGCTGCTTGAACTAGGTGGAGGAGCTGCTTTCTGTGTTTCCTCTTCTTACTGCAGTTATCTGGCCCAAGCCCAAGGTCTACAATTTCATAGTGGTTATGTTTAATATTTCCATGTAGCACTCCATAAAATGAACTCCACATGTGTGATTGGGTCATGGAAAGCCGGTGTAGGCAGGCATGGCCGCATGGCCTTCGTTATGCACGCTAGGTCTAGGCCAGTAAACAACTATCTGTCGCACAGCCGGTAGTGCATTCCAGACACAACCGATCATTAAGCAAACACAAGGGCTCTCAGCCCCGAACTGCTTGCTCTATACAAACGCTAAGCGCTCCTCATCTACATACTGTTCTAACAATTGGCAGTTCTGGCCAAATCTCATCAATTCTAATTTTGACCTTTTGGAGGTTTTGTCTCCACTAAAAACCCTATTGTTCTCCTCAGGAGAGGGCTAGCCTCTAGGTACAATCCTCCCTATAAAAACCCCAAGTTTGAGCTCCTTGTCAAAACGCTCATGCCTTGCATCCCAAATTGCTGCCACTGTGTTTGGTGAGCCTCCCCTCAGCCTCCACGTGCTGAGCTGTCACAATCCTGAGCATCAAACTCTATATCTCCTATCCCGGACTGCAGGATCAGGTGGAGTATCACCCCAGAAAACCCTCTGAAAACCCCTATCAATTTTCCTCACTTTCTGCTTCTATAGTTATTGGATGAGTGTGTGAGTGCGTGTGTTGTTGTTTGTTTTATTAAGGAAAGTTTAATAAAATCTTTTAATTGAACAACCTTTCTAGTTCTTGTCGCAACCCGACCCCGTAAACATAGGGTTAAAGATCTCGCCACGTTACCCTGCCTCTCGTATTGCTAGCTTGTGCTCCTTGCTAATTCCCCCCAACTTATTAATATTTGGAGTGCACTTAGGTGTCCCTCCCGGGACCCCCGGAAATCAGGGTAACACTCTTCTTGAATGTTGTTTGGATTTTGCAGAACACTACACATGGATTTTGCACAATAATACACAAAAAGTAACTATGTGGGGGGAACAGAATTCAACCTGTGAAAAAATGAAGATGGAAGCGGCTGCAGAACAGATGCTGAGCAAAAAGGGAGCCCACAAATGTGGCTGTCACTGATGTGCACGTCCCTACTTTAGCAAGAACCTATGATGCTTAATAGTCCTGTACTTGCTTCAAACAACTGATGAATGTGGGCTCTGAGATATTTTATACCACAGCAAGGAAACTGAGCCTTAGGTGCTATTGCACCCCACTATATTCTTGTGCACTTGGGCTTAACAGTCATGATGGAAAGAAACCTCAATGGGCTTCACGGTCTTAATAAAAATAGCAGTTTTGCAGCAAGAAAGTACACTTTTTCCTTGAATATTCAAACATTTTATTTACTTATTAAATATATTTATTTCACCCTAATTTAATACCATCTCAGTGAAAACTGAGTTTAAAAATACAAATAATTTAAGCAATCTATTTAAACAATCTAAAAACATATTAAGCCATTTTAAAGTTAAAAATTTCAAATGGGTTTAAATCATACACATGTACAGATTTAGGTGAAATCTTTACATTTTTAAGACTTTATTTTTTTGAAAAAATAATCCATGCCAAAATAAAACCAGCATTGTCATCAGTGAGACCTGCAACAAGAGGAGATTCCACAATCAGGGTGTGACAGCAGACAAGTTCTCTTCCCACATCCTCACACAGTGCACAGGTCCCACTCATGGGACACAGAGGTGTTACTATGGTTCAGACATACTCGATGATAGCACTAGATATCTCTTGATATCAAACTCATTTGGCCTTCACTTGACCTTTCTCTACCACCCTGCTCCAGGTGTTTGCGAGGCCACTGGACAAGCATGTAAACAGGTGTGGCCGGTTAATGGTTGGGCATTCCAACTCCCACTTAGGCAGGCAGATTAACACCACTCCGTTGCTTCAGGGACCTCTCTTGCAGACACACCTTGCTTAAGCGCGACTTTACACAAAGACGCTCGGCCTCAAGCCGGCACTCTCTCATTGCTAAGCCATTTGCATACTGGCTACACTATTGTTAAATCTGCGCTAAGCCCATCATGTAAAACTTGACCTTTCCCAAAGCTTTGTCCTGCTCCAAACTCACCGAGTATGGCATGGCCTGTAGGCACAATCCACCCTATAAAAAGTCCCCGATTCCAAGCCCTCCTTGGAATGCTCACCCATCGGACACCTTGGATCGCTCTGGACTTCCATGCCACCTTGCTGTCATTTGATCTGACAAGCTCCCCTCAGCAAACCGTGCTGAGCTTTCTTCCCCGCAATCCTCCGTTTCCCTCCAGGACTACGAGATAAGGTGTCGTGTCACCCATTTCCCCCAAAAACTCTAATTTCTAATTTCTAGTTAGCCGTGTGCTTGTGGTGTCTTTTCTGTTGTTTGTCCTTTAATAAAGATATCATCTTTACTATTTTAAACTGTCTGATGATTCTTCTGACCTGACACTGTATACATAGGGTTACAAGATCCCTGCTAAGTTACCCTGCCTCTCGTTAGCTTAAGAGAGTGCTCAAGTTAATTTCCCCATCTTGTGTTTTTATTTGGTTATTTGGGCACCCTTCCCAGGACCCCCACAATACAGGGTAACAGAGGAGATCCCCTTCAGCGGACCTCAGCGTTCAGCAATTTGTGATTCTTAAAGAGCATTCCTGAGAAACAAAGTTCACAGAATCTAAAGCACATATTTTGAAAAGCATATGACTAAAATATGCAGAAACTCAATCAAATCAATTGGAAAGGTTTATAGAAATAAGCATGCAGATTAGGAAACCTGCATTTAAAGTTTTCTTTTCTTTTCTTTTCAGATTTCACTGCAGGAAGAAAACACAAGCCATACAACTAAGGATTCTGAGGAAGCTCACTACTATCAGACTTTTCGCTGGTCCAAAACAGTGAGTTACAATACTGGGCTGTCGCGCCCCAGGAAAATCTCTGTCTCAGCAGGAAGGATCATCTACGCTTGAATTTTATGATGACATTTGCTTATATACTTCTGGAAAAATATTGTGCTACTTTTGAAAATGAAAGAGATACGAATGAAAGAAAAGAAAAGGAGAAGCCAACTTTTTCATATAAATCACTTTGTATTAGTGTGCCTTGTAGGAAAACGTGCATTATTTTGTATATTATTTTTACATATTATTGTCCACCCAAAATCTGCAGGTATCGGAAGAAAAATCCAAAAAAGAAAGCTGTGAGGAAAATAGAGCACAGAAAAGCACCTTGCCTGCTGGAAAATGTGCAAGGCAGATTATCAGCATAAATATCCATATATGGAGACACACTACATCATCACTACACAATCCCAATGCTGAACAGCAACATTCTGCATCACAAGGCAATAATTGGATGCCATTGTGCAATGCCCAATCAAAATGCACATGCAAAGCATTGTTGTATGCACAATTCTGCTTCCGTATCTGTCATCCCAATATGTCTGTTATGCCTTGACAAATAATCACCTCACATGACTTATGCATGCATATGTCACTAACAGGTTGCCAGCCATTGTTTGATTCATACATCACTACTCTCAACACAGTACAAAGCACAGACAGGAAGAGAAGGCAAATAGGATTTGAAGAAACTCAAGGAATATAAGAAGGAGAGAATTTCACATTCCTAATGTACTTTAGGTAGGATTATGCAAACCCCACAGTGCTTCCTCTTGTTTCATCTCAGCACAGCTGGAGCATGTGGGACCTGTGAGAATTGCTACCAAAGTAGGAAAGATTGTGAGTCTTAGTTCTGCTGTTGCCTAGTATATTCCCTGTATGCTAGGCATGATAGGAACCTCCAAGGTGTGCCTCCTAAACAGAGACAGCGGAATTATGCCCTTGGCTTCTTGAGGATCTTGAAGAAAAATTGTGACAATTTCAGTGGGAGCATCCATATTAGATAAGAAATACTTCTTGAAACCTGATCTGATAAATTATTTTGAAGCAGTGCTATTCTTCTTTTTTATCTGAATGACTTTCATTAGCAAATATCAAGACAAATAGAGAAAAGAGAAACAGAAGAGAATAGTGCTCTTCAGTGAAATACAATTCTATAAGCACTCAAATGATCTAACAAAGCACTGGCACAGCCTTCTGTAATCCAGCACCAGCCCATGTTTGATTTTGATTATAATAATCATCCCAAGACATCAGACTCATAATAATCTTCCTGATTCATTGCCCTTTTTTGTTTCAAATGGGATTTAATACTAAGCAAAACAACTTGGAAAGTAAATGAGCATAATAAGCAGCTTTTGTTGGACCCCTCCTCCTCCACTATCCTTTCCTGTAAAATTGGAAGAAAAAAAGAATTCTATCACAAAAGAAGTCTACATTTTAAGTATGACTGATCTTAATTTATTTGAATAAACTGTAAAGTGGTAGTTTGAAACATATTCCATATTGACCTGTATGCCAGTGATCCTAAATACACTAGGAAGCACTGGGCACTATATACATCACCAGAATCAATATTCTGTCCCATGTACTACTTTCAGTTACATGTAGTGGCAATTGATTGTTCCCCTATCACTGAGGCAGAGAATCTTCTCCAAATTTTATTGCAGCCTTTAAGGGAGCTATTCAAGGCTCTGAATTCTATTTCTAAATAGGTTTAGCTCCTTGGAAAGCTCCATTGAGAGCCATTAGCAATCATTGGATCCACATTGTCATGTCTTACTTGCAGGAAGCCTCCTCAGATGAGGAGATGAAGGGAGAGAAGCAAGACAACATCATCCAGGTGGAGTGAGAGAAGGAGCTGGGGATTTGGCTGGCAGTCCTTGCCTAGAAGCATCAGAGGCAGTACCTGGAGTATTCAATGTAGGTCAAAGGCACCTCAGGAGTGACAGTCATGTGTTGAGCTACTTCATCCTATCAGCCCTGAGCATTATCAGCTGTAGAACAGCAGGAAGACAGTCTTAAAAGGGACACACAGAGGTAATTAGACTAGGTGTGATGATCTACAGCCATTCCTTTCCACCAATCAGTAACCCTATACCTCTCTGTTTCCTTGTTTAGCATCTCCTGTTCTGCTCATTTCTAGAGCCTAGTTTTGCTTTGGACTATTTTTCTTGGTACTCAATCTCAGGTCTTCAGTCTTAGGGGTGTAATTCTTAAGTAAGTTTCTCCTCAAAGGTAACAATGAGTAATGTCAGGAATCTTCTTCCCACAACAAGGAAGTCTTCAAAAACCACACAGTTTTCAAAGGCTGTTCACAATACAGGATTTATTCATTTCTGTTTTCTGCACATAAAATGCTTTAATTGGGGATTTATTCTGTGTAAAATTTGCACAAGGATATTTTTGTGCCCAATAATTAATATTTTTGCATTGAAATATTATTTTACATACATTATTTTCCAGTGCAAAAAATGCTGATTTCTGCTAAAGTAGAACTGTAGAGCAGTCTTTGTTTAATAGTCTTGGCTTCTAGGAGAGTTCACGATCGATGTGCTCTAGGACCAATTTATTTGTCTTTAGATCTCTTTCCAAGCACCACATTTCAAATGAGTTGGTTTTCTTCCTATCAGATTTCTGATATCAGTATTCAGCCCTACCATTGCAGCAAGATAGTGGCATTGGTGGACCTTTGGAATGTAGGTGCACTCACATAGGCATTAAGCCATGGGACTCACATGCTAAAAGCTCAAAGATTGTTTGATGGAGTACCTGCCATTTTTTTCCCCCGAATAGAAAAGTATCAGGACTTGGTCAATTTTGAATGAATAAATTGCAGTGTCTTATGTTTAGGAGTCCCCCTGTAATACTCTGTCTCATGTAGGTCAAAGCATAAACTACTCAGCTGGTCCATTGGGTCCAGCAATCCCTAACATACTCCTCCCAAATGCTTTTGCCAACTATTAACTTGTTAAGAGATCTCCCTCTTTAGATACATGGGGATATAATTCACAGGTGGGAAATACCAAGCCTGACTAGAATGCAAGTAGTTAAAACAGCATTTATTGATTTATACACAGTAACACCCAAAACAAGGAGTCAACAAGATGGAATAATAAGGAAATAAAGAAAAACTGAGATTAGTTAAGGACATTAAATAGAATGTCCAAACCTAATCTCAGTTACCTCCATGCTTAGCATCTGTTCTTATTACCAAATATTTTACTTCCTGTTTCTTTTTCTTCCTATAACTCCTTTGTCCTTCTACCACTAACCATAATGCTCTGCTCTAATCCCTTTCATGGTCTTTCTCCATCCTAACTCAGCAGACTTTAATCAACTGGCTTGGACAAACCTTACCTCTAATTAACTTTCTTAACTAACATTGATTCCACCAGTCATTCAAAATGTTCTGCCATGCGGTCAGTGATCCCTTAGTATTCATCTGCTACAGGCTGGAAAGAAAAAATATTAAACAGTATCATCCTCCCTCTTTCGATACTCTACTCAACGTAAAACTAACCTCACTGATAAGAAAGGGAAGAATTATAGACTTACATAACATGTGCAGCTCTAAGAAGTTATATCAAATCCCTCCTTGACTGCTCCATGCTCTTTACCTTGTTTTTATACACTTTTCTTTTGTCTCCTTAATTGTCTCATCCTTGAAGCAAGGAAGTCTAGACTTTAGATCTCATTTCAGCTTCTACTAGGTCAACGTGTTAGCTAAATTATTATATTTTTCAAGCAGCAATTAGGGAAGTTTAAATTTAAATGGATTCTACTGCTGAACCCATAACCCATATCTGTCATTTAGAGAGGATCTCTTAACAAGGCTCTGGTCTTCTCAAAGTACACTAGTATTGGGCTAAAAGTTAATAAAATGTCTGCAGATTGTTTCTTTTGCATTCTTAATGACTGGCCAGGCACTGCCATTTTATTGTTGTAAATTAAATGTGAAAGTTGTGAAGCACCGCTCATTATCCAGATTATACACCATCCCTGGATGTCATACATTAAAGAAACAAAGAGAAGTACAGGAACAAAGAAATTGTAAAAGTCCTTTCTAAAAAACCAACCAGAGTGAACCACCCTATAGCATGTAAGAGAAATGGGAATAGAAGCCTTTCCAGTTCTTACCATTTTGCTATTTTTACTCCAGTGTTTGAATTCTCATTTTAATAGGAGTCTCAGACTTCTAAAAATGAAAAACATCTGCAGAGGTTATGGCCTTCTGAACATCTTCATCATATACTCATCTTGCTATGTTGAAATTCACCCTTTATGCATCTGTTTGTTTTCTTTTTTTTTTTTTTCCAGATCCTCTGTAAGATTTTCCGTATGCTCCCTCAGTAGCACTCAACCACCACTTTGAGTCTAAGTGGAAATATTGTAAGGTTAACTTCAGAAGCACTAATGGTAAAGAGAAATCAGATCCAGAAATATATGGCCATATGGCTCCATGACACACTACTACTTCTCCTTTGGACCAACCATCTTTAAAGAGATAACATGATCCTGGTGTCAAATACAGTGCCCCATTGCACTGAACCACATGGTGTGTGCCAGCTGTTAAGATGATAATAGGGTAATTTCCTCAAATCTAATTGTAGGTGAGTGAACTTCACTCTCAGTAACAGATGATGGAAATGAAAATTATAGCCCACTTCTAAATGGGTAGTGATAATGTTGTTTTCCATAACAATAAAGCATCATCACTGTCAGGAAGAAGTACTAGGCAGTGCTTACCATAAGTAAAACCACCTCTTGGGAAAATGAGGTACCAGCAAACTGTCAAACACAAGGATATTCAAAAGACAGCAATTGCTAACAGCTGCAGATAACAGCCTCATGATTTCTGAATACATAAAAGTACAAATCATTACCATACTGATGGCTCATGTGGTGAGTCATGTGGATTGTCTATGTCCAGTTTCAAATGACCAGGTGTTGGGAACTCAGCAGCTACCATTAAATTTGTTGCCAATTCAGGATATATCTCTAGGAAAATCAAAAGTGAATATCTACAAAACACATATAGTTGCCTCATATTGAGTTAAATGACTGTTCCATCCAGCTGTGTACATCAGTATAGCCTTATCTGAGTAGCTACAGCTTTCTGGAGGTTCCAGCAAAAATCCCAAGTTCCTTTAAAATACGTAGAAGCTGGGGAGTCAATCTGGGATCTTCTGGAACTGCTCATCCTTAGTTTTTCTTAAGAGTAAACTCTAAAATGTGATGAGCTTTTCAATTGTATCATTTGTATCATATTAGTGGAGGACCCATTGCTTTGTGAAATCCCAACATCATTTTATAGGAAAGAATATAACGCTTTGGAACTGTAACTAAATTTGCAAACAGTAGAGAAGTGCATCTCATCAACTGCTACCTTGAATTCAGTGTGACAAGTGATTTAGCAGCAACTAACAATTGTGAACAACTGATTTCTACCAAGCAAGAGGATACTTGCAACTCCCTCAGAATTCTTATTGATCTTCAACACATACTTCAAAGCCACGCTTAATAAGTTCTATACTGAAACATCTTCAAAAAATTTTAGACCTAGCCCATGCTATTGAGCCAGAGGATTTGAAGAAGCATTACTGTGGCAAAGAGAGAGGATGTGAGAAAAAGGAGAGAGAGAGATTGCAAATGGCTTGAGCTACAGTCATGGGTTTTGGGGTCAATTTTCTGCCCTAGCATCTACAAGGGAGGGATGTGTGGCCTGCCAAAAATGTCCCTCAAAATAAAAAAATAAAAAGTGGCAAAAATTCCACTCCTGATTTTGAAAAGCAAGATTTTTAAAGATTAAGTAATACAAGGTGCATTGCAACCTATTTAAAAGGTGGATTTCTGGTCCTAGAAACTCCTAGGACAAGTTTACATTTATTTGGTCAGAAAAGAGGAATTCTGGGAATTCTGGAGGAACCGAGGGTCAAGAAAAATAGCCCTAGGCTGCATGGGGCTGCATCAGGCTGCACATGGTCGCAAGGCTACATGTTGTACACCTTTGCTATAGACCAAGTGAAGTGGTATGCTTTGCCTACGGCAATGGTGGGCAACCCACAACACATGGGCTGCATGTAGCTCCTCACCTTCCTTCTGTGAATGCCTGAACCCCCCCACACACACACACAACACACATCACACCCTCCTGCTGCCTTTGTCTTCACAGCAATGATGTCCCCAGGGGATCCTCAGCTCCCCTTCTCATTCTGAGATAATGAGTCCAAAAGTTTTGGAAAATTACAGAAAATCAAACAGACAAACAAACAAAATCCTTAACATTCTTGGGATTGCTGACTGCAGCCACATTCCCATAGTTGTGCCCTTTGACACTGATACTGTTTTCTGAAGAGTTTCACAGCCTGAATGTGCAGTTCACCACTGATGCCCATGATCTTTTCACAAATATATGTGTGCTCTCTCCTGGCAATACCCATGATGCCCATGCCTTCCGGCTGTCACATGTTGCTGTAGAGCTTTCACAATGGCCTAAGGGGTGCAGCTGGCTGCTAGGTGTGTATACACGGTGCTGTCTGTCAGTGAATGTGCTAGTAGTCCGTGGTACTATGACAGGTGCTTCTTAACATGACTCTCGCCTTCCTGTTCCACTGTTCACTCTGCTCAGGTGGGCACAGACACACCTGCTGAGGTGGCTTTCAGTGTGGTTCAGATAGCTACCTATTTCCTGATTGAGCATGTGTTTGGACAGCTGAAACTCTGATTCTGGTTCTTTCACTGCACAGGTAGAAGCCACATGTGGTGTCATAGACATCTGCATGAATAGTAATTGCATGTGCTACGATGCACAACATGGCAATGCTTGATGTCCCTCCAGATCTAGAATGCCCAGTTGATCTGCCTCCCTGTGTGTGCCTGTGTGTGCCTGTGTGTGCCTGTGCCCCCTGCCAAGCATCTAAGTTCTTACCATGCCACCAATCTTGTCACAATGGAGCTTTTGATGGCATGGTACAGATATATTTCAATGTGTGAAAGGTGGTCCACCCTTCCTCCTGCCATGCACCTGTTCCCCCTCTGCCCCAATATCTTTTGTGCCTGCTCTGCCTGTCTCATGTGCACCTGGCTTCTATCTGCTCCTTGGTGTACCCACAGGGCCTGTTTCATGTTCCTGCTCCTCAGTTGTGGGATCAGGTTGGTTGTCAGGCTGCTGCTGCTGCTGAGGGGGGTCACCACAATGTTCTTCTTTCTAGTGCTTTTGACTGCCTATCCTCTTTGCACAGTGGACATTTTGCAGCATCCAGTGCACTGTGCTGTGTGCCCCAAAAGGTGTCTGGCACATTGAACTAACAATAGTCATTGTGTGGTGTCATGAGCTGTCCAACAATACTTCTAGCATTGTGTTCTGATTGTACAGTGTTGCCAGTTGTGCAATAGTGCTTCCACCATGGTCTCCTGAATGTGCCTGTAGCACAATGTGGTGTTCTGCAGACCTTTGATTCTACCATTGCCTGTCAAATTTGTTTGTTGCACAACAGTGAACTCTGCACTGCATGTGTAGTTCCTACTTTATGCACAATACACCATTTCCTGAATGTAGACCAATATGTCCTGCTGTCAATGTGGCAACAAATATAAGATATACATGTGCCTTAGTTATCTAAATTCATTACATTCCTTAGCAGTTAGTAAAGAAATCTTTCTAGTGATCACTGTATGAGAAAAGTGGACAATACTGATTACTATTATGGCTAGAATAATGAATAAATACCCCCATATTATATTTTAGAATGAGTTCTACAGTTCTACCATCGTACTTCTTTCATCAATGCACATAGCTTTTCCACAAGGACCAGGGTTCAGAGTCTTTTCTTCAAACTAAAAAAAGAGATTTGTTGCATCTTTCCAGTGGCATGCCATTTCTTGTTTTGTCAGTAGGTGGAAAAGGCTAATTACCTACATAGGTTCATCAGCTCCCAGAGACACTTCTAGGAGACTTATTGTGGGATCAGCTTCAGTTTTAGGGGTAGTAAAAATGCACAACTCTTTAACCACCATTTGAAACAGTTTTGGATCAGGGCAGAATCTCATGTGCATGTAAGTCTGTGTCCATCACAAAGAAAGTCCTGGGTTCAGTCTTTCTAGCCTAAAAAAAGTAACTTTACGAAGCTTGACTGTGTGTCCTGCCAAAGTGCTAGGATACTGGTTCCTGTTCATCTTTGCCAGGTACTGAGACCCAGATTGGATGTTTTCAGTGAAAGCCACTACAATTGAGAAGGAACACACAGCATCTGCTTCCTTCCAATCACTACTTACCATTCGACAGTGTACATGTTGTGCGAGATTTGAGTGACAGCCTTTTAAATTTGGGAGCAGGACATATACCCTGCAAAGGTTACCTAGTATTAATTGTTAGTTTCAGAAAAGCAAAGTGAGATGAATCATACTCATGCCAAAGATTTTACTAACACTGTTTTAAACAATAGATGAGGCCATCCAATAATAATATCATACAGGAATGTGGAAAGTACAAATTTTACAATAGAGAATTGATCACAGCCCAAAGAGCGAAGCACACAGATTTAAGTGATTGTTTATATTACTGCAGAAAGTGTCCTTTTTCACAAAGAAACAGGAATGACAAGCAAAATCTCATTGAAGGAAAATTGACTTTAGAATACAATTTAGAAGATTAGAACAAGGAAAGATATAATCAACCAACCTACCAATTAGGACTGATTTATTGCCTTCTCTTTTAAAAACCTATCATTATGGCAGAATATTCCTTGTGATATTACTTGAAACTTGCAATTTTTTTTTTTAAAAAAGCTATTGTCTCAACTTCTCTTCCTACAGAAACTTTGAAACAGCTGCTTAATTGTCTCTAACTTAGGGCTAATCATGGCATGGTGATGCTTGATGCTTCCCTAGGTACAGTTTGATGCTGATCCAGTACTGCGTTTATGCAGAAACTACATGGAGAAAATAATATGTTCATGCCAGGAGCCACCTGTGGAGTAGTGATAAATTCTGAAATGTAAGTTTTCATCATGGTAGTCCTCACTCCCATCCCTCCAATGAAAGTACAAAAATGCAGAAAGATATATTAATCCATACATTTGAGTATTATACACACACGCACACTCACTCCTGCTACTGGATAAATCAGTAGCAGAGTCTGTGCTCATCACAGAGAAAGTCCTGGGTTCATTCTTGCCCTGGCCACCTGGCAGACTTCAGATAAGGAACTGGGGATGGCCCAAGTTGGGTAGAATCCAGTCTCCTAGATCAAGGAGACATGTGACACATATATACACACGACAGGACAGGACAGGACATGAAAGGAAAGGAAAGGAAAGGAAAAGAGAATCACTGAAACATTTCTGCTTTCCCTGGCAGTAAAATTCAATAATTCAATAAGTAATTATGGCCCTTTCTATACCCTACCTTTTTGTGAAGTCATCCAGTGGGCATCCCAGCAGCGGCTATACCAAGACAGGAGTGCAACAGAAGTGGTCTCTTCCACATCAGCTGGCTCCCTGTGGAAGGAAGCATGATGGCTCTACCTTTTCCTTCTGTAGCATAGTCAGGTACTTTCCCAGGCTGTGCTGGGGCAGAAAGTGCAGCCATGGTGCTTCCGCAGCTTCCACAGGATAGGTTAGCACAGATGGTGGTGCAATTGTGTGTGATTGATGGGAAAAACCATCAATGATTTAATCTGTGATTGCACCGCCTGGAGATGGGAGAAGGAGAGGACCATGGCAATGTTGTGCAGAAGTGTTATTGCAGTCCCATCCTTGTCCCAACCCCATTGCGGGATGGGAGGTTGCTGAGGAAAGGGCCTATTTGTTGCCCTTGGGGATGGGGAGATCCCAGTATGTTCTAAGGCAGCATTTTAGTCCCTCAAAAGGACAGATACAAAGAATATTCCATTGGGGATATATTGAGAGACTTTGGTAAATGAGACTCTCAATCAGCAGAGTAATTGCACAAAAAACGGAAGTTGAACAGATCACCAGTCCCACTTCTTTCACTCCACCCAAAACACACTTAATCTACCTCAAAATAAACACAAAACAGTTTGGTTAAAAATATAAAAGAGTTTACTCACAAAATCTTGTGCATAGCCTATACAGGTTCAATTCTTGAGGAAGGTAGGAAGAAAAATAGGCACTCACATGCTTGCTGCTAATGATCCCTGTTAGGAAAATCTCAGAGCATGCTTTCAGGTCAAAAGGCGAAGACAAAAGAGAGAGAGAGCCCATGGCAAGAGAACTTTTTAAAAGCAAAGAAATGTGTACGTGTTGGGGGAAGAGGTGTTAACCAACAAACAGGAAGTTTCCTCTCTAGGCTATCTCTCCATGCTTACCATAGACATGCAAACAAAACTAGCCAGTTCATTAGGCATGCAAAGGCTGCTACTCCCAACATATTCAAAAACATTCACAAAATGGTGGGAAGTAAACATGTTTTTGTGTTTTGAGAAATCCTAATAAGGAAAATCCTGGACTGACAAGAATCTTCACAGTTTGAGGTTTATTGTGTACCAAATTTGCATGTGGTTGTTTTGCACACAAAACAATGTTTTGTACATACAAAACAGTGTTTTGTCCACAGGAAATAATATTTCTGCATAGAAATAGTACTGTCTGCACATAAAATGCTATTATCTGCACAAAACAACCATTTGTGAATTTTCAACAAAACAACCCAAAACTGCGAATAAGATTCAACAACTGTGTGGTTTTTGAAGACTTTCTCTCAGCTGGAAGAAATTGTTCAAATTATTTGTTCTTTTCTTCAGGAAAAAACTTATTGAAGAATCACATCCCTGTTCTAAAGTGATGAGAGAAAGTAATGTGCAAAATATTATTAATTATGGAAGTGGTGACATGGCCAATCATTACTTTTTCTTGAACAAGGAGCCTTGTTATGCCTTGATTCCTCTCCCCTAAAGTACTGTGTTAGAGCGAATGCTGGTATTTGTAATGTGCTTCTTCCAAGCTTTGTTTGTAAAGGAAAAAAAATCATGCTTATAAGGATTTCTGTAGCAGCTGAAAATTCAGCCAGACCAATTGGTCTTCAGGAGAAATGGACAATTACTGGCACCAGAAGACACATTAACCTTTTTCAGGACCTTGTCATTTTTTAAACTCTTCAATTATTTATTATTTTATTTTTTGCAAAAAAGTAATAATAAAATGGTGAGGGACAATGGTGAATGGTGAGGCTGCCATACTGAATTGGTAATCCATTAGATAGGGTACAACATCTACTGGCAGAAGGCAATGTACAGTGCCCTCCCACTTGTAGAAATGGCCTTTACCGTTGCTTCAGAGAACCTACTGCTGAGAAGTGGTAGTCAGGTGCTCTAAAGCAGGGTATTAGTGAGCTCTGGGGATGTATCAGTTGCTTTCCTAATGCTGCAGTACTACAGAAAAGAAACATCTGGTGCACAGTTTTCCAGTTCCTGACAGATTCAATGGTCCTTGCTTACATCATGATACTGTGCATAGTGTGACCATAAAGATAGTCTGATGGCCTAAGAGAGCATCTCCTCCTTCACAGACACATAAAGTCTTTAAAGTCATCCAGAGAGGCTCTTCTAGGTAGAACCATAGGTTTCAGGTGTCCATTCAACAGGGCATCCAGTATACTGGCGACTACTATGTGGAATGCCCCTCCATCGTAACTTTGCCCTTAATTTCTGGTGCAAATCAGAAACATATTTATCTGAGCAAGCTTTCTCTATTAGTCTTACCCAGTATCTATCTAATCCAACCCAACAGTTTCCACTGTGCTTTCTGAAATAAATGTAAATGTATTAAGAAATATTATTTGCTTTTGAGAAGAATTAAGTTCCCCTGGCAATATCCAATTCCCCTGGAGTAAACACAAACACATAAAAAAAAATCAAATTTGATTTCAGACACCTTTGGGTTATTGTTTTTGTTAATGTGAAAAGGTGAGGCACTATGCTTTGGGATCTTGTACTTAAGGTATTTCAGTGATACTGTGATGGCTTGCACTATTAAATGCAGTCAACAAGTGTTTCACCACAGTGCCTTGAGAAATAACATGATATAGCCTGAAGTAATTACATAAAGGAATGATTAATTTAACTGTTAATTTGCAGTTGAACAAGGGTTTCGGATGAGATGCGCCACAAAGCAGCTTCAGTTGGTGAACATGCCTCATTGTTATAATTGACTGTGACTAATTAAATCCAAATCTTGACAAAGATATGGAAATAAATTCCATTATTCTTCCCCATTTATTAAAAGAGAGAGAGAGAGAGAAACAGTTAAAGATAACCAGATTAGAAGAAAATCTTTGGGGAAAAACCAAAAACATCCCCATAGTTATACTAAATGTTAACTTTTCTTATCTGAATTAGAACAGATCTGTATCATCACCAAGGTTTTAAGGCAAAGATGCAAGAAACTGATACTCAATAATGTTTCTTGTTGCTGCTTTTAATTAATACCACTGCTGCTTCCCCCAACCCTTTTTCAGTGGATGTTTATTTTACTTGGTTTCTGCAGTCTTTCAGTATATGTACTCACTAGTCCTACATCCTAACTCAGGAAAGAACCAACAGACCTCCAGATATTGTTTGCCTATTGCTTCCAGAATCCTTGATAACTGGCCATGATAGATGGGACTGATAGGAGGAGATCCACAGATTCCTTACTGCTACCCTAACTGCTATACCATATTGACTATATACAGCCTTGATTTTAGTTCATCAAATGCATGGACGAAGGAAGAGTTAATTACTGCAATAATTGGGAACCTGCATCTCCAACCCTGTGAGAAAAGACAGGCATCAAGTTACTTTTTATCTATATTCCAAGGGTATAGTGGCCATCATCCATAACTCTTAGGTATTACTGTGTAGCTCTTAACTAGGACACATGGGGATCCATCCAGAAGTTTGGATTCCATATATAGAAAAAAAACAGCCCCCTTCCCAGTGCCTCTTGAACATCCTTAATAACCAAGTTAATCCAGTTGCCAAGCAACCTAGCACACAGGTAAGGCTTAGCAAAAGGGCTAAATCAACGCAAACGTGTCTATTGAAGAACAAAGCAAAGAGAAATTCTGATACGGTCAGTTGTCTTTAGTGAAGCTTAGAATTTCCTGAGTAAAATGTATGAGGGACCAGATTCCTAAGAACAGCTCATCACAGCAGCTTACAAATAAGAAGAGAGGCACCTGCGACTTCACTGCACAGCATTAGCACTCAAAGGATGAAAGAATATTTCACAAACATAACAATATGTTTGTGGGTACTGGCCAATTCCCAGAGAAGGATTGAAAACTCAAACTGACCTGGGATGACCTGACCATATGGCCTCCAGGTGATTTCTGCACATATCTTGTAAAGCAGAGGTGGGCAACTATTGGAGGTAAGGTGGATGTATTAGCCCCCTAGGGCCTTGGGGGATGCGCCAAAAACATTGCACCCAAGTACCTTCCAATGCCCCTATGGGACTGGGAGCAATATTACGATGTTTTGGGCCCTTCCTGGCTGTTTTAGATTTAGGAAAGGCCTTTATTTCAACAGGAAACGATTGGAAGGTCAAGTTCCAGGTAACTTTTTTTAGGAAAATGAGCTTTTCTAAAACTCTCTATGAGGAGCAGCTTAGGGAGCCGGGGATGTTTAGTCTACAGAAGAGAAGGTTAAGAAGGGACATGATAGCCATGTTTAAATATTTGAAGGGATGTCATGTCCAGGAGGGAGTGGGCTTGTTTTCCACTGCTCCAGAGACTAAGACAAGGAGCAAAGGATTCAAACTGCAGGAAAAGAGATTCCACTTAAACTTCAGGAAGAACTTCCTAATGGTCAAAACTGTTCAGCAGTGGGATATGCTGCCTTGGAGTGTGGTGGAGTCTCCTTCATTGGAGGTTTTTAAGCTGAGGCTGGATGGTCATCTGTCAAAAGTGCTTTGATGTGGGTTCTTGCATGGCAGGAGGTTGGACTGGATGGTCCCTGTGGTCTTTTCCAACTCTATGATTTTATGGTTCTAAGACTAAAATGGACTGGAGGGATGAAACATGGAGAAATTGCCTGTACACCCCCTAGAGAGTCAATGTCTGGTGTCAACGTCAATGTCTGGTGTCAATGTCTGTGTACCTATGTGTGAGTGTGTGTGTATATATTTATGCCTAAATGATTGGGATTGAAGCCCTTTACTTTTTAGAATGAAGCACTCAAAACAAGTCAGCCTTTGGCAATTTATTTTTAATAAGAAAGGGGCTTTTCTTGGTGCTATACTGTTTTTAACCTTTGTTTTAAAGTAAGATTTTAAATGTTTTTAATTCTATTGCTTTTTAATACTGTTTTAATCTTAATTTAAACTATATGTGCTTAACTATATGTGTTTTCATTGTATTATCTGACTTTTTGCAAGACACCTTGAGTGGCAGTCTGGGTGAAAGACAGGATGTAAATAAAATGGTGGATAGATGGATGAAGAAACTGGGAAATTTTGATAAAGTCTTATGGAATCAAATAGAAACTAAGGTCTAAATCTGTTTGGTAGTCCAAAAGGGAAAAAAAATGGACTAATTGATATAATACCATTTATATCACTGTTGACCTACCATTCACTGAATTGTTGGGTCTACTCTGATTGGGACTAGCAATTGGATTTAGACATAAATTCTTACCCATGCACACTTATGAAACAATGGAGCCCTATACACAAATCTTGGACCCAGAAGATTATTCTTTGATTTAGCACAAAATTAGCACTAGTGAAATCTGAAGTGGAGAAGATCAAATGGTAAAGGGAAAAAAATAATGGAATTTGAAGAAGCTGAGCCAATGTATCCCCATTAGTTACAGAAAGAATAAAAACTTCTCTAAATTCATCCCTTTTAAAATGTGAATATCTACTTTTTGAACATTCACTTTTTTCCATATCCATTCAATATATAAAATGGTTTTACATTAAAAAACATTTCATATAAATAGCATTTTTGGAAGATATTTTCATGCCAGCTTTATTTATATGGGAAGAACTCATATTTACTCATATGGAACAAAGCTGAGGTAAATCTGTGCTGAGTACCAAGCACAGCTGCAATTGTTCTCATGCAAAGTACCCTTCCAGATGTCTTTGGATATGATGCCAGAAGCCATCATGGTCATAAATCCATGGCAATAGCACATCATAGCAGGGCCAGTGTCTTTTGGTGGGGGATGAGGGATGGATCTTTCAGCTTTTGTGGTGACATTTATATGGGAGCATAAAACTTGAGACAACATTCCATTTCAGAGGCTCACAAACATTTCCGTAGTGTGTGAGCCACATTTCAATACAAAGAGCATGACACAAGCCTCCTGACATCAATTGCTTTCCCACTTGGTATTCTGCTCATCTCCTCAGATCTGCAGCAGCATCTGAAAAAAATAAAAAATATATTAAAAAAGCAAAACAGGAGAGTATTGCACTAGGTCATCATTCAGAGGTCAACATCAACTGTGTATCATGGGAAATGACTCCAAGGCATTTGAGAAAGTTAAAAACAAAAATGGTGATGATGATTTTTTTTAAAAAAAAATGCTGGAGGACCACAAAAATAGCCCTGGCAGCCACATGTGACCACATGTGACTGGACGTTCCCCACCACAACTCTAATTACTACAATTCATTTTTTCTCTGAGCTGGACTGGGGATTCCAGAACTCAAAACTACATTCAGCCACACCGTCACTGACTGGCCTTGTGCTGGGCACATTTCTAATTTTTACCAGCTCACAGATTTATTGCAATAAAAAATGGAAATCCCATTGGAGCGGACCTAGGCCCTTTCTTACCTTCTTGTGGCCACGTCCAGTGGTGATCCTGGCAGCGCCTCTGCTGGGAAGGGAGTAGGACAACAGCACTCCCTCTGCATGGGACTGACTCCCTGCAGAAGGGAGAGCAATGGACACACTGCTTCCTCAGTGCAGCCAGGTACTTTCTTAGGTTGTGCTGCAGCAGAAAGTGCTGCCATCACACTTCCTGCCATTCTGGAGGGCAGTAAGTATGGGATGGTGGCACAATTGTGAGTTATTGACAGGGAAAACCCATAAATGATCTAACCTGTGATCATGCCACCTGGGGATGGGAGAAGGACAGGACCATAATAACATAATGCAGAAGTGTTGTTGTGGTCCTGTCCTTCTCTCGTCCCCATGAAAGGATGGGAGAGTGCTGCGGAAAGGGCACTAGGCTTTTTTATTATCCGTACTATTTTAAGTGGGTTCAGAAGTAGCAAACTATAATGCATATCTTATCCAGTCTCATGGAGAGCTGATGTGGTATTGAATGTGAGGGCGATCTGGCTGCGACATCTGTCACTCCATTGATCGCCAGGGCTGATTTGGTTGACCTGAACTGATGTGGTACTGTGGTTATGAGCTTAATTACAACTTCACCTTGCACAAGTTACTTCCCCTCAAGCTCACCTCAGTATTTTCTAGAATTGTATCATACTCATGGAATAACAAGGAAAAGAGTTAAGGATGTGGATAAGAATGCTTTGATTAAACTGAATGGTTTCCTAATCTGTGAGTCCTATAGTATAGTAACCATCATAAGTGAAAATGGTTCTTATAGCATGGAATAATACCCAATGTGTCTGATACAGATGTAAACTGTGGCAAACTAGTTGAATGTACTTACAGGTGACTTTGTATGAAATCATGCATCAAACAAGAAATCTAGCTAGTTCAATAGGACATGGATGAGAAGCATGAAATATGTGAAATGCATGAAATGTATGAGAATGTATTTCTGAAGAGTAACTAATTCCTTAATCTAAGGACACAAAGGTCATAGTCAGGAAAACTCCAGAGATAATAGACTTGAAGATGTCCCTCAATGACTCAACCTCAGAAACAATAGCATCCAAAAGTGCTTCCATGGAATGATTGATTGTCTTTTACCCTCTCCCTTTGTCCTCTGAAACTCCACTTTTGCCCCCTCACCTGTCTCACCATTAAGGAGGTATCACAATTTCCATCTGTCCTTTGTCACCTAATGCTAAGGCCATTAGCTCATTCAAGACCCCATGCTCTGCTTGGCCAAAGAACCATTAACACCACCTCCTTCAGGGCAGAAAAAGAGTTTTTAAACTCTGGCTCTAGGCCAGATAGCTTGTAGTACTTCCTATTCTGTATTACCCTTGGACTCTTGGTCTAATCCACATCACTTCACTTCTGGATAGGTAAATATCACCCAATCCAAACTTTTCCTCTCTTTTCCTTCAGCTAGTCAGCTAGTCTTGTATGATTGCAAGACTGCTTGGATCTTGTGTGTACATGTGATTGTTGATTCCCCCAATAGAACAATTATTCTTTGACTCTCCACCTGGTGTTCCTGCATTAGTACGAGTGCACACAGGTGTAAAAGATCTTGTTTGGTTACCCCCCCCCATGTCTCTCCTTTGAACCAATATTCTCCACTATTACACAAGGCACTGGCCTTGGGAGTGGACCCCTGATTCACCCATGTTTTTGGGGGACATAACTTCCTGCACTTAATGAAAGATAGTAGACTCCTTTCCTTTGCCATTTGCAAGGTGTACAGGATATTTCTAAGAAAGAAAGTACATTCATACAAACTGTATATTTGAAAATACAACAGCTGAAATGCACATAATTGAAAAAATACACAAAGAAACACATTTTGGTCAATGAGGAAAAGTTGGGTAAATTCTACAAATTAGCAAAAATGCATTGAAAATTATCCAAATTTAGTGCAAGAAGAAAACATAAAGTATCACAACCTGACAGGAAAGAGGAAGAAAATGCAGGTGTATACAGAGAGATTTTCATTTCCATAGCCTAAACACAGATTGCTGGATTATGGCATCAGAGACTGAATGTAGTACTGATTGTCACACCAGAAATATTATTATTATCATCATCATCATCATCATCATCACCAGCATCACCAGCATCACCAGCACCCCTGTCCCTGTCTTATTCCTCATGCTGAACTATTATAGCAACATTGATGGACAACCATATTTACATATCTGTATTTCATCTAGCATCTCTCCCACCTGTACATTTAGATTTGTATGTTGCCATGGCATTATTGTACACAACGTTCAAAATCATCTTTATTTGTCTTTATCTGTGCAGAGCTTCTGCTCCATTAAAATGTAAATTATTAATAGTTGAGGACTGTGGTAATATGTTCTATTTCTTTTGAAATGACAGTCCTTAAATATTTAAGATGCCTCACATTTACAGCAGGTTTGGTTTTTATCACATATATAAAAAGCTTTCAGTATATGAGTTCTGGGTTTCTGCTGACAAGAGTCTTATTATTACATTACTTTTGTTTGGAAACAAAACCACCCAAGTTCCTACTTCAGTGTCATTTGGTACACTCAGTGGAATGAATAATAGACTGCAGCATTACCTCAAGAGATGAATGGATGAATGAGGATTATATGGACAATGAAGATCAATCATTGTAGTGCTAATGGAGCACATGAGAAACATCTGTGTATCTACCTGGGAATGGAACAATCTATGCATGAGCAAGGTAATTTCCAGTGTCTGTTTCTGAAGCCTCCTTCAGATACTGTGGTACAAACAGAGGCTTATTTCCTGCTTGATATCCAGTAATAGGTAAGTGTGGTGGAGATTATTAGTGTTTACCATCTGAATTGCTGGAATGACCTAATTTCAGTTGATGATCACAAAGCCACAGGTGAAACAACACAACTGTCTTTGCCTTGTACCACTTCAGAGTAGAGAGGGCAGATCCTGTGGTTGAATCTTTCAACATAATAAGGGGGAAATCATGTCATATTCAACATGACTGTAACAACAAGTGGTCTATACCACTGGCTAGGAAGAAAGTGAGGATTTTGATTTGGGTTTGGTTAATTAAAAAAAAAAACTTTTTAAAAAAATCCACAAAATCCTTCACAAACAAGGTGGAATAACTCTGACATTTCAAAACAATTTGAATGGAGGCCAAAGTGAAACTGAAATTTTTGCCCATCCAAATAAAGGCTTTTGAGTGTTTAGCTCCTCAAACTGTGAGACTGAATCGATGTATATCTGATCACATCTCCAGGCATCCACTAGGAATGCTACTTGATATCTTGGTTTCCCTTTTTCTTCAGAGGGATGGCTGTGGACAGCAACAAAGTTTTATAGCACCTTTACAGACTCATTATCTGTAAAGTTTTGTGGGATGTAGTTTGATTTATTTTGAGCATACCAATTTGAGAATGGATGTAACTTCCATTCGAGAAAACATGTGGCCGAGATCCTGCATTATCAAGACATAACTGCAACAGTGGAGCTCCATTATTATAGTTATGTTTGATGATGCCCCCCCACAAACACAAATAATCTATTGTTCAGCCTGGAAGTACTTCAGCCAAAGAGTTTCTAAGGTGCTGCATATCAGGAAAATGATATCTGCAGTTCAGGATCAGTCAAGGGACACATCAAGAACATGCAACTGAGGAGATCTGCCACAATCCCACCTCACTAGAAGAGTGCTGCAGATGACATTCCCCAGTAATCCTATTGGAGGTGTCTTGGAAATGCTTTAGCTGATGTGTTCTCAGGCTGAAATGATAGGTTCTGGGGGTCACAATTGGTTGTTACTGACTATTAACATGAATCTCCAGCAGTTACAATCTTGTCAAGTCCAACTTGAAATGTTATAACTACTGAACAGGATGTTGCCATGGTACATGAAGTACATAGCTGTCATACCTTGGAATGAGTGAATCACCTTAACATTTTTTGTCCATGTCACCATCATATGTTTAAATTCACCCATATGCTCCTTCAATTCTATGTTCCTTCTATTCCATATTAACTTGTATTTTTCCTTTTTTTAGAAAAAGAAAAATCCACAGATATTTCCACGTTTTTAAAGTCAACAATGGTGACAGGACATCTGGGAAGTGTGAAAACTGACAGATAACTAACTACATTCTGTTTCACATATTACCTGAGGAGGCCAGTTTGTCTCAAAACTGACAAAGATCAAATTCTTCAAGCATCATTTACTACCTCCTTACAAGTTCCCTGTAACAGATGGGAAATGATCTTTCTTTGGCCCTTCCCTTATCACAACAGTGGTTGTGTGATAATGATCCTGAATTTGTGATTTAAACAGTTTGCTCACAATTGCTAAAGTCAATTTTTCTATGAAAAATAGGCACATTGATAGAATTATGTGGCCTGCCTAAAACAAAACTGTAGTATGAAAATCCTAACACGAGGGAGATTAGAAACCATCACTGTCACTGTTCTGTTTTCTCTTGGGTGGCTGGTCATTGGCGGTTCACTGAAGATCCCCTTTCCTTGACAAATGACAACTGTTCAAACTATGCTTGCTTCATTTCATTTTCTTTTATGGGTACTTCTATTCCCTGTGCTGTAATCTGAATCAGTTTTGTTACCCATACTGTTATATTTCTTCTGCCAATTGTGGTTGCATCTCTAAAAAAGTGTGCTTGGTTTTTATTACAAGGATTGGAAGGGAAAGAATTAAACAAATCGATGACACTTTGATGAAGAACAGAGTAATAATATGCCATCGCTCTCATAATTTTTCTCTGCTCCTGGGAGACAATAACTCTCATACTTAAAAGAAACAAAAGAGACAATAAAAAATCAGATGATAATGTTTTCCTCTCTCTGTATAAGGAGCAACCCTGAGAGCTGTAGAAGAAGAAGCCCCTTTGTATATTAACTACCATCATAGTTGCTTATATCTACTGAATGACTGATAGGGAAGATGCAGTTCAAAGTGAATATAAAGAACTACAACAGAAAAAATGACTGTACTGGACCAATAACTAGTATAGCCCATAATACTGTCTTCATACATTTCCACAAGACAATGACCTGGAATGGGTTGGCACTACCTTTCCTGTAATGCATCCACTGTATTAGGACAAAGATTATTAGAGGGGTAAGCAGAGTACAAACAAGGCAAAGGTCAGCCTATAAGGATTTGAAAATCATCATCATCATCATCATCATCATCATCTCTTTTTGTTAGGACAAATTTTCCCATCCTAGTGTTGTCCTGATGCTTTGGATTTCAGCTCCTTCTAGTCCTATGTGTCATGACCACTTGTCAGGTATACTGGGAACTCTCATACAAACTGTCTGGGGGCCCATGTTTGTAGAAGTCTGTAAAATCTTCTTCATTTACTTTTGTCTGAACAATAGTTTAATTTTATTTTTGCTATTCCTTTTTCACTACACATTACATCCACCTCAAGATATCCTGCCAACAAGTCAAACCCAGCCACCTTTCCATTATCAAGATTTCCAATCAGAATATTTTTTCTCTCTCTTTCTATCTTGTCCATGGTTGCAATCCTACAAAGTTTATTCATGAGTTAAATAGTCAATCCACAAATACTCATGAGATTTACATCAGTACAGACTAAATCTTAAAGAGTTATTCTTTAGACTATGGAGTTCTGATTCCCCTGGCCACCATGGCTGCTGAATTGTAGCCCCCAAAAGTTAATATTTCCACATTCAGGAATAGACATACATACAGTTGTGCTGGGGGGTGGGAATGGCATCTAGATAATAGACATGATTAGCCACAATTAAACTCCCCCCCAAAAAACTTTCCTTTTATTATTTCCATCAAGTTTTCACCTCTTCCATGGTTACATTTGGATCTATGGAGAGAGGCTCTGGTTGAAAAGCCTTTGCACTTTCTCATGTTGTGAATCTGTGAACTGAAGATTGCATAATCTGTGACAAGCTTGGTACTTTCCAGAAATAATGTGCAAGATCTGTTGTTTTACTTGTTTGCTCTGTAAAAACAATGGTTGCATTATGTATCTATGCAATATTCTTGAAAATAGCATTTTAAACAAAATAAAAAATAAAGTTTCAAGGGAAAATTAAAAAGCAGAGACAATTAATATTAGATTCAGCTTCAAATCCTTTTTGAATTTTTCTGGTTCAGTCAGTCTCCAATAGATGTCACACAGGGTGAACTATACAGTCCTTTGACCTGATCCAAGCAGTGCTCTTATGTTCTTTGTATGGTCTTTCATTCTTTGCTGGCTTATATGGTTGACCTTTTCTGTAACTATTTCTGAATGTAACATATTTCTGCTCTTTCAGGAGGAGAGAATATTGGAATTAGAAATGAAAAGTTCCTGGAGATCATGGACATGGCCAGAGAGAGACAACTCAGTAAAGTGCTCCCAGATTCATTTACCATTCATTCATTCATGAACAGGTTTGCTGAGCAACCATGAATTAATGAGACCAGACACTGGTAACTGGTAAGCCCACTAGAACATATTTAATTGTGTTGAACCTGGATAGCTGAAACAGTAGGGAGCAACCTAGTGCAGAATTAGCTGAGGCTAGGCATCACTCCATGACTTCCTTCTCAACCTTCCCCTGGGTGAACCAACTGAGTTTCAAGGGAAACCCAATAGCTATGCTGCTCCGCATCTGGCTATACAGAAGAAGGCAAACTCAAGGAACTCCACCCCCAAGTCACAGGACTTAAGTGGGGCAAAAACCCCAGGCCATTCCCAAGAGAAGTCTCCTTACCCACCCCCAGGGTTTCAGGACTTAAAGAGGAAGTGCCAGAACCCTCCCTTTCACAAAAAGGGTGACAATATGTTCGCCATAATAGCTACTTTTCTCCCCCAGCACCTTCCAAGTGACCTCCTATTTCAGGACTCTACCCTTAGCCAATCATCAAAGTGCCCCAGATACAGTGTGGAGTAAGCAAAACACCCCAGGTAAAAGGGTAAAAAATCATATCCAGCCCTGAAGTAACCAGCAAAGCTTACACTGTACAGGAGGCAGGAAGATCAGTCAATTTTAGCCACCAAAAGAGGACATAAAGGGGAAAGGAGGACCTTAAACATCCTCCAGCTCTGCTTCCCTTCCCATGCTCACTATCCAGGCATGATTACATCTGATGTGGAAACATTTGGCTTCCTTCCACTAGAAGCCATTAGAGATGGTCCTTCCCCTGATGCACCTTGCACTGCACAGGTCCAAGGTCACATTACCATTCTGGGTTAACATAATGCAAACTGCAGCCAGTATCTTGCACTTGAGAAGGAATGAAAGAACCATGCATACTAAGGTGATGTTTTTTTCTTTGGCGAGTAAGGGTTAATGGAATTTCCTTGAATCTTCTAAATGAGGCAAAGCTTCCCTTCCCTTCCTCCAGCTGATGAAATCCAAGAGCCTCTGTATAAAAAAGGAACTGTAGAAATTGCAGTTTGAGACAATGTATGAGATGGACTTAAAAAAAACACACAGAAAGAGCTGAGTTTGTACTCTGTATGGCAAGAGGATTTTGTGGAGTTGGCTGTCTCTAGAGACCTGGTGTGGGAGCAGTGGACTTTGGCTGGCTGAGCACTTCCACCTGTGATCTGCTTGTATATTGGCAAATAAACTCAAATGTTACCAAAAAAAAAAAAAGTCATAGCCCTCCAACGACATCTTTCCAAAGAAAAATGAAGTTGAATAAGCACAGAACACCCAGAGATTTCCCATACTTAGAAAAGGGGAGTAAGCTTTCCATATTCCCCTGGTTTGGCTGCAGTGGGTATTAACGGGAAGCCTGAGACACCTTGCTCGTACTCAGAGAATGACATCACTGCAAATGACAGCTTTTCCACCAGAAAGAAACAGAACTTAGTGGCCATGCATTCCTAAAGTTCTGTCTAAGCTCTCAAAATATTGGGGCATATATGTCATATATGTGGGACTCTATAAGAAAGGTGTTTTTAAAATAATAGAGATGAAAGAGCAACCATGAAAGAGTTTTATTTTGCTGTGTATTACTGGTTTTTGCAGTAGTAAGGCTTTATGGCACAATGTCCCATTAAATAGAAATTTTATATTAACTGGACCCTATATATGTACATACTGCAACAATATTGTTGTACCATCACTGGAAATTAAACTAGGCACAAGAAAAAAAATTGAAACAAAAAAACTGAGATGAAAGCTTTTTTTCTGGTCTGGGGTTTTTCAGGCTGAAGAAGGAAGAAGCCTACTGAGACTCAGGCCCTTTCCACACCGGCCGATTAAAATGGTGCAGAGCGACCTCCAACGAAGGTCTTCCGCACTGTGGAGTGGACTGGGGTGGACTACTTTTCGTAGTTCCGCACCTAAGTCCGCTCCGAAGCGACTGGAACTGGGCATGCAGCGTGCTTATTAAATACCTCTTTTAAGAGGTTTTTAAAAAGTACGGAGTGCGCAACCCCATGTCACTCCGTCACCATGCTCCAGTGCAGATTTGCAGGTGCTCACTAGTGCATGACTGCAGATCTGCCAAGGGCGGGCTTTAGGCTGGTGAGCTTCTCTGGTTGGTGGAGGGCCTCCACCAACCAGAAGCTGCCATTTTGGATGCCGGAGCAGTGCAGAGCAACGAGCTTACACTGCTTCTCATCCCGACGGACTCGCCTGGACCCACCAAAAAGCCGGTGAGTAGTGGCAGGGAGCTTTTCGCTCACCACATGTGGAAAGGGCCTCAGTTATTATGTATGAAGGAGTTGTAATCCTCCAGATGTTTTTGGGTTTTAACATTGACTTTGTTGGCTTCAGTTCTTAGAAGCTACAGTCCCACAATATCTCAACACTACTGAACTACCCATGTTTGAAAAGAATATAAGAACATTTGTGCAAAACCAGTCCAATGGTGTATCTGTCTATTATTCTGTAGTGATAGCTATGAGAAGGCCAAAGCCTGACATGAGTACAATTATCCCTTGTCACTGTCTATCCTATCCCTGAGTCACATTCACCAACAACTGAGGCCAGTTCTGCACGGGGCGAGGGAATCTCCCTGTGACGCTACTCTCCGGACTTTTGGGCTCCCGAGTCTGGTCCACGCTTCTCCGGAGCAGTGCGTGGCTGCCACTCCGCACTGCTCCGGGGACGAAAATGGCAGCTTCTGGTGGGTCAAGGGTCTTGACCAACTGCTGAAGCTCGCCAGCCTAAAGCACGCCCCGGCGGATCACAGGCTCACACAAATGCGAGCCTGTGAATCTGCATAAAGGAGCAGGCTCGCAGTGGCACGCTCCATGCTTTTGAAAGATCTGTTTTTAGTGGTCTTTCAAAAGCATGCTGGACAACCACTTGGGGTCATTCCAGAGCAAGCTGGGATGCAGATCTATGTTAAGTAGGTCCGACTCAGTCCACCCCCAGGTGCAGATGTCCTCCCTGGAGGACACTCTGCCCTGTGTTAAAAACCCCATGTGGAAATGGCCTGAGAGCCAGACAACATCTATTTAGAGATCCATTATGAGCCCATTAGAGCCTTAAGATCATCTGGAGAGGCTCTTCTTTCTGTCCCACCACTCTCTTAGGCTCATTTGGTGGGACCAAGGGAGAAGGCCTTCTCAGTGACTGCTCCCAGACTTTGGAACCCCCCTACCTAGAGAGGCCAGGATAGTATCTTTAATCTCCTTCCAATGGCTAAAATATTTTTGTGCTGTCAGGCTTTTATAAATTGATAGGCATGGATCTCTTAATGCTATGTGATTCTGTGTTTAAGGTTGGTATAGTTTTTAAAGTATTTTAATATATTTAATATTTTTAACATTTAATGTTTTTAATACTATAAATTGTTTGGGTTCTTTTTTAAAAAATGCATTCATACTTTGATGTATGTTTTAACTTCTGCTTTAATATTAGCTGGCTTGAGTCCCATTGTTAGGAAAAAGGTGGGAAATAAATAAATAAATAAATAAATAAATCTACCTCTACTAGAGGCTATTATGACTAGTAGCCAATGGTAGAATTATTCCTTTTGAATTCAGTCTTCTTTCAGAGCTACCTAATTGGTAACCACTAATATAGTCACAATAATAACTAATTGCTTTTAAAAAGTAGCTTCTAAGACTTTGAATTCCTTCCACTTATTGTTCCCTTTTGAAAGATCTTAAGAGTAAAATGGACAAGGCAGGCAGAAACATCTAAGTCCTAAGGAGAAATACTCTGGCCTATATCATATTGTTAATCCCATTGAATCAATGGGATTTAGCTATGTATTGACTCATATGCCACAGTCCATTCAATGGATGTACTCCAGCCCAAATCCTATTGTTCATCCCAACTAGAACAGAACCATTGAATAAATGAATGTTGACTCACTATCCAACACTTGAGTCAGTGAGTCTATTCTCATTGTAACTAGCTAACCGGTCACAATCTCTCTTTCCAATACAAGATAAAAATAGCATGTCAGAAATGTTCAAACTCCCTGTTATCTAGCAAAATAACATGGCAACTGAGTAACTGGTTTGATAAAGGAAGCACCATTATTAAAGATCAAAAATTCTTTTTATCAGCCCAGTCTTGTAAGGTTCCTTCCACTGCAGTCATATCCAAGAGACATCAGAGGTAATTGCCATTTCTCTTTGCTTTCCGGGGAAAGCCCTTGAAATTGCCATAAAGAAATCACTTTGTGGATTTTCAATAAAATGGCAACTCTTCAGTCCTGCAGCCAGCAATTAAAAGAAACAGATACCTAGCTATCACCTACCAGTACATTTCTCAGCATTTAAGCTTATTTGATTCATATCACTCCAGGAAGTTTTGAACTCTGTCATCTTAAAGTCCTTCCTAGCAGTTAGGAAGCAAAGCACTGATAATAAGTGATGGCCGGTGTGTGACTTCCAACAGTGCCTTCCTTTTCCAGAGCAATGAGTAAAAACAGACAGGAAGGGGTAGTCTCATTAGTATTACACATTATCTGGCCAAGAGCTGAAGACATGTAAATTGTCATCCTTCCCTGGGTTGATTTTCAATCGAGTAACTTTGATAATGCTGCCACCCTGAGTTTTGAAGACATAAATGGCACACTGTCAGCTGCTGTTAGTGAAGACGATGAAAATTGGCATATCTAGCCAAGTATGAAGCATGACAAATTGTAGTAAAGCAAAAAAGGAACACAGGGTTGCACTCAATTCAGAAGCAAGTTGACATTTGCTAGGAAACTTGTAAGATTTCTCCACCCAGGCAGTGAAATATGTATTTGGTGTTACTGCTTTTTCAGTGATCAGCAGGTATTCATAGTATTTGCTTTTATTTTAACAGAGAGACTTTAAATAATTTTCACTTCAGATTTAGTTATTACAGTTGGCATTAAAACCCTATCAGTGCATTATGGGGGCGTAACTACAATGACAGCAGGAGAAAAGTGTCAGGGTAGAGTGGCTATAAAGGAAGTAAGGCAGTGGAGAAAAAGACTTCTTGGAGCTGGCAGATTTTGTCTTTCTTCCCTTGCCATCACTGCATGGCCCTGGAAAAAGTGCAACCATTAGCATAATGCACCAGCACTATTGCTGCTTGGAATCTTAGAGCTGGAAGGGATCACAAGGGTGATACAGTTCAATCCCCTGCTATGCAGGAATGTACAACTAAAGCACTCCTGAAAGATGCTCATGGAACCTTTGTCTACAGATGTCCAAAGATGGAGAATCTACCACATTATAAGGCAATCTATTCCACTGTCAACAGTTCTTACTGTAGTGTTTACATGGAATCTCTTTTCTTTTAAATGAATCCATTGGATTGCATTCTAGTCTCTGGAGCAGCAGAAAACAAGCTCACTCCCTCTTTTATTGTGATGTAGACTCGAGACAATTGACTTGGTCTGACTTAAGTCACTTCAATGACTTGACTTGGACTCAAATTGGCAATAAATGACACTCTGGCCCTTTTCGCATGGTATTTGCCATGCGAAAGGTCCTCTGGAGCATTGCATGATTGCGAGGAGCTGTCCACATGATGTCTTCACAATCCTGTGACACTGCCAGGGCTGGCAGGTGCCAATTTTGCACTATTTCATTTTCCGCTTGTAGCCAAAAATGGTGTGCGATTGCACGTCACTTCAGGGCCCCGCACACACTTACCATGCTTGTGGAGCCTCTAGAGCTGCTGCCCTCACGCTTCCTGCCCCAGCACAGCTTGGGAAAATCCCAGGTAGCGCTGCAGAAGGAAGAAGCAGAGCCCTCATAGTGCCTGCTGGCCAGCAGGCAACAGCTGCAAAGTCAAAGCAGCAGGGATACAAGAAGCTGCTTGCACAATCCCCGTGTCCCAGCACTGAGAAAAGGTAAGTTGTGGAAAGGGTCATTGACTCAACTTGACTAATGACTTCTATATTTTTAGTGACTGACATGCTGCCCTTGGTTCAATAACATAACACATTCACTCAGGAACCTTACAACTTTGAACAACACTTCCATCACTTTTTGTTTACTGGGCACATGACAATGTGTCTCAAGCCCAAAAGTTGGGCCAATTCTTGGAGTGGAACCGCTAACATGTTGGACAGTGAGCTTGAGGCAGAGTTGAGTCTGCTTGGCAGCCTGTCCCCACTGCATATCAGGACTTCTAAAACTTTTCCAACAGCAGAAGGCAAGACACACACCCAGAACACTAAAGTTTTCCTTCTAAAGTTTTCTAAAGCTTCAGTAATGGGGAGTAAGAAGGATCATATTCCCCATTTCCAAAAAAGTCTCCAGCTGCAGAAATAGGAAGTAAGAAGGATCTTATCCCCCAATTCAGGAACTGGCTTCCAGACTTGAGAGTTGAGCTGAGCCTTGACTTGAAAGTATATTGCAAGGACTTAAAACTTGATTCGAGACTTGAAGGTAGAGACTTGAGACTAGACTTGAGGCTTGGGCCCTTCCCACAGGACGGTGTCCTCCTGGAATGGGAATGTGAAAGGAGTGGGACCGTGACAATGTTTCCACATGATGTTGTCATGGTCCCACCCTTCTCGCATCCTCACCTGGCATGATCAAGGGTTATATCATTTATGGAAAATGGCCCCTGATCACACAAGGCTTCTGCTGCTGGTGGCCATGCAGAAGGGCCAAAAGGGCAATCACACACTTCCTTCCCCGCTGCAGCATGGGAAGAAGGCTGGCTGCAGTGCAGATGGAAGAAATGTGTCCCTTGTGCTCCTTTCTACAGGCAGCCGGCTGGGTGAGGAAAGCCACATTGGGGAATGCTCCCAACCCCAGTAGAAACACTGTAGAGACTGCGACGGGACAATGTGGGAGAGCATCGTCATGCAGAAATGGCCTTGGAGTAAAACGCTTCAATACATCACTGCTGTTCTATGTGACATTGTTTCAGATATTTAAACATAGCTATCATGTCACTGCTCAGTCATCATCATCATCATTATTATTATTATTATTATTATTATTATTATTATTTTATTGAATAAAAACAAATAGCAACACTACAAAGTAATAGAAAAAAACAGAATACTCAGCAATACACTACAAAGGAACAAACAAGCAATACGTAACAAAATTACAAATATTAAACTAAACTATAACTGACAACGAAAACTGCAAGTAACTAAAAATTAGTTTTAGAATTTATTATTTTAGAAGACCTTACACTTAATCTGTGGGATAAAAAGCAGACAAAAAAACTTGACGATTTGAGATCAATTGAGACAGTAATAGAAGAAAACTGCATATAGATATTAAAGGAGTTGAATAGCTGGATAATTGTATATGGATATGATGAGAAATAGATCTGTATACTATAATAGGTAATACGTATACTATAATATGTAATTTAAGGAAGCCAGTCTACATTAGAGAATTTATGTTTATTGAGATCACGATAAGTTACTTAAATAGAGGTTCTATCAAGAGGTGAGGGGAAGTTATAAAAGAAATGGATAGATTGTATGATAACGTGGTAAATAAGCTTGGTTTTTTTTTAATTTGAAAATGTGACAATACAAGTATGTAATGTGAATAACAGTTGTTTTAATAAAAATATTATAAAAAAATGGTTCCCTCTTGTTGGAAACAGGAAATATTAATTAAATGGTTACAAATTACTACTAAATCTTTAAATTTATTTCAAGGTTAATACTTGTAACCAGTCATTCTTTTTGTACTAAATATATACCTACACGGTTACTTAATTAATAAAATTCCATTATAATCAAATAAAATCACTGTCAACTTATTCTATAGTTTATGTTAGTATAAACTAATTATCAACTACCAACAAGTAGTAACGATCATCAAAAAATACTAATAATTCTAAGTTAATAGTAATAATCCTTACTTAACTATTAAAAATCACTTTTAATCACCTAGTAGTAATCACTTGTGAATCACTTAGGATCACTCACCGTCAAAGTTACTTATTAATGTCACTGCTCAGTCTTGTGTCCTCCAAGCTAAAGGTGTTCAGTTCTTAAGCTGGTCACCTATATCTTGTCACATTCCATGCCGTTGATTTCCGTCTTGATATCAGCCAGCTTCTGCATTCAACTCTTCTTTTGATAAAATTATGGCAGGGGAGAGACTGCCCCCTTCTATTTTACTCTCATAACAACCCTGTAAGGTAGACTTCATGTCAGCAACTGACCAGCGCTTTCCCTGGAAGCTTCAAGGCTGCATTTGAACTGAGACATTAGTTGAAATCAGTGTTGAAATCTTGTGTACATGTGCGCTTCACATGGATTTGTATTAAATCACAAATATATACAAAAATAACAACAAAGTCTCAGGACACCTTCAAAAACTAACACATTTTACTTGGTATAATTTTGCTTGTTTGTTTGTGGGCTCTTGTCTAGCTCCGTTTATCAGATTCATTTCATGATGACAGCTGGGGCCCACAAAAGCTGATGTCAAAGAACACTTGTTAATCTTTAAGGTACCCCAAGATTATTTGTTGTTTGTGTTGATACACACTGATGTGCCTACCAATGGGGAAAAAAATAAACTCAACAATATAGCCCAATGACATAAATAGGGTAAATAATATAGGTGTTAAGAGCTGCAAAACTTGCTTTCTAGTTCTGATGTCATACAATCTTGCTCACATGACACATTTCCCATACTGGGCTGCATACTGACAATGTACAGTGAGGTCAAAAATGTGCAGCCTTGAAGGCTATATGCAACTCTCAATTCATGTTCCTCACCAGCTCCTTTCAAAAGCCTTCTGAGTGATCCGATGAAACTTATGTGAGAGCAATTTGTCCCCTGCCTACCAGCCCATTAGAAAATAAGAGCTAAAGCAGGGGTGGGCAAAGTGCAGACTGTGGGCCACATATAGCCTGCGGGCCATTTTTGAGGGTCCCAGAACCCTGCAGAAGTTTTAAAAGTGCCAAAATAATATCTTAGGAATATGGAGACATTTTTTCATGCGTTTAGGGGGTCCTGGACAATATTTTATTTTATTTTATTTTATTTTATTTTATTTTATTTTAGGAAACAGAAAACAAACAGAAAATGAATTCCACTCACTTTCTGTTGTTAAAAATAGGCCTAAGATGGCCTGAGAAGAGCCTACAAATGTTTTAAATACCCCTAACGCCATTTATAGGGCATTGGGGGACCTTCAGGGACATTTTTTTTATTTTTGGGGGGTGCCATATGGGGTGGAAAGCTAATGTGGCCCCCAGCCTTCCACAGTTCCTTACTCATAAGCTAAAGGGTATTGTCAGAGGAAAGGAGCGAGAGAGAAAGAGAGATTATCCCCTAATGTTTCAACTACACAGTCTCTCTCTCTCTCTCTCTCTCTCTCTCTCTCTCTCTCTCTCTCTCCACACACACACACACACACACACAATGTTGTGCTTAAAACTGAAGATGCTGAATTAAACTTGAGAGCCTATTTAGCCTGTTCCCTCTTGTTCCACTCCTGAGCCATTCCAGAGCAAAAAGCACCAATTATGGCCTGACAAAAAGTGCCATATTTAATTAAAGATCATGGCTTCTCTCAGCTAGATTCCTCACCCTGAACAATCTGAACCAAGAAAAGCATAGCTGGATGCTATCAAGCTGGGTGCAAACAAGAATCTGTTTGAGAAATATACTCTTTCCATGCTATTTCTTACTAAAATAAATGCTATAGATCCACATTCACCTGTTTTATATCAGTATCCATTGCTCTCTTGAATTGTTTTCTTTGTCTTTAAAATGGGGTTCAAAGTTGTTTTCACAGATACAGCTGCTTGACAAAATGTTATAGTCAGTATATATGTTCCATAGTATCAAATGGTAAAATCCACGCAAACTACACCAGTGCTTTTCAGGCTATTCAAAGTGGGAGACTGCCAATTATATTTTTTTCAATGTACCAGAGACTGGCACCATATTTGCCTCCATTGGGTGCAATTGTTCCTTTCTTTCATGGACCATTTCCACACTTGACTATTATAGTGCTATTATTCCACTTTCAACATTCTATGGAATCCTGGGGTTTGCAGTTTAGGGTGGGACCTTTGAACAACCTATACGGCCTTGGTTTCTCCACTGTCTGCTGTTTGCTGTCTTGAACTATAAGTAAAATAATCTCAAGAATCTTAAAAAGGGAAATATTTCTGTACTGAAGTTCATGGTACAACTTGTTGGTCACATGTTTTTGTGTTTTATAAATAAGTTTTAGGAAGTTATTTTGTGTATGGCATTGATACTAATTTTTTATTGTAGAGTGTAAGGAGCCAGATCAGATAAATTGAATTGTTTTCAAAGAAGTAGCCATGTTAGTCTCTTGTAGCCTAAAAGGGAAGAAGGAAAGGAAAAAAGAAAGTTGGCATCTGGGTTTGTGGCAGGGTCTTATCCCTGTGTTACCATCCATGTTATGTATCCTATTGTATGTGAGTAGTTGCTTAAATTTTGGAGGCTTTCTGTAGCCCAAGAAAGGCCTGCTTCCCAGAGCTTGTGAGAAAAGTTGTTGTTCTCCAGAGCTTGTTGTAACTTAGGCCCTTTCCACACCGGTCTATTAAAACGGTGCACAGCGACCTCCAACGGAGGTCTTCTGCACCGTGGAGTGGACTGGGACGGATTACTTTTCGTAGTTCCGCACCTCAGTCCGCTCCGGAGCGACCGGAACTGGTCATGCAGCGTGCTTTTTAAAAACCTCTTTTAAGAGACCCCATGTCACTCCGTCACCGCGCTCCGGTGCAGATTTGTAGGTGTGCACTAGTGCATGCTTGCAGATCTGCCGGGGGTGGGCTTTAGGCTGGCAAGCTTATTCAGTTGGTGGAGAGCCTCCACCAAATGGAAGCCACCATTTTGGACACCGGAGCAGTGTGGAGCGACGAGCTCGCACTGCTCCTCATCAGGACGGACCCAAACGGACCCACCAAAAAGCCAGTGAGTAGCAGCACAGAGAGTTTCCCTTGCCACGTGAGGATAGGGCCTTATTGATGATGTGTTTGAATACTTTCAGCTGAGGGCTGTAGGCGACCACTAGGTGTATTCTATCATTTTGTGTTTTTGGTCTTTCTTGTAATAAATAGTTCCTGGGTATGAATCTTCCCTTCTCCACCTCCTTTATGTGAGGATTGTAGTCTGAGAAATACCTCTTGTAAATCAAAGAGTTTTGAATTTCTGTCTTGTGGGTTCTGAGTAGACGTGGTTGTATCCGTGGGCATGGCTGCAAACAATTGATTCTGTAGTGTGTTTTGGGTAGAAACTGGAAGCATGTAAGTTTGTGTAGCAATCTGTGAGTTTTTAAGAGAATTGATAGTTAGAAGTCCACTGTGCAACAGTGCAAGAAAGTGATTTTTTTTTAATGGATTTTTCCAGGCTCAAGTTGATCATAGTGTGGAAGTTATTGGAATCCTGGTGGAACTTCTCAAGTAATTGCTTTCCATGTGGCAAAATAACAAAAATGTCATCAAGAAACTGAATGTAGAGCAGAGCTTTTTAAGTCCATGTGCTGTTGAAGCATTGTTCCAAATTAATAATGAAGATGTTTGCACACTGTGGTTCCACATGGGTGCCCATGGCAGTGCCACTCCCTGGGAGGTACATATTATTTTCCAAAGTGAAGGTGTTATGAGTAAGTACAAAGTGGCAGAATTTGATGGTCAGATCTACTGTAACCTCATTCAAACCAGTATTCTTGATGGGCTGTAGTCCATTCCAGTGTGGGATGTTGGTGTATAGGGAATTCACATCCATAGTGCATTTATTGCTATTATTGCTGAAGTAATGGAGAAATAAATCAATGTATTGTATCAACTAGATAGTGAATGGATTTGGGAGTACATATCTCCTCAGCTTTAGAGTGTGCTATTAGGAAAGACAAACTGTAGATTACAGTTGTAGTTCTAACGCCACCTAAAGGTAGTTAATTCCAATTCCAATTATAATTAAACTTTTGAAAAAAACATCTATTTACTTTCCTACTTCTCAGAGATATAACCTACATTGATTCTTTTTTTAAAAAAAAAAATGTGAACGCTACAAACCACAAACTCTTGCTATAAAAGACACTCTTCTCTGTGTTGTTGTCACCTCAACACCCACAACAGAGCACAAGACACAACAGAAACCAACGTCTGAATCCTCCTCCACCATTTAGTGAAATCAGACCTCTGTAACTGTAGCTGAGGCCACATCCCCATAAAATGTTAGAACTGCACCTCAAGAGGAATAAAGTTATCCCTCACTGAATTACAGTGGTCACATGAGATCACTCAGCCTTATTTTATGGAGAAGGAACTGATTACATTAACTAGTTAATTATAAATGACTACTTCTGGGATACTGGAAGAAGCTCATTGTTATTTTAATATCTGCCACAGGTACCATGATGTCTTTCAAAGCTTCAGGTTTTTTTCCCTCTGACATATTCTTTGAGGGTCATAACAAATACATGTCCACCCAATTTGTGCTGACATGGTTGCTGTTCTCTGTTATTCTAGGCCAGAGGAAGAAGCCTAATCATATCATCCTGTACATTTCTTTCTTGTGATTGCCTGAAATGCTCGCTATTATGTGGCAGTAAATGCTTCTCAATACATTAATTTGATGGCCCTTTCTTCAGCACAGTCCTGTTCTCTCTAGAGTCACACTTCAGCTTGACTTCACAGCTATCTGTAGCCAATTAAAGCATAAACAGAGCATATATATATCTTCATCTTTGGCTTAACTTAGCACTTTAGAGCCTGGATTTCCAACCTGAAAAAGTAAAATTGTTCTCTATACTTTCAGCAGGAACTTTGTTGCTGTCACTTTTTCTGTCTTATCTCTTTAGCCATCTCTAATTAGAACTTGCTATACTGTAATTTCGGGTAACTGTTTTCCAGCATAGTATCTCCACACTGCTGTATCTTTAGCACCATTTAGTCAGTCTATATTTCTTCTTCCTCCTGGACTGATCAGGTATAAGGGATCACAGTGTTATCATCTTGATTTCAAAACTTCATGTAACCAATGGTTTCATGATGATGACACTAAGGACAAAGACATTGCTTTCCAGAAATGGAAAGAATATCTGCCATTACTTCATTTCTTTTTAAAATGTCTGTGCATATCTATATCTATCTATCTATCTATATAAAAAGAATGTGCTGCACATTGAGATACATTGCACTACAGCTGCGCAGCTGGCTGTACTGGTGCAATAATCCCAATGGTGTGGTTATGTCTCTGCTCTCCTCCAGAAAATATGAATATTATGCAAAAGCACACTTCAATTTTACACAATTCTAAATAGATTTGCAGCAACATAACTTCCCAATCAGATGCCAGACAATATTTTTTTCTATTAAAAATCATCACAATATGGAACCCCAACTGCCCATTCCCTGCCCACATGTTTTTCAGCAAAATCAGTGGTTTTGGAAATAGCATATTACACGAAAAATGTGCTTTCTCATTTTTGCAAATACGCACCTCATCTACTTCTATGCAGAATAATTTCCAGAAACATGTTACCCTGTTTGCTGGGGGTCCCGGGAGGGACACCTAAATAACCAAACAACAACACGACTTTGGGGAAAATTAGCTGGAGCACTCATTAAAGCTAGCGAGAGGCAGGGTAACTTAGCAGGATCTTGCAACCCAGTGTCTACGGGGTCAGGTCAGTCAAGCAGCCAGACGGGTTAAAATAATAAAAATGATGTTTATTAAGTACAGATCAATATTAAAGACACCACAATCACATAGATAACTAAGGAATCAGAGAGTGACTTGAAGTAGGGATTTTTAGAGGGAAATGGGTGATATGACATCTGTCTCGTAGTCCTGGAGAGGTATGAAGGTTGAGTTCGTTGGTATGGAGTCTCAGAACGTGGGACTGAGGGGACAGCTCACCAAACAAAGCAGCAGCAAGGCAGTCTGAAATTCAGGAGCAATCCGAGCAATCCGAGGATGGTCTCGGAATCAGGGGTTTTCATAATGTGAATTGTGACTGCAGACCATACCTTACTCGGTGAGAACAATGCGTTTTAGGTGCGGGACAAAGCTTTGGAAAGGTCAGAATTTAGCATGATTGACTTAGAGCCAAATTAACAATAGTGTAGCCAGTATGCAAATACGGAGCACTTAGTACAGCTTTGTCAGGTTGCCTGCTCGGGGCAGGGAGCCTTTGTTAGTATCGTGCATATGCAATGAGGTGTTTGCCAGAGAGGTCCCTGAAGCGACGAACCGGCTGTATCTGGCCTGCCTGGGTGGAGAATGGAATGTCCAGCAATTATCGGCCGTGCCTGTTTACGTGCTTGTCCGGTGGCCTCACAAATACGTGGAGTGGGGTGGCAGAGGAAAGTCAAATTGTTTGATATCAAAGTGATATCGAGTGCTATCTCCGGGTAGGCCTGGACCACAGTAACAAACACTTTAGAATATGCACATACTGAGTGAAAACTGTGTGGAAACATTCATTTTATTCTACAGTCAGAAGAGAACTATAGATTTTATTCCTCTCTTCGTACAAGGAGAAATATCAAACATTTACACCCCTACTGTTCTTGCTGCAAATGAGCACAGATATAGGGCAAGAGAATGCATCTATACCTAGATGGACAAGCAGCTCTCTTGGCACAGTGTGTTATGTTGATGTTGTTGTTGACATGAGGAATGTAGCACTAAAGGCACAACTGTGTTGTTTCTGCATGTTGCAGATGGAGACCTGAGAGAGAATTACCTGCTTAAGGTGATCTGGCAAAAGAAAAAATTTCACTGGGGATTTCTGGGTCATAGCTCAGCTTCTTAGACATTGTGATACACCAGGTCCAATTTAGAAGGTGATATACTTGGATAGGATTATTCTATGAATATGACTGTGAATGCATTAGAGTTACTTCAGCAGTTACAACAGGTATAAAATAAAACTTTTGCATGTTCTTTTGGCTCCCACATATAGCCTTTCTCCAGTATCCAAGGATATTCCTTCCCCAGTATCCAATATTATCTATAGAGATCACACAAAATAATAATAACAATGAAAAACTCCCTCGCTTTTTACATTATACTTCAATCAGTTTTAAGACTTGTCTTTTACTTTTATTTTTCAGTGGCAGGGAAATAAAAGGAAATAAAATGCAAGGAAATTCTTTATATTACTGTGAGTATACCTCCAAGGTTTTTTTTGTTTTTTGTTTTAAATAGCTCTGCATTCTATAGATGTTATTTTTCTCTCTGGGAAAAGAGCATACTAAATTCTATAATGGCAGAAAAGTGCTCTTTAAATTGTTTTAAGGTCAGTGAATGGAAACTTTCCATCTGCAGATTTGCCCCTGAATCTCCTGATGGTAATATAGCAACATCACAATGATATGCATTCCATAAAGTAGACACAGCAACATGAATGAAAGCACAAAGCAAAGGTATCTTTGCATTCAACAGCCAAATGTGATTTTATTCTGCTGCTGGCAGGAGAGAGGCGTGAAACAGCAATAGTGTTCAATTAACCATGCATGTACATAATGGTACAAAGGCAGCATATTTTATTAGCTGACAATATTTTAAAGCAGAGGTATGCCGCATGTGATCCACAAGCCCCTTTCTGTAGGTGCCCTGAGTCATGTTAATGCTACTTCAGTGAAAACTGTGTTTTCAGAATTCATGATGTCATTGCTAATCTTTCAACTCTTCCCTAAAAAAGAAAGCACTTGCAGGACACATTTCTCTGCCCATTGATCCATTTTCTTAAAAATGTTATGTTTCTCACCATTCCAAAGTTTGGTCACTTTTCTGAGACATTGTGCTTCCTTGTTTACTGGTCAAATTCCTCTCTACCTACATTTTCTCCTGTCACCATCATTGGCAGAATTCTTTGAGATGTTCTTCTACAACACTACATAGGGCTTTTTGGTACAGAAGGATGACACCTCAGAAGCCCCCTCCCCTACACAGCCTTCTTGTTCCTCATGGAGAGCAGGAAGGATCTCTCTATGTCTATCTAGTTAGACACAACATGATTATATCAGTGAGGAGACCACAAATTTGCATTTGGCTGTAGGCTGAAACTTGTCTAATCCTGTCTGCCCTCTACAAGGCATTGTTAGTAGACTGTACACCCCACACTTCGATATGGTTTAATTGACAAATATTAATTAGCATTATTAATTAGTATAATTTATATTTATGCCATGTCTGTATGGCCAAGCTGGCAAAGAGGAAAAAGCTGGCCACATGTGTGCATTGCAAAATCAGGTCAGAAGATACCTCAAGACATAGCCAGGTCATAGTCAGGAAATCAGGAAACTCCAATAGTAATGGACTTAGCCTCGGATAACTCAACCTTTAAGAGAAAATAGCATCCAGGATATTCCCAGAGGACGGTGGATTGCCTTAACTCTTCTCCCTCTGATCAAGAAAATTTCCCTTTTGTCGCCACACCTGTCTGACAATTAAAGATCCATCAAGGCCACCATTAGCCCTTTGTCACCTAACGCTAAGGGCATTAACTCATTCCAGACCCCATTGTCCACTCGCCATACTCCATTGTTTACTCTTCCAGAGAGCAGATTGGTGAAGATCCCACCAATGATCCCAGCCTTTCTCCAAAGCAGCTTACAAAAATTAAAAACAGATGTCAGTTTAATAATATGCACTGCAATTTAAATAAAATTGTAATAGATTTCACTGAACCAGGGAAGGTGGTAACACAGTCACCTGCTTGTTTTCCAGGTCATGTTAGTGGGCAGCTTCAAGTCCCTGATCTCACATGTTAAGGTTCTTTATCTTTAAAGATGACTTGAATTAGGCAGGCAGTCAAACAGAGGATTATCCTTTGGTGATCCTTCCAACAAAGGTCTGTTCTCTGGAAAGTAAGGTCCATGGCCACCTTCTAATGCAGAGAAAAAATGAGGGAAATTTGTCCATGAATATCACTCAAAGAAAAGGGTTTGACTTCTTTGAATTCATGGTTATGAAATTGGTGGATGGAAGCCTCATGGAAGTTGATCCTATGCCAGTATTTTCATTTGAAACAAACAATAGACATACATATATGATGCTGATGCCTAGCACACTGGAAAAAATAAAATACTTGCTGCTCCCCCACATCAGATAGCTTAAGAATCATTGGTCTATAATCACCTTCTCAGAGATATCAGGGCATACTGAGTAAGTTGTCTTTCAAGTCTCATGTTATTTTGTATTCTAAGAGATTTTTAATAAATAATGTTAACTAAAGAAATTGATATGTTGTGCTGTTTCCTATATACAAAAATGATAATGGAATCCATTTAGATTCAGGAAAAATTCACATATTAAGAAATATCATCACACAAAGAAGTACATATGGTATAGTAATGGGATGGATGGATGTCTTTCATATTCAAAGTTCTTATACTTCCTACCCTGCCAATGGGGAAAAAAATACAACTTTTGTGAGTTAAAAGGATGAACTAGAAGATGATGGGAGGGGACAGAAATGCCACCCTCTGAGTCCCTGGAGTGTCACTGTGAGTCACAATAGACAATGCTGAGATACATGGACCGTGAACCATGACCCTGGTATAAGAATGCTTCATATGTTGAAATCTAAGATTAATGATCTAGCAGAGTTGTTCTACATTCAGTTTTCCTATGGCATGTCTCATAGTGGCTAAAACATTGTTAGCACATACAGACTAACTATCTTCAGGTGTCATATATTGCTGAAAAGGAGAGTACCTCATTAATTGTAGGTCATTTAGAAAATCCTGACAACCAACCATGTCAGCATGTTTGTGGTCATCATTAACTTCACAATGTTATGCTAATGTAAGGGTTTTTTCCCCAGCTATTTTGCACATTCAGAGGTTTATATTCAATATAGTCATTAACTCTGTAGTCAGAAAGTCAAAACAGCTATTACCCAAAGAAGGAACTAATATGTTAAGGAAGCACGAGGTGCCATTGTATTTACTTATATTTCACAAAGTCACCACTTAGTCCATCAGCACTGTTAATTGAATTTTAATTATGTGCAATTAAAACTTTCATGCTGCCAGATCTTTTATAATGGTAGTGCAAATGCTGCAGAGATATTACCAGATAAGGACATAGAGACATTCTACAGGTGTAGAGATGTTGTGCAATGGAACTCAATTCTCAATAAGAATGGATGTCCCATATTTTGGTCAAAGTCAAACTGCATAATGGGTTCTATAGTCTTAAAGATGTGTAGGAGTCAGCATTATCAGTACTGCATCTCAATAAGAACTCATTTGTGTCATGTTACCCATCATCTAAGATGGCTGAGTATGAACAGTGATACTGAGGAATTAACAAGTTTTTAAAAAGGAGAATAACACAAGAATAGTATTTGCTATGTCTTACTTATTGCAATAGTGTCTATACAGCATCTGTATAGACAAATACTTTGATGTGCATTGGTATAACATGATAAACTCATCTAAAACATACTGGATTATGGACCATTACAAAAATATTGGTGGCAGACCCTTTCTATAGCAGACTCACACAATTTGCTGCATATTCCGTTTTTTTAAACTTGTGGGACAATTACAAACCTATGAGATTTCTATCTGCTGAACAACTGTTAATGTCAGTTTTGATAATCTATTTATTTATTTCACTTACGTCCTACCTTTCTCCCAAAGTGGAGCTCAAAGAAGCTTACAAATTGAGTTAAAATAATCATTTTGTTACTCTAAAACATGAGTGACTCAGGGGCCCAGCCGTGATGCGGTACCTCCACCTGACAATGGGGAATTAATTAGCTTAAATTAGGATACCTGTGAGAGGAAGGTAAACTAACAAGATCTTACACCAATGTTTATGGGATCCTAGCAGGAAAGAAACACCCAGAGATTCCAAAATAAACTAAAATATGTTTTATTGAAAGGTTCAATCATGCACACAAAAGAGTCAAGCACTCACACACTTGCACAAGAGCTAATCAAAGGATAAAGGGAGGAAAGTTGTTTATAGTGGAGTTTTAGGGAATGAGGAATAATTACCAGTCCAGAGAGCAGTGAAGAAAGCAGCGATGTGACTTAGGCCATTTCTGCACTACAGTGTTATGGTGCTATTATTCCACTTTCAACCTCTCATGGAATCCTGGGGTTTGCAGTTTAGGGAGGGGCCTTTAGAATTCTCAGCCAGACAGCTCTTTGGTCTCAGTAAACTACAAACCCCAGACTTCCACAGGATGTTGAAAGTGGAATAATAGCAGTATTACAGTGTAGTGCAGAAATGGCCTTAGACTTGTACTTTAGGACAGTACTCTTTTGGAAATCAGAACAACAGAGTCGTGTTCAGCAAGTAAGATACTGTATCAAACTGCTCAAAATGGAGTGTTTTTATACCCATAATGTCTCTGGAGGGCATGGGTGTGAATGGCCCTCTCGTCATGCAAACAATGGAGGTTGCCACCTGGACAATGCGGTTCAGATAGAGTTAATGGTTTCAGTTTTAGGTGACAAAGAGTTAATGGCTGTCATAATAGCTCTGTAATGGTGGACAGGTAAGGTAAATGTCCAGGTGTAAATAAGAAGGGCTGAAACAATCAATGCTTTGGTAGGAACTTCCCTTTGCTATTGTGTAGTATCAGAGACTTTACAGCTTAAGCCTAAGCCTGTTATCTCTGATCATCTGCCTGACACTGACCTTGGCTATGCCTAGAGGGGATATTCTGGCATATTTTGCAACACACATATTCAATCAATATTTTTCCTCTGCCCAGCTCAACTTTAACAATCACTTCAGAATCCATCTTAAATCAATGCCAATCAAGGTATACTGCCAATTAAATCACATTTCACCAATTAAATCATATCAAATCTGGGGGGGTGGGCTGGTTGTACAATTTTGTTGTACAAAAATTCAGAAAAGCATTAAATAGTGTATCCAAGAAGACATTACTTTAAAGGCATATATTTAAAAGACACACAAAACACATATTCTGTGAGTGTGTGCCTTTAAGTTCCCTTTCAATTTATGGTGACCCCATTAATTTCATAGGCTTTTCTCAGCCAAGGACTACTCAGAGGTGGGTTTGCCAGTTCCTTTCTCTGTAACATAGCTTACAGCAGCAGGTATTCATTGTCAGTCTCCTATTCAAGTACTAACCAGGGCTGACCTTCCTTAGCTTCTAGGATCAGGCAGGATCTGATGCCTTTAGTCATTTGTTTTAAGCAGACTTGTATCCATTGTCACCTACAAATAACTGACATTGCTTACCAGTCAAGAATAAAGGGTGAAATGCATATCTTTCCATTCTACAACCAGATGGCTTACTCTTCTAATTGTTGCACATAGCAACCAATTAGAAAATGTCTGGTGTTTATTGTTAAATCTGTAATAAATAATTTTTCAGGGCTCCTGCAAGTTGTGAGCAGAGATATCAGTCATATTCCTGCAGCTCAGGAACAAGCTGACATCTTCAGGGAAGATTTTAGTAGACAATTGGAAGCCATATACAGGTTATGGGCACAATAGCAATTTGGAACTCTGCAGCAGCTGCTGGCAAGGTCTTATCTCCTGCTGCACTAAGCAAGCTGCTGTTTGCTTTGGGAACTATTGTCACAGTGGCCAGGTTAACTCACAGTTGGATACAGTAATAGTTATTGCCTGAAAATAGCACCATTACCACCTGCCACTACTATTTGCACAGTAGGTATGCAAAATGTTTCCTCTTCCCAGTGATTGGCACACTCCATTCAACCCCATTTCTGAAATTAGCATCTCTCCACCTATGACCATTAGCTTCAGCTCTCATTAATGTCACTGACCAAATTCACCTCAGCTTTAATAGTGCAACATCAGATCCCATGTAAAATAGGATCTGCTGATGGAAATTTGGAAAGGAATGTGAATAGGTGAGTGTATGTGACAGCAAATGGGAAATCTGATCATTAGTCTAATTTTTATTCTAGTTACAATGATGATTATTAAGATTTCCAGGAGCTGTATGAAAATTAAGAACCAAAAGGCTTAGGCTGCATAGATAGGAGAGAAAGGGATAGGAAGGAAAGAGGGAGATGGGGAAAGCAGATTCAGGCACTAATTCCTCATAGTTATGTACATATTTCTTGAGCAGATGAGTCTGGGGAGGGAGGAACAAAATGTCAGCTGATCCAGACTGAGTTGATAGAGTAGCCACACTGATTCCCTTCTCCCACTGCTGCAGTCAAGTGGAATGGCTATTTTATTGCAATATTTATTACTTCTGTTAGGAAGTGCTCTCATCTCTGCTGGATGTATCAGAGGAAGAAATCTTGATCAAAAATAAAGCAAGTATGACAGAGCAGGTTGATAACTGGAAGTCACTTGGGAGATACTGTTCTTCAGCCATGAATCTCACTTGGTAATATGCTGTCTCTACTTAGCCAACTTGCCTTGTTGGGAGTACTCCACAAGATTCTCAAGTAAAAGAACTCCTTCATACAAACTAGTTATGTTGATTGGGGTTCTTAGCAGTCAGACCTACAATCAGAGCTCCATAACACTTCGAAGTCCTGGTCAGAATCTTCTTCTTAACAAGAAGAAACAGAAATGAAAAATAAATTCTATCATTGTTCAGCTTACTTTTGGTGGCTCTAAAATTCCCTTTCAGTTTGGTTTCAGGCCTGGTTATGGGATGAAGACAGCTCTGGCTGTCTTGGTGGATGACCTACATCATGAACTAGACAAAGAAGGTATGTCCATGTTGATTTGGCTAGATCTCTCAGCACCTTTCAGTACCATTGATCATGCTCTCTTTCTAGGTCACCTTTCTAGGGTAGAACTTGGGCTCACTATTTTTTTCTTGGAAAGTAGAACTCAGAAGGTGGCACTAGGGGATTCCTCCTCACCTCCTGGCCTCCGGCCCATGGGGTCATTCAGGCTCAGTTTTGACCTCCAAGTTGTTTATTATCTTCATGTAACTACTGGAAGTGGTTGTCCAAAGTTTTGGAGTCTAGTGTCATGGGTATGCTGATGGCACCCAACTCCATCTCTCCTTTTCATCTACCCTGAAGAAAATTATTTTGGTGCTAAACTGTGTCAGCTGTTGGGATGAGAGCAATTTGAAGCTTAATCCAGACAAAATAGAGATGCTTCTGGTTAGTTGATCAGGAAACAAGAATTCAGCCTGTACTGGATGTGATTACAATCACTCTGAAATCAGATTAACTCCTGTACTCATATTTGAATCTTGATGCCCAGGTTTCAGCACTGGGCAGTGTGATGAACCCTAGAGGATGGGGCTAGCAGAGCTGCCCTAGCAACAAAAAGGAGTTAATCTGATTGGCTCTCTGACCAAGGAGAATCAGCCTAGCCAGAGGAACCTCCATACAGTGTTTGTTCAATTTGAGCTCAGTTACACACACTACCATAAGTGACACATTCTTTGGGGTAAACCTGAAGATGCTTTGCCCTATATCCACAGGGGTTATGGCTTTACGGAAAACAAGAAATGTGATTAAGTGTGAAGAGAGACCTAGGGGGTGGTAATCTTATAAAAGGGTGCAACTTCTCCAGGGAGGGGCCAATAAAAAGCAGACCTGGTCTGTCACAGCCCTGGTTGACCCAGATCTCCATGTGACAGGCAGGACTGTGTTTTTACAGCTAAAACTATTGTGCCAACCATTGCTTGAGATATCAGATCTGGCTATGGTTACAAATGCCTTGATTGCATCCTGGCTGAACTATTCTAATACACACTATGTAGTGTTGCCTTTGTAAATTGCTTGGAAATTTCAGCAGGTCCGAAATGACTGGGGCTTATTCCTGGGAACACATAACTCCCTTGTTAAAACAGCTTCACTGGCTACTGATTCATTTCCAGGCAGAACTCAAAGTGCTGTTTATGACCTAGGCCCTTTCCACACCTTATCTTTTCTCAGAGGTGGGGGGGCGGTGGTTGCGCGAGCAGCCTCTTGCGCGAGGCGCTCATTTCGTTTCTCCTTCCTTACCGCAGCTGGCTTGCTGGCCGTGTGAGCGCCATGCGAACGCCCCGCCCCTTCCTACTACAGCGTAACCTGGGAATTTCAGGCTAGCACTGAGGCAGGAAGCACGACCGGCCCAGCTCCCAACGCACCGCACACCAGGTAAGTGCTTGCAGGCCGCGGGATCATTGCGCGACCGTGCACCATTTTCGGCTTTAAGCCGAAAATGAAAAGGTGCATGCACAGTCCGCTTTAGGCTCTTGAGCATTACGTAAATGGGAGTGTGTTATATGGACTGCTCCTCTCATTTACGCGACGCTCAAGGGGCCCTTTTGTTTTAGAAACGGCATGCAAAAAGGGCGCTAGAAAGCTCCAAATGGTTTGGTTGCAGATTCCCTGAAAGACTATGCCCTTTTTGCATGGCATTTTCAATGTGAAAGGGCCCCTTGAGTGTCATGCACATGTGAGGAACAGTCCACACAATGCACTCACATTTGTATGACGCTCCAGGGCCTGGCAGGGACTGCTTATGCACTTTTTCATTTTCGGCTTTAAGCCAAAAATGGTACGCAGTCGCGTATCGCTCCGGGGCCCCACGCGTACTTACCTTGCGTGCGGAGCCTCAGGAGCTGGGCCGGTCGTGCTTCCTGTCCAGTGCAGCCTGGGAAGGTCCCAGATTGCACTGTGAAAGGAAGAGGCGGCACTCTCGTGCAAATGGGAAGCTTGTGCAGAACCGAAGGTCCCGGACATGAGAGCCTCTCTCCGGAGGCTGCTCACACGAGCACCGCACCCCAGCATCTCGCCCTCATAGGATTTGCCAATGTAAGCATTGCTCAACAGGGGAAAACCAGGTAATCCCCTGATGTTGGCTTTGTGGCCTTCGTTCTGCCAAAGCTAGTGCTCCGCTATTCCCCAGTCGTTGCATTTTTTTTTTTTTTTGGAGCAAGTCAAGGTGTCCTCCAGGGGACCCCCAGAAGTCAGAGTAACACTTCAGTTGTCCAGCTTCCTCTGCTCTACTCCCTCTTCCTCAGCTCTGTCAATGTCCACCTTCTGCTTCCATGAACCAGCCCATTCCTCACTCAGTTCATAACCTGTTGCTCTTATTTCTCTCTTCCTTCTTCCTTCAAATAGACCACCCATCTTCCTAGCCCTCTTTACAGCCTCAGCTTCTTAACAGCTCTTCTTCCTACTCCATAACTGGTGTTAGAGACATGCAATGCCTTTTTTTTTTTTTTACTTCTTCCCTGGGTAAGAACTACCTCTTGCATCCTGCAGCTCATTCTCTCCAGCAGACTCCTTATTTCACTTCCCAACCAATCACAATTATATATTTTTTTTAAAAAAAATTAATTAAATAAGCTATTGTATTAAAACATAGCATTAATTTATAACAGTTCAAAAGCATTTAAAACATCACAAAGAGAATAATAATAGAGTGCAATCCACATAAAAAGACCCTTCTGCAACAACCCATTGATAGTTAATAACCCATCTAAATGGAAAGGTCTTTGCCTGCTGGCAGAAAGAAATCAGAGATGAGGCCAACATAGGTTCCCTTATAGAAAGGAATTCCACAAACTGGGAACATCTACCAAGAAGACCTTCTCAAGAAAACCTGAACAGTTTGTATGCAGCTCTGAAAGCATATCAATATGTGAATGAATTTTATACAACATACATATTACATGTAATTCTTCTCCATACATATGGATAGACGTAGAATTTTCCTGTTGTTCCATCCACTGGGGTTTAAAGAGTTGTTCGGCTCCAGATTTGTTGGATAGTTCCAACTAGAGCAGACACATTGAATCAATTGTTGAATGGTGAATTAACACATATATAAATCCTATTGATCCATACTCTAAACAGGAGTAACAACAGAATTTTGGTCATTGTCTATTGGTTTTATTAATGTTTTATATTGGTACTTCCTTGCACATTTGTATAGCATCTCTTTACAGAATAGAAGTAAGACAGATCATCACAGTTTCAGTCCTCAACTATGCTATAAATCCAAGATTAATTAAGGGGATGCCTGTTGAATCTACTGCAAGTCTTCCATGCAATCCCCTTGCACAAAGTGAAATCAGAGAATACACGGAAAACAACCTGAAGAGATTTCTCTCTGAAAGCAGATAGTCTAGGATGATACATCATTACTAAAAGCTCTGTAGTCCAGAATGGGTGATATTTGAAACCTATTTTCTGAATACAGCTGAATAACCTTGTCTCCCAGGAGCTTTGTTCTTATGATATTTTTCTTTTAACCAGAGATATCATAACATTCCCATTTGTCTTTTTTTCATAAAGTGTGATTTTATCCCTTCTAAACAGAGCATGTGACATCAGGCTGAATCTAGACTCTTATATATGACTCTGTCCTGGGAAAGCAGCTTCAGAATACACATACAAAAAGAACAAAATAGAAAGAGACATTTGGCACTTTCTTTTATATTCTGTTTACCATAACTTGCCGTAATCCAGTGAAGAGAAATTAAGCTTTCCTATGATAGTTGTGGTTGTAGCATCTTTGCTTTGGCAAAAAGGAAAAGAACCCAAGCATTACAATTAGTATCCCCATACAAGACTAGAGCCCCCTTTTCATTTCCTGGGAACTGTGCCCAAGATCCTAGATTTTCATTACCTGTCATAAATCTACACACATGTAGTTAAGTAGTGGTTGCACTATGCCACTCTTCTTCTGAATACCAATATGTCTGTCTGCCTGCCTGCCAAGGATCTTTCTTATTGTCCTGTTGTGCAATGGGCAAAGCACAATGACTTCCTCCAGAATCTCAGTGAATCAAGTGTACATTGATGCACTGACAAAACAGTTAAGCACTATTTGAGAATGGGCAGCTGCATATGCAGCAGCTGTACTTGTGGTACTCAGCTGTAAACTGAATATGGCTGTTTCTCAAAGGCCAAAAAATGTGATTGCCTGCATACAGTATCTTTTCCATATGACACCACTAACAGAATTCCAAGTTATCTGTTCAATGCAAGGGGAAAGGGTGGATGCCATTGCATTATAGAGTTGATGAAATAAAGCATTTCTGCCTCAGTCGAAAAACTTTGTGTAGGAATTCCTCATTTCAATCAAGTTGCAGTGGTACACCTTCCAAATTTTACTACATTATACCCAACACTAACAAACAAAAGAATGTTTGCACTAAATTTCCCAGAACAAACCAGGCAGCAAGATGAATGAATTTCAGAAACTGTCTTATAGCTATCATGATTACTCTATTTTGCATGATTTCAAGAACTCCAAATTTAGTTGTACACAGGGGGAACCTACACTGGAGGAAGAAGATTTTATACCATCTGAGACTGGGAGTTTATTTTCTGAAGGGTAATTTCCTCCAACCATATAGGTAAAATCACTCAATTCAGCTTCTACTAACTTACTTCATTACAGACTACCTACAGAGATCCTTGCCCTTTCCACATCCTTCCTTTTCTTGGCACTGGGGTGTGGTGATCGCACAAGTAGCCTCTTGTGAGAGGCTCTTGCTTTCCTGCTTCTTCAGCTAAGCACGAGCTTCCAGCTTGCACGAGAGCCCTGCCTCTTCCTTTCGCAATGCAGCCTAGGACCTTCCCAGGCTGCACTGAGACAGTAAGCGCGATCGGCCCAGCTCCCAAGGCTCTGCACACCAGGTAAATGTGTGCAGGGCCCAGGAGCAATGCGCAATACTGCAGCATTTTTGGCTGAAAGTCAAAAATGCAAAGGTGCACGATCGTTGCCAGCTGGCCCCTGGAGCCTTGCACAATTGCAAGGGTGTCATGCAGATCGCTTCTCGCAATGACGCGAGACTCTTTTGCATGGCAGATACCATATGAAAGGGGCCTCTGTTTTCTGCCTTAAAAGTATCCTTTGAGTTTTACACTAGATATAAGCACTTCTGGATTTTCAGGAGGTGAGATGTATGTATTCCTAAACATTGAATCAAAGCAGATTGCCTTCTATTGTTTTTCCTCTTCTCAACAAGGCTAAGAGCTAGTCAGTTGGAAATGTAATAACCCAGAAGTCCACATCCCCTTTCTCACCACGGCATCTTAATATGTCCTGCTGATGACATAATTTTAAGATCAAGTCTAGGGACAGAAAAAAATATTATACTCTGTTTCCTGGCAGAAACAGCCATTCTTTTTGCTAAGAATCATACTGAAGTCTCTTAGGGTGCTATTCTGTGCAGATATACACAGGTTTCTTCTGTTTTTCTTGCTTGTTTTCAGGTTTTGCACATATTTCCTGTGAAGTAAATAGTGTGCTTTTTGCAGGAATCACCTTGTTACCCTGCTTGCTGGGGGTCCCTTAGGGGCATTCCCAATGCCTGTCAAATTGTCACTTTTGGGGAAAATTAGCTAAGAGCACTGCTTTAGCAATGCAAAGAGGGCAGGGTAATTAAGGATGTTTAACCCAATGTTTATGGGGTCAGGCTCAGTCAGAAATCACACAAAACGGTTGAATGAATGAATTTATTGAGTAGTAATAGTTCGCACTCATGCACACACGCACACACACATCCAAGGGCTAATAGAAATAAAGAGTGGGGAAAAAATAGAGAGATTATTGAGAGATTCACAGTTTGGGAAATACTGCACCTCCTCCTGAAGTCCCTTGGTCCAGTAAGTAATAATAGAACAGCAACTCAGCAAAGAGACGCTAAGGAGATGTGTAGCTGTTGTGAGGGGGGACCAGTCAGTTGATATGACCGGGAGGCATCATAACCATTGCATCGCCTTCCTAGAATCATAGAATCATAGAGTTGGAAGAGACCCCAGGGGCCATCGAGTCCAGCCCCCTGCTATGCAGGAATACCCATCAAAGCATTCCCAACAGATGGCCATCCAGCCTCTGCTTAAAAACCTCCAAAGAAGGAGACTCCACCACACTTCCAGGCAGCATATTCCCAGGCAGTTCTTCCTGAGGTTCAAGTGGAATTCTTCCTGAGGTTAAAGTGGAATCTCCTTTCCTGCAGCTTGAATCCATTGCTCCTTGTCCTAGTATCTGGAGTGGTAGAGAACAAGCCTGCTCCCTCCTCAACATGACATCCCTTCAAATATTTAAACATGGCTATCATGTCCTCTCCTTGCCTCGATCTCTTCTGCTTAACTAGCCCAAAAACAGGGACTATTTGTAGGAAAAAATTACTTTGAAGGCAAATCCTTTCCCAGGGAAAACAAACAAGGAAAGAATAAGAAAAACACCTCCACACCTGGCATTTCTCGGAAGATAACAAAGTGTCATCTAAATAACAGGATCTTCTTCCACTTTGAGGCTGTGGTGTGAGTTTCTGGAGATGGATCTGATAAGGTTTTATTGCTTCCAGTGCCCAATTTTCCAGGAACACTTTTACTCTCTTCAAGTGGACTTCTTAATGGTTAACGACCTTTTGTCCACCATGAGTTATCACAACATGAGGTCTCCAATTGCTACGTGACTAGGGATTTTACTGGCCTGATCTGGTTCTTTCGATCGTATGACCATTATTGCCTACATGCACATTTGAGTGACCTCTCTGGTAGGTTAGATTAATTTTATATCAAAGTTGTAGACCCCAGGACAGGGTTTTCCAAGGGGACAACAACCTTTTCTGAATAAAATGTCTTCTCTGCACAGAAAAAGCAGTGGCTTAAACCCTACTAATAATCCCAACTAGAGAAGGGTCATTAAATCATTCAAATTTACCTATATTCACCACTCAAAAAGAGAATCCATGAGTTTAATCCTGCTGGAATAACCAACAGAATTTCAGCCCATGTGTGTTATTAAACATTAGAATTCCCAGAGAGACTTCACAAATTGTGAATACCTCTCAAGAACTGGGCAGAAATCTTAATTTTCTCCTGAGACAGGGAGAAACCTTGGTGAAGCCACCTTGGATGAGAAAATAAAGAATATGAAGATTTACATTCCTAATAAATTCATGCCTCCTTCCCCAGCTGAGTTTTGTGACATTTTCTCCCTGGAAGGGATCTGGATTTATTCTTGAAAGCTGGCCTAATTAAGTTATCCTAATTAAGGTACTGCCGTCATACAGATTTTTGGAATTCATCTTATGAGCACATGACTAATGCCAGGTTTTTCGAATTTAAAAAAGTAATATTTCCAAGCTCTAGAAGGTCAGTTGTCTCAAACAGGGCATGCTTCTAGTTAAGTATAGATAGGATGGGAGTTTAGTTGATGATTCAGTTAAGTGCATTGGATTAACGCTAATGCATAACTGCCATCAGGGCTGCTTCACTTCCTCTGGACTTTGAATAACAAGACATTGCAGATCGTTGCATTGCTTTATCGATACCCAACCTCTTCTCTAAAGCTGTTAATCATAACAGTAGCCCTGAGAGAGAAGCAAAGCATAAATTTATGAAGGCTACTAAAAGAAGAGCAAACTTTAATCTATACAAATGACCTCAAAGACTTAAGATCAGCTAACAATTTTCCATCACCAGTAGTCTACATACAATTTCCCTTGAGGATACTCACAGCCACAAGTGAGCCTTTGATATAGCAGGGATCACACAGAGATTCCCCTTGACTTGCTTCTTTGATACAGTCCTATGCTACTGTGGAAGATGAATGAAATAGTTATATGGGTTGAAATCATTGTGAAAGTCTGGCATCCACTCTCCTTTTTTTAAAAAAAAATTAAATTAAAGATTACATATTAAAATTACACTGAATACTCCTATCAAAAACAAACTACTAATGAACTACAAACAAAAGAACTAACAGAATAGCAATTAAGTGATTAATCAATTAAATACTGAGTAAATCACAATTTAGACACAAGCACTATACAATAAAAAATACACACACAAAAAGAAAACATACTACCACATATACTACAAATCTACCTAAAAGTGACTTCCAACTATCTTTTTCTGTGATTATACACATGTATCCTACAGTTCAGCCTCGTTCTTTATAAACTGGATATTACATGTCTCCTAATAGTGAACTCAAGTTAATATTCAAAACCAATAGTTAACTTTTTTTTCTTTTCTCCTCAAAAAGTCTGTCAGGGGTTTCCAGACTTTCACAAAAGTTGCTAATGACTTTTCTCTGTTCAAAACCGACAATTTATCTGTTTTTGCTAGCTCATTTACTTTTAACAACCAATCTTTCTTAGAAGGTAGATCATTGTTCTTCTATCCTTGGGTGTATAATAGTCTTGCTGCTGTAATCATATGTTAAAATGCTCTCTCATAGTTCTTGCCAAAATGTTCATCCAAAACCAAAAAATATTGGATGAAAAGATATATGTTGATTACAAGTATTTTGTACAAGATTAGATTACAGTTAAAACCAGAATTGCTTCTTCCCTCTCCTAATGGGGTTCAAGAAGATGGAAAAAAACCCAAGTGGTAGCTTTGCCAACATGGCTAGGATTTTTGTATCTACAAGATATGTGTCAGTTCAATCTAGGAGTCCTGTACCTATATTGGAATTTAATGGCAGACATAAGAGCTCACTTTTATGCAGTATACAATTCATAGCAAAAGATATAGATTGAAAAGAAGAAGATGGAAGATATAGTTCTAAATGTGGGTTATATCCACCAGAGAATACTTGGAAGTCAGCATCTACATTCTGTACATCTCAGTTACTTCTTTGTTGGCTCCTCCTGTATTTTTGTTTCTATGATTGTTTTCACATGATGATCAACCATCCCATCTGCTCATGTGGAACCTCACTAATTCAAACAGTCAGCATTTACAAAACAAAAGGCACTTCAATGCTCCATGAATATAAAACTCAAATCTGTAAAATGTTGGTGAACCCATCTGTTGGAATCCCACATCATTCTTTTTCTCAGGCCCTTCATTGCCACCTCCCTTGATAGCCCAATTCTCTCTCTTTTTTCCAAACCAGACAGCTCAACATCTCAATTATGTTCTGAATATGTTATTAAGTCAGTATTCAGGAAACTTGTTTCTATTCGTATGGTTTTCCAACTTGGCAGCTGTTCACGTTTCCTTTACTACTATGTTCAGAGTGAGGATATCCATGTTACAACACAAACCACCTACTGAATGTTAGCTGTTGTCTAATCCACAGTTTTCCAGTACTGATCTCTCTTCAGAAATAACATTTAAAAAGGTTTCTCTAAAATTCTGTGAGGTGTAGATATGTTAGCTAGGACTTTTTTGTACCTTATGCATAATTCAGCTAGTTAATGGCTTTCACTCTTAATTTAATAGAAGATAAAAGATAGGGGCAAATTAAAGGCATAAAACTTGAGTAACATTAAATGGGGTTTTTGGACCTGGCCTTTGGCAACCATATTCTGATTGTTAAAGAAAAAAAATGTTAATATTACAAAGACATTTGGGGCTGTTCATAGGTATTTTTATATTCAAGGAGGAGATGGAAGAGAATGGGGGAGGAAGGGAACATAAGCAGTTTTTATTGCTGAACTTGTTGCATCCAAGATAACAAAACAAATATTATTTACTTGTTCTCTTTATTCCCTCACTGAAGGGAAGAGTCCTGATTGCTGTTAAAGGGTGAATTCACACACAGATATAACCTTCCATCTGTGAATGCTTGAAGATTTTTTCTTGTTGTAGTTTAAAAATGAATATGCCCAGTTTCATGTTAAATTAATGTACCTATTCAAATTACTTCTCAGAAACATCCCATCTGATCCCATGACATACAGCTATTTCACATACTCTGCAAATCGTTTCAGTTCTTTCAACATAAGAATTATTTCATGCTGTACAGTTATACTGCTATGATTCTGTTTTTACTGCCATGGCAACCACCTATAGAATCCTGGGACTTGTAGTTTGGTGAAGCACTAGAGATCCCTGCCTCAGAATAATAAATAGCCCTCATTAAACTGCAAATACCAAGATTTCATAGGATGGAACCCAGACGGTTAAAGTGGAATCAAAGCACTATAATTGTATAGTGTTAAAAAGTCTTGAAAAGAGAGAGAGAGCTATGGTGACCTGATGATATGTCACTGTTGATGCTACCCACTCTATTCTGAGTCCATGATGTTGCCTTCTCCCAAAAGAGATCTTATGCTAACATGGCTTTCTCTTTTTTTCTCCCCTTCTCTACCACTTCTAGACATTAAGCAATAGGGAAGAACAAGAAAAAGCAGCACCTAGCATAAGGAGACCGGCTATGACAAGGTTCTCAAATCCAAAATAGCTTTCTGTGGCATCCATTAGTATAACTCACCCAGTCAAAAAAACAGGTCATTTCTGCACTATGCCGTTATAGTGCTATTATTCCACTTTCAACATCCTGTGGAATTCTGAGGTTTTTAGTTTACTGAGGCCAAAGAGCTCTCTGGCTGAGAATTCTAAATGCCCCTCCCTAAACTGCAAACCCCAGGATTCCATAGGATGTTGAAAGTGGAATAATAGCACTATAGCAGTGTAGCGTGGACATGGCCTTAGATTCTATCTCCTAGACAAAAGGACATGAAAGAGAAAATTAAAAGAAGGGCCTGTGGTAACACAGAGACAGATCACCCCCCAAAAAGTGGTCTTTTTCCTTCAATCAGTGGAGGTCCAGGCTGCCTAAAATATTTTTCCATATCAGTCTGCCCAGACTCTAAGATATTTCACATTCAAAGTTATGTTCATTCCACTACATTCAAAGTTATGTTTAGTGGGAATATGGGAGAGGGCCTTCTCTGTGGCTGCCACTAGATTCTAGAATTCCATTCCTAGCGAGGCTAAGATGGCTCCCTCCTTGCTGTTCTTTTGCTGTCAGGTGAAGACTTTTCTGTTCCAGGAGGTGCTTGGGAAACGACTGTTTTAGATAATGTGTTTTCTGTTCTAGTTGCCATGCCCTGCTTCCAGAGCATGGATTCTGACTCAGAGCCTGAACCAGAGGGCATGCCAGAGGCTGAAGCAGAAGGCATGCCAGGGCCTGATGTACATAGAGAGGTTACAGTGCCAGAAACAGGACAGGGGACAGTGCCAGCTCCAACGGAGAGTCCTGCCTCATCAGATATAGAGGAACACTTCCCTCGACCCAGCTTTGCAGTGCACAAGCAGCAAGAAGAGAGCCAGTGTTGCTCTCTCAGGATTTATAACTGGCAACAATCAATCAAGTCTCCACTGTGCTAGCCTCAGAACCTATTTAGGTGGTGTCCTTCCCTTCCAGGAGTTGTCAGAGCTTATCTGACCTGCTACCTTGCTGGATGCCTTGACAAATGCTTGGATTGATCTTGGGCACGCCCTTGCCATGAACCCCTGCTGGACTTTGTTCAGGTTGGACTTTATTTATAACTCCTTGCTTACTGCCTGGAAGTAAGTAATAAGCTGGGAGATATTCAGTTTGTTTTGTTTAATTTGTCAACTGTACCAGATGGGACACTAGTGCTGTACCAGGCCAGGCAATCCCCAACAAAAGGGTTTCCAAAGCACTGCAGATCAGGGAACTGGGGAATGATGACAGCAGCATACTCCCAATTGTGGAGTGTGTTGACACAGCCTCCGGGTCTTCCCACAGCTGCTTGTCTCAAGGCACCCTCTTCAGTCATCAGTCATCAGCACCCTGGAAATCCTTTAGTTGGACACTGTCTGGATTCAAAGGTAGGATTCTGAGGTCATTTTCAGACATTTTCAGACATCAATGACTGTAAATGTGATTCCTCAAAGTAATGACAGCATAAGTCCAATTTACAGTCTCACAAAAAACGAACAGGATGTTAGCCATTATTTTTATTTTAACTTTTCATTTGCTTGCTTGTTTTTGATTAGTTTATATGAGAGTTTACTCGTATCTCTTGTTATTCTGGAATCCAGCTTAACTCTCACTTTTGGGAAAAAGATGGGATAAAGTGATTGGTTGAGGACTTTTCTGTCCCTTCTGCAGTAAAGAGGACTTCTTTCCACACAGGAAGATTCCCCCCATGTTCTTGGTGACAAAGCAGTGTCTCATCCTCTAGAAAAATAAGGAAGGGGGAGCAAAAATAAGAGATGCTCTCTTTCATGCCCCCTCTGCAAAATATGGCCCTTTCTGGACCCTACCTTATCCTGTAGTCTTCCAGTCATGATCCCAGCAGTGTCTCTGCTGGGAAGGGAGTGCAAGGAAGGCTCCCCTCTGCAGAAGACAGGCTCCCTGAAGAAGAGAACCCGATGATCACATGTCTTCCTTCCACAGCACAGCTGAGCTTCTTCCCAGACTGAGCTGGGGTAGGAAGTGCATCCATCATGCTTCCATGCTTTCCACAGGGCCAATAAATTTGGGACAGTCATGCGATCGTGGGTCATCAATAATTTACTCTGTGATCATGGCAACTGGTGATGGGAGGAGGACAGGACTATGATGCCATCTTGTGGAAGCATCATCATGGTTCCACTCTTCTTACATCCTCATGCTGTGATGCAAGCCTCTTATGGAAAGGGCCTCTGTCCACCTGTGAGAGGTTTGATGAAGGGAACACAACCAGGTGTGAACATGTGCCAAGCAATCACTGCCTCTCTTATCTTCTGCCTTTCCAGGCAACATCAGCCATTTGACCGCATTCCTTTCCACAAAGGAGGGAGGAAAAAGGATAAAACATGGATGTACTGCAGAGTAAAAGAGACTTCCTCAATTTGCATCAGTTCAGTGCTTCAGTCAACCTTATCAAAGGGGATTTGATTTACAAAATTATTCAGAGGAGGTTTGCCATTGCCTTCCTCTGAGGCTGAGAGTGTATGACTTGTCTAAGGACACCCAGTGGGCTTCCATGGCTGAGCAGGGATTCAAACTCTTGTCTCCCAGAGTTGTAGTCCAACATTCAAAATACTACACCAAAGTGGCTCCTCACTTTAGGATACAAGAAAGCAAGCAATCCAGAACCCCTGAAAGCCTCAGTTTTTCAGACCTCAGCAAGGTGGGAAACACAGGAGGAAGAGGAAGAGATGCTTCTACATCTCACTCTCCCCACTCCTCCCTGTAGATGGAGAGATAAGATTTGTTTGGAGATCAAAATCACCCTCCTTACTGAAGTGTAAATGAATCTATTGTATCTCACATACCCACACACACACAAAAACCCTTTTTATATAGAAGTAAGGGGCCACAGATGTTTGGGAAGGATGACTTCCTTGTAAGGGTGTCTGTGCATGCCATCCCAAATCTGCTGGGGAATAAGGCCCCATAAAACTCAATTAGTATTTACTTTGGAAAAAATGTTCCATGGGATTGGACTTGGAGTTGACCTGGATTTATGGCTCTTTAACCTTCCCATTCCCAGGTTCCACAGAGCTTGAGTGTGTTGTATACCTGCTTCCTATATTCCTACCCACACATACTTCCCTTCTTTTTCAAACTTTTTCCCAACCTTCTGTACTATTCCATTCTATTCCATCTGCTTACCCCCCCTTCTTCTTTCATAAGGAATTACTTTAGAAGAGGCAAAACCCTGCTAGGTTTTGGAATGTCTGTGAGGAGACAAAAAGTGAGGTGTATGTGGACAACATGAGTAACAGGGTGGGAGTTAATGGTGGGAAGAAACACTGCTGTTGTGCTACTGCACAAATGGCTCATGTGGCATGCAAGGCTGTGCAAAGCATATGTATGTCCCCAGCAGCTGAAAATGTGACCAGAGGAAAGAAGGTGGGAAGATTTTTCCTAACGAGACCAGAAAATCACCAGTGTCAGAGAATAACAAAACAAATAAGGGATTGCAGCATCACCAAACACTGTCCCAAAGAAGTGAATAGAGACAGAGCATATTGAAAATGTCAATTTTGTAGCAAAATAGAAAAAGGTGTTTGTGGTCATACCAAACCACAGGAATAGTTACTGATGATTTTGGATGTTGACATGTATAATGTGAATACAGTATTGAAATGAAGGAACTCCTTTATATTATCAGGCATAGTTAGCATAAATTTCACCCCAATTTGGATTCTGCCCCAGCAAGATTAGCAGTGCTGTAAGCTACCTGCAGCAAATTGCTATCTCTGTTAGATTATCCAGCAATGAATAGATAATAGATGTAATCATTTAGTGAGCATCTAAAAACATAGAAAAGAAGCCAATTTATGCCATTTATTTGAACAGAAGAGTCATCAGAAACATGAAGAAAAGCTCAGTTTCATGCTACACATAGGAACTAAATGAGAATGACTGATCCTTCTTTTAGGGGAGAAAGGTAGAATAGAGGTTTTATGGTTACACAAAAGGTAAGCTACTAAATGATCTGTCTGTGAATAGTAGTAATATATGTAAAGCTAGAAAAGATGAAGGAACCAAGGACAGACTCCTGCAGTGTAAGGTGAGAAAGCATTTGTAGTCATAAAAACTACAAGTGATGCAAGTTTTAAGAGTTACCTGACTTCCCACATCTCTCCAAGTCTATTGAACTCTTATGAGTAGGCCAGTATTTTAGGTCTTGACCTATTTCACAACTAACCAAGTTTGATCTCTGTTTCATAGTCTTCCTTTTTTTGGGTCAAATGTTCCAAAAACAGTTTCTTTTAAAGATATGAAAGCTAAACATGAAGGCTACGGAAGATAATTTGTTTCCTGAAGTAGACCAATAATTTGTGCAAGCCCCTCAGTCAAGCTACATATCACTCAAAGTAGGTCAATTTATTTTTGCATGTGACCTAGAAAATCCTACAAGTGTCCTCTGCTTCTTTAAAGAGCAACTTCCCAGCAATAGCTAATAAATTGGTGGCATTTATTGGCATACCTTATCAGCTGCCTGAAGAAGTCACTTTATTCTGCCTCATCGTAAAATTGAGTCTGGTTAACCTGATGGTAATCTTTGATCACAATCTTTGTCACAAAGAACAGGGCAAAAAACACCCAAGACTGTTTCTTCTTCCTTGACCACTGAAACATTCCACACTGGCTATAAAATATAGCACCTTACCACACAGTGGTCTTTCTTAGTGTTGAAACAGAACAGCAGCCCTTTCCGCACGAGGCAGTTAAAACGGGCCAAGGCGTCCTGGCATGGAGCTTGTCCACACCTTGGATTGGACTAGGTGCAGACTATTTAACTTAGTTCCACACCTTAGTCCGATCTAATCCATCTCCAAGTGGTTCTCCAGCATGCTAAGTAAAGACCAGAAAAATCAGGTCTTTACATTTTCTGGAACGTGCCATTGCATTCCTACTTACCTGTGCAGATGTGCAGGCTCGCACCAATATGAGCCTGCGATCAGTGGAGGGTGGGCTGTGGGCATGGCCAGCCTCAGCAGCTGGTCCACTCTCATGAAGACACTGGAACCCGCCATTTTGAGCCGGAAGCCACCATTTTGAGTTGCAGCAGTGCGGATCTACAGACCTCGCACTGCTCCGGTTCGCCCTGCACTAATGGAGGAGCCCTGCGGAAGGGCTCAAGGGAAAGTCTGTGTTACTTCAGATCCAAGAAGAGCTGGTAAGTAACGGCACAGAGTGATTCACTCACCTCGTGTGGAAAGGGACAACAATGCATGTAACAAGCACTCATCCCCAAGGATGGAAGTCTAAGGCCATTTCCACACGGGATTTTTAAAATGGTGCAATCCTCCAAGGAGGAGGTCTGCACCTGGGAGCAGACTGGGTCAGACCTACTTAACATAGATCCACACCTTAGCCTGCTCTGGAATGACCCCAAGTGGTCATCCAGCATGCTTTTGAAAGACTGCTAAAAACAGGTCTTTCTAAAGCATGGAGTGCGCCACTGCGAGCCTGCTCCCTGATGCAGATTTGCAGGCTCACCCCAATGCGAGCCTGCGATCTGCTGGGGGTGGGCTTTAGGCTGCCGAGCTTCAGCGGTTGGTCGAGACCCTTGACCAACTGGAAGCTGCCATTTGGGATGCCACAGCAGTGCATAATCAATGAGCACACACTGCTTCGGAGAGGCGTGGACCGGACCAGGGAGCCAAAAGTACAGTAAGGAGCAACGCAGGGCGATTCCCTCACCCCGTGTGGAAATGGCCTAAAGGCATACAGCTAGCACCCTTCCCTGCTTTTAGACCTACTACATTTTCAAATCAGGCTTCCTTCCTTCTTCTCCTCTGAGGTCACTTGTTACTTCTTCTTCCTCTTCCATCTTAGATAGAAGGAGACCCCCAGACACAGAAACCAAATTTAGAGCTGCTGTAATTAAGCAATTCTATTCTTCCTTCACTATCAAATGGATTTTCTAGATAATAAACAGTAGGTTTCGTTATTCCCTTCTTAACAGTGATTACTGAAATGATTGGGTCCTCTTCAGCAATGACAAGCTCTGCACAAGGCCCCTGCACTCTGCCGGGAAATACCAAATCATTCTAACTGCTGGGACAGATAAGAATATGAAACCTACAAGAAATGTTTACTACATAGTCCTAGTCCTACCACAAAAGAAACTGAAGGTATTTCTTGTCAGTATAACTTATGGGGGTAGATGAAGGCAGGGATTAATACCTAAAACCTGCTAAAACTATTCACCTAGAGTGGGTTGAGGGGCAGATGCTATTTGGTGATCTGCTTCAGGGAGTAAAATGACTTAAAATGTGAAACATTGCTTATTGGATTTGAACTAGCTTTTTAAATTTCATTTTCGAAGAAGGTCTTAAACTATGGAGTACAAAGTATTATAACTATGTGTCACACTCTGGAACATTAGCAGTACTGCCAAAGGTAAGGTCTCATAGATAAATCTTGGCAGACTTCTGGATGGGACTCAGGACAGCAGCTACTTGGCTGAATCAGCAAGATGGATGGATAGCCAAAGATAAAGGCATTCAGGTTTATCTTCAGATAATCAATCCTGTCAGCCAGGTCATGGTAATGAAGGGCTGTCCTTTCTTCATACTTACTTTCCATATTGTTTCCAAACTGTTTTTTTTCCCCCTTTTTCTAAGGGTGGAAAAACTAGTTACGCACACATATCCCTGTCGCACTGGAGGAAAAGCTTGTGAATTTATCCTATATCCAAGTAGAAACTTAAAGTGAGAACTACAAAATGAATGAATATTCTCTACTACTCATTTAATTAGATCCAATGGAGTGTAGTGATTTGAATATTGATCTATGCCTCTAGAGACCAGGTTTCAAATCCTTATTCAGCTATGGAAACCCACTGTGTGACCTTGGACAAGTCACATTCTCTTAGTCTTAGAGGAGGGCAAAGGCTACACCCCTAAACAAGTCTTGTCAAGAAAATCCCATGGTAGGTTCAACTTAGGGTCGTCAAAGTCAGAAAAGACATGAATGCACACAACATTTCCCTGTCAAAATACAGAGTTCCTGATAGTTGGAAAGCCCAGATGGGGAAATAATAGAGCATTGGGCCTTTTGTGCAGTTTTCTCCCAGTATTTGAACATCCTAGAATGTTCCAGAGGATTCTTCTACACAAAGAAAGATATGTCTTTTTATGCACACATGTACACACACACATACATGCACACACTGCACAGAAATGTATTTCCTGAACATATTCATTACTTAGCTGTAGCAGTTTTATGCCATTATGGCTCTATCTTGAGGTTTGTACTTTGGTGAGGTTCTACTATTTCCAAGAAGAAGGACAGGATGGTCAATTAGGGTACTTTGGCAAATGTGCTTCAAGGGATCAGACTAGAATGCTCTCACCAAAAATTCTAAGTACCTCATCAAACTATAAATGTCAGAATTTCATAGGATGGATGCATGACAATTAAAGTGGTAAGAAACTGATATAGTTGTGTAACAAAAATAGATCTGAAGTTAATAACATTTGGGAGGCCATAGGTTCCCTAGTCCAGGCCTACTGAGACTTTGCATCCAGCAGGGATCTATATATGGTTCCCTAATAACAGTGGATATTCAGCAACTTGCAAAATCTAGAAATTCACACATTAATCAACACTGAACTCCTCTCACTCACTCTCAACAGGCAAACACTCAGTGACTTTTCATGAAAGCAGGAGAAGGCCCAAAAAATTCTATGGCCCATTTAGATTCATCATCCTCTTCCCACCTGCTACTATGGTAGCTACAGCCAGGGGCTGCTTGCACTATTATTAGCAATGCCAGGCTCTCTTTGACAGATTGTAAAAGAGGAGAAATTCAAAGATAACACCTCTTTCCAATTCCCCTCCACCCTCTGCCAAGGATTCAGAATGGAAGTACCAGTCTTGATGTTGCTGTTTAATTACCTAGGGAGTCTGCCAACTCATTTTCCAGCACTATATATGATCCTGCTGGATTTTTTTTTTTTTTTTAGCTTAGTTCAATGCACTGATAAGACTAAAACAACAAAGATCAGAGCCAAAAGCTATTACTGCTCTATTATTCCCGGCAAGGGACAGCCTCATTTAACACAAAGAATCCAGAGAGAGAAGCCAGGGCCCCCATCCCCTCTCCCCCAACCACTGCACTGCAGAGTGAATTCAGCAAGCATATCTTAATTTGTCAAGACTCAGGGAGACAAATAGATCTTTGATCATGAGTAATGTGAATGACCTACATTTCACATAAACTTTTAACATATTACAGCCCAGTCCTAAGGTCACAGGTTGACCTGATGTTTATGGGGGCAGAACCAACATGATTCAGTGGTTTGAGCATTGGACTATGATCCTGGAGACCAGAACTAGATTCCCCAGACAGTCATGGAAACCTACTTGGTGAACTTGGGAGCCTCACACACTCCTAGCCCCGGAAAGCTCCATGATAGGTTTGCCTTAGGGTTGCCATAAGTTGGAAATGACATGAAAGCAAACAACAACTGCTCTCAGGTTGTTGTTGTTGTTTGCCTTCACTCTCAGTTTTGTCAACAGGCAAGCACTCTCTAAAGTCCATATGACTTTAGACTTTAGTGGAGACTTCTAATCTATGCTATAGTCACAGAAGTGCAATAAATAATTACAAGTAATTACAGTAATAATTTTGAAAGAATATGCTTCACATCAACCAAAGACTATACACAGTGGTGTATTGCTAAGTTTTGTGTGGCGTGCAGTGTTGGACTAGCAGCTGCGATATCCAGGTTCAAGTACTCACTGAGCCATGAAACTCATACGTTCACTTTCAGCCGACCACTCTCTCCAAACATGAACGACCACATAGAATTTTTGTGGGGACAAAATGGGGTAGAGAGCAACGAGATATTCTACCTTGAGTTCATGTCAGATAAGACATTCCGAAATGTACCAAACAAGAAGTATAGGTTTAACATGACAGCCCACATAATTATGCCTCCATGAAGAATCCCAAGTCTCCATATATCCCATGCGTATATGTGTCTATCTGTTGATCCATCCGTCCATGCATCCATCCGTTCTTCCTATCAGTGAGTTCAGTCCTCCCAACCAGAGCTTAAAATACCTTTTGAGGAAAATTATAACTATTGTTGTGAACCCTACTGTTAGTCCCAACTAGAGTAAGTATATTCAATCAGTTTGATCTGATCTGAGTTGACTCACCACTGAACAATGAGTTAAAGCATCTTTTTGGGAGGAAACGACAGGAAATGCAATATTCATAGACAAAGTTTTTTTAAAAAAATGAGCTAGGCTAACAGATGCAGTAGTGCTTCCTTTGGACAATGATGCAGTGGGTCTGGATGGGGCAGGACACACATGAGGTTGAGGGAGAGAAGCCAAAATGTGATTCAAATATTAAAAACTTACACCAGAAGACCGGTGGAAACTTATGAGTAGTAGCATGAAAATAGAATTGATTTAATGTGATTTATTTAATGAGAATGATACCCAAATCAATAAAGAATACATATACATCATTCTGGGGTAATCTGGGGATCTTTTGTACGTTCAGGAAAGTTTTTTTTTTTTAATAACAACAAAAATAATTAAGAAAATGAAATGTTACTTTGTGTTTAGGGTAATGAGGTATAGGAAATTAAAGGAATGTTAGAGGAATTTAGAACAGACGACTAATGCTCCTCACAGGATTTTAAACATGGGTACTTGTTAAAGTGTTGGACTAACATTTGAGATATCCAGGTTCTCCTCACCAGTGAACCATGAAATTAATTGTGTTATCTTGAGCCAGTTACTCTGTGTCCCTGGGAGGATAAAGGAAGGAGGAGGAAAGCAATGTTAGGGATGCAAATCCTGCACTATTTTGTACCTGCATGCAAGGGTGAATAACTGTGATAATTTTCTTCATCCATGGTATTCTTCCCATATTTGAATATCCCAACAGTGAATGAATTGTTGTGTGGTGGAAAAACATATTTTATTTTTTGCACATAGACAGGAAAGAAAATCTGTTTCTGATCAGGAAATCCATTTTATGTGCAGAATTTTTTTTCCTGCAAAAAAACAAAAAATGTCTTTCTCCATAGAATAATTCCCCAGCAAACTTCAGGATATTTGAATAAATGGAGAAAACTGAGCAAAATTTTAATTGATCTACTTTTCTTTTCTTTTTTTTCCTGACAGGGTTCCACAACCTATTATTTTAACTGGGGAATGAATAATTATAACTATCATTTTCACCACTAAGCCACATCCACAGCCTTGAGCTCTTTGGAGGAAAGGTAAAATAGAAATATTAATCAATAATCAGAGGCCAAGTGGTCTCAGGTCTGTCTCACCAACTGCCAGCAAAATTCTCCAGAAACATAACTGCCTGTCCTTTTCAGGGGTAGTCTACTCACAGTGCCATCAACCAGCGTCTTAACAGTGTTCCCTTGCAATAGTGCTTCAGTTGTAGCTTTTCATGAGAGAGCAATGATACTGAATTGAGCCTGGGATGCTAGACAGTGAAGTTACACCCCTTTGCATCAGGGCTGAATTTGAGCCTCCCTTGTGTGCCATTCGAACTGAGATCCAATTGTTATGCCTTCTCTTTATGCTTCATTAAAAATAGCATTCTAAATGAAGGTCATCTGGATGGGTACCAGGTGGATAACTTCATTAACTAGCATCCTTTTCTTTTCTGTTCTATTTTCTTAATAATGTGACACTGCCTAAAATTAATATGCCACTTCTTCAGTGTTTTGGAATACATTCAGTTGGGTCATATAGGCCATCAGAGCAGACTGTCATACCCATGAGCAGATTAATCCCGTATCCGCTACATATATTTTGGGGAGATAACAACTACCTGCACTGGATAGGGATAAAAAGGAGATTCAAAAATATTCAAAGAATGGTCAAAAACCAAGTTACTCAAAGTATCAGAAAACCATGATGAGTAGAATCCTGGACAGACAAGAATCTCCACAGCAGGGGAATTATTCAGTGAAGAAAATGTCCATTTGTTTCTTCTTTCCACAGAAGATGACAAATTTCCTGAACAGAAAACAGCAGTTTCCACACAGGAAACAATATTTCTGCATGGAAAGCAAGTTTCCTGCACAAACAGCAGCCTTTTCTATGTGACATTTTTTTTCAGAAAATATGGGGCATTTTTACACAGAATAAGTCCCTAACTGCAAATAGTCTTTGAATGAGAAAGGAAGCAAAAAGAAAAGCAGCAAGGAGAAAAAACAGTAAAAATATTTGTTTTGGCCTGCAAGAATGAAATTTATGAAGATTTACATCCGTTGTATTGATATCCATGTTTTGCATTACTCTTGGTATTAAATACTTTGCAAAGCATGTTTCATTTCTTTTTTTTTCTTTACTGGTACATGTTGGCTTAATGTGGTGAAATGATGTCCTTTGGTGAGGAAAAGCTGGGGTACACCTTAAATGAATGACTAAATAAATAACCCTGCATATATAAAGGACATGTCAAGATACTACCAGGTATGGGCCCCAAATTAAACAGTTCAGGATCAGGTTGTGATGATCCAAGTTTAGCACAACTTAGGCCATTTCCACACTACATTGTTATAGTACTGTTGCTTCACTTTCAACATCCTGTGGATTCTGGGGTTTACTGAGGACGAAGACCTCTCTGGTTGAGAAGTTTAAATGCCCCTCCCTAAACTACAAATCTCAGGATATTGAAAGTGGAATCATAGCACTATAGCAGTGTAGTGTGGAAATGGTCCTAGTTTAGATGCAAGCACTTGAGTATAGGGAAGCAGAGTAAAAACATATAATTAAATACCAAAGTCAGAATCACCCAGGCCATTACATTTATGTGTAGAGTATGAAAGATGGATATTGAAGAAAGCTGACAGGCTGAAAGCCACTCATTTGAGAAGTGGTAATGGAGGTTTGTTCTATGGGTATTATGGGCTGCTAAAAGACAAATGAATGGGCCCTACAGTCAATCAGGTGTGAATTATCCCTAGAAGCCAAGATGAAGCTGCCTTATTTTGGGAATAGCATGAGACAATGGCCCTTTCCGCACTGAGGCTTCTAGCGCAAGCGAGGGAGACCGGCAAGCGCAAGAAGGCTCGTCCGGGAGGCTGCCGCTTCCCCCTCCTTCCTTCCGCAGGCGAAGGAACCAGCGGGGAAGCGGCACCGAAGGAGGCTTGCCGCGCAAGCCGCCCTCCCCCCCGTGCGAAGCGGGAGACCTCGTGCCGGATTCCCACCCCATGCGCGCGCGCGAAGCGGGCGGCGTCGCGCCGGATTCCTCCCCCCGCACGGCCGGATTCCTCCCCCCGCGCGTGCGAAGCGGGCGGTGTCGCGTCCCCCCCATGCGCGCGCAAAGCGGGCGGCGCGTCTGTCGCGCTACCTCCCCACCCCGCTCCTTCCTTCTGCAGGGGCGGAGGGAAGGAAGCGCGACCCGGCCGGCTCCCGGAGGCTCCACACGAAAGGTAAGTGCAGGTGGGCTCCGGGAGCATTGCGCAAGCGGGGTGATTTTCGCTTGTATGCGAAAATCAAAAAACCCGCACTCGCGCCGCTTCAGCCCCGTGAGCCAGGCGGAAGTGGGAGTGCGTCGTGCGGAGCAACGCTCCCACTCCCGCGAGGCTCACGGGGCTATCGCGCGTGCAAAGGCCCGTGCGGAAAGGGCCAATGTGACTCATTGGAAAAGACAATAAAGCTTAGTAAATTAGAAGGCAGTAGGAAAATAAGGAGACTGCACTACAGGTTTGTTAACTCAATCAAGAAAGCCATGGCTGCCCTTGAGTTTGCAAAACCTGAGTAGGGTGGTTAATGACCAAAGTTCTTGGTCCCATTCATAGTATTGCCACAAGTCAAAGGTGGCTCAACTGCAAATAACAACAACAATAACGAACTGAATAGGGAAATCAGTCCACATAATTCAGGATGAGACAGAGAAGAGTGTGGTGAGCAACCGGAGTCAAGAACAAGTATGATCAAGGTAAAACAAAAATGAAAGCAGGACCCCTCAGCATATCTATCCCTACTTGTTAAGGCTTGACATTCCTTCTTTGACATATTCTTCCTGACTTCTATTCAACACAGTCCTATGCATCATCCCGACACTGTCACACATTTGCTGGAAAATGGATAGAACAATAAATAGCTAGAAAGATTTCAATAAAGACATAGGTAGGTTTATTATGATTGCATAGTTTTTTGAAGTTACATATATTCCATTGATTTACTGCAAATCCCTTTTATAGTCCATTTCCTTGTGATAATAAAATGTGGCTGTTTCAGTCTGTAATTAGAGTCTCCTTTTTGATTGCACAGTTGCATGCTACAGCTTTACAGGTGAAAACTATGTTAGAATATATGAGTACTAAGTTCAGGGCCTCTGTTCTGTTCATATTCTAGTCTGTCAAGATGTGGAACTGAAATGCATTTCTTTCAATAACGTTGGATCCTTGATTCACCAGTATGGCCTTCTAATTTTTCCTGAGGTTACTGGAAGAGGAACTGCCTCTTCAACAGGTAGCCTTGCTATCACCAGCAATGACACAGTCAGCGATTGCTACAAGTAATGAACCCTTGCCTTCAGTGAAGCCTCTAGCCAAGATTCAATAAGCACACTTGGTGCAATAGCAGCATGCTTATCTTCTGTTGCCAGGGGCCAGGGGACTACTCTCTTTTTGTCCTCAACAGCAGTTAGGGGACCTTGGAAGTAGAAGTGCACCCGGGCATGTTCCAGCTGCTAGTGAAGCTTATATACCACAGGTGCTGTCCCTTCTCCCCTGGCACATTAGGGCAGCAATAATTTGCCTGGGTCAGCCTGGCAGCTGATTAGTGGTCAAGAGGTTGAAGCTACACCAGCAAACATACCAGCTCCTGTAGGAACACCAATGAAGGGCTGTTGGAAGGGGGTTAGGATAGTCAGAATGAGGTATGGAGTACCAAGTGAGGACAAAAATGGGCCCTCAGAGATTGCCGACTTAGATTTAAATCTAACTTGCAGTCTCAAAGTTTCAAGTCTGGGTTCCATGTCTGGGCTGATTCTCTGATACATGGATCTAAGCTGACTTCAGGTATGTTAAGTCAGTGGTCATTTCATTGGTCCTCCAGAATATTCATTATATAAATCCTATTCACTCATAATGTAAGGGTGTAAGACTTAGACCTGGCCCTCCATCTCCAGTTCTGCCATTGTCATCATATGAAGAACAGCAAGGGTGAACAAGTTCCCCTATGTGTGGGCATGACCCACCCCACAAGGGGGCACTCCAGATGCCATGGTTGCATTCTATGGAACCCTGGGATTTGTAGTTTGGTGAGACATTAGAGTGCTCTACCAGAAAATTCTAAATACCTCATGAAACTACAGATCCCAGGATTCCGTGGGATGGACCCATGGCAGCTAATATATCAATGTGCCACAATTGTATAGTATGAAAGAGGCAAGTTCTGTAATTCCTCTTATTTATTTTTTTCACTTGCAGACAAGTTCCCATTCTCCTCAGTTATTTGTTTAATGTAACTCAAAACCCTGTATATTTTTAACACCAAAGGAACTACCTCTAATAAAAACAAAAAGCACATTGCTATGCTTTATCCATTATTCCCTGCAATGGAAGGAAAGAAACATGCTTTCCAATATCCTTTGGAAAGTAATATGCTTGTTAGTGAGGGAAGTGCGTATAAAAATCCTTTTCATAGTTTTGCACTTCACTGGCAAAGCTTAAGTTGTGGTGAAGGTCACCTGTGACAGTGTTTTAGTTGTTCCCCTTTACAGTTTGAATTCTCATTATGATACTTTCACCCATCACTTGAAAAGCTACTCAGCTCTTCATAAATGCCAAGGGGACTTCTTCCCCCCTTTGGAATAATGAAAGGAGAACACAATGTTCTTGACTACTGCCCAATTCAACATCACGTCAACCGTTGAAATGGGACATTTTTACTTGCTAAGCTAGAATCTCTTCTCTCTATCATAGTCATGGAGCATTACTCTGCTAACCTTTCCATTCTCCTCTGCAATGGATCATCCAGAAAGCACTCCCACAACTGGCCAATATTTGGCTGGTACCTTTGGTAATTTGTTAAGAAAAGTGATATTCATAGTTGTAAGAATATTTCCCACAAAGAATAGCAATAAAAGGATTTCCCCCCCAGAAATCTAGTCTACATGTATTTTTCAGGCAGTGGTTAATTATTGACAAGGAAGTCACTGTGAGCTCAAATCCCTGTTTTGGAATATCCTTATTGCATCTGAACAATAGCTAGTCAGCAGTGTGGAAAATCTGTTCTGCATTTTATCAGAGGCACTCTATTTTTATTTTAACATCACAGTCTAAATCCTATTGTGAATCTCAACTAGAGTAGAACCATTGATTGAATCAATTAGATTTAACTAAATGTTAATTCACCATTTAGCAACTGATCAAATGTGTCTGCTCTATTCAGGATGAACTAAGAGGTTTCCAGTATAATTTTTTAGAGTTAAGATTTGACATCTCTGTCGTTCCCCTCTCCCTCACTCCCTTCTTCTCTCTCTCTCTCTCTCTTTTCATGGTTTCCACTGAACAATAAGGGCCTACATCAAATTGAGGCCCTTTCTACTCCACCCGTCTAGTCCGCGATAGGGATGGGAGAAAGAAGGGACCACAGCAATGCTTATGCATGGTGTCATCACAGTCCTGTCCTTCCCCTGTCCCCAGGTGGTGCGATTTTCTCTGTCAATGACTGATAATTTTGCTGCCATCCCACTGCGTGTCTACAGTTATCTTGCTTGCAGAGGTCCTGGAAGCACAATGGCTGCACTTTCTGTCCCAGTGCAGCCTGGGACAGTACCGGGCTGCACTGTGGCAGGAAGAAACAGGGCCATCATACTTCCTGGATCCTGGAAGCAACTAGTGCAGAGAGGAGCATTTCTGTCATGCTCCCCTCCCAGCAGAGACAACACCAGGACCCACACTGAATGCCTCCACGACACAGTAAGGTGTGAAAAATGCCTTAGTCTACTTCATTTAGAACCCTCACAAATAGCCTGATCTGAAAAATACTGCTAGAGATGTTTAATTTTTAGTTTTCATTTTTAAAAAAATGAAATTATATGGTTAGTAATGCACACTGGTTAAAAAAATACAGTGGCATCCTGCTGGTATTTTACAATCAGTAATCAGGAATAATGGGAGATTCCCTTCACACATGCCACATTAACTAATGCAAGAGAAGACAATCCAAAAAAAAAAGAAAGAAGAAAGCATAGAAGCCAGAATCCTGTATGAGATTTATCTATGTGTAAGCACTGTAGTTGCAGTGCTACACAGTGGATCCCAGCCCAGTCCCCCAGTCCTCATTTACCAAGAAGCAGCCACTGTAATCAAGGAGGGGGGTCTCTTCCCCTGATGACTGGAAAGGAGCTGGCTGCCATTTCTACTCTATCCCATAAGCAATCTTTGGTGTGACAGGCAGAAGCATAACCCCATCACAATTTCCCCCCTCATGCCAGAGGTCATTCACATGAGGGAGTTAGGAACAGCAACCAGTGGATTCCTGATCAGCAGGAATTGCAGTGGCTGCTTTCTGGTAAGTGAGGATTGGGGGACATTCATGGTCCCTACATAGTCCTTAAACTAGTGGCTACATAGGGACTATGAATAGATGAGTGTGTAACTCCAGATTCCACTTTGGTACCTGCCATAGAGGATTAAAGCCATGTAGTGGGGGGACCAAAACATAGGTGAGAAGTATGCGTGCAAGATAAGTGTTTAATGATGGTTCCTCACTCCCCTCCCCTCTTTACTGGGGTGCCAGAAGAAAGGATGGACTCTGAGGAACACAAATTGTGCAGCAGACACTCACAACTTGCATCTACTGAAGTCAATTTCCTCTCTTCCCTCTCTGCCTTTGTCTCTTGGAATTTCCTTAAGTATGGCAGAAAAGGAGAGAGGAGACCGGTTGGGGCAATACTAGCTTCAGCTTCCTTTTGAAAAGGAAACGGTTCCCACTCACAGAAATCTGTGCAGTGTAAGGAAAAATGGAGAGGGAGGAAAAAAGGGAATCAGGCAGCCCCTTTAAGACTAACTGATTTCTATTTTAGCATGAGCATTTGTGAATACAAATCTACTTCCTCAGTTGTAATGAATGACCTAAGGTTTCTAGATCATGACCAGAACTTTGAATTGAACTGGTAGCCATAAGTTGTCTGTTGGGTAAATGAATCTCTTTTAAACACTGATGAAAGAATTGCAAAATCTACCATAACAGAGGACAGCAGGCTAATTTAGTGGCTTGGGCAAGCTGCATATAGACTTCTGCCTTGCAACAGTTCACCAACACTCCCTGTCCCTAGGCATTTGTCAACAGAAGGAGGTGCCTATCTTTGACTAATGGTAGAAGTGGTCCCCCAAAAATCAATTACCATAGCTGAGGAGGAGGGGGAAAAGAGACTTTGTAATTCCTTTTTGTGGAGTGAGGGATATGCACATAATAAAGTCCTACAAAAAAAGAACACAGTAAGTTACAATACAGAGGAGAGAGAATGTCTTGTAAAAACTCCCCATATGCTAAAGAACATGCATGGACAAAGCAGTGTGCACAGAGTGTGTGTGTGCATGTGTGTGTGTGTGTATGTCTCAAACTATATTATATACACACACACAATCTACCTACCTACCTACCTACCTACCTATATCTTAAAGTGTAATCCGTCCTTTCCACCAAGGAAACAGTTTTCAAATTTCTGTGACTTTGATTCTCTCAAACCAAACAAAGCCAAACAACATTCCCTGAACCTGATTTTTATTCACCATATGTCCATAAGCCCTGCAGCTAGTCTTCTGAAATTTTATATAATACTTTTGTGGGGTACCTCTGTGCAGAGCCACAAAGGGTGAGTTGAGACACCAGTGAAAAAAAGTAGGGCAGGGCTGAAAGTTTGCTTATTCTTTCAAGATCCTTCAAGTCTTTCAGGGGACGGGAGAAAACACATTCACTGGCACCACCACTAACAATCTCTCCACACTGCCTATATACCCCTCTTTTTCTCTCCCTTCCTCCCAGACTCTATGATGTCCCCTTGTTGACTTGTGGCTTCCTTTCCATAACTTGGGCCCTATTCCTGCCCTATCTTTCAGCAAAAATCGACTAGTTAAAAAACTGTAGAATTTTGGGAAACAGAATTTTGTATACCATTGTTGTTGATTTTATTTTGAAATTCACTGACTTTACAATGGATGTCAAAAACAAAATACAAATAGTGATACTACCAAGAAAGACAAAAAAATGTATGCAACATAGTCGGATCCCAGACCTCAGTAACTTGAACCGACGTCCACTTTTCTTGTCAGTTGCGCCTCAATGATGATTGCATACAAATTGCCCACAAAACTACAGGAGAATGGTTAATTTCTATTCAGTTTATTTTTTTAAAAAATTGACCAACTCAGGATAGCACTTAACACAGATGGTGAGGTGAGTTCTAGTCATTTAAAGTCTCCGGCATAATACATTTGTAGCCACTAAGGTGCCCCCAAACTCTTTGCAATTGTGCATGATGCAAATTGTTCTAGCCTTTTTCAAAATCAATGGGGAATAATTAAAGAAGAAAAAAAAAAACACAAGCTACTAATCATTTCTGGACTAGCTTTTTATAGTGCTACTATTCCGCTTTCAACATCCTATGGAATCCTGGGGTTTGCAGTTTAGGGAGGGGCCTTTGAGGTAACAGAGATAATAGTTCACTCTGAATTACATTCAAATCCTCATTTTGTCCACAAGATGGCTCATCATTTGCTTATATCCATGTGGCTCTTGACAATATGTTACATATTGTTTGCTAAGGCAACTTGACTGTTTTAGTAGTACAAGAAACGTAATCCCAAGGAACAGGATTGCTTTAGATATTTTCACAACAGCTCTTATTTCCATCTGCCAGCTCTGGTACTGCAAAGATTTGTCGCCCTTATTTTGCAGAAATATAACACTCTGACAAACAGGCAGATGAGCTCTGCAGATTTAGTTTCCTAGGTTTCTGGTGTCTAAATTCAAAACCCAGGAATTCTGACTCAGTATCTGCTTGTTTTTAAAATGTAGAATGTATGCTTCCCTTTCATCCTGTTCATCATTTGCATAGCTTTATAACAACACAACCCCACCACCACCAAAAAAAACCCTAAAATATGCTAGGCTGAAGAAGAAGCACCATTCACCCATTTTCAAAAGATAGTTGACACTGAAAAGTCACATCAACTGGATATGGCTGCATGCCATATTGGTGATAACATCTATCATCCAGCAATTCCATCACTGGGAAGGACCATGTGCAAAGTCTCTTCGTCAGAACTGTAACAGTCTTTCTGGAGTAACATGTATACACAAGGGTGGTGGCAATGAAAAAATATCAAAAGCAGAAAACTGCTAAAATGGACGGGCAAAAAGGAAACTGATGTGTGTATAAACTGGGGTAGAAAAAGTGAAAGACTCCTGGACCCCCCCCAAAAAAAAAGTTCCATTAACCTCCATTTTAAAAAAATTGGGGCAGAATTTTTGGTGATTTTTTTCACCACAAAACTCCAGAAGCCTACCATATACACAGCAATTTAGCTTCCCTCTGCCAATCCACCTCATAAAACACTTGTTTGGGGTCCTAACAGTGTACCCAATATGGGTGAAGAAGTGAAAACTGGTCCCACACCCATTTAGTAGCCCAGCCTGATATAAATAAATGAAAACATTAATTACAATAATTCAACCTACAATTTTTTTGCCTTCACAAGTTATCTTCCACTTCATTCTGATCTCAAGGGGTGACCCTGGGCTCTTAAAGACCATTCCAGTGGAGTGTGAGTTTTCACAGACTGTCCCAAACATGTAAAGTTTTGGGTAGTATAGGTTCAGTTTTGTTTATTACAGAATGTCTTACAACAGAAAGTTGGCAACCAGCTGATGAACTGGCTTCAGCAACTGTTTACATGAGGACACATGCTGGAGTACTTATGATCCATAGCAGAGGAGGGACACCCACTCCAATGAAATCACTGATCTTTTAAAGGTCATTTTTTGCACCAAGAACAAATAATACAATTGGCTTAGGCTTACTATGTTGTATACTTCTCAGATGTTTAGTTTATGATATCCAATGTGAAATGAAACAACCCAATAGATTAAAATTATCTGTATAGATCTGCCCTACTTTAACTTAGCCAAATACCTTATTTAATTCTTCCAACCATGGACCATGTTTTTAAGCCATTTAACGGATACTTCGTTTTTCAGAAGGTAACTATTATTCCTACTATTATTAAGTGATCATTTATTTGTTTCCATTAACCTATGTTTTAATATTTTCTCCCCCAAAATGCACAATTTATGTGCACCTCTCCTTTCATCTATATCTGAACTACATTTGCACAAAAATCATTATGTAAAGAGGGAGCTCCACTGCTTAAAATCTACCTTGTTTGTCTTACTCCTCTAATTATGAGGATGATTACATGCATATGTATACACACACATGTACACATATAGAAACACATATACGTGTAGAGCAGAACAGAGAAGAGGAACATTTTCTGGTAGTTTTGATAGGGCATCCTCAATCTGTTTTAGAGGACCTGTGAGGTCAAAGGTAGATTAGGGAAACAGAAATTGGCTGGCATTCTGTTAGTGACATACAGAGGTATTGGCTATCCTATCTTACCACTGTGGTCTGTACACTGGAGCTGAAAGAATAACAAGAAATGTATAAGAGGAAATACACATCATCAGGCATCATAAGTAGTTGTCTTCTGCCTTGAGAGCCAGTATGGTGTCATTATTTGAGCACTAGACTACCATCCTGGAGGGTTCAACTCCCCACTAAACTGTAGAAACCCACTGAGTGACCTTGGATACATCACTCACTTCCAGCACTAGAAAACCCCATGATAGGTTTTCCTTAGGGTCACCATAAGTTGGAAATGACTTAAAAGCACACCACAACAACAACATATTTTGTAATGAAACTTAGGAAGACAGGGTATAGCCATGCCTTGTCAAATTACAATGATCTGGACAGCAGATATTAATCTACCTTTACATGTCCTTTCTCTGACTTTGATCTTTGATGGATATAATTTTTCCTGAGGTACAAGACACAATTATGGCACTATGATTACACTGTGGTTCCATTCTATGGAATCCTGGGTTCTACAGTATAGGAAGGGGCATTTAGAATTCTTAACAAGAAAGCCTCAGTGTTTCATCAGACTACAAACACCAGGATTCTACAGGATGCACCCATGGCAGCTAAAGTTATATTCTAGTGCTCTTATTGTATACTGCAAAAGAGTTCCAGTACAGGAAGGAATTTCTGTCAGTCACAAATGTGCTAAAATATATGACTCCATGAATTTCATAGGGTTTTCTTAGACCAGAAATTCTCAGAGGCAGTTTTGCCAGGCGTTCCTGTGAAATATAGTTTACAGGATCTTTTATTTGTTGGCAGTCTCCCATCCAATTACTAACCAGGGCTGACCTTGCCTAGCTTCCAAAATCAGGTGGGATCTGGTGCCTTTATGGCATTTAGACCTTTTAATTAAGATAGGTAGGTAGGTACATAGATAGATAGATAGATAGATAGATAGATAGATAGATAGATAGATATTAGTTTCTGTCTACTTACCAAGCCAGTATAAAAATGGAGATAGATATTCTGACCAAATGAGACACACCTATAGATTATCAAGATGTAGTTACTGTAATTTTAGATACTTTAACTATGAATACCATTGTTCTGGGGAATCTAGGGATTCCTTGGAATCCTATTAAAAGTTTCTTAACAAGAGAAAGTATTCAACCCAAAAATTTGCTCTTGAAGAAGAATATTGGATATACTCTAAGGGATACATTCAGTGGATATGTGGTGACAGTGAGGCTCATTAGGTCAATGTAGTAGCCTGCATAGACTATGTACTAATTAGAATATATCTCATAATCCTCTGAAGCAAATAAGTGATGGCACTACCATATGGAGTTAGCACTAACATTAGACGGAGTGAGGTATCTGCTTTGGGGAAAAAAATCTTGGGGACAGAAGTCACTGTACTGTTACTATTTCTGCTGTCCAGTCCTTTCTCTTGAAGAAAAAAAAAATGATATACCACATCAAGCTGCCCTCAGGTGTGATAAAGAATGCTATCCCATTGCAGCATTGAAGTAAAAATCAATAGGCAGTCCAGTAAAAAACTCCTTTATCTGGGCAGAATGCCATGGACTTGTTTCATAAACATTTTTGACTGTTTATGACTGTTAAACCCTACCTTATACCTTACAAACGAAGCTTAGGAAGACAAGAATTGAGCCAAGCCTTGTTGAAATATGGTGGAACTTGAAAGCAGGATGAGAGGTGACATGATAGCCATCTTGAAAAATTTAAAGAAAGCTTATGTAGAATATGGAAAAAGCTTGTCTTCTGCTGCTCCAGAGACTAGAACAATAACCAGTAGATTCAAACTACAAGAAAAGAGATTCCACTGAAATATCAGGAAGAATGGCCAGAATCCTGGATGGGAGCTGCATCTTTGATAAGTGGTCTTATATTCACAGGAATTAGCATTATGAAGATGCACAATGTCCATATGTAGGAGAGGGCTATTCTTAGGGGGCTACATAATATAGCCAGCAAAAGTATCCATGAGGAATGTGTCTAATGCACAACAGGATGGATGAGCATTGCATTGGTTCCTATGTGCAGCAAGCACCAATGTGCATTGGAATCATAGGCCATTTCCACACTAGACTGCTATAATGCTATTATTCTACTTCCAAGATCCTATGGAATCCTGGGGTTTGCTGTTTAGAGAGAGGTCTCAAAGACCCCTCCCTAAACTGCAAACCCCAGGATTCCATAGGATGTTGAAAGTGGAATAATAGCACTATAACAGTCTAGTGCAGAAATGTCAATAGAATCATAGAATCATAGAGTTGGAAGAGACCATAGGGGCCATCCAGACTAATCCCCTGCCATGCTGAAACACACATCAAAGGATTTCCAACAGATGGCCATCCAGACTCTGTTTAAAAACCTCCAAAGAAGGAGACTCCATCAGATTCCAAGGCAACATATTCCACTTCCAAACAGCAATAACCATCAGGAAGTTCTCTTAGGTACTCTTAGAAGCTCATTAGGTACTCTTGCTGGTGTCATTACTCTTCTTCACAATTCACTAAGAGGATTTCTTCTTTCTTAGTGTTACTGCATTGGCTAGCCCGGATTTGGGGCTGCTAGATATCATTTTGAAATCAATAATTTGGCTGTCTTCCACCACCCCTCTCCAAGTGTTTTTGAGGCCCCCAGACAAGCACAGAACTAGGTTCAGCCACTAAACGCTGCAATATCCCAACACAATACAGGCAGGCCAGAAATAGCCAGACCGCCACTTTAGGAGACCTCTCTGCAAACACCTTCATTATGTATGCACGCTGTTTACAAAGAGATCCCTGCCCTGAGCAGGCAACTTGGTAAGCTGAATACTCAAATGTCAAGCACTGAGCATTTGCATACTGTCTACCTCTCTGTCAATTCGGACCTAACTCAATCATGTTAAATTTTGACCTTTCCAAAGCTTTGTCTTGCGCCCGAAACTCTTGTGTTCCCCAAGTACGGAATAGCCTGCAGTTACATTTCTCCCTATAAAAACCCCTGATTCTGAGACCTTCCTCGGATCGCTCTGGACTTTCATCCAGCCTTGCTGCTGCTTTGTATGGCGAGCTGTCCCCTCAGTCCCAAGTACTGAGACTCCAGACCAACGAACTCAAGCTTCAGGACAGGTGTCGTATCACCCAATTCAACAATCCCTCACAAAAATCCCTCTATACCACTCCAACCTTTGTTTTCTATAGTTATCTGTGTGAGTGTGTTGCATACACTGTGTGTCTGTATTTAATAAAGATCTCAGTTATTCTTAAACTTGGCGTGCTCCTTGGCTTGGCCTGACCCCGTAGACATTGGGTAAAAGATTCCGCTGCGTTGCCCTGCCTCTCGCATTGCTAACTTGTGCTCTAGCTAATTTCCCCAAACTTAGTTAATTGAAAGCTCATATAGGTGTCCCTCCTGGGACCCCCAGTAAACAGGGTAACATTAGTTAAGTGTATCCAAATTCAAACTGGCAAACTTCTTTATTCTAATAACTGTTTGACAGTGGAATAGACTCCCTCAGATCTTGGAGAACTCTCCTTCTTTGAAGGTCTTTAAAGATGTTGGATGACAATCTTTCAGGAGTACTGTTATTGTCTATTTTTACATGGCAGGGGGTTGGGCTTGTGGTCCCTTCTACCTCAAAGATTCTGAGTCCTTTGTTTGGGGCCACCCCTGCATTCATACAACAGTGGTTACTCAGAACAAATAAACAAATAAAAAGACATGGAAAGCTCCATGAAGGTTGTTACCTCAGTGTAGAAATTTTGAAAAGCATCAGTGGAGACATTTTGAATGTGTTCTCCTTCCCTGAAACTGTCTCCACAACCTGAAAAACATTATTTCGATCTCTGTGATAAAAGATTGAGTTTGGCATTCTACAAAAAAAAAGACTTCTTTGCAGAATTTGAGCCTGCCTAGCATTAACCACCCACGTCTGCATGGTACAGCTGTTTCCCCCTCATGGACTAAGCTAGATTAATCTGCTTGGACATATCACTGTATTGGAACATATGAGTATCAGCTTGGTAGAACCACCTGTTTCCTGTTGTACAACGATGACATTTATGCTTCCTGCCATATTTGCTCTTACCTGATAAGCTGAAACTGCAGCTGCTTATCAGGAAGAGAAAATGTTATAAAACATACTCTGGCCTTCAGTATCTATCCAGACAGTGTATCAGCAAGCTAGGCTTCTGATATCTGGAAGGTCATATCCATTAACTGCAACACTATAGTTTTCAAATGCACCAACAAGAGAGTCTAGAAGAGAAAATGCAGACAGTTGTACTGTTAAGGAACCTAGCCTTTGAGTTGAGAAAAAGTGTAACATGCAAGTCAATCTACTACATAAAAGTCAAAGTTTCTCTATTTGTGCATTTGTCTGTTTGTCTATGTCAGACAGGCAAAGACCTCAAATGATTGGCTGTGTAAGGCGAAGACCTCGTATGATTGGCTGACTGTGAAGATTCTATGGAATCCTGGGATTTGCAGTTGGGGGGGGATTTAGAATTCTCAGCCAGAGAACTCAGGCTGGTTGCTGTGGAGAAGAGGCCTACCAGCAAGAAGGAGAAGGACAGCGTATCCCTTCAGGAACCCAACCTCTTTAGGTTAATAACTATGAATATAGATTGGATTGGGGAATATGGGGGAAAGTTACACGTACTGGACAAAGTTTAGGGAATTAGAGGCATAGGATCTCAAATCTTTCTAACAAGTATTACCTATGAGATAATAAAATCCAGGGCAATGCCGGGTATATATGCTAGTATACAATAAAAACCCAAATCCTCATCACGAAGCGAAGCTTAATTTTATATTCTGAATAAATTATTATTATTATTTTTTAAATAATGACAAATCTGAGAACCAGTAGTGGTTTGAACATTGGACTACAACTTTGGAGACCAAAGTTTGAATCCCCACTTGGCAATGGAAACCCATTAGGTGATCTTTGGCAAGTCACACACTCTTGGCCTCAGAGGTAGGCAAAGGCACACACACACATGAAATCTTGCCAATCTTGTTTTAGAGTCACCTTAGGCTCTCCCTAACTTGGAAACGACAACAAAAATATACATCTGAAACATTGCTTGGTGGGAGATGCAGTCTGTGACCCTAAAGAAATTATTCATGATGAATCCCCATTGAACATTGTGGCATTTACTTCTGAGTAAGCTTGCATAGGCTGGCAGTACAGGAAACAGGAAGTGAAGGGGATTTTTGACCTGGACTGGGACTGACGCATTGACTGACCCATGATAATGCATAGAGATAAAAATGTTATTGAGCCTCAGTTCGTAGAGTAGTTGCCAGGCGCAAAGCAGAAGTCAACTTGGAGGCTGATATATTCTCATATTTTATAGTAGGGGACAAATGCAAGAAAACTTTATTCTGGGCCAATAAGGTCAAGGGTGGTCTTTCCCACAAAGAGAAGCCATAACAAAAGAGGAGCTTTCAGAGGAGGTTCTATTTAACAACAGTAAAGTATTCAGGTCTGCCCACATACTTACACAGAAAGCAATGATGGTAAGCTCTGATTGTGGCCTGGTGACCTGAGCCCGTAATACATTATGATCTGAATGAGTGGGAAAATGTCATCTAAAAGGGGATACTTTATACCTACTGTTCCCAAACACCACTATTGTATCTCCCTAGTTATTCGAAAGGTTGCCACTACCCCAGATTAATATATTTGTGTAAAGGTCATCCACCAATTCCTAGGCCCTCTGAAAATTTGCCTTCTAAAAACTAAGAACGCAACACAAATATTTCAGAGGAAGAAAGTGGCAACACCACCTTTGAGTATTCCTTGCCTAGAAAAGCCTGCTGTATTTACTCTACCCTATGAACTTCATGGGGTTACCATAAGTCAACAGGCAACTTGAAAGCACAAATAAATACAAATCAGATCAAATGATGGCTGGAAGCAATGCAATGCTACTTCTGGTGTGGCTGAATGCATTGCAACAACCTGAAGGGTGAGTGGGGTGGGGGGTGTATTATAAATTGCAACTCTGGTCTACAACCCTGTCTGGAAGGTTTACAAGAGTGTATCAGAGGATTCTGACCAAAGCCTCCTGCTGAAAGCCTTTACTGAACGGTGAAGAGTGAACATAGCCCTAGATCTACAGTTTCTGATGCATCCATTTCTGCTCAGATTCCCCAAAAGCAAACTGCTTGCTGTTGCCATCTGGTTAGCCTGGATAGACAAACAGTTTATGACAGATCTGGTACTGCTTCTTACAAGAAATTGACTCTTAGCCATCAATACGTTTTTGAATTTCAAAGGAGCTGCTGACACAGAACAGGTATTTATTTGTTTAATTATTAAATTTGTCTTATGTCTTGCCTTTCCCCCAACACAGGAACCAAGGTGGTTTTAAAAAAATTACAGGTGAACTCTTAACTATCCTTTCAAGACATAGCCATTTCCATCCTACACTGTTATAGTGCTATTATTCCACTTTCAACATCTCGTGGAATTCTGGGGTTTGTAGTTTACTGAGGCCAAAGAGCTCTCTGGCTGAGTATTCTAAATGCCCCTTCCTATGCTGCAAACCCCAGGATTCCATAGGATGATGAAGGTGAAATAATAGCTCTATAACAGTGTAGGATGGAAAGCCCCTTAATCTTCTCCTGATTTCTTGACAGTCCATTCTGATTAATGACTGTGTTATCCCCTTGGCAGATCCCATCCCGGGGGAATATAAAATTAATATCAAATATATCTGATATGCCAGAAAAGTTACCGGGGTGGGTGCGTAGACAAACATATCAAGCGACCAGACATAGGTCAAGGCCAGGAAAATCCCCAGTCATGTTTCCCAGGGAGACCTCAGGCAAGGCACACCCGCACCAACAAAAAGGTCCTCAGCCACAAAGCCAACTTGGGATTACCAGGTTTCCCCCTGTTGAGCAACACTTATTTTGATGAATCCTACAAGGGCAAGAGGTCCATTTACATGAACCAATCATGCAAGCCATCAGCTTGCTATTGTGCGGTATTTCTGTTCTGTTTTGGCCATTGTTAGTCCCGGAAAGGATCTGCCCCCGAGGTGCATTCTGCCCTGTAAGTAGTCCCATTTTCAAGACTCTCTTCAGAGAATTCCCTGCCATGCTAGTAGACAGGCACTCTGTTAATTGAGTGCTTCCCTCAGCCACCTCTGTTCACTGAGCTCCTTCTTCCTCACCACTTCTTGGACTGAAGACTTCTGGACAGATGCAGTATTACCACCTTTACTCTCTCTCTACTTTATTCCTTATAATTTTTCACCTCTTTCCCTTCTCAATAGGCCTTGTGTGCTTGAGTGAGTGACTGCATTTGTGCATGAGAACATATTGTTAATAAAATTCATTCATTAGTATGATTGTCTGGCTTCTTGCTTGGTCTGACCCTGTAAAAATTGGGTTGAAGGTCTCGCTGGGTTACCCTGCCCCTCATTCTGCCAAGCTAGTGCTCCGCTAATTGCCCCAGTCCTTATATTTTTGGAGCAAATCAAGGTGTCCCCCAGGGGACCCTCAGAAGTCAGAGTAACAACTGAGCCAAGATATGGGAACAATTTCAATGTCTTCATCATCTACTTTAACATTATGTAAATTATCTGTGGTCGTATTTCCGGCCATTTCTACACTACACAGTTATAATGCTATTATTCCACTTTCAACGTCCTGTGGAATTCTGAAGTTTGTAGTTTACTGAGGCCAAAGAGCTTTCTGGCTGAGAATTCTAAATGCCACTCCCTAAAGTGCAAACCCCAGGATTTCATGGGATGTTGAAAGCGGAATAATAGCACTATAACAGTGTTGTGTGGAAACAACCTTTGTTTTCTTAATGTTCAATTGTAAACTTGCCCTTGTACTTTCTTCCTTGAACTTATTCATCAATCATTCTAAGTTTTAGCTATTTTCTGCTAGTATTATGGTGTCACCTGCATATCTTAGATATTCCTTCCTTCAATTTTCATGCCTCCTTCCTCCAAGTCTAACCCTACTTTTGTATGATATGTTCAGTATGCAAGATGAAAAGGTAGGATGTTAGAATGCAGTCTTGCCTGCCCCCCCCCCCCACCAATTGGAAACCATTCTATTTCTCTGTATCCTGTCCTGACAGTAGCCTCTTATCCTGAGTATGGCCCTTTTTGCACACCACCTCCAACCTGCAATGGCCATGGGTTCATCAAGGGATCATGACGATTGTTCTGCATGACGTTGTCATGCATGGTCGATGGCCATCCCATTGCAATCTCAGATTAAATCATGTTCAAGTTTCTCCTGCAAATGACACACAATTGCAGAGTCCTCCCATTTCCCTCCTGCCTGTCGTGCAGAATGGCAGGAAGCACAATGGCTGCACTTCCTCCCCCAGCACAGCCTGGGAAACTGCTGGGCTGCACTGCAGAAGGGAGGGGCAGGGCCATTGTGCTTCCTCCTGTCCAGAACGCAGCTGGTGCAGAGGGGGAGCACAGCAGAAGCGATTCCATCCTGGAGGAGGCTTTCCCTGGATCTTCATGTGATGGCTTGAGAAAAAGGTAAGTTACAGAAAGGGCCTGCACATGAGGACAATCAATCAATGGGGCATATGTGGCCAAGCAACATCAGAGGAGCTATTACTGAGAAGAACACAGAAGCAAGGAGAAACTGTGGGTTTGTTTTCATCAGATCCTACAACAAATGGCAAGATTGTGCTCCCTCCACTCCCTAAGTTAATTGAGTGCCAACAACTTTGTCATTTTAAATTAATTTGCACCAAATGTAGTTTCCCAAGTAGGGAAAGTGGGAGAAGGAAGGACATTTTAAAAGCAGTTGGAAGAGTGGAACAACAGAAGATCAATCCAGATGTGGGGATCAGCTTTTCCTAACAGAACTTGACAAAATTGGATTCTGTTTGCAAAATAATTTTTGGCTTTCAAAAACATCGTATTTCCACCTGCATCTGTACACTCACTTTTTTTGAAATGTTCCCCATTGCCAAACCAATTTTTGGCAAGCAAATTATCTAGTGAAACTGGTTTGTGTTTGTTTTTGGCACTAAAATTCACCAAAAGGAGCATTTAAACAAAATGATGCTTTCCCCCTTAGTCTTATTAATTATTACATGAAGAACACTTGGAAATGAAGAATAGCCACTGGCTTACCTAGCCTCTTCTTTTTCCTTAACTATGAAAACAGATGCCTTCCCCCCAAAGGAGGCTGGGAAAGAAATAGCAGCACTTAGATAAGGTATTTTACTGGATGGCAGCTCTGAGAATTCTGAAGCTGGGCAAATTGTAGTCCAAAAGAGTTTTTTTTCCCCTCAAGTGCTGAAATCCTACCACTGTGGATACCAAACATGAATAGCTCTTTGAATCTTATCAGATTGTCACTCCCATGATGTATCCATACCTCTTCCTGATTTAGTAGAGACAGTCCTGATTAATTTCCTGGAATCTCACTTTTTCAGCTACTTTTTCTCAGCTAGTTTCTCTCTTCTCCTCCCACTTTCCCCCTTTATCTTCAACTTACCTTAATTGCTGCAAACTAGGCCATTTCTGTACTACACTGTTATAGTGCTATTATTCCACTTTCAACATTGTGTGGAATTCTGAGGTTTGCATTTTAGGGAGGAGCATTTAGAATTCTCAGCCATAGAGCGATTTGGCCTCAGTAAACTACAAACGCCAGAACTTCAAAGTGGAATAGTAGCACTATAATAGCGTAGTGTGGAAATGGGCTAAGTTTAAAGTGCAAAAGTAGTTTGTAGTCAATTAATGCAGGGGAGGAGGAGGAGCAGGAGGGGAGAGGAGGGTTAGAATCCTGCCCTTCCCAGTAAATTCAGGCAAATCAAGCTGCTGAAGTCTCTCTTTATCTTGTATGTTCTTCCACATTAAGAACATTTGCCATCTTGACCACTTTTGATATTGCTTGGCCACACATGTGGAAGGGTATGTGCCTCACCAGTGGACATGCTCCATCAACATCTGGAAGGCCACATTCCCCAAATGCTGGTCGACAGAAAACCCTTTGTTGAAAATTATGAACGTGAAAGAATATGCAAATTGGCTTAGGTACTTCTTTTCTTCTTTCATACCAAAATACTCATTCATTTTTTAAAACCTAGAAACTTCTCAGGTGGATTGGATGGATAGTTTTTCTGTGAAGATACTCTGACACATTGAACATAATTGCCTAGGGCTTCACCCAGAGGTGATGCCTATACTTTGAAAGTCTGAAGACATTTACAAAAGTATTTGGACATTATAGAACTCTTTCTGTTGCTCAGTTTATGCACACTGTTGCACCAACATGGATTTCAGTTCTGTTTGTTCAGTATTAGAGACAGATATCTTCATAAATTTCCTTCTTTCAGAGAAACAAATATTTTTACCTTTTTCTTTTGCTCACTGTGAGAAAGTCATCAAAAACTGTGCTCTTTTCAGTCTATCTACAGTTCAGGACTTATCCTGCACACAAAAAAGGCACGTGTCCTTTTTCTTCAAGTTCCCTGCACAGAAATAGCATTTTCTGCAGAGATTTTTTTTCTGCAGAGATATCAGAAACTTGTTTTTTGTTTTCCATTTTCTATGTGTGTGCATGCATACGCAGCACGCACGCACACACACACACAAATAAGTGTACATTTTAATGCATAAAAAAATTCCAAACTTCAAACAGTCTGCTTTGTTGAGGATTTTTCTTGTCAGGGATTTTCCAGCACTCCAGAAACCCACTTTTTCCATCATTCTCCCAGTAGTTTCATATATAATTTTGCAGAGGTATATTTTGCTTTGTTGCACTGCCTAACCAACATGGCCACTGCCCATGGTGCCTGGGGGATTCTGGTAACTGTGTTATTTCAGCCATGGCACCCTCAGTGAGGACCCCCAGATATCCTTTTGATATCATTTAATTTGGCCATAGCTGGACTGGCTTGCGATTACCTCATCTCACGTGTTTGCAAAGTTCTCCGGATAAGCACGGACAGAGAAGCGACCGTTAGTGGTTTACATTCCATTTCTCTTTGTAGCCAGCAACCCAAAACTCGCCCGAAGCTTTAGGGAACTTCCCGCCACAGACTCCTCAATAGCCACGCAGCTTTTAGTCAAATTACTCTTATTAGTTGGGCCATCAACGTTTCGGCCAAAGGTATTGTTTCTACATGCAAATCTCATCACGAGAAACCTGACCTCACCAAATCCTTTTGTCCAGCACCGAAACCTCTTTTGTCCTCCTTTGGGACTGCCTTAGCTGAAAGGCATGATCTTCCCTATAAAAACCCCTCACTTTTAACCGATCCTTGGATTTCCTTTGACTGCCATCCCGCCCTGCTGTTGGTGTGTTTAAGGGACTCCCCTCAGTGCCCCATGCTGAGTTTCCTTCCCCAAATCTCCAACCTCTCCCCAGGACTACGGAACAGGTCGTATTGCCTCTCCCTGCAACTCTCTTTCTTTTCTAAGCTAGTTAGTTTGTGTTTGTCTTCTGTGTTTTGTTCTTAATAAAGAATTGTTTGTTATTTGGAACCACCTTGTCTAGCCACTCTCTAACCCGACGCTGTAGACATAGGGTGAAAGATCTCACTTCGTTGCCCTGCCTCTCGCTAGCAAAAACAGTGCTCTGAGTCTAATTTCCCCATCTTGGTATTTTCAATGGGCAAAGCCGGGCGCCCCTTGCGGGTACCCCCAATTTTCAAGGTAACAACTACTCTATATGCAATTTTTATGTATATATTTGGCTTGTTTTCCCCCTTATTCACGTTCTCTTCTTTGCTTCCTTTTGGAATGACGTTGCCCCATCAGGAGCATGAAGAAGGGGAGGCAAACAGGCCAACTGCATTGTTTCTCTTTGGTTTATGTTTAAAGGGACATAAACACTATTTCTTGAAGGCTATCTGTCAATGCTACAGTTTAGAAGCTAGTTGTCGTCTCCTACTTTAGCAGAGACACACATAAAGTGAACCTAAAGGTTGATCTAAAAAAACAACACATCCCTTCTGGATGGTAGCCCAATAACTTTATTCAGATTACAGTTATAATTAAAGTTTGCACAAATGTCTGGCTTTCATTTGGATTGTTGTGTCTACAGTCTAAAGCTGTGAAAAGGGCTCTCTGTTCAGCAGAATGAACACAGTATCTTTGTAATTAACAATCCCTGACATTATGGCCCTTTTCGCACTAGGCTTTTTGCGCGAGCGGAGGCGGGCGGCTTGCGGGAAAAGCCTATTTCGGGAGCCTGCCGGTTCCCCGCTGGTTCCTTCTGCAGCCGAAGGAACCAGCTGGGAAACGGCACCGTCCCGGAGGCGGCGGCGGCTCGCGAGTCCATCCCCCCCGCGCACGCAAGAAAGGAGCCCGTCGCTCCTGGCCGCGCGGGGGGCGGGCGCGACTGTCGCTCGCTCCTGGCGCGCGCGGGGGGGCTGCTCGCGACAGCCTCCCGATCGCGCGCGCGCCACGGGGGGCGGGCGCGACTGTCCCTCGCTCCTGGCGCGAGCGACAGTCGTGCCCGCCCCCCCCGCGCGCGCCAGGAGCGAGCGACAGTCGTGCCCGCCCCTCCGCGCGCGCGCGAGCGGGAGGCTGTCGCGAGCAGCCCCCCGCCCGTGCGAAGCAGGATGCTCTCGCATCCGCCGCGCTAGCTCCCCACCCCGCCCCTTCCTTCCGCACAGGCGGAGGGAAGGAGGCGCGACCCGGCCGCCTCCCCGACGCACCGCACTACAGGTGAGTGCGTGTGGGCGCCGGGAGCGTAGCGCGAGCGCGGGGTGATTTTCGCTTGAAAGCGAAAATCAAAAACCCCGCGCCCGCGCCGCTGCAGCCCCGTGAGAGCGCCGGAAGTGGGAGTGCGTCGTGCGCAGCGGCGCTCCCACTCCCGCACGGCTCACGGGGCTATTTCGCCCGGGAAAGCCCGTGCGAAAAGGGCCTATGTGTTTATTTATAGTATTTGTATTTTTCTTTGTAGCCAAAAGGCTCCCAGAAATAAGTACTATGGCCCTTTCCGCACCACCCTCCCAATCCACCATGGGGCTGGGAGACGGACAGGACCATGACAACGTTTCTGCATGATGTTGTCAAGGTCCCATCCTTCTCCCATCACCAGCCAGCACAATCATAGATTAAATCATTGACAGGTTTTCTCTGTCAATAACCCACGATTGTACCACCATCACAGACTTACCTGTCCTGTAGAAGCCTAGGAAGAGCAATGGCTGTGCTTCATGCCCCACTGCAGCCTGGTAAGCTACCATCTGTACTGCAGAAGGAAGAGGCTTGGCCATCGTGCTTTCTTCACTACAAAGTCAACTGGTGCAGAGGGGAGAGCTCTTGTTGTGCTTCTCTTCTGGCACAGTCGATGCTGGGATCGCCACCAGAGGATTCAGAAAAATGAGGGTTTGGAAAGGGCCTAAGAGAGTCCCTGCCCTCAGGATTACAATCTAGATTTAAGGCATGACACACAAGGAATGGATAGGGGGAGAAAGGAGGAGGGAAATGCCTTCCTTTTCATGGTTTCCAGTTATAAGAGGCCCACAAGCATGTACAACTAAATGAAGTTTTGGAATTGTTGCAGGATCACAGCTTTCTCCTGAATAAATGACTGGCCTGAATTTGTGACAGATCTATGGAGAAAATCAACATGCAAGATGTTTACTGGTAAGATAATCTTGGGTGATCACAAGGCAAAAAGATTGTTCATGAACTACCCCAATTTTGTCAAAGGTATGTAACAAATATTGATATACTGATAGATAACACAACAAATTTGTCAGTCTAATGGATGCAGTCTGTTTCTTGCAGTACAAGAAATTAACAACCACAGGTACATGTCTGCTGTCCATTGATGCCTCAATAATTTAAATTAGTCCCAGAGATTGTGTGTTTATTTACCACTGTGTATGTGCTGAAAAGAAGAAAGCAGGAACTCCGAAGCCATCCTTTTACATTAATTTGCATTCATAGTGCCATTTTGTATGCCAAGTTTCAGCGTGATGCAAATTAAGACAACTGAGTTATGAACTCGTGCCCAAGTAGCTGTACAATGGAAATGACAGTGAATCTTTAATTATAGCATCATAAAGATAATACTGTAAACACAAGATGTTGCAAAAGCAAGTAACGGATGTGTTTAGCATGGTCTATAACTTACAGTTTGTTGTAATTTTACCATTTTTCTAAGAGGGTGGCCCTTTTTCATGTATTTGGGGCATCATTTATAGCTGTTCATTTACAGTTGCACATTTGAGTAGGAAAAGAACAAATTTAGAGCTGAGAAGAATCGCATCTTCCATTTACTAAGTCACAAGAAGATATCAGTGTGAGAGGCAGCGGTAGTTAGTGCCTTCCATGTTATTGGGTGCTAACTTTGGGTTTTAGGCCATTTCCACACTAGACTGTTATAGTGCTGTTATTCCACTTTCAACATCCTATGGAATCCCAGAGTTTGTAGTTTTGAGAGAGGCCTCAAACATAGTCTGAAAGCTGAACTCATATGGGGGGGAGTTAAAAGCTCAGACTAAAACCCAGAAGGGATTCACAACACCATTGGCATGGAAGCCATCAGATACTACTATGGAGAAACATACCACAGAATGAACTCTCCTGGAAAAAAAATAACAAAGAAAAATGTCTAGTTGTTGTTGTGCACCTTCAGGCCACCTCCATCTTCTGCTAACCCTAAGACAAACCTATCACAGGGTTTTCTCTGCAAGATTTGTTCAAAGGGAGTTTACCATTCTCCTCCTCTGATGGTATGACTTGCCCAAGGTGACCCAGTGAGTTTCCATGGCTGAATAGGAATTTGAACCCTAGGCCCTTTTCACATTGAGGCTTCTTGCACGAGCGGGGGAGGGCGGCTCGCGCGAGAAGCCTTCTCCGGGAGGCTGCCGCTTCCCCCTCCTTCCTTCCGCAGGCGAAGGAACGAGCGGGGAAGCGGCAGCCTCCCGGAGGAGGAGGCGGCGGCTCGTGCGTCCGCCCCCCCTTGAGAAGCAGGAGGCTCGCGCATCCACCCCCCCATGAAGCAAGAGGCTCGCGCGTCCGCCCCCCCATGAAGCAGGAGGCTCGCGCATCCGCCCCCCCGCGAAGCAGGAGGCTCGCGCGTCCACCCCCCCACGAAGTAGGAGGCTGTCGCGTCCGTCGTGCTAGCACCCCACCCCTTCCTTCCGCAGGGGCAGAGGGAAGGAAGCACGAACTGGCCGCCTCCCCGACGCTCCGCACAGGAGGTAAGTGCATGGGGGCGCTAGGAGCGTTGCGCGAGCGCGGGTGATTTTCGCTTCGAGGCAAAAATAAAAAAAAACCACGATCACGCCGCTGCAGCCCTGTGAAGCGGCGGAAGTGGGAGTGCGTCCTGCAGAGCGACGCTCCCACTCCCGCAAGGCTCACGGGGCTGTCGCGCGACAGAAAGCCCGTGCAAAAAGGGCCCTAGTCTCACAGAATCCAACACTCAAAAATCATGATGACTTGATAACTCTCTTCTCCAAAAAACAAAGAAATACAATATAGATTCACAAATCTATCAACTCTGGCTTTGAAGAGATCCCTTTTCATATTTCACTGTCTGGTTCATATCCTACTTTATCAGGTTTCTTTTTTTTTTTAAGATTATATTTCTCTTTTCTTTCCTGGTTTGTGCTCATATTTTAGATTGTATGCATTGCTTCAGCACATTCCCTCCATTGACTAAGGCATGTTTAAACTGGGTGGATATTTGTACATAGAATCATAGAATCATAGAGTTGGAAGAGACCCCAGGGGCCATCGAGTCCAACTCCCTGCTATGCAGGAATACTCTGGTACACTTTTGTTGGAGGGCCATCAAAAACAATCCATCAACTTGAGGATTCCAGAGTACAAATTCTAGCCAGCTCAAAGTCTGAGAAGTGCAGACAAAGACAAGCCCAACAGGTTTCTGGATGAGATCACAATTCTTCACACTTTGTTAAAACACTACAGCCCGACTACAACGGACACACTGAATGAGAATTCTGTCAGTGTTGATTAACAAATCCCATTCATTTCAATGGGCCTAAGTTGTTTAGGACTGAAAATAGAATTGGCCCAATAAAACTAGAGTATGCAACATTACCAAAAACACACTACAACAGCGGCCAATAAATCATAGGGAAAACCATGAAAAATGGCTTATCCTGGTTGGATCATGTTCATATTTCACTACAATCATTTGTTCAAATTAATTTCCCTCTGTACTGACTGGTGAAATGCCCAGTTCTGCAGTTAGTGCACATTTGGTCATTGGTAGTTGTGTATTCCCAGAAGTATCATAAGTAAACACATATTAGATATTTGACCTTGTTTGTCTATTGCAGCAAAACAACACCAGCAACAACTTAACCAGAAGTTATGGCACTGCAAGTCCTAGTGAATTTACTTTGACATGAGTTTATCAAGCTTGAACCTACAGCATTGTGTGCATGAAAATGAACTTATATAGCATTTTTTTTGGTGCAGAACTTCAAAACAGACATTCAGGGCCCTACTCAACAAAGTGAGAAGGAGGATTCCAAATGCAACAGGGCTGGCTTACCAAGTTCTGAAGCAAGTGACATATTGACGTCCAAGGAATATAATTAATGTAATCCATTAAATGAAGAGTTTAAAATTACCTTTCCTTGTTTGAGGTTCTTTAGACAGAGGTTGGATGAACATCTTTCAGAAATGCTGTAGTTGTGTATTCCTACCTGCCAAGGGGTTGGACTAGATGGCTTTTTTTGTGGCTCCCTCTAACTGTTAAGTTTCTATGATTATATGATGCTAACAGGACTGTGCTTGCTTGACATACATTTGCCTAACACATTGTCAAAACGCACGGAAAAACCACCGCCCATCAGTGCTGAGTGCAACAGGCGTACCCAAGCCTCACACTCAAGGCCTGCCCAGCCTGACACCTCTTTGTGTTCAGGTCTGAACAGCCAGGGAGATCTCTGAATCAAGCCAGGGCCAGGACAAAGGGGTCTGCCTCAGTTCTCCCTCTCTGAGAATGCAGTCCCTTCTTCACTCTTGTCCCCCCTTGGCTTCTTCCTTTCGGGACTCTCCCCCTTTATTGCCTTCCCTAAATCTGCCCTTCTCCCAGATGTGAGGATCAGCAGTGATTTATATTTTCCAAGACTGTGGTACTGTTGGCACTAAGGTCAAGATGATATTATTGGTAGCGTATATATTCCAGGACTCAAAATAAGACTCTGTGACAGTGTTTTAAGGAACACAGAACTTCAAACATTTATTGTAACACTGTTGCTTTAAATGAGTCTTGTATTGTAAGGGAGAAACAGTTAATTCTCTTTGCAAACAGTTAATTTTCTCTGCAGCTTGTAGTTATTTCTCTCTATGTATGCAGATAATACAATTGAACCTTCTAGGAATGGAATGTTTGTTGGCTCGCTTCTGCAGACTTAGCTTCGATACATCAGACTTGCAACATTTGAGAAAAGCCTATTGTAGTAAGAAACGAAACTGATGATTTTTGTGTAGCACATCTGTTCTTTCTTCTGAACAGGAGATAACACTGTACTAAAAATGTATAAATGGCTGTGAACTGAATTAAAGGGAGGCTCGGACTTTTGGAAGCAATTCCAGCCGAGACTCGCCAGCTAATAAAATAACTCTTTCCAAACCAAAGGGTCTGATCTCTGTTATCTGCTTCAGTATCTAAATGTTTATAAACAGCACACCATTCTTCTCTCTTTCTCTCTCTCTCTCTCTCTTTCAATTTGTACTATCTCTCATACACCCAGTTTCTGAGATCCCTCTCCCACAGAGCTCTTCAAATCTCCAACCTTCCCCAAACACACCACAAATCACACCCCTCTTCAAACACACATCAGACAATTAAAATCCATTATCTTCCTCTTTCCACCAGCCCCTCCCCGGGCTATCCAAGGTTCCATTTCACTAGTCAATCAGCTTAAACACTCTCAGTTGCCAAGAAAGCTCTGTTGTCAAGACCTCTTCCCATCAGGTTCATCACACACATGTCTGGGTATAATTCTGTATTTGGGGGATCAGCCCGCACAGAAAAAGAACACATGACTGGAAAACTGCTCTCAATACTTCTACAGTCTCTTGACTGTTACCATTCCACACACACCAATTCATGTTATTTAACTGGTACATATATCTATCATACATTTATGGTTGAAAAACTATGCTGGAAAAGAAGACTGGGCATGCAGAATTAGATCAGAGGGGACCTCAAGGCATGGGCAGGTCATAAGTTCACTGAAGATTAGTTGGAGAACTCAGCTAAATGTATTTAATTCAGCTAAATGTATTTAAGATGATCCTCTTAATAGCCCAAACCTTGAAAACAATAGCCGCCAAAAATGCCAGACAAAGCAACAATAACCAACAACTATAGACTTCCTCCTGCTGAACTTCCCCTTTTGCTTCCTTACCTGCCTAGACTTTAAGAAGCTATCATAACTCCCATCAATGCTTTGTTACCTTCTCCTTTACATTAACACCTTCCCCTTCAGGGCAGAAAAAGGTATTTAAACCTTGGCCTAGTCCCTTGGGTATCTCTCTGCACCCCAGACACTCATTCCTCTGTGCTGCTCTTAAACACTTGTGTTTGAGCCATTTTGCTGTGACCTTCTCCTCCTTGGGATTGGTAGATATCATCCACTTCATCCAAACTCCTCACTATCCATTTTTCCCTCCTTTCCTTCTGTTTGCCTTGCATGGTTGTGAGACTACTTGAATCTTGCATGTGTTCATGATTTTTCCCCAAGAAACATTCTTTTAACCTCCAACAGGTACATCTGCATTAGTACCAGTATACATAGGTGATCTTGGAGATATCCTCCTCTCATAGGCCTCTCTTTTTGAGCTATAATTCCCCACCTTTCAATAGAGGCATTGGCATTGAGAGTGGACCCCTGAGTCACCTCTTTTGTGGTAAAACTGCTGGAGGGTGCAGTTTTATCAATAAACTATTGCTAACTCAGGACCTTGTTTGTTTGTTTGTTGTAAATATATATCAAAGTCAAAGTCAGTATGGTATAGTGGTTTGAGTATTCGTCTGTGACTCTGGAGACCAGAATTTCAATACCTGCTCAGCCATGAAAACCCACTGGATGACCTTGAGCAAGTCACGCTCTCTTGGCTTCAGAGGAAGTCGAAGGCAAAAAATCCCCTTCAACAAATCTTGCCAAGAAAACCCCACTATAGGTTCAGCTTAAGGTCTCTTTAAGTCAAAATTGACTTGAAAGCATAACAATAACATTTATATATTGCCTTCCAGCCCATGCCAATGTGATGCACAACATGTAAAAAAAAACATTTAAAACTTTATAGAGATAATTTTTTTAAAAAAAAAAAATTCTTTAAGCACTACAAACAATAATCTGGAACTAGTCCTTAAAATAAGTTAAAACAAACAGACAGGGATGTTTCAAACACCAAATGAACAACACCATTTTAGCTGCCAGCTGGAAATTCAGAACAGATCGAGCAAGCCTAACTTCCTTTGGCAAGGAGTTCCACAGCTGGGTATTGTTGCAGAGAAAGTCCAAATTTTGGGCAGGCTCATTTGGGAGGAGGTAGTCTTTCAGATAACCTAAGGATTTTTATCCAGGGTACTATCAACACAGCAAACACAACCTAGAAACTTCATGCCAGACAGCGGGGATCATTGTCACATTTTGGGTTTTTTTCTGAGAGAAGAACAAAGCGACTTAAGGGCTCAAACCTTACAGTGCTTTACAGACATATTTATCCCCACCTCCTTGCCTTTTTGACATTTTGTTGTGTTACATCCTGCAATGAAAATAGACTTAATTGCCATTGTTATCATTTGATGGACACAAAATACTCAACATTGTGAAGGTGCAAAATATTTTTATTTAAATTGTTTGTGTTAGGTAAATGCAGCAGCTGAAAGCAGGGCTGCATCTAGTTTTTGTCACTGTGCCATCAGCAGAGGATTCTAGCCTTCACAACAACCAAAGGAAGTGAGTTGCCTGGATGTAACTTGGACTTAATGTCTGTGTGATTCACTAAAAGAATGTCAGCACCTGTATCTAGTAAGAACAGTAGCTGCTGCTGCTGCTGCTTCCTTCTCCTCCCCTTCTGTGCCTTCAAGTCATTTCTGAGTTATGATGACCCTAAGGCAAACCTATCACCAGGTTTTCTTTGCAAGATTTGTTCAGAGGGCTTTACCACTGACTTCTTCTGAGACTGAAAGAGTGTGTGATTTGCCCAAGGTCAGCCAGTGAGTTTCAATGACTAAGTAGGGATTCAAACCCTGGTTTCCCAGATCCTTAGTCCAACCCTCACACTACTGTGCCATACTGGCTTATATCTAGCAATTTGTTGTGGGGGGTAGAAATTTTTGTAATGATTTTATAGACTTAATCTGATATCTAGGTTAGGATTCTGTCAAGGAAAGCCAGCTTAGACCACAGGTCTGATTCTGGAAGCACTGAAGAAGCCATGAAATTGTTTCACCATCATCTCAGTCTATTAATAAGAAGTGAGCTCATGCTGCTCTGCAAGTCATTTCTATGCATTTTTACATTTCAGCTAATCATCCCTGAGAAGCCAGTCTCTTCCCACAGTACTATTACAGAGCATTATTGGAAGCCAAATTATTATCCACCACTGCACCGTCCATCATTTCCTAGAGACCATAAACACATAAGATATAATCTCTACGAAGAGTTAAAAGGGGACTGGGAAAACTCAGAGAATGGAGTCTGGTTTTAACAGTCCCTGTAAAATAACATCTGCTTCTTGTTTTCATTCTAAATGGGCTTTTTTAGATCACTGCAGGGGACACCTGTGGTCGTAGCAGATATAATATATCTAAAACATTAATATGTTTCTTCATACTCAGGAACATTGTATATACACACATACACACATACAACAGAGCTTGGAAATGGCTAGTTACAAAAAACTTGTAATTATAATAAACTTCCTTCTTTAAAAATTGTCACATTATGTCAGAATTATAACTTAAAGAGAGACAACTTCACTTTTTTATAATGTAACTGTAATTTTAAGTTACTTTTATAACTATGAGTGGGTGGACAGGCCTCATTTGGTGGTAGAGAAGGAATACCTGATAGTTTAAGTGCTGGGTCACTTGAGTGTTGAAGCGTGAAAATAAGATGGGCAGGAGGAAAGTAACATTTATATTACAGGTCAGCAGCTTTTCAAACTTTTTAAATTAATCAAAAATAACTACTTAATTACTTTTGAGTCACAAGCAAGTAAATAATTAATTTATTCTTGTAAATATCAGCTGCCACTGCCTTTTTTCCAGCATTTTTGCACTATAACTGTAATTCATTACTTTCAGAAACTAATATTCCCAAACTTGGGAACACACACAGACAAAACACAAACACCACAGCCTGGAAGTAACTAGTTATGCACGTCTAGCTACTGTAATTAATTCCCCTTTCCAATAATGAAAGCATAACTCCATTGTGTTATAACTGCAACATAACAAATAATTTGTTATCTTTTGGAGCATAGTAGTAATTTTATGTATGCATATGTTATAGTTACAAGGATGTGGAACCCCTTAATAATAAAGAAGGCATATCATATGTCTCAAATGTTGGCTCAGTGCAGTTGCTTCATCCTGTATTGTAAGTGTCGATGCACAGATGAGGTAGGCTTTCCACCACAAAAAAAAACTTTGGGCTTTGCCACACACTGGATTCTTGCACAATTGCACTGGCTTAGTTCTGTTTCTGATCACTCCTTATCACATGGCATTGTCACTCTCCCATTGTTGGTTTGCATTCCCATCATTACTGGGTCGTCTCTTTTCGTTCACAAGAAATACCTATGAATGGCTCTAATAATGCTGCATTCCTACTGTTGCATGTTCATATGATTCCAATATTGTGGCAGTCCTGTGGTATCAGAGGGTATTGTTCTCCCCTCTCCCCCTCCCTATCCCAAAGCAGGGTGAACTCATCACACTACTGGTGTCTGGACAAAGAGAACATCCTGGTGCAGGTGAACCACGTTGCTTTTACCTTGTACCTCAGTTAGTTAGTTAGGTAGTTAACTAACTTTTGGTGTAATTGAGCAATTGCACTGCCCTGGTGGTTCATCAGCATGGCACAAGTACATCATTATGGTAAGACAGCCAACCATGACTCTGGACAAGCAAAATGCCAACACAACAGGAAAACACAATGCAGAGAGGACCAGGAGGAAGCCTCCTGACATACTGAGACTGGGCAAAGAAAAGAAGAAAAAGAGGAAGAGGATGAGATATAGCAAATGCACTAGGGTAGCACAGACAGGGGAAGGGAGACAGTGTCATTGGGGTAATGTGGAAGACTAATTGTGGGAATGTGCAACATCAAACCGACGCTATAACGTTATTGCAGAGACGGTGTGATAATGATTGTTTCTATACCTGCATGTTTCTGTTTCCTTAAATAATGCAATTGCTACTTGATAACAGGCTGGTGTGATAAAGCCCTTGAAGAATCATAGAACTGTTGATTTGGAATGTGTGTCAAGGATCCCATATTCCAGTTCCACCAATGCAGAAAAACCATGTGCTGCCTTACAGCTGGATATCCAACCTCCATGTAAACATCTCTGTAGAAGAAGTCCATTGTGGTCAATTACAGTGGCCCCTCCACTTTTGTGAGGGTTGGGGGTGCACAACCCTCATGCAAGTGAAAAAAACTGTGAAGAACTCCCCCCATGCTCCCCTCTCCTATTCACTCCTAGTGCTCCTTCCCATTACCCTGCCTTTTACCATGGAGTGCATGCCTTCCTCCTCCATGACTGGGCAAAAGGCAAGGGAATGGGGGAAAGCACACACGTGCCTTCCTTCTCTGCATGTGGTGCTCCCTTACCCATTCCCTTGCCTTTTGCTTCAGGATGCCTTCTCCACACCCAGGGAAAAGGCAAGGGAATTTGGGGGTGGAAGGCATGCATATGCTGTCCTTCACATTTGATACTCCCACCTCTCATTCTTTTCCCTTGGCCCCAGTGCACGTTCTCCATGCCCAGGCAAGATGCAAAGGAATGAGGGGGGAGGCATGGACGTGCTGTCCTTCTCCACACACAGTGCTCCCCTCTCCCATTCTCTTGCCTTTTACCTTGGCATATTTTCTCCACACCTGGGCAAAAGGCAAGGGAAGTGGTAGAGAGAAGTATGTGTGGACTGTTCTTTTCCACGTGCGGTGCTCCCCCCTCCGGATTCCCTTGCCTTTTGCCTCAGTGCACATTTTCCATGTCCAGGCAAAACTCAATGGAATGGGGAAGAAAGCATGTGGGCATCTTGCTTCCCCATGTGCAGTGCTCCCACCTCTCATTCCTTTGCCTTTTGCCCTGTTGTGATGAAGGAAGGCACACACACCCAGGCAAAACACAAGGGAATGGCAGGAGGAGAATGTGGAGGAGGCATGGTTGCCTCACGAATAATCAAATTTGTGAAGGTCAAACCTGTGAAAGTGGAGGGATGAGTATATGCTTAAGAACATGGGTGAAATAAAAGGTTACTTCTTTTAAAATACAATTATACCAGTAATTAACTGCATTTGGAGGTCTTTGAACCATTATGGGAATGCTAAAATAGCTTCCCCCATTCCATGTATATGCACTCTCCAAGGAACATGAACAGCAAACAAAGAAGGATTTTCTGTGTTGTAAGTTTACGATCAGGTACTGAGGGAAATGATTAGGACTGTGAGATGTATCTGTCGCTGGCACAGTTAAATAATATATGTCATACTTCCAAGAAAACATACAGCTTTCTGTTTCCACTGCTGAGCACTTGGCAGAGAATATTTTTGAAAGAGAAACCTTCCTTTTTGAAGGGTACGTATGAAGTACCATGTTAAAAAAACAAAAAACAAAGATGCTGGCATCATTCAGGTCTCCTTTGGGCAACTGCACTGCGGACATCAGTGGTCACAGCAACTGAAAGCATTTTATTTCTGAGTAGATAATGCCTTACTTGTCTTTATATACTGCTTTCCCCTGTTTCTTATGCCTGCAGTGGACATGAAAAGTTTGGTTTGGTGGTTTGGTAATTCTCTTGTGATGCAGTTCTTTTTCCCAATGGGGATTTCCATTGCAGGATCTACTTGGGAATTGCTCTGTATTTCAGCTTTCCATTTACTGTTTCATTTCCTCCCAACAACAAAGAACGAGCATATTACTCTATTCCCCTGAGCATCTCGGAACTTCTTGTGGTCTGTATCAGGATTCCTTCCTAATCTCTTTGTACTGCAGTTTTCTGCATGGGCCTCAAAGTAAGTCCAGCTTATTTTTCAGTGAGATTTTCTGTCATTTGTGTGTCTATGGAATGACAGCTTTATAATACAATAGATTTTGCAAGAGGTGAACTCTTCTTCTTCCCTGCTCACCATATTGTCCAGGACCAAAAGTTCTGACAGATGAACCCCTGCCCAAGGGTGATGCCTAACTTTGATCAAGAACTGCAGTGTCCTTCTTTGCTGCAGCTCATTTTTAGGCAGTTGATTTTACTTGCAAAGTTTGATTTTATTTACATACCTAGTTCGTTATGTGTTACTCTGCTCAAGGTGCTCTCTATTCACATTTACACCTAGATCTTAAGTGTCAATGGTATTTCCATCAAGTGTTATATTGACATTGTTTGGTACAACTCATTTCTGTGCTTATGTTGTCACTTGCCACTCTCTCTCTCTCTTTTTTTTAACTGTGTGTTGTTCTGCTTTGATTGCCCTCCACTTACACTGACTGGATCTTAAGGAACCAAACAAAGCAGTTTGGTTAAGTGCCATATTGGCTTTGTTAGCCTTTTTGTATGCTTATGTTCTCATGCACAACTCATTTTTTCCTGTCTGATATTGTACTGATTGTCCTCTTCTCACACCGGAGTGTAAGGAACCAACCAGAACATTTTGGTCAAATTGGCTTTGTTTGCTGAAGCTCATTTATATCCCTATGTAGTCACTGCAACTCCTTTTCCCACTAGTGTAGTGCTTATTATTTCTTCAGTTTAGTAGCTTCCCCAAGTTGTTTAATGCATTACTTAACTGTTCTTAGTATTTTTAAGATAATAGAGTGGGTGACAAAGTAGATAACTCTGGGCACCCCAATTCAAGAAGGATATTGACAAGCTGGAGCAAGTCCAGAGGAGGGCGACCAAAATGGTGAGAGGCTTGGAAGCCATGCCCTATGAGGATAGACTTAGAGAGCTGGGTATGTTTAATCTACAGAAGAGAAGGTTAAGAGGGGACATGATAGCCATGTTTAAATATTTGAAGGGATGCCATGTAGAGGAGGGAGAGGGCTTGTTTTCTGCTGCTCAAGAGACCAGGACAAGGAGCAATGGATTCAAGCTGCAGCAAAGGAGATTCCACCTGAACCTCAGGAAGAACTTCCTGACAGTCAGGGCTGTCGGGCAGTGGAATCTGCTGCCTCGGATTGTAGTGGAGTCTCCATCCTTGGAGGTTTTTAAGCAGAGGCTTGATGGTCATCTGTCGGGAGTGCTTTGAGGGTGTTCCTGCATGGCAGGGGGTTGGGCTGGATGGCCCCTGTGGTCTCTTCCAACTCTACATTTCTATGATTCTATGATTCTATGAACTTCACCTGCTACTCAACTAGACATTATCCACTACTCAGATGTTTGCTTATTCCATTCTATTACGGAAGAATGAATATTACTCCATCTGTGTGAGACTTTTCCTAATTTTGATTTTTTTCTCCCCTTATATTTCAGTTATTTTGAGGGAAATTTCATCTGCACAAAAACTTTATTCTTGTTCAAAAAGCCACAGCCTGAATCCTTTTGTTCGTCCTCGCTAGAATAGAACCATTAGATCAGTGGGTTTTACTGACGTGTTGATTCACCATTCAGCAATTGATTGAATGAGTCTACTTTAGTTAGGACTAACCAATAGAATGCTATCCAAATGTTTTTGCATAGATAACATTGTGATCCCCCCCCCTTTTAAAAAGTTCCGTGCAAGAACCAACAGAAAACTGTCAGAAAACTACCCAAAACTTTAAACAACAACAACAACCTGCTTGTCTTTTCAATATTGCTGAGGAATCAAAAATCTCAAGGTGGCTGACAGTTCTCCCTAACAAATGACCTTTTTCGTAGTGTTACATCACTTTATTTATTTATTTATTTATCCATTTAATCAAGGGCAGATCTTATGGGCAACAGGCTATTCCTCTGAAGACCAGCTACACAGAAGAAGGCAAAGACTTTTTCTCTGCTGCCTAGGGCTGTATTTAATGAATTTAAAGTTTGGAGGAGAGGGAGGAAGTTGTTAGTTGAACATGTGGAGAAACTGCTTGAGCAATTTGACAATAGAGCCAATTACCTAAAGGGTAATTTTACTCCTTGGAGGTCCTGGAGCAGAAGCTAAAGGTCCATCTTTTGATGATGTTCTTTCTTTGCATTTCTTGCCTTGAGCCTGCTGTTGGACCACAGCTTGGAAAAGTGGTGTGTGTGTGGGTTTTTTGTTTTGTTTTTTGGACTGCAAATACGAGAATCCCCCAGCCAGCTGGCCATGCTGGATGGGGATTTTCAGAGTTATAGTCCAAAGAAACTGTTCCAGCCTCTGGATGAGTGGAGATGGTTAAGGCCCCTCTAATTCTATAATTTTATCATGCCATAAAAAAGAACATGGAGTTATAATGGCAATACATTTCATCGAAGTCAGTGATTCCTAAGCTATAGATGTTCAGGAATAATGAGACAATGGCAGACATTGAGTATGAGGCCAAGTAAGATAGAGCCAAGGTGAAGAAAACTTTTCTTCAGCTAAGGAAATTGTTAAAGTTATAGATGCATTAAGCTTTTAGCAATCTCAAAGGAAAGCAGATTAAGCATTTCCAGAACATTTTGATCCCACTGTTGAGTAACTGGTGCTTCCTGCTAATAACAACAACTATCCAAAATGTAAGGGAAAGATTCGACATGAGTAGTTTTCACTTGGTGATTGCTTGGTAATTTTCCATTATAGTTTAATGACTGCTGTTTAATGATTGGGTAATCTATATCTACAATGTTCTTCTATGATTTAATACATGTTGTTCTTTGATGCTAGGTAGAATTTCCAAAACTACTATAAAGGGTAAGGACTATGGTTGCTTCCATGTCATATTGCTTGGTTTAAATGGCAGATGTCTGGAGCAGATGTGTCATTATATAGACTGCTGCTTTAATTCACCACATTTTCATTCTTGAACCCAAACTGGCATTTGTTTTCCTATTGTTTTCCCAATGTGCCAGAGACTGATATCATAATTATGCCCATTGGCTGCAACTGTTTCCTCAGCCATTTCCGCACTACACTGTTCTAGTGCTACTATTCCACTTTTAACATCCTGTGGAATTCTGGGGTTTGCAGTTTACTGAGGCCAAAGAGCTCCCTGGCTGAAAATTCTAAATGCCCCTCCCTAAACTGCAAACCCCAGGATTCCATAGGAGGTTGAAAGTGGAATAATAGCACTATAACAGTGTGGTGCAGAAATGGCCTTTCTTTCCTAGAAACTCTCCAGGGACTGACAACTGATGGCTTGTGGACCAGGAGCAATCCCTCAACTACTACTTTGAGGAGTACTAATCTAACTTATTTGCTGCTATTTCAAAATGCATCATCTCTTACTGTTGCGCCAAATAATTACATCGGCTGGCATCCTATATTGTAGTTACAGATTCATAACCTATAGGTACAGATCTATAACTGCTCCATATTCACTGATATCATGTATTCACAATTACAAGTGTGTACTGAGCAATGGAAGCCTGTTCTGCTGCCCATCAGGGCACTGCAAAATGATGTTTCCAGCCTTCTCCCATGAGTGAGTGAGGCTGCAATGAGGAAATGGGACAGGGGTCCTGCTTCTGATTGTCACAGCTTTGTTCACCTGACTGGAAACTTCCTTCTCTGGTACCTGAATCAGCAGCTTAAAGGGGCTGCTGGCTATTAAGGGACGTTGTGGGATGGGCCAAGTGATATTATTTGATTATACATTTGTAACTAAATAGGCAATGTAGTATCTCTTCCTTTCTGTTTACATGATGAGCAGAATCTTAAATAAGCTTATTTAGAGATAAAGTTCACTGAGGTCAGTGCTTGCTTACTCTCCAAGAAACAGGCATGAGAGTGCCATCTTAATGACTTTTGTTTGTAGGAAGAGTCAACATCAGAAGTATGTGCTTAAGCCAAGATATTTATTAAACTAGGAAAGGTCACAAAAATCTTTCATTTATGCATAAGAATACTTTCATGAGCCTTTCTTTGAATTAATTGTGCATCTTTACTCATGGCTTCAGGCATAGCACCCACAAAGAATAATACAAAAATGATTTTTAAAAAAAAAGCTTGTAGACATAAAGAGACATTGTAAGCCATCTTTTTTTGGAAGACAATGTTATTACCATGGTCTCTTGCCAAACTAACCCATCAAGCAGTTCACCCAGACAAAAGGTTTCAAATGTTGCCAAATGGGGGGAAAATGCATCAACTGAATATGTAATTGAGCTTGAAAGCAAATGAAAAGCCGGTGTTTAACCTTTCTTTACTAGGGTCTATATTATGAATAAAGTTGAAATGTTAGCTTTGCACATACCAGCAAACAGAATTTTGGGTCAATGTACAAATTAATCTTTGCAGTGGATTGCATATTTGTAAGATATAAAGGGCAGCCAAATTGTGGTTTCCATTATAGACCAGAGACATACTGCTTTGTACTCTGTCTGATGACTTAACCCATGGCAGAAGAAAACATTAGCATGACCCTGCCTTCACATTTTATATCTTTTTAAATTTATTTTTGTAAAAATTTACACACATTTTTGTACAATGAGAATAAACTTCTGATGATTGAAGAAGGCATGTTCAGCCCCTAGATTTGACTCTGGATTGCAGATGACTAAGCATTTCATTCACTTTTTTAGTGAGAACTTTGTAAATTCTGCACCTTTCTTCATACATTCAGCTGTAAGAACTTGAGAATTAGAAGATTTCATGGTCAGAGTAAGCTAAACTGATGATTTATCCACCCAAGAACAGGATTTTAAGTGCTGATTAGCTCTTAAGAGATGGGCTTGGAGCTAACCTACATTCAGTCATATTGCTGGCTTTAACTGGTGTGGCCACCTCATTTTCTGACCTACTTCCTATCTTTGTGAGCAGAGGTGACTATTGTGATTAAATAGAGATTGTAGATAAGGAACAGTTACTTAATTTACTTATCTGTAACTGTTTCATATTCACAATCATTAGTTAGTAACAATCTGTATGGAAGAGCTGAATGGGGAGAAGGAGATCCATTCTGTTGGTGGTCAACACAGAGGTGAATGACATTTCCATCAGGTCTTGGGGTCAGCAATAGTAACAGCTTTTGGCATCCTGAGATTCCTCAGGACTAACCTTTTTATGGTAAAGAAGGTGGTAGGGGAACAATCCAATCAGTGTAAAATGATTCCTGCTCATGAATCCAAGTGAATACACAAAGGGTGTGTTACCATACCATATACCCCCACTCTATGGGATGTACTATTTTCATAATTGGACATATTTCATGGCTGGAACACATGTTTGAAAGTGCACTGGCTGTAAGCACGTGCAAGGTCAGGATGACCTCAGATGTTCTATGCTGGCAGCTTGCCAAGGCTACCCATCTGTGTAATCAGGCTGGCAGCAGCAACTAGCAAATAGTGTTAGTTTTCTAAATCAGTCCAGCCATAGCAAGCTTAGAGCAAGCAAGATCAAATTTACCAAGAGCCAAGGGAGAGAGTGTCCAACAGCAGAATCTATAGTACAGGCAAAGGACCAAGGCCTGAAAAACACAAGCAAGGAATGATGGTGTCAGCAAGACTGTCACCACCAATGGAATTAATAGGTTCCAGCAGCTTTCTGCAGTCCTTACCTCTGATTATATCGCCTCAGCATCCTACCCAGCTGTGGCCTAATTAACAAGTCCTTCCTATATAAACACTGCCCAAAGCCAGGGCTCTTCTTTTTTCCACCTGCATTAGCTACCGTAAGTACTGTCCCACTCATGTCTCTAGGATGTGGCTGTTGGGAAGAGTCCTGTCTGGATCCAGGGGAAGGGGCATGACATCAGACATGATCAGGTCATAAATTCAGAGAGGATTAGGTGTGAAAGCCAAGGGCTGATGGGCTTGGGATAATCTTCTCAAAAGCTGTAAGCACAAATAATGAAAATTATATGTGGTCTTTCAGTAAGCAATTCAAAGGGGTTGTGATTATGACTTGTCATCTCCCTGGCTGCCTCTGTTTCTTTTTTTTCTTTTTTCTTTCAGAATGTGTTTGGTTAAAATGGGGGTTGAACTAGCTCACCCTTAGGAACACTTTCAGCTGTGTAATTCTATACTTCTATAATAAATGGACTTTGTCAAGAAAGGAATGGCTTTCCGCATGAATCCGGCTTCCAGGTCCCAATTATACAGAGGTTAGCAGTGGCTACTAAATGTGGCCATCTGTCTTACTTTATACAGAAATTCTCCTCTTTGAAGACAGCCCTGTTTCAAGTGCTGTCCAGTCTAAAAAGAAGGAAAATAAAAGGATTTGAAGGAAGAATAGAAACCATGAAATCACCTATCACCCTATCTTACAGACAGTAGACTGGCATACAGATGACCTGTTCCTACTCTGTAATGAGATGTATTGTACTTCCATTTCAGCTCCAGAACTTGTTCCTAAATTGCAGTTAAATACGTACATTTCACAAACATCCATTTTCTCTTTCTCATCCTGTTTGGTGATGCATTTTCTTTTCTGTGAGAGCAGTTACACAGTACTGAAATCACGGCACTGTGCATATGTTCAGAGTTACTGTCAATATGAGTACTTCATATGTATTATATGTAAGCAGTGGGAGCTGAAACAGTTTTCAAGATTGACCTGCAAGAAAATCTTAATAACATTAAATTCTTTCAATTATTGCTCAGTTGCTCAGATAGCCATCTCCCTGCCATGATGGCTCCCATCCTCCTCCTAAATGGAACCCAAAATTATAGGAAGGAAGGAAAGAAGGAAGGAAGGAAGGAAGGAAGGAAGGAAGGAAGGAAGGAAGGAAGGAAGGAAGGAAGGAAGTCCAAGGAAGTATGGTCAATGAAAAAGGGTTATGAGAGTTCTAGCCCAAAACACATCTAGAAGACCTGAAGTTTAGACTCACCTGCCTTCTGCAGTAGACCTGAGGACCTTCCCCTCCCCACCCCCAATACTTTTTCTCACTCCTCCTCTAGCTTTACTGTAGTGGGTAGGGACATGAATGTTATCCCTTCCGTATTATTCTCTTGGTAGTAGAATACACATTTCATAGGGTTCAGGACTGTCCCAGATCCTGAGGTTTCTGGGCCCAATCTAGGAATTGTTCCTTTTGATGACATTGAGCTTGTGCTCACAATTTATCATTCAAACACACACTCACAACATATTTTCTTGTTTTGAAAGTAAGAGGGAAATTTTAGCTAGAGGGGCTGTTCTCAGGTCAAGATGAAATGAGGGGATTTTTCTTTCTCATTTTTGTAGGGAGATGGGATTGTATGGTGGCAGGGGACAATACTGCAGGCCACAACATCCTCTATTTCCACTGTCATTTTGAATTATTTTCATCTTTTTTAAAAAAAAACTTCTAGGGAGTTTTCAAGGGTTTGGGGAACTTAGGTGGTAGGAGATGTAAACTGCCATATTTGTAGTCATTTTGATTTTGGTCAATTTACAAGTAAAAAAAATACACTAGAATTAGAAGATATTCTATTAAGAAAAAGTCTATGGGTTGGGTAATGTGACAGAACCTTTCTCAAGGTTCAACCCTATCACTCACTTTGCCTTTTCCCCCATAGGACGCCTTCCTAAACCTGATGTTCAGGACTCAAGGTGACTGCTATGTTAGACAAATGGTTGTCTTGATCAGTGGATTCAATATGGTAAAGCATGACCAGTTTTCCTTCTTAGTTATTGAAACATCTAGACAGAGTTTTAGAAAATAAAAACAGTAAAGATCTGTTGTAACAGATAAAATAAAAATCTAACATTATACTGATTCCCCACATAGCATATAGTAACATTTGAGTTCCACAAAGTAATACTTCTCCCTGAATGCTTTTTACATTCTCAGTGCCTCAAAATGCTCTTCAGATCTCCTTCACTCCTCTCTTCTTCTCCAAGCTGGAGCATGTCCAGAGAAGAGTGACCAGAATGGTAGAAAGCCTGGAAACTATGCCCTATGAGGAGCAGCTTAGGGACTGGGTATGTTTAGCCTGGAGAAGAGAAGGTTAAGAGACAACATGATAGCTATGATTAAATATTTGAAGGGATATCACATGAAGGACGGAGCAAGCCTATTTTCTGCTGCTACAGAGACTAGGACACAGAACAATGGCTTCAAACTTCAGGGGAAAAAAATTCCATGTAAACATTAGGAAGAACTTTCTGATGATAAGAGCAGTTTGACAGTGGAATGTGCTGCCTCAGAGTGGGTCTCCTTCTTTGGAGGTTTTTAAGCAGAGGCTGGATAGCTTTCTGTCAGAAATGTTTTGATAGTGTGTTCCTGCATGGCAAGGGTTGGACACAATGGTGCTTGTGGTCTCTTCCAACTCTTAAGATTCTGTGATTCTGTATCTAACTCTGTCTCTGACATGCCCTATCTAATTCTTTAACAGATACCTCTCTAGGCTATATCATTTTCCCCATAAGCTTCTTCTCACAGTGTTCAATGAATTGTAATTGTCTGGTTCTACTCAGGCTTTCCCAGCTTCTCATTTCACAGGTGGCTTCAGGGGTTACTAGGGGGCTTCAGTGTCCAGAAAATGGTATTTGGGGGGCACACGTAGCCTACAGGCCACATGACCCTCACCCTGGTTCAAACAGGGTACTTACCACATGCCTTCATCTGCCCATTTTCTGGAAATACAAACACAGCATCTCAACTCCAGAGGGCTCAGAACAGAGAAACAGGTGTGAGTTGGAGCCTGAGGGTATGAAAGGTACAAATTATTCCACCAAACTTTGGTGAATGCTTTTGTAACCTCTCTGGAAAAGAAAGACAACGACTAGCCAATCTCTTTTTAGCTTTCATTGTCTGTTCTTTGACATATTCTCTCTTTTTCCCCCTGAAGCTACTATTAGGTAACCTGTTCCCTTCTGTAAATCCTCCCCCCAGTTCCCAGCTGGATACCAGTTTCTGGCAATATAAGAGAGCCTGGAGGCTGTACATCTGTTCTGGAACTGTCAGGTAGTGCAGTGAGTGAAGAAGCCCATAAATCTGTAGTGTTTGACTTCGCCCAGGCAAAGAAAATCAGTCTGTTCTTCTGCAGCACCCGTGACTACTATGCATCTTAATTTCATAGGAGGAATACTGCAGAGAGGGTGGTAGCCTGAACCTCATTTGTTGTCTCTTGGATCGTACAGTATAATGCAACTTTGGGCAACTGTGGTGGATCTGGGAGTCAATTTGCTGCTCTGGGGTCAGCATGTCAAGGAACAAAAATAATTACAAAAAACAACAAAAGGAATGCTGTGGGGTGCAATGTATTCTAAAAAAGAGAGTCAATTCACTTTTAGGAGAGGAATCTGGAGGAGTGAGAGACTCAAAAATAACCTTGGATCTAGATGCATCTAAAGGGCTACACTGTGCCTACCTCTGGTATAAGAGAATGGTAAAACCATGGTTTTCCACAACTAGTGACTTTTACTGATAAAGCAAAGCATTACTGTACATTAACTCAGAGATATAATCAATTCCTCAACAATTGCAACTCCCCCTTTTTGTGAGATCTGCTAAATTTCCACCAGTGGTATTTCATTTCATTTTATAATTGTGAAGCATAAGCTTTCTTGAGAACAGTTCATTTAATGTGCTAACTCTTAAAATAAAAAAAGATGGATTAAAAAAAACAGATTTGCTAGGACGCTATGAGAACAGCAGGAATCAAAATTTCCTAGGGCTTGATTAATTGGGGGTGGGGTGGGTATAAAATAGCCATTAATGAAATTCCTAGCATTTCTTAGTGCTTGAATCATGATGGTGGTGGCGAGGAGATCCCTCAATTAAATTCACACCCTGACTCCTTCCAAGTTTATTCAAAGCATCCTCTCTCATTAGGTTTCTAAGTAAGGGTAACTAGAGGAGTCCACTAGAACTCATGCTGTAATTGACTACTTAGTCTAAAGGTGTCACAGGGCTTTTTCCTTCTTTTTACATTGAAACAGACAAACAGAGGTCTCTCTGAAAGGGTCCACTCACACTATGCAATTATAGTGCTACTATTCCACTTTATAGTTCTGACCTGTGGTATCCTAAGTTTTCAGGGAAGCACTGGAGCACTCCAGCTCAGAATTCTAAATGCTCCTCCCTGAACTGCCAGTCTCAGCATTCCATAGGATGGAACCATGGCTGTTAAAGTGGGATAATAATGCCATAACTGCATAGTGTGAATGGACCAGAAGTAATGAGAGGAGGTTCCCACAGAATGCCTATGCCAACTTCTCACAACCAGAGGTGTTGGGCAGCAGTTCCCATTATCAGCCATTGGCCCACTAAATTCCAGTTATAGCTAATATACTACAACTTGTACATTCTGTTCTACAGTTGCTTTTACCTTTTGAGGCTATCTTGTTTCATACTAATGAGTTGTTGTATGTCTTCAAGTCATTTCTGACTTATGGTGACCCTAAGGCAAACCTATCACAGGGTTCTTTTGTCAGAATTTGTTCCGAGGGGGTTTGCCCTTGCCTTCCTCTGAGACAGAGCATGTGATTTGGCTAAGATGGAATCATCAAATCATAGAGATGGAAGGGACTTCATGGTCTATCAAATCCAATCTCTTACTCAGTGTAGGATCTGCACCTAAAGCATCCCCAGCAAGTAGCTGCCTGACTTCTTTTTGAAGATATCCAAAGAAGGAGACCTCACCACCTGTCTAAATGAATGGTTCTATTGCAAACTACTCTTATTGTCAATAAGTTTCCTCTAATGTTCAATCAAAATCTACTTTCCTATAATTTAAAACCATTAGATCTGGTCCTACTCACTGTTTCCGTAGCTGAGTGGGAATTCAAACCCTGGTCTCCCAGTGTCCTAGTCCAACAACCAAACCAATATGTTACACTGGGTCTCCCATACTAATTACTCTGAAACAAATGTTCCCTTTTGCTTTGTCTCCACAACTACTGCAATTCATATGAGGGCAAGAATAAGGTGAACTGAATGTGTTCAGTTCGATAAGACAACTTCACAGCAATTAACTTTACAGCAAAGAGGATGTCTACTTTCCTATTTTTACAATTACAGCATTCTTATAAATATATCCCTAATAACATACATTAAATTGGATAAAGTTAAATGAATCATTTTAAGTAAATCAGAGGAACACTCTTTCTCAAACTGTATGTATCTTATAATTCAACTGAAGGCTCAATGCAGTTGAGCAACATAGTTTTTGCTTCCACACAGTCTGTACACAGTAAGACTTCCTTTTATTGAGCCAGTCAGGTGGCCCATGTAGCCTAGGGCAGAGAACAAGTTGCTCTCCAGATGTTGAACTGCAGCTCCCAAAATTTTTCACCATTGGTTAGGCTGAGAGTTATAGAAGAGCTACATATCCCCTAGCCCTAATCTAGGCTGATTTACTTTCTAGATCTTCAGTAGCTGACTTAATTAGAGATTGAATCTGGATCTGTTTACTTGCAATGCATGGGAAATTGCTATAGTCTGAACAGGGCCACTGGTCCCTCTAGCTCATTTTTGACTACATTGACTAGGAGCAGCTCTCTACAGTTTCAGCAAAGAGGTCATTCCTAGACCCATCTCTACATGCCAGTGGTAGTACCTACAAATGCGGGGGAACTTCATTTAGCTATGTTTCCTCCTACAAGAATATACTCTGTTGCTATGTTGAAATCCTATTCCCATCCCATGCTGTACCAGTGACTAGAGAAGGGAATTAAAGAGAGCAGAAAGATGATAATCTTGTTTCTTGTGCCAGCGTTGTTTCCTCCCATCGAGTCCGCAGTTGATACGTGGAGTAGCCACATTATCTGCCTGACTGACTCACGTGGTTTCCTTTCACAGAAGCCCCTACTAAGGCTTAGGGGTATAATTCTCCATTAAATCCCTTCCGAAACTGCAACTTTCAAGGACTATTTGCAGTTTTGGACTTTTTCTGTGCAAAATTCACACATGTGAGTGTAGAGCAGAAAACAGTATTTTTGCATAGAAAACAATACTTCTAGAAAGAAAATAATATTGCAAAATAATATTGTGCAGAAAATGTTTTGCAATAGTTCCTAACCATAGAAGAGATTGTCATAAAAGAAGCCATGCAACATTTTGTACATTTTTGTATGCTTTTTCACCTAAGGTGCAAACTTTTTGGAAAGGTCTTCCACCCTCCATTAGAAACTTGTTTTGTCTTGTTGTTCTTCCTGTTGTGTGCCTTCAAGTCATTTCCAGCTTACGGCAACCCTAAGATGAACCTACTTTTCCTTAATATGCTCATTTTCATGTGTGTGTTTTTAGCTCAGTTCAAATCCCCAGTTTGCTTATGCAGCTAATGGTAAATGATGATAGCTGTAGTCAGGAAAATATTGAAGTCACCACATCGTGTACAGTTGCTATATAGGATCAGATATATAGGGATTAACAAAATGGGGAGAATTAAATTGAATGGACTGATTTCTAGGCAAAATGCTACTAGCACAGAATCAGAATGCAGAATGCTGCTCTCGTTGCTTTTACCAGTGTAGCAATAACAATCGTACCAGTAACAATCACAGAGATGGATATGTTAAATAATTTTAAAACACTGTTTATGATCGACTCTCATTAAGCTCCTTGCCAAGTAAACATAGTGAATAACATGTTTTTAAAATGATAAAATATCATGCCTTTCTTCTTGAATCTCAATGTTGTAGCTATGGAAATCAGGTATTGTATCTGTAATTGTAGCTTTCCTTCATGAGCAACATAGAAAAGTGACAAAGGTAATTATTTTAAAAGGCACCTACCAAATACAATTACATTGATTTATTTTATTTTATTTTGAGCTAAGGAATGTTTTAAAATGCTACTCCTTTTCTTTAAAAAAAATAATGATCTGTAATCATGATCTGTAATCTATCTGTTCATTAGGCAAACAACAAGAGTCTTTTTTTTCTTATTGATTGGGACAGAGCAGATTGAGACGGTCAGAAGCAGGATCCTTCTTTGTGCTAGAGATCACTCACAAAAAGGAGGTGAAAACTTCAGTTTGCTATGTCCCAAATGATGGGAGAACATAGTACTGTTGCTTGTAGTGGTTGCTGCCCAGCAAATCCAGACTGGGGGAATTTCACAATCCCTACATATTCCCTATTCTACTGAACATGATTATGGCCGTTTCCGCACTACACTCTTATAGTGCTATTATTCTATTTTCAACATCCTGTGGAATTCTGGGGTTTGTAGTTTACTGAGGCCAAAGAGCTCTCTGGCTGAGAATTCTAAATGCCCCTCCCTAAACTGCAAAACCCAGGATTCCATAGGATGTTGAAAGTGGAATAATAGCACTCTAACAGTGTAGTGTGGAAATGGCCTGTGAATATGAACCAGTCATAAATGTATAATTCTAGGTTACACATTCATAACTGTGTTTGTGAATTGCAGATTTAAAATTTAACATAGATTAGGGTTAACATGCAGATGCTGGGGTTTCAGTACACTGCTTTGGGAGACCTTAGCACGGAGTGGACAAAGGTGCAGGATGAGGATATGGAAACAGATGAAAACAAAAGAGGAGAGAGAAATAGGATGGCGAGGAGGAGGAGGAGAGAAGATGAAAATTATGAAAAGAATTGCATTCTAAACATTTATAGTTAACATGGATTGGTATTAAATTGCAGGTGTCATGATAATCAATACACTGATCTGGATGATCTCTGCATGGCATAGACTACTGCAGGAGATGAGAAGAAGAGATGAAAAGGTTGTCGTGTGTCTTCATTCTAAAGATTCTGTGGTTAAAATGGATTTGGGTTAACATGTAGACGTTAGGGTTTTCAGTACATTGATTTGGTGGACCTTTCTGTGTACTGAAGAGGGAAAACGAGAGATTATGGTAGCTTGAATCTTAGCATTTTAACTTTGTAAGTCCCACTAATCTCAATCGATCCTGAGATCTCTGTATTACTCTTCTTCTCTTAATCCTCCCCTCTCAATACTCTTTCTGTTACCTGTTCCAGGAAAAAAAAAATCTATATACCAGAAAACAACCTGGAATTGTAACCAAATTTACAAGTTGCGGAAGATTGTCTGAGAATGTATCTATAAAATTAGGAAGTGTTTGAATCCTTGCTTGGCCACGGAAATTCACTCAGTGACCTTGAACAAGTCACACTTTTCAGCCTCAAAGGAAGACAAACCCCCATGAAAAAAATGTTGCAAAAAAATTCATGTGATAGATTCATATTAGGCTCATCATAATTCAGAAATAACTGAACAGCAATAACACACATCAACAATTTGTAAAATTAGCTATAACAGGTGTACCATTAAAAAAAGCATTATCCACTGTTCTGTTACACTCAGTGAGTAACTTAGTAACTTAGCTATGCATTCATTATTGCAAGAAGAAAATTGTTACCAGACCATACACTTCCACACTTTGATATAGTTTAATTGGCAAAATATGATTTGATTGGCAAATACATTAATTGGCTTTGATATAAAATGTACCTTGATGTGATGTATGACAAGCTGGACAAGAGGAAGATTCTGGTCAAACATGTGTGCTGCAAAGTAGGTCAGAGATCCCCTCTAGGCATAGCCAGATCACAGTCAGAAAACCACCAGAAATAATAGGCTTAAGATAACATTAATGACTCTTCATAGAGATGGGGAAGTTCCCACCAAACCACTGATTATTTCAACGCTTCTTCCCACTTACCTGTAAATCTCTCTATTGTTCTCACACCTCTCCAACCATTAAGACCTTTCACAATGACCATTGGTCCGTTGTCACTTAGCACTAAGACCGTTAGCCCATTCCGTACTTCATTGTCCACTGTGCACACTCCATTGTTTGCTTGGCCAGAGAGCCATTCACATCTATGCCCTCCAGGTAAAAATCGAGTATAAACTTCAAGTTTTAGCCAGTTAGACACAGGACATCACTTGCTGGTAGCTACTCTGTCACTTCAATTCCCGGTCATGTACTGTCCTTAGACGCAAGTCTAAGCCACATTGCTGCTGCTTTGCTGCTTTCTGAGACCAGTAAGTATTATCCACTACATCCTGAATGTGTGGCTGTCTCCAAAACTTTTCCTCCCTTTTTCCTTTAGTTAGCCTTGTGTGAGTGTGTGACTGTTTGGATCTTGTTTGTGTGTAATCAATTCCCCAATAATGAACTTATGTTTGAATCTCTGGCTGATTCTTCCTGCAAAGACCCTATAAACACTGGTGGAAAGATCTCACTAGGTTACCCCCCCTCTGGCAAGCCTCCTAATTTGGGCTAATATTCATCATCTTTGTGCAGAGGTACTGGCATCATGGGTGGACTCCTGAGTCAGCCACATTTTAGGGTAACAAGATAATCTCAAGCAACTCATCATAACTATTTATTTCAACTCTCTGGTGTTCCCTTGGCTCTCCTTTTTCCTTGCTATGGCACTGTCAGGAATTTCTCCCTGCCGGGCTACAGCCACCAAAGGAGGAGAGAGGCCAGGAACACTTGGGGAATCCAAATATACCAAACACCAGGAAAACACAAGCCAAGCCAGGTCAAGGTCCAGTCCAAAGGTTCAGGAGACAGAGATCCATCCAGAGGGTTTCAGGGAGCAGGAGACATAAAGGTTGTGAGGGCTTGCTAATAATTTCCTGCAAGCAAGGAGCAGCCATGCCTGCAGACTTAAATAGTCCCCATGAGAAGGTGCTGCTCATTATTGTTTCCTCAGCCTAGTCCAAACAGCCTCCTTCTCTGCCACCCGTTTCAGCCTTCTACGTGATTGAGGGCTGATGGGCACAGCTGGCTGCAACTCCTCTGCATCACTGCTGGTTCTCTCTCCGTCCTGAGCTGGCTGGGGCAAATCAGTCTCTGTTTGACCTTCCAGTGCAGGGGATGTTTGCAGGTTGACTTGTTCACTCACTAGCTCATCCCCCTGCACAATCAGTTGCTCCTCAATCACAGCGTCATCGTCTACCACAGGCACTCTAGTAAAACTTAGAAAGTAACTGCTAGAAAACAACTGCTGCCAGATTGCAAAGATGCTGTGAGTATCTGTTACTTTCCCCTTCTGATGTTAAAATCTCACATCATCTTTTCTGTTGCAGATAAGGGCTTGGACAACACAGTAGGACAATGCAGAACAAGCGGGCATGCCTTGGGTGCCTTGGACAATGCAGCTAAAACATTATTTGTGAGATCTATAGAAGGATGAATGATGAGATATAAGGATGAATACAGACTGAATGTGCAGATAAACTAATGAAAGAATAACAGGGTTACTCAAGTTACCTAGTAGTCCAGTATGCCCTTTCATTTTTTTGTTACTGAGGTATGCTTTGCACTCCTTGTGTCTGCAGCTCCATTTTCTCTTAGACATTGGGTAAAGCAAGAGTTTATTATGAGCCAGGGCAAGAAAGCTAGCATTTATACTTTTGACCTCTAACATAATGGAAACATCAGCAACCACCTGTAGCCAAGGGTCTGCTTCCATAGAGAATTGCACATCAAATCCTCCTGCTTCTTTAGTCTACACAAATCCTACAACTGATCTAACTATTTACTGAAGTATCTTTATATACTCTCTCAGTCTAAGAGAAGCCCATAGTTCCTCTCTATTCCTTGGGCAAAAGATTTAGCATACAAGAGTAACCAACAAAGCAGACTCTTGGCCTCATGGAACAGCCATGGGACTAGGATCACCTCACTGCTAAGTAAGCAATAGATCAGGATCTTGACCTTGATGAGTAGGCATTGGACCAGGCTCTCAGACTTGAGGAGTGGTCTCTGAATCAGGATCCCTTCAACAGTGAGCAGCCCCAGGATCAAGTCCTTAGTTTTGAGTCATAGTTACAGAATTGGGATCTCCTTGATGGGAAGAAGCCAACAGATCAGGCTTTCTGTTGTGGTACTAGTGAGTGGCCACTAAATAGTGAAAGAGTTGCTTGAATGTCTTGGTTCTGTTTTAGCATCTCATATACTTGTTCAAGTAATCTTGCCACTCAGGTCCCTCGCTGCCTGGCCAGCCCCTGGCCAGGTAGCTTCAATAGATATGGTTTCACTTATTTTTTCCCCCTAGGGTTGATGGGCTGGTGCCATAAAAAAGGACAGTTCCAGGGGGATTTCCTCCATGGGAAATGCTGAGAGCTTAACTATTTCTTCTTAAAAGTGGCTATGCACTTTGTTGTTCTTAAAGGCACTCATCATAGATTTACTCTATTCTTTTCTCATCTTTTGTCTTCCTCCCTTCTCTACTTGTCATTCAGCCTTTTGAACTGCTGCTCCTTGACCCCACTCACCCCATTGCCATGCCCTTGTATAGAAGTGGGGACACAAGGTCACAACACAATGCCCACTGAAACTTCCAGGAGCAGATGTTTTTGCAGCTATCAACTTTTCCAGACCTGGACTGGTGGCAGCAAGAATACACCACTTGGGTAGGAAGACATTCTCAGCCACAGTGCACACTTCTAGGTGATTCCCTGAATAATGATTGGGCAGTAAATTATTATCTCCACATCTCCACACACACCCCATTACAGCACCACTGATACAGAAACTGCAAATGTATCCCTGGTTGCTGGATTGTTATACTAATCAAATCATCCAACTTAGAGTCTCTGTTGGTCAATCAGAGCACTGGCGAGCTGCATTTAGGAAGTGCCACCACGGTCAGTAGACACTGCTGTTAACAGCTGTTAAGACAGGAATGTCCACCCAGAGCTTGAAAATATTACCTTTCTTGGACCTGTCCTTCTCAATCCCCCACCTAACTTGCTGGTTGGAGATTCTGTGAGTTGTAGTCCAAAAAGGTAACTTTCCCAAGCTTTATCTCTACCCAGTCATTATACCCATGTGAATCTAGAACCATTAAAGCATTTTGCTCCCTCAACAAGAGCTTTTTCCAGTAATAGTGGAACTGATAGTTAGTTTCAACTTTACTCAGTTTTCTAGTTCTTTGCCCTTTCTCTCGTATTTGGGTGCAATGAGCCTTCAAGCCTCCTGTCAACTTATGGCAACCCCTTGAATTTCAACCTAAATCCTGCTGGTTAGTTCCTACTAGTGGAGACACATTGACTGATAGGTCACCACATAAGTAAATTCAATTGATTCAATGAGTAGACTCTGACCCTTTCCTCAACTTACCTTCTTCCAAAGTCACCAGGCAAGGATCCAGGGAAAGCTTCTTTCGGGGGGGAATTGCTTCTGCTGCGCTCCCCCTCCACACTGGCTGCTTGCTGGACAAGAGGAAGTGCAATGGCCCCTTCCTTCCACAGCACAGCACAGCACAGCAGTTTCCCAGGCTGCGCTGGGGGGAGTGCAACCATTGCTCTTCCTGCCATTCTGCAAGACAGGTAAGTGCAGGAGGGAGATTAGAGGACTCTGCAATTGTGTGTCATTTTCAGGAGAAACACGAATATGATTTAATCCATGCTTGTGATGAGATGGCCATGGGATGGCCATGGGATCATGATGACATCATGCAGAACCGTCATCATGATCCCATGGCCATTGTGTGTTGGAGGTGTTGTGCAAAAAGGACTTCTAATTGGAATTAATAATAGGATTCACACCTGTTCCCTGCCTTCTGCATCTGTGTTTGTAATTTTAGAATCAAACCAGATTAACATGTTCAGTTCAACCCGTTCAACATGTATTTAGGGGGGAAAATGTTCCCTCCAGTGGTCAAAGACATCTGTTTGTGAGAGAGCGCGATTGTCCCCTGCTGTGTACAGTCCTCAGCTGCATAAGTATTGCACAACTTACTTTAGGACATACCCTGTACTTACACATTTTGTTCAGTTACATATAAATCTGTTGTGCTAGTCATATGACTATGAACATGTTGCAATTCAATCAACGCCACATGTTTTGTTGTTGGGGGTGTTGTTGATGACATCCTCTGATAGCATCATGGACTCATGGACATCATGGACAAAATCCCAGGGTTACAGATCAAATCACAGATCAAAGAGATGTAAGGTTGTTTGAGGCCAAGAAGAGCAAGAGCAAAGTAGAAGATGTAAAATAGCACAGAGGAGCACTTGCCAGTGGCAAGTTGGGGTGGGAGAGAAAAAGCAAGTTGTAAAGCATAGAAAGATTGTGAACATTTAATAGTTGTTTGCTGTTTTATGGAGAGCCTGGCTTAGCGTCCCAGATGCTAATTTCAAAGAAAATAAAAGAATTTGAAAATATTTGGCTCAGTCCTAGTTAGAATTTCTAATATCAGGACAGACTGATAGAAATAAGCCAGCACTCCCCTTCCCCTTTTCAATGGCTCTGAATTCAGCTTTAGATGGTCTGTTGTTACTTTGTATTGCTAAGGAGCAACACCAGAAAGAGGATTTCCAATTTCGCTGTTTTCACTTGTTTCAGTTGCCCTACTCTGGTACCATAAATAAAGCTAGATGGAAAGAGTGGAAAAAACAAACAAAAAAAGTCTGCCTCTGATGCCAACAGAAATTCTACTATAAAACATCTTTTACATTTTTTCCATCAAGGAAACCAATTACAATAGCCATAAAAATATAATTGTATAAAATCATATTTTATTCATATTAATTATCTGTTCTAACACCACATAATAGAATTATATTTTCATATTTTGCAAAATTTGTTGTTGCTGTTGGAAGAACAGCACTGAGCCATAAACCATGAGATTTTCATGAAATTTTATATATATATATATATATATATATACATACACGAAAGACTCCCCTTGAGTTGAACTGTTAATTAAAATGGGTTCTATTTCACGTAACACTACGCTTGAATGGTATTATAAGAAAGGGCTGAAATGCAGTTATTCTCAGCTATTTAATTTTTTTCTATGTTACAGAGACCAAATGGACTCCTAGCTGTTGAGATTTATACAGAATAAAAGCAGAAGTCAAGCAGCAATCCTTACCTAGAGGCAAGCCCTTTCCAAGTAAACATGCACAGGATTGTTCTGTTCTTCTGGAAATGTTTCACAGATAATGGGCTACATGGGAAGTTTGCTCAGTTCACACCAAACTTAATGTATATGAAAAAATGGATATACAGTGATAGATGGCATTCTGTATTGCAGTTACAGATTTGTAACGTAGAGTTATGAATCTGTAAGTGCTTGAGAGTCAGCGTGGTATAGTGGTTAGCATCTTCTGTTTGTTGGACTTGAATAGTTCCAGCTGGTAATGGTAAGCCATGAGCAATAGGTATCTTCTTCCATCATCAGAGACGGTTCCTTTGCAGGGGATAATTGTCGAGCAGAAATGAATCTTAACATTACAATAGGTAAGTATGACTATGGATTCTGTAGGGGGGGGTCTTTTAGAATGTCTTCATGGACTTCTGCCTCCTTCACCATTTGTCAGGTTTACCATCACTTTCTCATTGGTAATTCAAACACATTCCTTGTTCCTAGGGCCAGCAGGGTGTATTGGTTTGAGAGTTGCACTATAACTCTGGAAACTAAAGGTTTGAATCCCCACTCAGCCATGAAAAACCAGTGGGTGACCTTGGGTAAGCCACACTTCATCAGCCTCAGCCATTGCCAAACCTTCTTTGACCAAATCTTACCAAGAAAACTCTGTGTTAGATTCCTTTTAGGAGTGCCGTAAGACAGAAACAACTTGAAGGCACACAATAACAACACCAAAAGTTCTTCATATTCACAAACATTTCAAACATTTCAATTTGTGCATCTCTATCTGGAAGACCCACTAAAATCCACAATAACAATCAGGACAAAGTATGGATGAGTAAATCCATATACCCTCAAGGTCCTTCAGGTTCTCATTTTCCACTGCTTAGGCTCCTTTTGTCTTTGTTCCACATCTCTTTTTTTTTTTTTAATGGTTATGGATATGTAACTAAGGCCATTTCTGCACTAAAGTGAAGGAACATTTCACAGCATGTCATAAGCAGTATTTTTTACTCCAACTTACCCCAGTTCTTATCTGCACACCCTCCAGTTTCTATGGAAATAAAGCAGAGAAAATCATTTGTAGCTTCTACATCATCAATTCTCATGGAATTCCTATTCCCCTCCCTTGCTCCACCCCGCTGCCACTGATTGGTCAATTTTAAAAAAAAGTTGTAGAAACCATTGCTACATTTTAGCGCAAGTGTGTGAATCAATGTAACATTTCTGCATGTAGGAAAAACACAGCAGAAACAGTCTGAGTTGTTTACATCAGAGTTTTTCCATTTTTACAATACATTGGTCGATGTTAACTGTGCTAAGACCTCAACTCGTGCAGAACCATGGAGGACAGAACGACGTCAAACCAGTTTAATGTGCAGATGTAAAAGTGACAATACGATGCTACTGCGATGTATCAGCCTTGTGCAGAAAGGGCCTAAGTAGCTGTTGTAGAATACCAATGACAACTTTGTTTTACACACAAAATCAGAAAGCAAACCAAGAGATAAATAAAAGCATATAATGACAAAAGCAAAACTTAATTCCATTTTAAAACAAGTCTGTCTCTGCTCTACAGCTCATTTTTATATTTATTTAGCCAACTTAGGTTGTATAAATGCTAAACAATTGCTAAGTATTTCTACACTTGATATAATTTTGATCCCTATATAGTATGCCTTTTTCTCCTATATATAATATTTTTTTAAAAAACATGTTACCGTATTGTTATAGGTTTTCTTTAAAAAAAATGGTAAGAAAGAGATAGCATCTCCATGAGAGTGAATTCACATACTGATTTAACATCCATCCCAGTTTCCATGTTATACAGTCTGAACTCGGGTGACTGTTGTGTGTACTTCTTTAAATAAGTGTTCCACTCAGTGGACTTGCACAGAAACTCTAGAAAGCATCTTACCAAATTTACCTACCTGTTTTATTCCTCCTTCACTTTCAACTAGATTACAATTTTAGCTCTTGTGTCTCTTTTAACTAGCATCTCCATTTTTATTGGAATGTAGACTCAGGACCTTTCCACACTACACTGTTATAGTGCTATTATTCCATTTTCAACATCCTGTGGAATTCTGAGGTTTGTTATTTACTGAGACCAAAGAGCTCTCTGGCTGAGAAGTCTAAATGCCTCTCCCTAAACTGGCTTGAAACCCAGTTCCGGAGTTTATAGACTGGAAGAGAAAGCCAATGTGATGTGGAGATTTTGGTGCTGAACCAGAACTCCAGAAGACCGGGATCTGAATCCCTGCTCTGCCATGGAAACCAGGTGAGTGACCCTGAGCAGATCGCACTCTTTCAAACTAGAGAAAGGTAACAGAAAACTTCATCAGAATAAATCTTTCCAAGAAAAACCTAAAATAGCTTCACCTTAGGGTCACTGTAAGCTAGAAATGACTTGAAGGCACCTGACAACAACAATGGACCAGAAGTGCAACTATTTAGCAGTGGCTATCAGTGCTTGTAACTGACTGTATGTAAGATGCTATCTTTATTATGCTGTAATTTGCTTGTGACATTTAAAAAAACATAGAAAAATATGATTATTCCAGTAGGTCCTTGGTGGTGAGTAGTGGCTAATTGTACTTGACAAACAGTATTGGTTATTTGTAACACTGATGAAATTAGGTTGTTTTCCTGTTGATTCCTGCACTGTTTAAAGAAGCTAGAGTTCTTCTAAACCAAAGAGGATTGTAGGAGGGGTTTTTTTAATGATGGTGGTGGTAATGATGATGATGATGATGATGATGATGATGATGATGGTGATGGTGATGTAAATCACAAATAGTTTGTGACTGTTATTTTTTCTTATTATTCACCCAGAGATTTTCATGTTTCAGTTAAATAAAAATAACATAGTGGGAAATAAAAAGAATGTTTCCTCAAATGGTCTTACAGGCTTATTATATGCTATATTCTGCTAAGGCTTCCATCCCTACCTGAACATCTTGCTTGAGTAACATTATTAGTACCAGTATCAGCATTTTGACCTAAATTGTTTATCTGAACATGCAGTCATGCTCAGAACTTCACTCCTAAACAAGATTGCCAGATTAGTGATGCTGGCCCAGCCGCTTGAGATATTGTGTAATGAAATACTATTTCCATCATACCCAGTGATGCTTGGAAGTGCTCTTGTGCCACCTAGAGGCAAAACAATCACATTTCACCCCCGAATTCTGATTGCTTCTGAATTAGAAATAACCCTATTTCTGTAACTTAATGGTGTCAAGAGATAAAGTCACTATGGGTAATAGGCATGGGAAGTAAGATAAGTATTTTGCATACTCTGAAAGCAAAAAGGTATCCTATTAAATGCCAAAATGCATCCAAGATTGTTTGCTATGTTTCAGTGAAGTAAAGAATAAAGTCTAGCAATTTCTAGAGAACAAGAGAGGTGACCTCTGGGTGAATGATCAGGATATCCAGTGCTTGGCCTGAATTCTTTGGATTAATGTGCTCATTGAGTCTTTTCTACTGATTCACACACCTTCTAGGAGTCTCCCAAATAGGAAGAGGTTGGGGAATCTCAAATGACAAATCAGAGTCTAAAGAAGCAAGAGAATCTATTGACATTGCCTACTAAGCCATCCAGGACCATTGTTTTGTTTTATATCCATTTCAGCTGGCTTGCAATAGCCCCACTCTATCTCCCAGGTTAAATTCTCACATCTCCGCAGCCAAAGGAGGAGAGACTGAGAAAAAATCATTGTCTTGCCTGAGTACCAGGCAAGCCAGTGCCATTCAGAATAAGTTAATAGGAGACTCTGGCCAGAATTCACTTAGAAACATATCCAAACACAAGTCATGGTACAGATACGGGGCCTAAAAGTCACCATTGCACAATGAACATATTCTGCTGATAGCAGCAGATGCAGAGTTTGTGCAGACAGCATGTTCATGTGTGCCTTGTCTTTACAAGTTGCGAATTGTGCATTGTGGTTGTGCATCCTTTGACTTTGTAGTTGTATATCCAATACTTTACACTACAATTGTGCATTGTGTATTCACAGAGACACCCAGTCTTTGATATTTGTTGCATTGTGTTGCTCTTCTGCATGTTAATTGCATAGTGCTGACATGGTGTAAGTCCAGATCCTTTGCACTGCCCCAAATAGAACACTTGACTCTAATAGATCAGCTGAAACAGATGATTCAAAAAGGAGTTAGCTGAAATGATCAGATTAGAACATTAGAGTCAAAGGATGATGATGATGATTATGATGAGTAATAAGAACAATAATTTGCCCCCTACTGTGATCTTTATCCATCCTGTACCTTCCACCCCCATGCTTGCAATTTGCAATGTCAAAAAAAAAAAAAAGGATCCAATGATTTCAATTGATCGATTCCCAATAATACAAATTGTATGCATTCACTCCCTTGATCCAGTTTGGGACTACATAAGAAAGGAGCTCAAGTTCCATCACCCCTTCATAGGGTGTTTATCAGATCAAGGGATCTACAAAAGCAGTTTAATTTTAAAAACTCTGCAAAGCCAGAACTATTCTGAAAAGTACTTTACCTCCAAACATCTCCATCCTAGGACTTAGGAACACAGTAAGAGGTGTAGCTACATCCCTATGTTATTATTCTTAACTAGATGTTGCTTTTGTAATCACATTTCCTAAATATTCAAAATCCATTTATTTAAATAATGTCCTGAATTATATCAGAGGTGCATACAATAGAAATCAATTGTAATAATTTAAAACTATTTAAAATAGTAAGACTAAAGACATACTATACATTCTTACAGTAAAACATTCTAAGGATACATCCAGACTGATTGAAAAGTCCCAAATTTTATTTACATTCTTTCTAATTTTGTACTGGGTTAGACTAAATCAACCTGGGGAGCTGATGTAAGAAGTCTCTGACTATACTGGAAACTGACAGCCCTCTCTCCTGCCTTCCCATAATGTATTGTCCTCACTGATGGGATACAGAAGAGGGTCTTTGTTACCATGCCCTACACACACACACACACACACACACCCTGCAGGATGTGCTATTTTTATAATTGAATATATTTATGGCTGAAAAACATGATTGAAGGAATGCTGACTGGAAAGCATGTTGCCAGGTAAAACTGGTCTGAGACATAGTTAGGTAACAAGTTCAGACAGGATTTGGCAAGAAACCTAGACATTTACAGGTCCGTGATAATCCTTTCAACACCTCAGGCTCCATGCATACCTGAAAACAATAGAAGGCAAAACTGTCCCGGTATAGCAATCAGGTACCATTCCTTGATCTCACCCTATGGAAATCTTCCCTATTCCCCCTGCCCAGCCATGACATTAAGAGATTGTCATGACTCCCATCAACATTTTGTCACTTACAGTTAAAACAACCACCCCTTTCCAGGCTCCTTTGTCAGTTCTACGGGAAAGCCATTACCGCTTTGTCTATGCACACCATTCAGTGTAGGAAATAGGGTGAAGATAGGACCTAACTTCCGCTGCAGCAAATCGTAGTATTTGAGACATAGTGCTCAGACTGCAGTTCTGTACTACCCTCAGATACTGTTTGAGCCCCTCCACTTTGACCTCCTGCTTCAAGACTGGTAACTATCACCCTTTTCATGCCCAATCTCTCTCTATCCAAGTGTTCACACCATACTTTCTGATAGTGTTGTGTGATTCTTGAAAGTGTCTGATTTCTCATGCGTTTGCCAATCCAACTAAAATACTTTGTTTAACTTTGAACTGGACTCCTCTGTGCAGTTAGTATTGGTATACATAGTTGAAAAGACCCTGCCATTACTCTCCTCTCACAGGCCTCCTTTGACCTATAATTCCCCCAAATTCTCTTTTTTCCTTTTTTTAAAAAATTTTATTTGAAAGATACATTTATATTCCACAATATAGTTCCCACTGCCTCTACAATTCTATATGGAAATATATTAAACGGAGAAAAATAAGAAAAAAATACATATAAAGTTACAAAATTTCCCCAAATTCTATGGAGATGCTAACATTGCTGATGGACCCTAATGTCCCCCACCTCTTAGGATAACACCCTTCCTGCAGATTTCAATAATCAGAAAGGCATATATATATATACACACATACATACATACATACATACAGAGAGATGCCTGGAAACATAGCTCCCTAGTAGAAATTACAACATACATCATATATGTTATTACAGAAACATGGTATAGAACAATAGAGAAATGGCTACTATGCCAAACTTCTCACATAAGAATTGGTTTACTATCAAACAATGTAAGATGGCCAGGGGGGAAAAAATAACAAACACTTAAACTCTATTGTTTATATAGGACAGGCTACGGTACCTGCAGTTTTTCAGATGTTAATGGTTCAGATCATTCTCCATACTATCTGGGCTGATGGGAGTTGTGGTCCATCAACAGCTTGAAACCCACACTTTCCTCATCTCCAAGGGCAGGCAAGGACTATTAGATGAAAATAGCATCCCTGAAAATTAACAATTTTTTGTCTTAAATGTGTGAGTCCTGAGACTGACACAGAACATGACATGGATAGAATGTTCCCATGGTTTGTGTGTTTATGTGCCTTCAAGTTGCCTGTCCACTTTTGGTAACCCTATGAATTTCATAGGGTTTTCCTAGACAAAGAATGCTCAGAGATGGTCTTGCCATTTTTTCCCCTCTGAAATATAGTCTGCAGCATCTGTTATTCATTAGCAGTCTCTCATCCAAGTACTAAACCAGAGCTGACCTTGCTTAGCTTCCACCCTCAGACAGCATCTGGTGTCTTTAGGGTATTCAGAGCTCTTAGCAGCACATAAATACAAAATGCAACACCAGGAAGAGATTCCAACTTACATTACAAAAAAGATATGATTCAAAGGATTCATTTTGTGAGGATGAATATTTTTTCAAATCCTGTTGAGTGGTACAAGAGTCAGAGTTATTCAGGAGTATTCCTTTTATGATGGTTTACTTGTCTGCAGCTAAGATATCAGAGGCATGTCAAGTGTCGTTGTGGGAAGGTTTTTTACATTGTCAACTCTGCTGAAAACCTGACTCTTGCTGTCTCAGCAGTGTGCTTTGTTGTCAACCTTTTCCTTTCCTCACACAAAGCATTTAACTTGCATCACCCTTTCACCAGCTCACTCTAGAGCTGGCCACCCATTAACCACATCTCAAAGGGGGAAAAAACTTGACAGGGGAAAGAACAAAAATCTGAGAAAGACCATTCAGACGCAAACAAGATGCAACATATTCACTCACATGAGATTGTTAACATTTCTCATTCTATAACAAATTTGAGACTATTACAGGTAGGGATGGGCCAACAGAATCCTCAAATCCTGGTAAGGATTCAAGATGCCTGAATCCAAATCCCTGTGCCAAAATAGGCAAACCGAATCTTTTGAATCCACCAACTAAATAGATTATTGGGGATCAGAATGCCTGAAAACCAGGGAGACCGGGATGCCTGAAAACATGGGAAACCGGGACACTTGAAACCTGGGAGACCACACATACAAGGGAAGATAGTAAGTAGGCGAAGTTTTCCCTTAGAGCAATAATGTCCTTTTCTAACAATTTCACAAATTACATCTGGGCTTGTATTCTAAGATACTTAAATTGAACATTTCATATTTAAGTTCAGTACTTGACTGGAAGCTACAGGCTTGAGATTTCAACGACAGCTGAAAGATTCCTTTGCATAGCTCTCTTGCAAACCTCTTTCAGACACAATTCCGGGCTTTAGAGTTTTACAAGGGGTCACAGTCTTCCCTGCCAAAGTGTACTGGTGTATCATCAAACTACAAACCCCAGGATGCCAGAAGGAGCTATGGGGGGAAAAGCCAGTTTTAACCTGGATTATCTCTCTACTGCAGTACGTGGCCCTGTTTACACAGGCGGGAAAATGTGGGCTCAATCCACATTTTCCTGCCTGTGTAGAAAGGGTCTTCATGTCATTTTCAATCTGGGGATATCCTGAGGCAAAACTATGACAATTGTCCTGGCCACATTTCTTCAGAGGGAGGTTTTCCTTTGCCTAAGCTTTTGCTAAGGCTGAGAGAGTGTGTCTTGTTCAAGATTATCCTTCTTTCCCTTGCTTTTTAAACTCTTTTTTAAAAAAGGATTCAAAAGATTCAAGAGTTGTGAGATTTGTGGATTCCCAGAACCTTCCAGGGATTCTGATCCGGATTTGAATTTGGAAAATTCTGGATTCATCCCATCCCTAATCACAGGTGACAGCTTTGCAGTTCTAGCTGCAAAGCCTAGAAGTGAAAACTATCATTCAGTATTCCAAAGCACTTTTTTGCTCACATAACCAGATTAGGCAAAGCACTGAGATATTTGACTGAGTTCTCTGCTTAGAGCAACTTTGACTCTTGGAGCTACTGAACTCACATCATTTGGCCAGGAGACTTGATGTTCAGTCTGAGCTTAATATCCCTCGTTAGACATGAAGCAAAGCAAGTAAGCAAGTTAGACTGCTGATATGGCCACCCACTTGTCATAATTTAACCTATTTCATGCCTAAAGAGCTGCAACAGAAATTATGCATAAGATCAATCTGGCTAAATCTGGGCTTTACTCTAAAATGCTCTCTCTTTCCCTCTCTCCCACTTCCATCTCCTTTCTTCCACAACTTCAGGGAAATAGTAGCCTGATAGAGTCAAATTAAATAAATGAAAAGGTTTCTGGAGTTTTTCTGAGTTTCTTTTTACTATTTTTTGCTTGTTAAATGCATATCATGACTGAGGTCCTGCATTTAGAGATGTAACTACAAAGACATAGGCCCTTTCCACAGAATGTTCTTCTCCTTGTGATGGGGACAGGAGGACAGGACTGCAATGATGGTTACACATGGTATTGTTGCAGTCCCATCCTTCTCCGGTCCCCAGGTGTTACAATCATGGAGCAAATGACCTATCAATGACCTGCGATCTCATCACCATCATAGATTTACCTGGTCTGCAGAGGGTCTGGAAGCACCATGGCTACACTTCCTGCCCCAGCGCAGCCCGGGAAAGCACCCAGCTACACTGCAGAAGGAAGAGGTGGGGCCATCACTCTTCCTTCATTTGTGGAAGCAGATGGTGTGGAGGGGAGCATGTCTGTCATGCTCCTCTCCCAGCAAAGCCACTGCTGAGGTCCCCATAGGAAGATGTCAGAAGAAGGTGGGGTGCGGAAAGAGCCCTAGTGCCCTCTCCAGCATGACCAAAGAGTGAGAAGATGAGTGGAACTGTGTCCAGTTATTTTCCTGTAGCTGCAATTCCAGCAGCAGGCATCCACAGAAACCTCCATTAACAGGAGAATTTTACTTGGAAGGAGGAGGAGCAACTAGCAGCTCAGGGCTGGATACTGAACACTATTCCTGGAAGGTACCTATGGACATTTATTATGGGAAGGGATGGATGTCATCATTGTAATTGATCTATTCTGAGTCCTCTTAATTACCTCCATGTCATACAATGTGAGGCCTCTTTGTTGTTGTTGTTGTTGTTGTTGTTGTTGTGTGACTTCCAGATGTTTCTGATTTATGGCAACCCTCAGGCAAACCTATCATGGGGTTTTCTGGGGCTGAGAAACCCCCAGTGGATTTCCATGGCCATGCAGGGAAGTGAACCCTGGTCGAGAGAGTCATAGTCCAGTGCTCAACCCATTACACCAGGCTAGCTCTCATACCATCTCTGAAAAAGCAATGGCTTCTTAGGATGGCAAGAGCCTACTTCCCATGCCTTAATTCAGTGACAACTGAAAATTAGTGCTTTCATCCTTGCCTGTGCATTGCTACTGCTCAATCCACCTCGTAGTAAATGTTTTCCGTGTGACCTGGGTAATTTATCCACATGACTCAAAAAGGAGCTGGCAGGGAAAGGGCTGCAGCGACATGAGTGAAAATACCTGATCCGTTGGGATCTGGGGAGACTGTTGTGCATGAATGATTACATTATCAGTAGCACAGGAAGGAAAAATTTGAGAGACCATTTTGAGACAATAAGAAGGAGTAATAAACCAAATGAGGACAAAGATTTCTTGTTGCACATCTGCACCAGCCAAATTCAGTAAGTATACAGCTACTTCCAGCATGAAAAGGTGCATGTTGTATCTCTTTGCCATATAGTTATTAAATATGAGAAGCTGGTCTAAAAGAGAAGAGAAGGAGGGGCAGTTCTAATGCTGAAACAAATGCAAAGGCACATATTCAACAGCTTAGCACTCAAAGCTTTCAGCTTATCCCATTTATTAAGAAATTTGCCAGTTTTACACATTTGACAGTTATCTTATCAGGAAGCACACTAAAGAGAAAAATCATCACCCATACCTAATTAGAGGTGCTGCTGAAGTCTCCTTTCATTCAGAGAGCATTCAGATTTTGTAGATCTGAACTCTGGCTTGGCTTCTTCAGTGGAACCACTGCCAATATCTTGTTGGTGTTTTTAATTTCTTAATTTGTGCAATAGCACTAGGTCTTTGCATCTGGCTGCTAAATCATTTCCTTCAATCCATTCACGCAAATAATATAAATTAAACAAACACGAATAAACACTATAAGAAAACAGTGATTGTGCATAGGGTTGTGTCAAGAGTACATCTTTGCACTGTTTTATCAAGGCATAGGAGTAAAAAATCTGGATGCAGTCAAAAGAAGATTTTATTTTGGCCATATTTTAACAATGGGTATATTCATAATATATGCACATTAACTCAGAGAACTGAAAGAAGCAGCAATCAAACGGCGTATGCTCCACATCTAGAACTGGTTTTATACACTGCCCTCATTAAACCATAATGCAGCAGGAACTGAATGCAAAGCAGGGTGAACCTGAGGCATTTTAAAGGGGAAGAGGTAGGTGAAAGCAAGGCAACATCAGGACCTGAACCAATTGGACTTCCTTCCTCCTGGACCTACAGGAACAAGGCCATTTCCACACTTCACTCTTGTAATGCAATTATTCCACTTTCAACATCCTATGGAATCCTGGGGTTTGCTAAACCCCAGGATTCCATAGGATGTTGAAAGTGGAATAATCACACTATAAGAATGAAGTACGGAAATGGCCCAAGTGACAGCAATTGTCTGCTGGAAAGGGATATCAGATCATCCTCTCAAGCTGATTCTGTTTGTTTTGTTTTGTTTATAGGTTTGCTTGCTTGTTTGTTTGTTTGGACTAGGTGATTCTTGCTTAGTCTCCTGTGTTTTATAACCACTGTAGGCCATTTTGAGGATTCTACACAAAAAGTGGGATGTAAATCTACATCATCTGCAGAAAGGGAACCAGAGGCACTGTAAGAGAACAAAATGGAGGAAATCTTGTCAACAAAACTATCCCAAGGTCTGCAACTCTGCACACGTTCATTTGCCACAAGCTCTGCTTGGAAGCATAATTTCCTGCTCTCACAATGGTTGACTACCACTATTGTGTGACATAGTAACAAAGACCTCATGAGGGAATTCAGAGCAGCCTTGATCCATTGGCTGTAAATTATATAGAAGATAATATGCATAGATGATGTCTTTAGTGCTTTAATTCAGAGGCTCAGAATTTACTCTTGACATTTTTGTAGGTTTATTAGGAAAGCTACATGACTGAAGTATGGAATATTTTACTACTGCCTATTGCCTAGCAATGTGGGAGAGCATTATCTAACTGAATAATCTGCCCACTCGTATAGTCACTGCTTGCTAGTTCATAAATCAAAGTTAATTAAGCTGAAGCATCATTTCTGATGGGACTGAAATTTGCACGTACATATTTAATAATGAATAATTGCAGTCGGTGTGCTTTATCAAGAAAGACCCAAGCCATTGTATTTCTATTAATCTCTGTAGAGTGTACTAAACGGAGGTGACAGAAGTCGATTAAAATTAATTTTGTATAGGAGGATCCGCTGATGAAAAAGTAATGATACTATCTTTACAAAAGGATACAGGAACCAATGATGTTATACCTTGGATCAAACAATCACAAGTCTAATGTAAGAATAACACCAGCAGGAGTGGGGGGTGAGAAGGAAACCAAAATGTACACTGAAGTTTCACCCGCAGATGAGAAGGTACCTCACCAGTGTTCCGTGGCTGTCTCAGTTCTCAAGCAAACAAGCACTAAGCTGACTCTTTGAAAGGAATGTGGATCCCCAAATTGGCATCATTAGGCAGACTGTAAGCCAAAAAAACCCCTAGCAGAACAAATTAAGTCTGAGAAGCTTGTCTGAGAAGCTTATCAGAAAAATGTCCAATGGTGTAGGTTCTCCTACATCTGTGTGTTTATCTGACAGCTGCAGGGACAGAAGCAGAGTTCCACTCAGCAACTAGATTTTAATTTCCCACAAAGCCTTGGAGAGATTCTCCACTGAAGCATTTATTGGTGATCAGGAACACAGGAAGCTGTCTCACATTGAGCCGGACCATTGTTTCATCTAACTCTTCATTCTCAACAGACCAGCAGAAGATTTTTAAGGTGTCAGGCAAGATTTTTTCCTTGACCTACCTGGAGATGCTGGGGAGTCAGCCTGGGACCTTCTACATGTAAAGGATATGCTCTGTCACTGAGCTACAGCCCATCCAGGCCATTGTGCTATGGATTCCCCAGTTGGAATGGTAGTTCCAAGATCCTGGTGTTGAATGGAGGAAAGAACATTCTAGACAACCTGCAGTGCTGAGTGCTAAGGGTCTATCAGGTACCTGAAAACAATGCACAGTGTAGTCCAACCAGTTTTTTAAGTTCTTGCCTCTTCCCTTTTCAATTGATCACCAGTTGATATCCCTTCCAAAAGACAGTGAGATCAAGCTGGTAGAGAGAAACAGAGAGAAAGGTTTTTTACCTACTTTGCCGGAAGTGTATGGTTATTGAAAAGGTGTTCACATGATTGACATTACCTGTTTGTTTGTTTTTTAAAAAAGGATGATGTGTGTTTTTGCAAGGGGCAGGGGAGCAGATATTGCAGCCTACAAAGCACACAGAAAACACCATCTTGAATTTCCAGCACAAGGGAAGATTTAAAAACAAAAATCACACCTAGCTCAAGCAGGTGTTTATGTGTCTTTGTGGACTGAGCCTGGCAGCATGCCCTGTAACTCTGCAGGGACTTCTCAGTTTCTAAAACACTTTTGCATCTGTGTACAAAAGGAAACCTCAACTGTGGAACAATCCTTCTGTCACAGGCCTGGTCTGGAAGCCTGCTAGAACACCTGTTGTCTTGCACAGGCCTCTTAATGCAGGAGAAACCAGCAAGGAAAGGACTCTTTGGAGATGTGTCTAGGAACATGAGCTGCAATCCTAGTTCATTACATTCTCCTCATGTTTTATTGGCCCATGTTTCTGTCTTCCCCTTTGACCAACTTTGTCAGCAGGCCAAGAACTGACTGCAGCACACAGAAAATTATACACAGTTGAAAAGGAAAAAAAATCCACCTCTCAGTAAGAACTCCACTTAAGAGAGAGTCTATTTTGGTAGTGATGGATGCATCGGGATATACAACAACGTTTGGAAGTAAAAGGCTATGAATAATAAGGACCTTCTAATCTTTCCCTCCCAGTGATGGAGCATTAAATGAATTACATCACGATTGTAAGTTAATGAGAGGCAACTTCATTCCTTTGCACTATAAATTTAATTTTTAGTTACAGTTACAGGGCTGTGGCCTCAACAGCAAGTGCTGGCACATGCTACTCACTGTGCTGACATGACAACAAGCTGGATGAGAGAAGAGTTTGTTTTTTAACACATGGCAGTGAGATGTAGCATTCATTAACTAAAAGATATCTACTTTATTTACTTCTGATGAACAAGGAAATAAGAGAGATGTTAGACAAACTGTAACTATAATGGGAATGAAGTACAGTTGGCCCTCCACATTCACTTGGGTTAGGGGCACAGGACTTTCGCAAATGTGAAAAATTACAAATATCAAAATGTGTACGTGTGTGTGTGTGTGTGTGTGTGTGTGTGCCTTTGGGGAGGGGGCTGAGACTTGGTGGGGAGATCAGGCATCCAGGGTCCAAACCATGTCAGGAAACAGAGGGAGAAAGGAGGTGGATTGGCATGGTGGCCTTGGACTTCCTGTCTCTTGTCCATTCCCATCCTTGGGTATGGAAGTGCATCAGGAGAGGATTTGTGGTGCTGAGAAATCAGGCAATGAGCCATCCTTAGCTGACCAGGCAGCAGCTGGTGGAGGAGGAGGACGACCAGAGGCAAGTTTTTAAAGGGCTGCATTGACTGGTCAGAGACATCAAGAGAGAAAGTGTCCCCCAGAAAAGAAGCACTTGAGGTGATGGGAGCAGAGGTTGAAAAACTTGCAAATAAATTCATGATAATTAAACCCACAGTTGTGGAGTTTTTTTGAGGCTGAGAACTATAGCTGTAACCAAATACTTTAAAAAGTAATTTTCCATATAAGGGTGCATCCAGACTGATTAAAAAGAGCAGAAAATCCTAGATTTTATTCCCATTCTTCCCAATTTTATTTTGGAGATCCACACATGCTTTGTTTATACCAGAATATTTTTTCCTTAGTTCTTGGTATGGTTAAAGACTTTTTATACCATCTCCCCAGGTTGGTTTGTTTTAACCTAATATAAAACCAGAAAGAACAGGATCAAAAGCTAGGACTTTGCAGTCAGTCTGGGGCCCTTTCCACACAAGGAAGTTAAAACAGGCCAAGGTGTCCTGTCACGGAGGTCGTCCACACCTTGAATCGGACTAGGTTTGGACTATTTATCTTAGTTCCACACCTTAGTCCGATCCAAAATGCCCCCAAGTGGTCCTCCCGTGCGCTAAGTGAAGACCAGAAAAATCCAGTCTTTCAATCTTCTGGAGCTCGCCATTTCATTCCTGCTCACTTGTGCAGATGTGCAGGCTCGCACCAATGCAAGCCTGCAATCAGCGGAGGGGGACTGTAGGCATGGTTAGCGTCAGCGGTTGGTCCGGACCCATGAAGAACAGGAAGCCGCCATTTTCAGCCTCAGCAGTGCAGATCTACGGACCTCGCACTGCTCCGATTAGCTCGGCAACAAACAGAGGAGCCCTGCAGAAGGGCTTAAGGGAAAGTCTGCGTTGCTTCAAAGAGAGAAGAACCGGTAACTAACGGCACAGAGCGATTCACTCGCCGTGTGCAGAAAGGGCCTAGATGTGCCCCTAAATTCTGCTAGGAAGCTTTATTGCTGTCTATTTTTCCCTTTCTTTCCTGAATTATGCAACTAGTTAAGGTGAGCTTTACGTTTCGAAGGTTTGTGCAATCAAAACTGGTTCCCTCTTTTATCAATAACTTCTAGCAAACTGACTGGTAGTACACAACAAGGGTCCTATGCATGTCTTAACCAGATTAATAAGGGTGTTACTTCCTGCATATACCTGATGTAGTGCAAGGCTGTAGTTTCCTGGGCTTGTGAGAAATTTAAAAGAATGATCATTGACCTTTTAACCTTTTACATTCTTTTCCTTGTCTTCATTCTTATCTTCATTCTTTTCCTTTCCCTTTTTTGTTTATCTATTGTATGTTTCTATACAGTATTGTTAATAATAAAAATAGTTTTTAAAAAAAGAAATTTAAAAGGTGGCTATACCAGTTTTTTTAAAGGTCACATGGTAAGTTGTTAGTGGTAGTGGCAGTGGTAGGTCCTGGCTTTTTAATAATAAATATCCCTCAGAACCTCTTGAGACATGCCTCTTTCATACATTGGTTGAATCGAATATTCTTTGCTTCTTTAATTTGAGAACCTGACATCTAAATAAGATTCCCATGTTATATGAAAAATCCCTTATTTAGTGGCCGAAGAAGCTGTCTTGTATCCATGTTAGATGGGACAGCCAAAATACTATATTGAAGGCAAATTGTAGTGTGACCAGGAGGAGCACCCACCGGTTGTATTTGACAGACAGTTTCCCCAGCATACGGTGTGCAGTAAGGAATTCAATTACATACGAAATGCTGGAGGGTCTCTGTGTGCCACCATAACTGGCAACTGCTCTGGCTCTTTTCCTGTTCTTCCTCCTGTACCTTACCATGCATTGGCTGCTGGCCTGCCATCATGAGATTTTAATGGGTTTGGTGGTAGGAAGCAGAAGTATCATGGCACTCTCTGAAATCAATGGTGGGGGCAGCCTGGTTTGCTCAATAGAGGTTGCCTCCAGGCTTCCTTTCACTCTCAGTTGTCCTTTGCTTGTATTCATTCCTTTGCTTCTCTTTTCCTCACCTCTGCCTCTGCCCTGTTCTCAATCCAGCCCCAACCACCACTTCCTTTCATTCTGTTAATTCTACTCCCCCACCTCACACACCTCCTTTCGTTCTCTCCCTGCACCATTTTTTCTCACTCCCCTAACATCGCATCTCCTATCAGCCACATTCCCTTCCTTGCCTAGTCTTCTACTCCTTCCCTTCCATCTTTTTTTTGCTTCCTTTCCTTTATCCCTCCTTTGCTCCATCTTTTCTTTTGCTGTTTCATTCACTCACCTTCTCCTACCCCTCCACTATCTTCATATTTCTGCTTCACCGCTCCCTGACTCTTCTTTTGTCCTCTCCCCACAAGGCCTCTCTGTCATCCATTTTAGGTCCCATTTCCTTCTTTCCTTAAAGTCCCAGCACCAATCTTCACCTCCTTTTGACAGAATCCCTCTCCTCCCTCAGTGGGGGATTGCTTTTCTCTCCTTCCTCATCTCACCTCCTTTTTCAAGCCCAGTGTTGCTGATTCTAACTTTCCTTCTATTTATTTCCGGCCATAGAATCTTCTTTCATTTTGACTTCTCTCAATGAGCCTCAGGTACTCCTGATGTGCACCAGACACTGCTAATGAACTCCAGCACTTGCTTACCATTGTCTGGATTTGCACCAGGAATGCCCCAAAGAGCATCAGTGCCCATTGAACATAAGGTCCATGGCACATCAGTCATTTCACTGGACACCACTGTGCAAAAGATGCCCATTTGTTGTAACATCATGGCAGTCCGTTGAGGAATAGAGATGTTGCAAACAACTCAATTCCATCTTTTGCATACATATCTCCACCTATGAAGATGTAAATTCCATTCAGAATCCCAGCCTGCATCTTTATTTGACATTAATAAAACCTTGTTAATAGCCACTTCCTAATTGTTTGCCCTGTGATTGTTGACCACTGGAGTTCATAAATTTTGACTGTCCCTTATTGCTGTTTTGAAAATTTGGCAACTCTGTGGCAATTTCCACACCTACCTGAAACCATTGTCCTCCCATCGCATTTCCATCAATGTCTTTGCTGGGAAGGGAGCATGATGGGAACACTCCCCCTTTGCACCCAGTTGGCTCCCTGTGGAAGGGAGTGAAAGTTACAGTCCCTGCCTTCCGCAGCACAGTCAGGCTCTTTCTCATGCCATGCTGGGGAAGGAAGAGCTTCCATCACACTTCCTGCCCATCTGCATGGCCAGGAAGGACAGGAGCATTACACAATCCCAGGTGTTTAACAGATTTATTCTGTTAAGCGAATATCCCTCAGTCATGATGAGTAGGGGCAGGATGGCAGTGGGACCATGACGAAGTCATGCAAAAACATGACCCGCAGACTGCTGCCATCGCATCCCTAACCCAGGATTATGATATCATGCAGAAATGGCCCAGAAAAAAAAAAAAGATTGATTGGGGAAGACTGCCAGTACTGCCCCACCCAGCCTCTTAAAATGTGTATTTTATTAACATTTTGGTATGCTTTGAAAGTGGATAAACTGTGTTATAAGTCCAAGAATTGCAAAATCCAAAGGGTAACCACATTTCAATGCACACGTTAGACAGAATCTGATTGAAGATGTAGTTCTGGCCAGTTCTACAAAATATTTCATACAGATGATGAAACTGCTGTCTGGACATTTTCTATAGCAGATGATTAGTGACTTATAAGTTAGGGAAGTTGCTACAGAAGAGAAAAATGTGCCAGCATATTACAATAGCACATGATCAAATATCAGGAGGGGGAAGAAACAGTTTACATTGATATCTTCATCATGTTGTTTTAACACAGGCTGTGACTTTCATTCACCCAGCCTTTTATTAGATAATTGTCTTTTATGTAGCCACATTATTGCAATTAAATGGGACATTCCTCATCCTTTGCAACTTCCATTTCAATGAATGCCCTGCTCATTGTCTAAGCTGAAGAAAATTCAGCTTTCCTTCCAGAAATTGCTATCTTATTGCAGGAAAGACTAATAGCTTGATAGGACACAATGGGACTTACTTTTGTGTAAACAACCTTAGACTGCTGGCATGATAGATTTCTTACATGCTTGAGCATGTATTCTATGCTGGTACTTTGAAGAGGAGTGTTTTACATATGCTCAGGAATAACTCATCCATATATTGCATGTACATCACTAGATCTGGATATGAACCATGGCTCATTTCCTTGAATTGTCTATTCCGATTTTTTTTCACTTTGTTACCCCAAAACATGAGTGACTCAGAGGTCCACAAGAAATGCCAGTACCTCCATGTGACAGAGGGGAATTAATTAGCTTAAAATTAGGAGTCCTGCAAGAGGGGGGTAACTTAATGAGATCTTTCCACCAGAGCTTCAAAAGTAAACTAAAATGTGTTTTATTGAGAGGAATTCACTCACACATGCACACAAGATACAAACAGTCACAAATTCACACAAGATCTAACTGAAAGATAAAGGAAGAAAAATTATGGATAGCAAGGCTGAAGTTTTTGGGTTATAATTACCATTCCAGAAGAGTAATGAAGAAGCAGTGGAGTGGCTTAGACTTGTATGTCTAAGCACAGTACACAATCAGAAATCGGAACAACAGCATGGTCACCAGCAAGCGAAGTACCAGATCTGACTGCTCAAAACCAAGGATTTATATACTCTATTTCTCTCCCTGAAGGAGTGTGAGTTAATTGTTTTCTGACAGATTAAACGGAAGAGGTCTGGAAAGGACTGATTGTTTCAATGTCTTGGTTGGGATGTTACTGGGCAAGGTTTCAGTAGGAAATGCACACAGCAGGGGTGCTTGCCTGCTGCATCAGGGCTTGACTATTGTTTTTATTCAGAGGATTGGCTTACAGCCATTAAATCAGGCTTTCCTGGCTAATTCTCAATGAACTTATGATGTGGACGTGCTAACGTTTCCTTTGACCTGCTTTCCAGCCAGTGTCCCTTCTCCACATAGCCTTTCAGCCATAAGTGTGTATAATTTATATTTTATTTATGTCAGTTAAACATATCTGCCGATTAATATATTTTGTCAATTAAATCATATCAAAGTGATGGGTGCAAAATATTGGCCACTCAATTGAGTTGGATAAATGGGTGAAATCATGGAAAACAGAAATAAAATTTACACCAAGTTTGATTTTAAGGGAAGTTTTTTATAAAATGTTACATAGATGGTACATGACACCTGTAAGGTTGAAAAAATTAACAAAAAATGGGAATGTTGGAAATGTGGTCAAAAAGAAGGGTCCGTCTTTCATATGTGGTGGACTTGTAAGGTTGCAAAGAAATTTTGGAAGGAAATGCATGATGAAATTCAGAGAATATATAACTTAAACTCTGAAATGAAACCACAATTTTATTTGTTGAATATGTTAGGCCAACAAAGAGAAATAAGATCTCACCTGAAAACATTGTTATATGTTATAACTGCGGCAAGAATGACATATGCGCAACATTGGAAAGAAGGAAATTATATTGATATAAAAGAATGGAAATTAAAAGTTCTGGATATGGTAGAGATAGAAAGGTTGGCTTTTTCACTTAAAAATAAACCAATCCAGAACTTTGAAAGAGAATGGCAAGAAGTTCTGAACTGGATAAAGTAATAAGGGAAAGAATAAGAAAGAGTGTTGGAAAAAATGGTAATGAAAATTAAAGATGTTATAGAATAAGTATAAGTTGAACGTAATAAGGTTAAAAGTAATAATGTGTTAATCTTAGAATAGAAAAAATGCATAAATGGGATGTAAACACAAACTCAACTGGAAAAATGATGCTTGGAAGCGGGGGGCGGGGGCATTTTGTGTAAAAATTTAATAAAAATATATACAAAAAAATCATATCAAAGTGTGGGGGTGTACTGCTTGGTAACAACTTTTTTGTCACTGATCCACCGGTATTCAGTCAATACACGCATATACTCTACTTGATATGGCATGAATGGTCCTCCTGGCTAATTCTCTGTTCTGCCTCTTTCTCAGCTGCTTTCAAGACATCCTGGTTTCTCCCTCCTCCTCTCTCTTTCCCCTTTCTCCTCAGATTGCTTCAATTGCTGAAAACTGGGTTCAAGGTGCAAAAGTAGCTTGCAGTCAGTTAACTCAGCAGGAGGGATAGAAGAAGAGTGGGCAGAGTTTTCCTTTCCATTACGTTCAAGCAAAGGCAAACTGCTGCAGCCTCTCTTGACTTTGGAATAGAACGTCCTGCCCTGTGTGATTTTACATTGTTGCTTCAGTGGCTTATATGTTATTAAAACTAGTACTGATTAAACAAACACACGCGCACATGCTGTACAGATTAAACAGACAGAAAGAGAGAGAGAGAGAGAGACTTATTGTTCTTAAGAAATTAAACAATGTATGGAGTTAAAACAACTTAAAATTCATTAAAGAATATTAAAAAATATTAAAAATATATACACCATTAAAAGCCCATCACAGTCAGTTCTTAAAAGCCAGAAGAAAATGGAAAGCTTTTACTTGCGAGCAGAGAGCCATTCTTGCCCTTCTAGAGAGGAAGTTCTGTAGCCTGGGAGCCTCCACAAAAAGGCCTTTTCCTTTTCCCTACCAAACATGCATGGGAAAGTAGTGAGACAGAGAGAAGGGCCTCTCTCAAAAATCCCAGGGCTTATATAGGGAAATATAGTCCTTCAGAATCCTGGACCTGATACATATAAGCAGGCTTCACAACATATGTCTCTTTTACACTTGTCTCTTTTCAGTAGCCCTTGAACTGCCATGGCTGCATTCTATAGAATCCTCAGATTTTTAGTCCAGCGAAGCACTAGAATTCTCTGAAAGAGAATTCTAATGCATCACAAAACTACAAATCCCAGGTTTCTGTAGGATGTACCAGTTAAAGTGGTATGAAGATGCTATAATTCAAGAGATGACAACAATACTGTTAAGTCTGGCTCAGTTATTCTATTGATTCTGCAACACTTAACAACTGAGGCAGAATCTAGAGCACTTCACTGCTTTTAACACTCTCTCCAAACATTCTCCTTCGGGGGGAAAAAGCCAGCAAAAACCAGTACCAAATATATCCATCAGATGTCATGCCAAGATAATCGTATTCCTTCTTTTTTATCTCAGTGGTATTTCATTACATTCATTCTCCCACATAATATGACACTGGAACAAATGAAGCTTAAGTGCAAATGAAGATTAGCTTGATAATTCTAATATGGCCTTTAATACTAAGGCCAGCTGGGATACAGAAGGCATAACAAATGCTACCAAATTCTTATATTAGGCTGGCATGATACCAGTCTTTGCCATGGCCTGACAATAACAGAATCTGGAATAGAGTTGATAAGAAAATCCTGTTACAATGTTACACTTTATTGTCACACTATTATTTAGACATCATTTGATTTTAACATTATTTGCTTTCTTTTTCTTTTTGTAAGCAAGTACATGGGACAAGGATCTTTTGCTTTAACAAATGCACAAAGAAGACTTTCAGCAGACATTTTGTAAATGGGAATCTGTTGTCCTCCTTCCTCCTTTGGAAGGTAGCCAGTCTATAAGACAAAGGCACAACACCACTTCACAAACCTTCCTTGCATCTAAGGACATTCAACTGGTATAGCAGCAAGACATCACTTGAAACATACCTGCTTCCTCTTAAATGATCACTGCATATTTGACAGAAATGAATGTGGAGCCATTCAATATTTAATCAAACAACTTTTAACTTGGCTGAAGCCTTTAGAAATACATTAAGATTTTGGCAAGCAAGCTTATATTTTTGTAGTGATGGCTCTATGTCAGCGATGGGGAGGGAGTGGTCAGGGATATTTGTGCAATCTGCTTTTTTGCAAATTCCTATGGGCAGTGAACATTGCCTGAAAATGCTATTGTTCTAGACCTAAATGCAATTGCATGCCTTCCAACTCTCCCAGTTTTGCAGGGACAGTGCCAATTAGTTCCTCACTGGACAGCTACGAGAACACCCTTAGTTGGACAAGTAAGTCCTTCATCATGTGATGCCTCAAAGGTGTTCACCAGGAAACTCAAATTCGTTTACCCACTTTGGACTGCACTATACCACCTAATCTACTAATATATAAAAGTCAATGTTTGTTTGTTTATCTGTCAGGCGAGAAGAACTCAAATGATTGGCTTTGTCAGGTGAAGACCTCATATGATTGGCTACCTAAGAAGATTCTATGGAGTCCTGGGGTTTGCAGTTTAGGAAGGGGCCTTTAACATTATCAGCCAGAGAGCTCTTGGCCCTGTCTTGAATAGGCTGGTTGCTATGGAGACAAGGCCTAGCAGCAAGGATGAGGGCAGCATATTCCCTTAGGAACCCAAATTCTGTCTGTTAATAACTCTGAATTCAGATTGGATTGGAGAATATGGGGAAAAGTTACAGGTACTGGACAAGACAATTTGGGGAATTAGAGACACAGAATCTCAAATCTTTCTAACAAGTATTAGCTACGAGAAAATAAAATCCCAGGCAATGCTGGGTATATACGCTGGTCCTAAATAAATGTCCAATTACCCAAATTCAAAGTTAATAAAATAACCCAGTTGCAAATTAAACTGTGGCTGAAACAGTCAAATTAAACATAAAAAGGCCCTCCCTTGCAAATGATGCAGCATGAAATAAGCAAAAACGGAGGCAACCCTTGACCGATTTTGATAACCCCCTCAAAAATTCCTCTGTGTGTTCATGTGAAAGCACCTGGCATTCACTGGCAGTTACCTGTCTAAGTACTAACCAAGGCTGACCCTACTTAGCTTTCAAGATCAGAAAGGATCAGATGCTTGTAGGATATTTAGGCCCCTGAAATTCCCACTCATTTCCAAACATGAATGGATAAACCCATGTTGAAATCTAAATGGCTGAGAGGATAAGTGCTCTGTAAAAGCCCACACTGAAACAACACTGAGGGATGGAGGTTGTCACTGCAGAGATCAGCCCATGCAAGAAGCCTCTTCATTAACTTACTTTCCTAAAGCGGTAAAGACATCCAGTTGCCTTCATTCCCTTCCCCCAAGGTGAGAAGGGGAAGTTAAAGCCCTGTCTGCCATTTGGAGTGAAGGAGTGGTATTCTTTTAGAGATGATGCACTGCCACTCTAGTTTAATTTATTATTGTTATTGTTATTATTCTGGATCCAAGCTATATTGGACTTTATATGTTGTCACTAGCACTTTGAATTGTGACAGGAAACATGCCAGCAGCCAGTGAAGCTATTTCCATAGAGGAGTTGTGTGATCCCTAAAGCCAGCCCCAGTTAACAATCTGGCTGCAGTTCTTTGGGCCAAGTGAAGTTTCTGAGCACTTTTCAAAGGCAGCCTCATGTAAAGCGCATTACAGTTATCCAGACGGGGAGTATTCAAAACATGTATTACCATGGCAAGATCCAACAGATCTGCCCATGGTAACATACTGAACTGAAGTCTCACATGGCAAGAGGGCTATAAAATTTTGCTGCCAGAATCAGAGCAGCAAAGGGCATCCTCTACTCACTCCTCTCAAGATTCATAGTGCCCAACACCACCCAAGTTATTTCAGCACATGAGGTAGAAAAGTTAATGAATGCCTCTCCAACAGTAAAGATACAATGGTAATGAAGAACTCTAAAAATTTCCTGTCTTACTTTTAGGCACTTTTGTCTGCCTAATGATAGGACTAGGCATGCATGAAGACAAACAGCAGGAATTCCCATGAGGCAGTAAATTCCTTGTCTCACACTAGATCCACAGAAAGAGGTCACTCAGATACCTCCAGCCAGTGTATAACTCATGCACTCATAACCCTCTCTTTACTCTGCTTCTCCAGCTGTTCAAGACAACCAATAGCTTTTTTAAAAAAAATCACACACACACGTACACACTAGCCTTATCCCCTTAGCTGTCATTGCTTAGAAAAGGTGATTTCTCCAAATCCTAGTGGAATTAGTGGCACAGTGGTTAAATGCCGGTACTGCAGCCACAAGGCTGTGAGTTCGATCCTGCCAGGCTCCAGATTGACTCAGCCTTCCATCCTTCTGCAGGTCGGTAAAATTGATGGAGACAATTAGCAAACACATTGTAAACTGCTTAGAGAGCACTTAGCTGATAAGTGGAATAGAAATACACATGCTAGTGCAATTCCTTTGAAAACAGTAAGATATCTAGATATCAGGAGACCCTCTTTTATCAAAGTGAACCACCAAACCTGTAACAATATGCCCCAAAGCACAAATGATTCACAAAACGACTGCCACTGCTGATTTGTTTTCTGTGCTCTTTTCGCATGCTTCCTTAGTTTTGAATTCCCTAAGCATGAAAATCCTGAACATATTGAAAATCTAAGTCAAACCATCACAAATGTGACCAAAAAGCCATTTACTTGGACTACATTCCTTGGAGTACAAACTTGTGAGGTTCCTCTTGTGGTGTCTACTAGAACACTTCTACTCAAAGTGGTGGTCTCTGAGTCATTGGCTGCCAGTCCCTAATCAGATTTCAGGAAAGAAACAGCTATAGCTGATGGGCACAAATATAATCATAGAATCATAGAATCATAGAAATGTAGAGTTGGAAGAGACCACACGGGCCATCCAGTCCAACTCCCTGTCATGCAGGAACACCCTCAAAGCACTCCCGACAGATGGCCATCAAGCCTCTGCTTAAAAACCTCCAAGGTAGGAGACTCCACTACTCTCCGAGGCAGCAGATTCCACTGCCGGACAGCCCTGACTGTCAGGAAGTTCTTCCTGAGGTTCAGGTGGAATCTCCTTTCCTGCAGCTTGAATCCATTGCTCCTTGTCCTGGTTTCTGGAGCAGCAGAAAACAAGCCCCCTCCTTCCTCTACATGGCATCCCTTCAAATATTTAAACATGGCTATCATGTCCCCTCTTAACCTCCTTTTCTGCAGACTAAACATACCCAGCTCTCTCAGTCTATCCTCATAGGGCATGTTTTCCAGGCCTCTCACCATTTTGGTCACCCTCCTCTGGACTTGCTCCAGCTTGTCAATATCCTTCTTGAATTGGGGTGCCCAGAACTGGACACAGTATTCAAGATGGGGTCTAACCAAAGCAGAGTAGAGTGGTACCAGTACCTCCCTCGATCTAGACACCATACTCCTGTTGATGCAGCCGAGAATTGCATTGGCTTTCTTGGCTGCCGCATCACACTGCTGACTCATGTTCAGCTTGTGGTCTATGAAGACTCCTAGATCCCTTTCACACGTACTGCTATCCAGCCACGTGTCCCCCATCCTATATTTCTGTATTCCATTATTTCTGCCTAAGTGTAGGACCTTACATTTCTCTCTGTTGAATTTCATTTTGTTCGCCCTGGCCCAGCTCTCCAATCTATCCAGGTCATTTTGAATTTTGATCCTGTCCTCTGGCATATTAGCAACCCCTCCCAATTTGGTGTCATCTGCAAATTTGATGAGCATGCCCTCTATTCCTTCATCTAAGTCATTGATAAAAATATTGAACAGCACTGGGCCCAGGACAGAACCTTGTGGCACCCCACTAGTCACTTCTCTCCAGGATGAAAAGCAGCCATCCGTGATCACCCTTTGGGTTCGGTCGGTCAACCAATTACATATCCAATTAACAGTAGCCCTGTCTAGCCCACATTTTACTAGCTTCGATGCAAGAATGTCATGGGGAACTTTGTCAAAGGCCTTACTGAAATCGAGATATGCTACATCCACAGCATTCCCTTCATCTATCAAGCTAGTAACTCTATCATAAAAATAGATAAGATTAGTCTGGCATGACTTATTTTTGAGAAATCCATGTTGACTTCTCGTGATTATTGCGTTGTTTTCTAAATGATTAGAAACTGAACGCTTAATGATCTGCTCCAGGATCTTTCCGGGTACCGATGTCAGGCTGACTGGGCGATAATTATTTGGGTCCTCTTTTTTTCCCTTCTTGACGATGGGGATAACATTTGCTCTCTTCCAATCTGCTGGAACTTCTCCTGTCCTCCAAGATTTCTCAAAAATTATAGCAAGCGGTTCCGAAATGACCTCTGCCAGCTCTTTTAATATCCTAGGATGCAATTCATCTGGCCCTGGAGACTTGAATTCATCCAATGCGGCCAGGTATTCCTGTACCACCTCTCTACTTATTAAGTGCCTCATTTCCTCTGCTTCCTCCCCTGCTCCCCTACCGCCAGGTTGAGTGCTTGTATCCTTCTGGGAAAATACGGAGGCAAAGAAGGTGTTAAGTAGCTCTGCCTTTTCTCTCCCCCCTGTGAGTAATTCGCCATCTTCTCTGCGTAGCGACCCTACTGTCTCCTTCTTTTTCCTTTTGCTGCGGACATATTTAAAAAAACCCTTTTTATTGTTTTTAATGTCTCTGGCCAGCCTAAGTTCGTTCTGTGCTTTAGCCTTTCTGACCTCCTCCCTACATCTCCTGGCTACTTGCTTAAATTCTTCTTTGGTGGTTTCCCCTTCTTCCATTTCCTATACGTGTTTCTCTTAACTCTTAGCTCAGCTGAGAGTTCTTTAGTCAACCATTTCTGGTTTCTTCAGATGCCTTCCATTTTTCCTCCTTATTGGCACAGTTTTAGACTGTGCCGTCAGTATCTCCTTTTTAAGGAACTCCCATGCCTCCTAATGCTGGTTCCTGGCCCATTTGAAACAATGACAACAACAAAGTTGCTGGTCCCCCATATCAGATAGCCCAAGAAGCAAAGTATTAGATGGTCGAAAGCTGAAGAAGTTTAAACACACAGGCATGTAGCCGTAATTTTGTTATACAACATTTTTTTCATTATTCAAAGTATTTTTTTATCCTGCTCCCCAACTGGAAGGGTTCCTGAAGCAGTTTACTCAAAATCAATGAAAGGCAGCTTCTGCCTGCAGACTCACAATCTAAAAAGACACAACAGAAAAAGAAAAGGGGATCAAGAGGAAAGAGGGGGGAAATGAAAAAGTCTTTCAACATTTCAACAAGGCTGGGGCGTGACCTTGTTCCTTACCATATCTCCCTCTACTGCAGCTTCCTGAAAAGGATGAGAGTGGTAATAGTATAGATAATATACCTTCTTAGTTGAAGAGCAAAGAACAGTCAATAAAATGAAAGGGACTGGGCCACAGCGGGACTTTTTTTTTCATCTACTGGGAAACTTCAGAGAAAAAATATGATGTAATGAATTTATACAACCATCTGCCTAAGTTTCCATTTTCAATACAAGTTTCTGCTCCTTTGACAGCACTGAGCCCTTCAAGATTGCTCTTTTGAAGCACTTCATGGGAATTTATATTGATAATATGAGTGTAGGACCTGACCATCAATTTTTGTTGACTGCATTCTTCTGGAAGTGCAGAAAATGTGCAACTATGCTTGCACAAGCAAGCATTTGCCTACGGGGGCAGTAGGAGTAGAGACAGATAGTTAGGGTTCTGTTAACACACAATATACCCCCACACTGTGGGATGTGCTATTATCATAATTGGACATATTTGTGGCTGAAACAAATGTTTGAAAGAGCACTTACTGTAAGCAAGTTGCCAGGTTAGGAAGACCTCAGACATGATCAGTTCATAATTTTAGAAAGGATTGAGTGGGAATGCCTGATGCTGATGGGCTTGTGATAATCCTTTCAAAAACTGTAAGCTAAAAGCACTCCTGAAAACAATAGAAGGTGAAACTGTCCAGGTGAACCAATCAAGGACCCTACTGTAACCATATCCTACAGAGACCATCCCCATTCACACTATCTGACCAAAACATTAAGAGATTGTTATGACTCCCATCAATGTTTTGTCACCTAGAGTTAAGACAGTCAGCCCATAGTGGACTCTTCTGTCAAAGCCATTCTGCTTTGTCCACACACACACCTTCAGAGTAGGAAATAGGACACAAAAACATAGCACAAGTCCCAGTAAATTGTATTACTTGGATGTAATAGCTGGTGCCCAGACTTCTGTTCATTCTTGCTACCCTCAGACAGCTGTCTGAGCAACTCTGCTTTGATCTTCTGCTTCAGGACAGGTAACAATCAATCTTTCCATCCAATCTCTCACTATCCAAACTTTTTTGCCTCACTTTCTAATAGCTTTGTATGGTTCTTAGGAGTGTTTTATTTCTTATGTGTTTGTTAATTCGAAATAATATACTCTAACTTTGAACTGGAGTTCTCTCTACAGTTAGTACTGGCAGATATAAGTGAAAAAAATACTACTTTTAAACTCCTTTGGCAGGAACTATAATTCCCCAAATTCTAAGGAGATGCTGGTATTGTGGATGGACCTCAACGTCCCCCACCTCTTAGAGTAACAATTCCTTCTTGACTCCCAGAGGAGAGAGCAGAGGAGAGCTGGGTCTGTGAAGGCATCCTAGACCAGCTGTGTTTACAGGCTTGTGGGGCTGTGCTTGTTTTGCTGGTTGTTTGCCTGCTATTGTTTGCTTGCTATTGTCCTGGCCGTGTGCTCTGCCTGATCACACGGTCTGACTAACCAGGGGGAGGAGTCAGCTAGGGGGAAGGGGCCTTATTAGAAGCTACCAACGGCAAGCGCCTTCGGTGTGCGCAGTTGAAGTCCTTTACTTCAATCCTCCAAGTTTAACCCTTGGCAATCAATAGAACTATCGTAGCTTACACAGCTAAATCTCAGAAAGAAAACCCAGTTATTCTTTCTTGAGCTTCATCCTGTACAGCTCTCTGTAGTTTCAAGGAGGGAAGGTGAGGGAGCTGTTGCAGTCACCTGTAGCACTTGTGGGATGTTCCTTTTCTTGCCACAAGAGGTTCTCGGGTACACCTGCACCAAGTGCAAGCTGGTCACCTTCTTGGAGGAGAAGGTTCGCCAGCTAGAGGCATGAATTTCTGATCTCCATCTTATTAGGGAAGGGGAGGAGTTTTTGGATAGGGCAGAGAAGACCTACCGGAAGACCGAATGCACGGAGGAGCTGCCAAATCAGGAAGTCACCACACTTTGCCAGGAAACAGAAGCTTGGGCGAATGTCACACAGAGAAGTAAAAGGACCAGGAATGTAACAGAGACTCTTAAGCTACACAATCGCTTCAAAGTACTTGGCTTTACGAACAATGAGGAGCACCACGCGGAGGGAACAGAATGTCAACAAGAAGGAATCAAACTTCACCAACAGGAACTAGATCAACCCTCCCAGCCTAAACAGAATGCCCAGGCAGTCGTAGTAGAACATGTTCGTCGAGGAGCCCAGGACAAGTCTCAGAGGAGGCGAGTTCTGGTTGTTGGGGACTCTTTGCTCAGAGGAACTGAAACGGCAATTTGCAAACCAGACAAGTTCAATTGAGAGGTCTGCTGTCTTCCTGGGGCCAGGATCAACCACATAACGGAGAGGCTGACCAGGCTGGTCAAACCCACTGACCAGAAGCCCCTCATTTTGGTTCATGTCGGAACCAATGACACTGTGAGGAGCAGCCTTTACCACATTGCAAAGGACTACGAGCGTATGGGGACCAAGTTTAAGGACCTTGGTGCGCAAGTGGTCATTTCGTCTCTCCTCCCTGTTCAAGGATACGGCGCACGTAGGGAAAAGGCAATAGCAGAGGTCAACAACTGGCTCCGCATGTGGTGCCACCGGCAACGGTTTGGGTTTTTGGAACATGGCCTGAATTTCCATGAACATGGGCTTCTGGCGAGGGATGGGCTGCACCTCACAAAATTGGACAGGAATGTTTTTGCAAACAGTCTCGCAAGGAGGATTAAGAGGTCTTTAAACTAAGTTTTGCTGGGGAGGGAGACAATATTATTCAGGGCAAGAACTCGGAGAGTGCAGGGGGGAAAGGTCCAAATGATACTGGACAAGTAGTACAAGCGGCCAATGGCGGGAGGAGTAGAAACAATAGTACAGGACTTGCAGGAAGGGCCCGGGAACTTAAGTGTCTCTACACTAATGCAAGGAGTATGGGAAACAAGCAGGACGAACTTGAACTCCTAGTACAGCAAAATAAATACGATTTGATAGACATCACTGAGACCTGGTGGGATGAATCTCATGATTGGAATATAGGAATAGAGGGGTATAGCCTATTTTGTAAAAATAGACCAAACGAGAAAGGAGGATGAGTAGCCGTGTATGTCAAGGATGTTTTCACCTGTGAAGAGATCCAGAACTTAAACCCAGAAAGCCAGGTCGAGAGCATTTGGGTAAGAATTAAGGCAGCGAGAAACAATAGGGATATTCTGGTGGGGGTTTACTACAGACCTCCAACCCAGGCTAAGGACTTAGATGATGCCTTCCTCAACCAAATGACTGCACATTCAAAGAGGAGAGATACAGTAATAATAGGAGACTTCAATTATCCAGATATATGCTGGCAGTCAAACTCTGCCAAGACAGCAAGGTCCAGCAAGTTTCTTGCTTGTCTTGCAGACAACTTCATGGTCCAGAAGGTGGAAGAGGCCACAAGGGGATCAAATATTCTAGATCTGATCCTGACCAACAGGGACGACCTTGTGAATGAGGTGGAAGTGGTTGGATCTTTAGGGGGGGTGACCATGCCCTATTGGAATTTGGCATTCAGTGGGAAGGAGAAGATAAGGGTAGCCAGACACTCATCTTAGATTTTAAAAAAGCGGACTTTTGTAAACTTAGGGAGCTTCTGACTGGAATTCCGTGGTCAGGAACAGTGAAAGGGAAAGGAGTTCAGGAGGCATGGGAGTTCCTTAAAAAGGAGATACTGAAGGCACAGTCTAAAACTGTGCCAATACGGAGGAAAAATGGAAGGCATCTGAAGAAACCAAAATGGTTGACTAAAGAACTCTCAGCTGAGCTAAGTGTTAAGAGAAACATATATAGGAAATGGAAGAAGGGGGAAACCACCAAAGAAGAATTTAAGCAAGTAGCTAGGAGATGTAGGGAGGAAGTCAGAAAGGCTAAAGCACAGAGCGAACTTAGGCTGGCCAGAGACATTAAAAACAATAAAAAGGGCTTTTTTAAATATGTCCACAGCAAAAGAAAAAAGAAGGAGACAGTAGGGTCGCTGCACAGAGAAGATGGCGAATTACTCACAGGGGGAAGAGAAAAGGTAGAGCTACTTAACACCTTCTTTGCCTCAGTTTTTTCCGAGAAGGATACAAGCACTCAACCTGGTGGTTGGGGAGCAGGGGAGGAAGCAGGAGAAATGAGGCACATAATAGGTAGAGAGATGGTACAGGAATACCTGGCCACACTGGATGAATTCAAGTCTCCAGGGCCAGATGAATTGCATCCTAGGATATTAAAAGAGCTGGCAGAGGTCATTTCGGAACCGCTTGCTATAATCTTTGAGGAATCTTGGAGGACAGGAGAAGTTCCAGCAGACTGGAAGAGGGCAAATGTTGTCCCCATCTTCAAGAAGGGGAAAAAAGAGGACCCAAATAATTATCACCCAGTCAGCCTGACATCAGTACCCGGAAAGATCCTGGAGCAGATCATTAAGCAGTCAGTTTCTAATCACTTAGAAAGGAACACGGTAATCACGAGGTTAAAATGGATTTCTCAAAAATAAGTCATGCCAGACTAATCTTATCTATTTTTATGATAGAGTTACTAGCTTGATAGATGAAGGGAATGCTGTGGATGTAGCATATCTCGATTTCAGTAAGGGCTTCGACAAAGTTCCCCATGACATTCTTGCAATGAAGCTAGTAAAATGTGGGCTGGACAGGGCTACTGCTATTTGGATTTGTAATTGGTTGACCGACCGAACCCAAAGGGTGATCACGAATGGCTGCTTTTCATCCTGGAGAGAAGTGACTAGTGGGGTGCCACAGGGTTCTGTCCTGGGTTCAGTGCTGTTCAATATTTTTATCAAAGACTTGGGTGAAGGAATAGAGGGCATGCTCCTCAAGTTTGCAGATGATACCAAGTTGGGAGGGGTTGCTAATACACTGGAGGACAGGATTAAAATTCAAAATGACCTGGATAGATTGGAGAGCTGGGCCAAGGCGAACAAAATGAAATTCAACAGAGAGAAGTGTAAGGTCCTACACTCAGGTAGAAAAAATGGAATACAGAAATATAGGATGGGGGACACGTGGCTGGATAGCAGTACGTGTGAAAGGGATCTAGGAGTCTTCATAGATCACAAGCTGAACATGAGTCAGCAGTGTGATGCGGCAGCCAAGAAAGCCAATGCAATTCTCAGCTGCATCAATAGGAGTATGGTGTCTAGATCGAGAGAGGTACTGGTACCACTCTACTCCGCTTTGGTTAGACCCCATCTTGAATACTGTGTCCAGTTCTGGGCACCCCAATTCAAGAAGGATATTGACAAGCTGGAACAAGTCCAGAGGAGGGCGACCAAAATGGTGAGACGCCTGGAAACAATGCCCTATGAAGATAGACTTAGAGAGCTGGGTATGTTTAGTCTACAGAAGAGAAGGTTAAGAGGGGACATGATAGCCATGTTTAAATATTTGAAGGGACGCCACGTAGAGGAGGGAGAGGGCTTGTTTTCTGCTGCTCCAGAGACCAGGACAAGGAGCAATGGATTCAAGCTAGAGGAAAGAAGGTTCCACCTGAACCTCAGGAAGAACTTCCTGACAGTCAGGGCTGTCCGGCAGTGGAATCTGCTACCTCGGAGTGTAGTGGAGTCTCCTTCCTTGGAGGTTTTTAAGCAGAGGCTTGATGGCCATCTGTCGGGAGTGCTTTGAGGGTCTTCCTGCATGGCAGTGGGTTGGACTGGATGGCCCCTGTGGTCTCTTCCAACTCTACATTTCTATGATTCTATGATTCTATGATTCTATGACTTGTCTTGCTTGTATTGTTTCCTTGCGTATAGACTGATACATTGAGGTATGACCTCACATCTTCTCATATATCCATTCTTCATCAGTCTTTCTTTTCATTATGTAGTCATAACCAGCAGATCCCATCCTTCTTGACTGGATAATTAGCTTCTTTAAGAAATTCATTCCATTCACTTAAGATGGTCTTCAGTCTTACTTCAAAACAACCAGCTTCCTAACAAAGCCAACATGTTACTCCATTTTTACCCAAATCATCTCTGTTCCAGGTCATGAGAAGAGTGAAGGTCATATACACTATCATACTGTGGAAACTGTTTCAGAGACCTGAAAGTCCACAAGTCTTACTCCTGCACTTTCTTGTTTTGTCACCAGGAAAAGACTGAAATGTTGAGCAGAAGGAAGTGGGAATGCTTTCTCCTACTTACCTCTTGTGCTATAGCTCTTTATTTAGGACACTCTCACTACAATGGAAATGAGACAATGGATAAAACTTGGTGGCTCTCTCTTCACTTATATGTATATCTACATGCCCATCCCCACTTTAGGACTCAACATGAACAGGCAAATATCTGCATATAGCTAAGACTTCCTTTACACCACATACCTTATTTCCATGTGAATTCTTTTCTAGTTTTGAGGTTTCTTTGGTTTCTCCTTCATAATCATTCCTCAGACACACCTTTCCCAACCAATTTTGGATGGACATTAAAGACTCATTTTATTAGCTCAACAAAATTAGCTGTAAGGAAATGAATGACTGTGTATTTGTATGCCCTAATTTGTAATAATTACCTGGCATCCAGTCTCACAAAGAAATGAGCAAATGTCATTTGTTGCCAGCCAAACTTCATTGCTAAAGGGGCTTTCTGTTTTATCAATTTGACATGTCACTGAGAAAATCTACAGGTGTGGTGTAGGGGGCACTGAGTTAAAATAAAGTAAACTTCCCTGATTGAGTTTTTTTGTGATTGGTGATTAGCTTTCAGTATTGACAAATGTGCAACAGATCCATAGTATGAGAATTTGTATTTAAATGCCAGTTGATTTCTTAAAATTCCACTTGACATCTTCTCAGTTGCAAAGAATGAACTATCCCATTTCTTTCCTGTTTATCCACAGCACAGCTATTAGTTGAAAGAGTTATTTCTTTATATGACAGCCTTTGAAATATTTCAATCATATCACCCCTCAGTCTTCACAAGGCTAAACATACCCAGCTCCTTCAACCTTTCCTCAAATGTTTTGTTCTCCATACCTCTTAGCATCCTCATTGCTCTTCTACTCACTCCAGCTTGACTATACCCTTCTGAAAATGAGGCACCCAGAACTGAACACAATACTCCAGATGAAGCCTGGCCAGTGCAGAACATAGTGGGACCATTACTTCCCTCAACTTGGAAACTATGGGTCTCTCTGCAATACACTATTATAGTGCTATTATTCCACTTTCAGCATCCTGTGGAATTCTGGGGTTTGTAGTTTACTGAGGCCAAAGAGCTCTCTGGCTGAGAATTCTAAATGCCCCTCCCTAAACTGCAAACCCCAGGATTCCATAGGGTGTTGAAAGTGGAATAATAGCACTATAACAGTGTAGTGTGGAAATGGCCAAATTCAAGTTGAACTAATGGAGGGATTGGCTACTGAATTGGGGGAGCTGGTTGACCAAGACGTTCTGGTTTACAAAATGGTGATTATAGCTCAAGGATGAGAAGGGAGATGCTAATCTGAAATTGATCTGTAATCAAATTGCATTGATAGTTGAATGAAATCAAACTGATTTAGCCTGCATGACTGAAGGGGGTGAGAGATAGGGAAAAAGCATTCTGTTTCAGACAATAATCCAAAAAAATGCCAAGTGAGAAGGAACTAGAAATATTAGTAAATAGCAAGGAAGGGAATCTGAGGAGGGAGAAGAGAAGCTCATGGAAAGGGTGGCTACAAGGGAAGAAGGGAATTAAATTAAAAATGAAATAGATTTGGTTGAGACTAGGAACATTTCCTCACGATACTCTTATAGTGCAATGATTCCACTTTCAACCTCCTATGGAATCCTGGAGTTTGCAGTTTTGGGAGGGGCTGGCTGGCCCCTCCTGAAACTGCAAACCCCAGGATTCCATAGGAGGTTGAAGGTGGAATCATCATGCTATAAGAGTGTTGTGCGGAAATGGCCTAGGTTATGAAATAATTATAGACATAAGACAATGAAAACTAGATTGGTTAATAACTGGTGTAAAGGATTTTACAATATAAAATTGTACAGAAAGACTTGGATTTAGTGATGTTATATAACATGTAACAGACCTACAGTTTTAAACCGTGGAAAATGTAATTAAGTCAGCAAGTAGCATTTAGTATTACAGTTAGAAAACATAATGTCATTTATCATGTAAACACAACATATAGTGCAATGTAATAAAAAGTAATATTAATGATACAATGTTAGATATGTTGAACTTTGGTAGGAGGAAATTCATTTTTCTTTTTTCAAAAGCATGAACTGGGGGAGAAAAAGAACTATCAGATATTATCTTTGAGAGGCTTGAATCAATTTGAGGGTTATACTGTGTTTAAAGGAAGGATGAAAGTCAAGGTCTCTTCTTTTTCTTTCTTTTTCTTTCCTTTTAATTTCTATTTTTATGCCTCGTGTTTTCTTTGTATTTTTTCTCTTTTGTGTTTTTTTTCAGATTTTAATGTTTTTAGAAACTATTGATGCAGATATCTTTAAAAGTATATCTATTTATGCCCTATCTTTTCCCTCAGATTGTAAATCAAGGCAACTTTCAAGGTGACGGTTATGACACTTAAGCAATGAAGCCACACGTACTTGGAAGAATAACAGTAGTTACAAACAGCTACAGTTGCACTTCAATGTTATCCTTCAATAAATTACAATTGTAATATGATTTAATTATGTTTCCATTACTACAAAGAAGACATTAATTTTTGCAAATTACAATTCCCTTGTTACTAGTTATTTTCAAGGTCTTATCTTGTAGTTGTGAATGGCAAATCTTAACTATGAGTTAAGTATTAAAACCTTTTTCTCTTGAATCTACTGCCAGTCAATAAGTTACTGAATAATCCCAAGGTCTAGAATTATGTACTTCTTATTTGGCTGTCTCTACTCAACTCATAAATCTCTATCATGCCCTTCATTCATTATTCTTTTAACAGAAAAGACCTTAGTGATTTAGCCTATAAAGCCTTCTGAAAATTAACGCTATACTTCAAAAGAATCCTGCATTCATTCATTGAATCCTGGGAAGCTTTCAGGATTAGTACCTAAAATCAGATAAGATAGAGACAGTACTGTATTTTTTTTTTCATTGACTAGATCAGAATTAGCAGCCAACTCATTTCTTCTTTAACTTTAGTGTCCTTTGTTGAATCTCCAAGGCATGTTCATTTCACAACATTTGCATAACACAGAACAAACATGATTTTCATAATGGCTGCAGAATTTTGCATGATATCCCATGAGACATGGGAATGAACTGAGAAAGTGTGACTCATTGTTTACCTTCGAAATTGTTGCCCGAAGCACAGATAAAATATGTTAATGCATTTGTACAAGTCTAAAAGAAGCAGAATACAAGACCCTTCATCAGTTAATAACAACAGAATACCTTCTACATAGATTGCCAATATTGTATTCGGGGCACTGCCTTTTCCTTCTTTTTGTAGTTTAATGCAATGCCAAAATGCTCAGCTTTAAGTTAGGTGTGGTATATGGAGTCAAGGTCTGTATTATAAATCAGAAGCTTGTGAAATAAAGAATAAAATAAAAAATAAGAATGTTTCATAAACAATCTAGAATTAAGAAATTTAATCAATGATGAGAAACAGGTTATAAAATTTCACTGAGTGACTAGGTTAGCATACAAACAGAAACTATTATAACGTGGATGAGTTTCAACCATGTGGGTTTTCTCGAGAAATAATAGACTCTCCTATAGATAGGTAGGGCAGTGCATACAAAAATAATGCCAACTCAGTTTCTACTTTCATTACACCTAAATGGAATTCCCTAGAACTGATTTGATTCATAATAAATGGTAGATTCACCAATCCCACAGTGAAGTCTCATCCAAGGGCATAAAGCAGAGGAAAGCAATTTCAACTGATGTCAGTTTTTGCCCTACAACAGGCTGTACCTCCTGAATTTTGGCTGAATACTGGCTAACAATCACCGATGGGTTCTGGATTTTATGCCACTGTGTTTTTAGTGAGGCTGGAGCACAGATGATGGTAAGAATTTTCTCCCATGAATTCTTCTCCCATGCCTCATATTATTAGCTCTGTAGTAACTTAAGAGAACCATCATGGTGTAGCGATTTGACCATTGGACTACGAACTTGGAGACCAGAGTTTGATTCCCCAATTGGTCATGAAAACCCAATGGGTGACCTTGGTTGTGTCACACAATTTCAGCCCCAGAAAAGCCTGTGATAGATTCACTGTAGGGTCACTATAAGTCAGAAGCAACTTGAAGGGACACAACAACAACAACAACAACAACAACAACAACAACAACAACAAATAACTTAAGACTTCAGTCAGACATCTGGAAATACAGTTTCAGTGGGGTACCTAGGTTCAACAGTGCCTTGGGCAAGTGTGGAAGTTGCACCCATAGATGCTGCTGCTTCTCCCACCACTGTATTATCCTGTTTACTGGGGGTCCCGGGAGGGACACCTATATGAGCTCTCAATTAACTAAGTTTGGGGGAATTAGCTAAGAGCACAAGCTAACAATGCAAGAGGCAGGGCAACGCAGAGGAATCTTTTACCCAATGTCTACGGGGTCAGGCCCAGCCAAGAAGCAAACCAAGTTATAAGAATAATTGAGATCTTTATTAAATACAGACACACAGTGTATGCAATACACTCACAGAGATAACTATAGAAAATAAAGGTTGGAGAGGTATAGAGGGATTTTTGAGAGGGATTATTGTATTGGGCCACCTGTCCTGAAGCCCGGAGAGGTCTGAAGATTGAGTTCGTTGGGATGGAGTCTCAGTACGTGGGACTGAGGGGACAGCTCGCCAAACAAAGTGGCAGCAAGGCTGGATGGAAGTCTGGAGCAATCCGAGGATGGTCTCAGAATCAGGGGCCTTTATAGGGAGAAATGTAACTGCAGGCTATTCCGTACTTGGGGAAATCAATGAGTTTGGGGCTGGAGACAAAGCTTTGGAAAGGTCAGAATTTAGCATGATTGAGTTAGGTCCGAATTGACAAAGAGGTAGACAGTATGCAAATGCTCAGTGCTTGACAATTGAGTATTCAGCTTGCAAGTTGCCTGCTTGGGGCAGGGAGTCCTTTGTAAACAGCGTGCATACATAATGAGGGTGTTTGCAGAGAGGTCTCCTCAAGTGGTGATCTGGCTATTTCTGGCCTGCTTGTATTGTGTTGGGATATTGCAGCGTTTAGTGGTCAAGCCCAGTTCTGTGCTTGTCTGGGGGCCTCACAAACACGTGGAGAGGGGTGATGGAAGAAAGCGAAATTATTGATATCAAAATGATATCTAGCATCCCCAAATCTGGGCCAACAAATGCAGTAACAACTGCTCTTCCAGGCCAAGGGAGATTCCAACAGGAGTGGTGGGCTAGCAGCAGACCAGGCCTGGCTAGAAAGGCTGCTGCTGCTACAGCCACCACTGCCGTTGTACCCAGCTGAGAATGACCCTAGGGGGCGGCATGCAGGCCAGGCCCAGGTGGAAGGGTGGAAGGGATCGGCTTTTTTGTACCCCATCCCTGGCGTTGGTGCCCAGGGCATGTGCCCTGCTTGATATGACTCTGTACAGTTTAGGCATCCAGAGAAAGGGGGCAGACAACGTTGCCAAGGGAATGCAAACACAATAAATACAACAGTTCTGGCTGTAAAAACTGTCACTGTCTCACGCTCCACAATGCTAGAAATTTGGAAAACAAGGGAAAATTTTATGGGGGGATGCATTCTTATATGGAAAGACCATTTTGCCCCCTCCCCATCACTACATCTCAGCTGATGGAATGTAGATGTGGATATTTAGAAGGTTCCAAGTTGTGTTTGTTTTGTTTAATTAATTTTTCACCAAGAATTTGTTTTTTTAAAAAAATAATAATGGGGGATTTGAGATCCTAAGAGTGGGGGTTTGGGGACCCATGAGACCCATGGACTGAGCTTTTCCTAGCCATGGCAAAGAAGCATTCAAATATGATGCAGGACTGATGATTTAATTTGCAGAGAAAGTAATTACTTGATGTTCCATGGAGAGAGTATGCTTCTGGATTATCCTGGTTACTCAGTGTAATTGGTTAATAAACTTGCCTATATCTATTTTATTGTGCGTTCTTTCGTGCTTTGTTTAATCATTGTACTTTCTTAAAAGTAAGACCTTTCCTTGATTTTGCACTCTCTTTTGTATAGGTCTACATATTTCATGAATCAGGAATGGGAAGTCATATATGTCTTTGTCATATAAAGGCTAGCCATTAACCCTGATGTTAATAAAGAGGTCTATTCAGGGACACTACAAGCTCACCTTGCCACTTCAATATCCATGGTGAGAAATATGTTTTGATTAGGGGTGTAAATTACTCACTCATTTTGCCTTTGCTTGCAAGGACAAGGAACTGATAAATTATCTTGCAGGGTGAGGTATTTTGTGACACCTTCAACAAAAGAAGGAAAATGATTTTAAATTGTAAAAAATAAAAAAAAATGTAAAATATATATTGTGCAGTTGCAAAAAGCAACAATGGCTCCTTTGCTGCATGTATTTTTAAGGATTAGAAGGAGCAAATGGGTAGTTTGCATCTTTTTAAGCAGTCAGTCATTTGTTCTGCACTGGCTCTACATAAGTGTGTACTTTTTTCTCAAGTGACATGACAGTATTTCTGGTTTTGATTTTAGCTAGTTTTGAGCTATGTGGAGGCAGGGACAAAGTGGAGGCAAAGTGAAATGAGGCAAACAAGCATATTTTAGGATCAGTTTTTGGAGCAGTTCTGGCTATTTGGGATGCTGTTGACCATTTAAAAAAAAATTGGAGGGTTGGAAGGTGGCACAAAGGGGTTGGTGCTGCACTCCCTCAATGTAAGGCATCATGCATACTTCATCACTCTAAGACAGTGGTTCTCAACCTTCCTAATGCGTTCCTCATGTTGTGGTGACCCCCAACCATAAAATTATTTATTTATTATTTATAATGCCTCCTCCCTCCGGCAAAGGCCGCCTTGCTGGCCAGGAATGGGGGGGCGGGCAGGGAGGGAAAAGGAGCCACACGTCTCCCCCGGGAAAAAACTCTGAGAACCCCTCCGGGCTCTGCTTCTGCTTTGCTCTCATTTCTGCTGGGGGGAGCAGTGTGGGAAAAGTTTCCAGAGTGTCAACCCTGGCCGGGGGGGAGGAATCCCAGAGCCTTTGTCTTTTGCCCCAGGTGCAGCTCGCCCCCCAGAAAAGTGCCGCCTTGCGGCCCCCGGCCCTTCCGCAGCACCCCCCCTCCATGGCAAGTGGGGCAGGGACCATGGTGAGGAAGGGGCCTGCCCCCCCCCAAGCTGGCCCATCAGATGGAAAATTCTACCGGTAGCGGAGAAGGGGAGCAATTTCAGTCCCTTCTGAACAGGAGGCAGGAGGACGCGAGTGCGTGGCTCGCGCTTGCGCACCACCACTCCTGCTGTGGTGACGCTGTGGCCGCACGCACTCCCGCCAAAGGGGGCAGGAGGACGTGAGTGCGTGGCTCGCATTTCCACACCACCACCAAGGAGGGAATGGAGCCTAAGACCATCAGAAATACATATTTTTCGATGGTCTTAGGCGACCCCTGTGAAAGGGTCGTTTGACCTCCCCCCAAAGGGGTCACAACCCACAGGTTGAGAACCGCTGCTCTAAGATCATTGTTTCTCCTCTCTTCTCCTGTCTATTTTAGAGAACATTTGTGCCTGACAAAGAAACTTGTAATTTCAAAAGTTTAAACAAAGTTGTTGGGTTGCTACCATACCGTACATCCCCACTCCATGATATGATTGGCAATGAACATTGTTTAATTGGCATAAAATATAAATCATATATTGTTATGGCTAAATAGCCATGCTGACAAAGAGGACTGGCTGCACACATGCAAAAGTAGGTCAGGTGGGACCTCAGGCATGGCTGGGTCACAGTCAAGGAATCAGTCGGGAAACTTTGGTGTTAATGAGCTTGCAATAATTCCCTCAATGACTCAGTCTTCCAACACAATAGCACATGAAACTGTATCAATAGAGCAACTGATGGTCATCAACCTGTTCCCTTTTCTTGCAGAACTCCCCCTTGTTTCCTCATCTGCCCAGACATTAAGAAGTTATCATGATTCCCATCAATGCTTTGCCACTGAGTGTGAAGACTATATCCCCATTCCAGACCCCATTGTTTGTTCTGCCAGATAGCTATTAACACCTTCCCCTTCAGGGCAGAAAAAAGGTATTTAAACCTTGGTTCTGAGCCTGGAAACTTGTAGTACACTGGACATAGGCTGTCACTCTGCTGCTCAAATCCTTGTTCTTGTGCAACCGTCTCTTCTCTTCTCTTCTCTTCTCTTCTCTTCTCTTCTCTTCTCTTCTCTTCTCTTCTCTCTCTCTTCCCTTCCCTTCCCTTCCCTTCCCTTCCCTTCAGGATAGGTAAATATTGCTCAGTTCAGCCCAACTCCTTGCTATCCAGTTTTCCTTCATTTTCTTTGGTTACTCTTGATGAAGGATGATCATCTCAGCATATTAAAGAGGAGGAGGAGGAGGAGGAGGAGGAGGAAGAGGAGGAGGAGGGAGGAGACTGCTTATGGCTGGCCCAGCTATTAACACATACATACTATTCCCATGATTTAATGAAATGTTATGACACCTATGAGAGCAGTTTCCACTTCCAGTGCTTCGTAAGGTTTAGTCCCTTTCTGCAGGAGAAAGGAAGTGTTCGAAATTACAACAGCATTCTCTCTTCCCCACCTTTTTGGCTACCCTGGCTAGGGTTCTCAACTGTCAATCAGTTTTAAACTGTCACTTTGTCTCTGAGAACACTGATCTCCTTTAACTGTTATTATTTTATACTCTAACTCTGACTCTGGCCTTTTCCACACGGGGCTTTTAAAATGGTGCAGAGCGTCCTCCAGGGAGGACGACTGCACCTGGGAGTGGACTGGGTCCAGACTACTTTGTGTAGTTCCAGACCTCAGCCTGCTCCAGAATGACCCAAAGTGGTCATTCAGCATGCTTTTGAAAGGCCGCTTAAAACAGGTCTTTCAAAAGCATGGAGAGCGCCACTCCGTTCCACACTCCAGTGCAGATTTGCAGGTTTGCACCAGTGCGAGCCTACATATCTGCCAGGGGTGGGCTTTAGGCTGGCGAGCTTCACCGGTTGGTGGAGAGCCTCCACCAACCAGAAGCCGCCATTTTCATCCCTGGAGCAGTGGAGAGCGGCAGCCACAGACTGCTCCGGACCAGCCTGGACCCGTGGGTGGAGCACACAGGTCCAGTGAGTACCGGCACGGAGCGATTCCCTCGCCCCATGAGGAAAAGGCCTCTGAATACACATGTACAGATCTAACTGCTGTTTAAATGTCAACTGATCTTAACTGCTGTTAATTTCTAGAATATGCTAACCATGTTTCTAATCTAATTAATTAATTGCTGAGTTTAATGTATCATTATGAATTTTAGTAAATATTTTCTTTTACTTTTTGAATTCTGCTGTTTGCCTTGTCCTTCAAGTCAGCTATCACATATTAAGAAGCCACACTCAAACTGGGAAATGTTTTTTCTGTAACTCTGCTAATACTGAGTTCCCATTGGACTAAACACCTGGGTAACTCACACCTCCCAACAGGAAGGAAAACAGTACAGGCAGCAAATTCAGTGGCACCACATTTACAATAAGACTAGCAATGGCTTAGAAATTTTGTTGCTTCAGCAAGAGCAGAGTTTAATTTCATTTATTTTCTTACATGTTAATCTCACCCTTCCTCTAAGGAGTTGAAGGAGACACACATTGTTCCCTACTTCATTCTTGCGGATAGTCCTTACCTCCAACCCCAGAAGAAGTGGTCATGTTACTGTTACAGGAAAAAAAAAGAGAAAAGACACAACACTTTCAGACTAACAGTCTTTTTTTGCATTAGCAAATTAGTCTGAGAGAGAACAATCAAGCACATCTAGTGACAGTGTGAGCAAGAATCTGAACCTGGGTTTTCCACAAACCTGAATTCTCCCCCTGCACTATAGACCAAGAGTTGGTAGCTTCCAGGAGTTGACGGTCTGCATTGGCATCCCAGAACTAAGAGCGGGACTGGAAGCAATTTTGATATCGGTGTTGGTTCAGTGGGTGACGTGAACCTTTGGGAAAAGGTCACAATTATTTAACCTTATTTCTTAAGTTTTAAAGATTATATTTAATTGTGATTGTCTCATATATCTAATTTCAATATGAACAAATTGGAGATGTCACAATGTTGAGCAGAATACAAATATTACAAAGGAAGGGAGGGAGGGAGGGAGGGAGGGAGGGAGGGAGGGGAGTGGCATGCAGGCCATATATTTCTGAACCCTGATGTAAGGAAGGGCCACCCCACACTGGATTTCTAAGAAGGAAACTAGAGCAATCAACTGGCTCAATGGCTCACAGTACTGAACCACTATAAATAAATACAGAGATGTCCTCTGTAGATTCCATTTTTGAGTTCTTCAAATCTCACCCTTGATCTGAATGGCATGCATAGGTAGAGCTATAAGGTGGGCAAAATGAGACCACTGCTCTCCCAAAAAGAATTCTTTTCCCCGATAACACTTTCCTTCAGTGCTCAACTTTCCAAAATTACAGTTACTTAAAATTTAAATTGAGCATTTAAAAACACAGTTTAGGCAGCCAAACAAAAGGGGAAGCCAAAGTTACCAAGGGAATGTGAACACAGCAAGTGTAAGAGTTGTAAGTGTGAAAGATTTTCAGTGTCTCAACCTGTCCAATGGTAGAACTGTGTAGACTGAAGAAATATTACACTGCAAGAGGCAGATTCCTATGACAGCAATGCCCACATGTGATCCTCTGAGAACTACATCCCTAGATGCTGAATGTTCCCCAGTTCAGAGTCACCATGCTGCAGTATGCATGTTTGCATGTGTAAGTCTTCCCCTTAACTTCTCTGAAGAGGTTGTCCCTTTGGTATGACAAACCATGTCTCCACTAAAGTGGAGTAGAAAGTCTCTATGGGAAAGGATACATCACAGAAACACTGGGATCTTAATGTCTCATGGGATTGTTGGATATCAACATTTTAATGAAAGAAAATGGTCTGAAAGCTATGATGTTGGACAAGTTCATCAGCCTAATTAACACTTCTTGGACTAATAGAAAAGTATAAATCCAATACTAGTCTCAACTAGAATAGACCCATGGAATCAATTGACAAATGGTAAGCAGGCACTTGGGTAAATTCTATTAATTCAATGAATCTCTTAAAATTGGGACTAGCAATTAAATGTAGGACAAGGATCATGACTATGTTATCCTTTGGACTGTAGATTTGTCCTTCTTTTGTGAAGTTTTCCATACAAAACAAATACATATAAAATGTGTATCTTAGGAGGAAATATCTGCAATTTAAATGCATGTTCTGTGTGTTTGTCTCATGAAAAATGAAACAGAATGGATTTAGGACTGAAGATGTGTGAAATAAAGAGACTGGAAAAGAACTGGTTCACATCTCCCTATCTGATAGGCCTCATTAAGATCATTTTGAAGCTGTTTTCATTACTTAAAACATATTAGCGATGATTTCACACACCCCGACACACACAGGCAGGTCCATTTTGCTTTAAATTTACCATAAAGGTCACTTGCATGAAGGAGTTAATGTACTGTTCATATGCACTGAAGCATCTGCACATGATTATATTCACCCAGAACTTTTTTGTCCTTTTCACCCGATTGCCCTTTGAAATGCTAATCCATCACTACAAGCCTGTTTCGTTTCTTTCCTTGAGACCTTTGAGTTTCAGTATTTGCTTCTTACGCAAGATTACCATTTTCATCTTATAGTGTTCTGTGTTTCCAAATACACTCAAGTAAGTAAAAGCCATCTGTATTCGTGGTGATACCTCCAGTCTGCGATAAGCACAAGAGGGCTTTTGTGCCCCAAGTCTCCATTTTGCTCCCAACCTTCCTAGCATTCCATTCTTTCCTCTTCTTTTGCTCTTAGCAGCAAATATCCTTATGGTATTTACAAGAGAAGTAATATTTGAATTGTTCCTCTGTTTGGTATTTCCCCCGAAAATACCACAAGCCGTCAGGTTTCCCTGATATTTCTATTGACATTAATATCAGCAGAGAGGAGGTTGCAAGGAAAAATATATATATATATATATCTGCGTTCCTGCTCACTTTGAATTGTGAGCCTTCTACCAGTTGATTTAAAACAGAAGACAGGAGATTAAAATGAATACTTTAAAAAAGGGGAAAGTAAAGAAAGGGTTCACTATTGTTTTTCCTAGACTGACAATTGAGAATCATTTCACAAATCATTCTATCATGATTACCTTATGATTTATTCTTCCTCTGAATTACTTATGGGCTTCCCAGAGGCATCTCTTGCGCACTGCAGAAACAGACCGTGGGACCTCCAGGCTGATCCTGCAAGGCTCTTCTTATGTTCTAATGCACACCAAATTAAGCATTGATGGTGGGGGTAGAAATGGGAGATGATAACTTTAAATCTAATGAATCCATCTTGAAATTACCTTATGGCACAAATCCATATGCATGTACATAATCCAAGTCAGATATTCTGAATACAACTGACTACCTCACTTCCGTTTGGCAGGGAAGGGAAGGCAGAGTAAATCAGTCCGTAAAATAGCTAATTCACACTATTCAGGTATGATCCTAAGCTCCAGAGTCATGGCAGGCTAATATATAAGAAGTCCAACCTGTAAGATATCAAACATAATTTTTTTCTCTCCTACGTACAATTTCTTATCCATTACAGGTACCAAGGGCTTTCTCCAGTTCACCTATGGCCCCTCCCACTGAGCATTTTTTCTACGGTATGACTAGGCAATGAGGACATTATGTGCACAATTCTGAAAAAATGGATTAGGTCGGAGAGTTCATGTGTAGCCAGAGGCATATTTAGCATAAAAAGCACTAGGGTAAGTGTGGAAGTTGCACCCCTACCTCCAGGGCTGCTTCCTCCTCCTCCTCCTCCACCTCCTCCTCCTCCTCCTCCTCCTCCTCCTCCTCCTTCCTCCTCCTCTGCCACTGCTTCCAGCACTGCTTTTTTTGCACCACCTGGCATTGGTGCCTGGGACATGTACTCTATTTGCCCCACCTTAGATATGCTTTTGTGTGTAGTACATACATGCACAAGTCTCCATCCATCCAACATCCTGCTGATGTTCAGCATCCTATAATATCCTTCTTTAGAGCAGTTCCAGGTATAGTCATTCTTTTTATACAACCAAGGCATAAAAAGAAAAGTGGAGGAAGTTCAGCAGTTGCAGTACTGATGGAGGGACAATTACACATTATAGGAAACAAGAGGCTGCCCCTGAAAATAGTCTCACCACACTGAGTTTTCTCTTTCCCTCATAATAGATATTAATCTATACTCTGGGTTCTACAGACATCACATTCTATGTTTCCCCACAGCTGGTTCACACCACTGGCTGCTTTTGTGTGTTCTTGCTAGGCTTCAGGATAAATATATAACAGTGGTAGGCAAATAATTTGCATTGCCCCTGTTTAATATAACATTTATTCTTTTCTTCTGTGCAGTTGAAAATACTGTGGTTCCAGAAACACTGAATTGGCTCGAGATTTGGTCATATTTTGAGCAGTAGATCCACTGACTGTTGGAAAAAGATTGCAGTGACCCTTGTTCCAATTAAAAATACTATGATGTGCATGTGGGAAACCACCTGTGGATGACTGTGCAAGTATGAGGTAATCCCCATGTGATAACAAGGCTGAGTCACAGTGATATGAAACCTGGGCAAGGGGTTTCATCAACCATGGTGACATGTAATCCAGGCTTTGCCGGAGCATCTCTCTACCTGATATGGTGATGGAATGCTGAACCTGTGTTGAAGGATCTGCAAACCGGTACAGATGTATATATTGGAACTGTAGAATAAAAAGCCTCCAGGTATATTTTTGGATGACAACACTGTGTGGTAGTGCAAGTTTTAGTGGGCAGCTTTTGGGGTCAGAGCAGTGCTGTATGATATACTCTGCTACACATGCTTCTTGTTGCTGTGTTTTCAACTCTGCTGGATGTTTTGTTTTGCTTGCTTCCGAGCCACATTTGGTCAGAGAGCAGCTGCATGAGGGAGGATTTAGTGCAGTGTGCCTAAGTCCCATCATCCACCTTCCCACCACACTGACTTTACTGAAACTTCAGTTATTTAATATAAGTAACTGAAGTTGCACTGATTTTATTAAATCTTTTATGGAATGACCAAGTACGACCAAGTCTAGACCCACTCCATTGAACTGTTATCAATAGGTGCCTTTTACCCTATAGATAATGACTTCTATTCAGTGGAGAATTTGTGTGGAAAGTAAATACTTCTCATACAAAGCCTGCTTTGCATATTAGTAATACAGTAGAGTATCACAAAAAGAAAGTAAAATCGAATCCATAGATGTTTTGCTACTTACACAACCTCTTCTAGCAGAAGGATAAGAACTGTTATATATTCTGCCTGAGTGCTACACTAACAATTGTGCAGATTCTACCCACTGTTCTTTGGATAAGTTTCAATGCTTTGAAAATAAATCAGTGTTCATTTTGTGAAGATTACATATGGAGGCACTTCTCTCTTTCAACTTTTATATATTTGCCTCAGCAGATACTGCTGTAACCAGGCTGCTATGGAAAGTGTGGAGTAACTCTCTAAGCCTCTGGCAACCAATAAGATCTTATTATTAAAACCGCTTCATATGCAAAGCAGTATATCTTGTCATTTTATGTTCCAAACTTTAATTCTATAATAACATTTTCAGTAAGATAATAAAGAACGTGTGATAACGTCTCCTGAAATTCCAAGCTAAGGTTTTAGTTTATGATAAGTGAAATTCTAAAGTTTTTCTTTCTTTTTTTTCCCCCCTCTGCCAAAGTCTTAGTGTAACAACAGCTCATAAATAAGAGGGTACACACTGCAAAAGAGTATTAATTTAAGACTTCTGCTATGATTACTAGCATGGAATGGGTTTTTTCCTGGTGTATTTTGAGTTATTCTGCCCTCAATCCCCACTCCACACAATTAAAGCTCTAATACTGCACAATCCTGCATGATAATTTGCATAAGCTACTTTTCTATTCTGTAGGCCTTTATTAATTCTCTGCTAAAGGTTATTAGTATCTTTGTTTTCATGTTGTTTGCATTTGAATCTGCCAGTAAAGAAATATTCATTATCATGCCACCTGCTTTAAATAGACTTAACCAACAGTTTCAACATTCTCGTTTTATATAAGAGAAAGGCTGAAATAATTATTAAGTTCAACAGAAACTCATGCTAAAGCTCCCTATAATGTAAGGGCATTTGCAATTATTTTTATAGAAGCCAGCACCTCCTAACAGTGTTGTATCTGTTTTGGAAGCCACCCACATAGCTTGGAAGAATGTCTATATAATTCAGTGATCTAATGCCCTGTGCCTTTGTTCAAATCAGTGCATGGTATTTCGAATATCAGTGCAACCCAACCTGTGAACTACTCAATCATTTCTAAGCATATTTCATGGACATGTGGCAGAAGAAGTTTAGCAAAAGTGAAATCATCCTTTTTATATTATATGATATAAATACATTTATTGTATTGACACTGCTCAGACTTTGGGATTGATGCCTCATCTGGAGACATAGGCCCTTTATACATCTTACCTTTTGTTGAATCCATCACATGGGGATCCAGGGAAAGCCTCTCCCAGGAGTGGAGAGCAACAGAAGCGGTCCCCGCTGTATGGGCTGCCTGCTGGACAGTTGGAAGCGCAATAACTCTGCCCCTCCTTTCCACAACACAGCTTGGCACTTTCCCAGGCTGCCCTGGGGGAGGAAGCGCAGCCATTGCACTTCCTGACATTCTGCACTGCAGGTAAGTGTGGGAGAGAGGTGAGAGGACTGCAGAATCACAAATGGGAGAAACCTATCAATGTTTTATTCCATGATTGCAACAGGTGGCAATAGGATCACAACAATGTCATGCCATTGCAGATTGCAGGTGGGATGTGGAAAGGGCCGTACTTTCAGCTGAGACTCTCAGATCTTTGGGTAAGATAGTGAGCAGATGCATCATCAAATCATCTGACCATGCCTCTCTCTCTCACTAAAGCCTGAAGTTGCTTTTATGTTTCTAAGGGAAATAGATGTTCCCTACCTCAAGAAGCTCCCTCAAAAAATGGTTTTATCCTGTATCACTCATAGTTGTGCTCATGATGCAGAAACTTGCCAATAGGAAGCATGAATGATTCGTATTTCCACTCTTCATCATATCTCCAGATAATTGCCTTATATTTATGAAATACACTTTAACAGCATATATTCTCTCTCTCTCTCTCTCCTCTCTCTGATCTGCCTTGAACCCCTCTTCACTGTCCAGAACTCATAACTGGCTCACAGAGTTATGTGTAAGAATGTCTATCTTTTCCCTCTTGGAAGATCTGGGTTGCCTTCTGCACTGAATGTCTCAATCTGATTTCTTGATAATAGCTGTAGAGCCCTGAAGAATCAGAGCAAAGACCTCTTTAATCCAACATTCTGATATCCACAATGGTCAACCAGATGATGATAGCAAATCCCCAAGTGGATAATGAGAGCAAGGGCTCTTTCTTCCATTGTTTCCCCCCAATGACTGCTATTCAGAAGAATGTTGCTTCTGAACCAGGAGGTAATAACCATCATGACTAACAGTCAACATATTTTCCAGGGTAGAGAAGTTCTTGCTTCTAGCTACTGGTAGAATAAACAGTACAGAAATGCACAGGCTGGAATGGAGTGCAAAAAATAACCTGTAGGCACTTCAGTGTCTTCTTGTTGTGCCTACTGCTTCCAGATGCCAGTGTTAGCTGCTGCCACTTGCTGAAGCAGTCACCAAACCAGTGTAGAGCATCCCTAGGGTCTAGAAACCCCACACCAAAGATCTTCAGGGTTCTATGGTACACTTTCCTGTTCCACAGAGAGCCTTGGGAGCTGCTACCAAATTTCAGTGGTGAAGGAAACAGTAACAGTCATAGGCCCTACTCCCTGTGTCCAGGATGGCCCAATGATCTACTTCAATACAAGGTGGAAGGAAAAGAATAACTTATTCAGAACAAGGTTAAAGTTATCTAATTCAGAAATATAAGCTACTTAGAAAAAGCTGAAATTGATTGTGTACTAATTATGACATTTTGTGCAAATATAACTTCCCTTACATAAGGAGTTGGATATTTTTGTGTGCTAGAGAACATCTTTATTCAGATCAAGGTAGCGTGAAGCAGAGTTGCACATTCAGTACCATTGTCTATGCACCTGCACGTGCAATAAGCATGTGATATACAAGAGATGTTCACACACATGAGCCAGACATTTGATTTATGTCCCTAGTTGCATATGCAAGTCTATATTCAATCACATAATATTGTCATTCAACATAGGATTTCATAGCACAACTGGCAGGCTGGGTCCACATGCAGAGATTTATGCTACATGGAGAAACCCTGTCTAAGGCCCTTTTTGCACAGCATTTTCCATGCAAAAGGGCCCCTCGAGCACCGTGCAAATGTGAGAAGCAGTCCACATGATGCACTCACATTTGTGTGATGCTCCAGGGCCTGGCAGGCACTGCTAGCACACTTTTTCATTTTCGGCTTTAAACCGAAAATGGTGCACAGTCGCACATTGCTCCCAGGCCCCGCACACACTTACCTTGCATGTGGAGCCTCGGAAGCCGGACTGGTCATGGTTCCTGCCTCAGTGCAGCCTGGGAAGGTCCCAGGCTGCACTGCGAAAGGAAGAGGCAGGACTCTCGCACAAGCAGGAAGTTCGTGAAGAGCTGAAGAAACCTGGACGCGAAGGCCTCTCACAAGAGGCTGCTTGCGCGAGCACTGCATCCCAGCACTGAGAAAAGGTAGGATGCGGAAAGGGCCTAAGTGTTACAGTTATTAGATCCCACATTCATCACCTATATTACTATTCAGACACAAAAGTTTCTTGTCTATCTGCCTATCAACACGCAAACCTCCTATTACCATAAGGAAGCCCTTGAATGCATGAGAGAAATTGCCATCATACAAAATATAAGCAGCTTGATTGTTACAGTATAGAAATATTGAGCTGTTGAAAGTATGTTTTTCAAAATGGAATGTCTTTTGGCTTAAATTTCATAAGCTCAGTGTGAGAATCAATAAAACATTTATTCCAAAGGAATTCTCCAGATGGTGGTTTTTCTTAAACCTGTTTTCTAGTCAGGGCAGACTCTCAAGCTAAGTCTGACAAGCACAACAGCAACAAACAAAGATTATGACTGCAATGTACAGACTTAAAACTTTTTCTTTCTTTCTGATGATTTGGAAGAGCATAGAATGTAGATATGAAACAAGATCTTTCTGATCCATTTTCATCTATCCAAACGATCCATTTATTTTGAGCTAGAGATGCTTCTAATATTCTCATCTGAGTTTCTGTGAAGGCTTTGGGGGTTCCAAATTGTTCAAATCTGTTTCCAAAGTGGAGCTGATGCAAAATGGAATTCTCCATGGATCCATTGTTGGTTCTCAGTTTCGTACTTTATGTGCCAAGCCTTTCATCACTTTATTTGTATAGTAAAGTTCCTGTAAAAGGGAAAAGAGAGGGAAGGAGGCAGAAGCAAACACAATGTTTATGCATATAACATATGCAATTGTTTTTGATTACAGTCATCTCTCCACATTTGCTAGGGTTAGGGGCACAGGATCCCTGTGAAACTGGAAAAAACGTGAATAGGCCCTCCCAAACCATATTTAACACACAAACAAGTATGATCACCATATTCAACCCACCATGGATTTCTTTGAGGCATCAGGGTTCCTTCACAAGACAGAGGTGGATGGCTGGGGGGCTTACCTCCATCTCTATTGCTGCCCCACACCATTTTTAATAGGGACTTAACAAGCCTCGTTCACAGTTTCTCAGGCCCTTTCCACACCGGCCTATTAAAACAGTGCAGAGTGACCTCCAACAGAGGTCTTCTGCACCATGGAGTGGACTGGGGCGGACTACTTTTTGTAGTTCCACACCTAAGTCCACTCTGGAGTGACCAGAACCAGTCACGCAGCATGCTTTTTAAAAACCTCTTTTAAGAGGTTTTTAAAAAGTATGGAGCACACAACCCCATGTCGCTCTGTCGCCGTGCTCCGGTGCAGATTTGCAGGCGTGCACTACTGCATGTCTGCAGATCTGCTGGGGGCGGGCTTTAGGCTGGCGAGCTTCTCTGGTTGGTGGAGAGCCGGGCGAGTCCGTCGGGATGAGGAGCAGTGTGAGCTTCCAGTTGGTGGAGAGCCTCCACCAACTGGAAGCTCACACTGCTCCTCATCCCGACGGACTCGCCCGGACCCACCAAAATGCCGGTGAGTAGCAGCAGGGAGTGGTTCCCTCGCCGCATGCGGAAAGGGCCTCAGTCTCATGAGGCTTGAAGTCCCTGTTAAAAAGCAGCAGAGGTGGCAGCAAATAATCCATGAATAATCAAATCCACAAAAGTGAAACCCACAGATGTGGAGGGCTGACCATAGTTTTTTTCTAGGGAGCCAGCATGGTGTAGTGGTGTTGTAGCATTGGGCTACAACCTTGGAGACCAGGGTTTGATTCCCTGCTTGGCTATGGAAACTGATTGGGTGACCGTGGGTGCATCACACATTCTCAGTCCCAGAAAACCACACAATATGTTCACCTTAGGGTCACCATAAATTAGAAATGACTTGAAGGCACATGACAACAAAATGTGCAGGCAATCTTTCTACACCACCCACACCATGCAAAAACAGACTTTACACTCAGTACATAAAATGTCTCATCAATATTGTTTGGGAGGATGGAGATCACCCACTAAGGCTACAATTCTATACTTACCTACCTATAAGTAGGCCTAACTGAAATAAGCAGGGTTTATTTCTGTGTAGATTTGGATGGAACCAAGCTTTTATTTGTTTGTTATATTTTGTATTCGTGCAACAACAAGAAAAACAGTAACATAACAGCAGAAAGTCTGCAAAAAGTAATAGTTTGAGTATAAGAGTATGACTCAGAAAGACTAACGCTTGAATCCCCAATGAACCACGGAAACCCAATGAGTGACCCTGGGCAAGTCACACACTCTTAGCCTCAAGGGAGGGCAATGGCAACCTCCCCCCGCAACAAATTATGCCAAGGAAAACCTATGATAGAGTCATCATCCATTGAAATCTACTCAAAGAACATAACAACAGAGGAAAGGTGCAAGGAATGATTAAATAAAAGAATGAAAACCTTGACAAAGTGCACAAAGTTAAATTCCAGCAGTGGTTTTAAAAAAAATATTAGTTAAAACTAGAATTCAGGAAGGTTAGAATGCAGGCAGTGGGGCCTAAGAAACATGAAAAGGAAAGAAAGAAATTCTTGTATTCCTACATTTAAAATGATATATGAACATATTCACTGTAAGAATGGTAGACATTAAATCGGTGAGGTACCAAGCAAGGAAGAATACCCAAGTAAGAGAATTACCTAGCATACAGATGTAATTCTTCACTGATTTTCTTCTTGAAGGAAGCAACAAATAGAGCAATTTTCTTCCCACTACAAGAAAATGTTTTGCAAACTACATAGTTTGCAAATACTATTTAAAATTCAGAACTTATTATGTACAAAATATGGACATAGTTGTTTTGTACAGAAAATAGAAATATTGTCTTCCTCATAGAAAAGGTTGTTTCCTGCACAAAATAATCACATGAAAATTTGAGGTAGAATAAGTTTCAAAAGTGCAAAAATCCTCAGCAGTCCAGGATTTGTTTTGTCAAGCTTTCTCAAGCTTTTTTTCTTAAATCGAATATTCTTTCCATCTCTAATCTAGCATCAGGCCCAATGACATTTGACTTCCAGCCAGAAGATCATGGGCTTCACAGGCAGGTGAGAAGCTGGCTAGTGAAGGATGGGATGTCAGGAAAGCCAAAACATCAGTTCTGGTAAGCCCTGCTGAGACGTTTGGAGCCCCAGCAGCTAACGGTGAACCTAACTGATGGTTAAGAAATTGCAAAACAAATTTAACGTATAGACTAGGTCTTTGGTGACCCATGAGGGCATATGCTTCAATGCAAATTTTGTAGTAAAGCAAACTTTTTTTCAACTAAATCAACTGCCCAATAACACAGAGCATTTTTATACATTCTGCATAATTTGAGTCGAAGACTCAAGTCTGTTCTACTAAGGCTCACGACTGTCATCAAACAGCCATAGTGTCTAACTGAAATATGAAACTATACACCAAGACTGGCTTTTGATGAGATGGATGGTTCTGAGCTAAGCCATAAACTTCCCTTCACTGGGTAGCTCACATCTCTCACATATTTATGTCTGACTTCAAACATTTCATATATATAAAAGACTTTGGCTCTGTGTGCTATGTCAATATTTTTAAAAGTTAAACTTCTTCCAAAGTTTGCAATGGAGTTGGGCAAAAAAGATCAATACAGTCACATGGCCAGAAAATGAACACAAAATTTTTGAATGGAATGGCTATCAAGCAAAATTGGCTAATGACATATAGCATATACTAAAACACATAGAATGGTGTAGCCCATAAGTACCTCTGTGGGTGTTGCAGAAGTGCCTCCTTCTGCATTGTTCCTTCCTTGGCAATAACTGGAAGGATCACGGGCCCAGCTCCTTATCCCCAGCCATTACTTAGTTGCAGAGATGTACCTGGACACATTCCATCTGCAATGGGGAGAAGAAACGAGGACTGGGAGAAGGAACAATGGGAGAAAGAAGGGGGAAGGAATATAGGGAGAAGGAACAAGGACTGCTTCTTGTTACTGAGAATGCAAGGGCAGATGGAATGAACTCCAATGCACTTTCAAAGCCAATCACAAAACATGTTTTCATTAAGAACCTGCATATGATATGGTCACTCCTTTCTGGCTGGATGTAGTGAACTGTGTTACTTTTGTATGTTTGTAGACATAGCATGTACCTTTCAGCTATATTCCCCCTACTTTAGATTTAAATGATGGTCGCCTTCATTAGATACCTTCGTTAGATCTTTTAATTTTTAAAATGCGATGGAAATAAACTCAGACTTTGCAGATGTAAGCTTTCAAAGCCCTGGGACCCTTTCACAATGTAGAATTGTAGACTATTATTCTACTTTAACTGCCATTGTTCTGGCCTGTGGAATCCTGAGACTGGATGTTTATGTAGAAGTATTTAGAATTCTCAGCCCGAATGCTCCAGTGCATCATCAAACTACAGACCCTAGGATTCCATATGAGTGAACCATGGCTGATAAACTGGAATAATAACACTATAATTATGTAATGTGAATGGGGCCATTAGCTAAAAGACCAACAAGGAAAAGATAAATATCTACCATCCTTTATTTGATGGCCATATTCGATGTTTAGCCATGCCCAAACATATATTCAACAAATGTTAAATCCCACTCTTCTTTTTTCCCCACCTGAATCCCATTGGTCATCCCAGCTAGATTAGACCCATTGAATCAACTGATGACTAGTGAGTCAATAGTTATGCAACTGTCATTTATTCAATAGGTCTACTCTAGTTGAGATTATAAATAAAATCTTGACTATGGTCAGCTTAGCCCGTATTCATATTCTATGTGTTTCTGCTTTTTTTCCTGTACATTCTTTTGTTTGGTTCCCCCTTTTCTTAGAATTCTTTTTTCAAAAAAAAAAAAAGAAAAAAGAAAGAGCAATACCATATTGGTTTTGCATTCCAAACTATTAGATAGAGATGATGGGAGATGATGAGAATACTGGAAGTGGAAAAAGAAAAGAAAAAAGAAACACAAAGAGGACATGTGTTCTCGGTACTGCAAATCCCAGCAGCCTTAATCAACATTGCCAGTAATGGGGAATGGGGAAGAATGCTGAGAGTTGTAGGCCAACATCTGCAGGACCACTATCCAAGAAGAAGGAATGAAGTATCCTAGAAGAAAGTGTATCTGTTTGCCTTGCCAGCACATTGTATGTGAGTATTCCATACCTCAACATTTTATCGCTGGTCTCATTTGTTTCTCATCTGCCCACTCTTTAAATCAAACAGATAGTGAAAAATAGGGAAGGAATTATTCACAGCCAGATCCTACAAAAGCAGACATGATGTGAGGGATCAGCAGTCATGACACTCATCAGGTATACTTTTGCCCTGGCCCGTATATTTTCAAAAACGCTACTTCTTACCCATAGCAGACTCTTCTCTTAGTTTCTTTTATGGGACCACTTTATGTTGGCTCTGCTGGAGTAAATTGGCTATAAATTCACCCCAAGGGTTCCCTAAAGCAAAATCAATTTTTCTTATATGTGTCTCTTTATCACATACATAAGAGAGATGTTGGACCAGTTACAAGGTTAGCATGAAGGAAGTTAGATAGACAATAGAGCTTATCGGCCTACTTATAAAGAAATCATTCTGATGGAGAGAAGAATCTGGACTCAAACCCAACAGCTTTTGATTTCAGGGACTGGTAGTAAAGAGTTACAAGCAATGTAGTTACCTGTAATAAGCTCCTTTTCCCCTACCCTATAAAATGTGTGAGTCAAAATTACATTTCAAAAGTAACATAAACAGTGAGAACTTAGTTACTTAAGCGACAAAATAATTAGTAATGTTTTCTAGTTAAAGGGCATTTTAAGGTCTTTAGAAGCATTATGACAGGAATATTTTGACAGAAATTTTCTTACAAGTCCTAAAGGTGCGTGTGTGTTTAAAGCTGTGTAAAAGTAATTATAATGCTGTGAACATTGGCACAAGTCACTTTTTAACAAGGTAAATTATATAAAAAAAATGGATCAGATTGCAAACAACAGGAATAGGAACAATTTGCTTTTAAAAAGCAACTTAGCTCTTTCCCTGAGAATCCTCTTGAAAGATTGGTAGCCACATAGGCCCTTTTCGCACGGCATTTTCCATGCAAAAGAGGGCCTGGAGCATTGTGCAATTGTGAGGAGTGATCTGCACAATGCATTCACAATTGCGCGATGCTCCAGCGGCCAGCAGGCGCTGATTGCGCACCTTTTCATTTTCAGCTAGAAGCAGAAAATGGTGCACAATCGTGCATTGTTCCCAGGTCCTGTGCACATTTACCTGGCATGCGGAGCCTCTGGAGCTGGGCTGGTCGTGCTTCCTGCCCAACTGCAGCCTGGGAAGGTCCCAGGCTGCACCGTGGAAGGAAGAGACGGGGCTCTTGCGCGAGTAGGCAGCTCGTGCAGAGCTGAAGCAACAGGGAAGGGAGAGCCTTTCGGCAGGGGCTACTCGCATGATCCCTGCACCCCAGCTTCAGAACAAGGTAATGTGTGAAAAGGGCCATAAACTGGGCTCTGATTTAAAACATTAAGGACCACAAATTAAGGGCTAAATATAAGCAACGTGTCCCCTAATATGGAGTGGGACAAAAAAACCACCTTTTTAATATATACTACCACATCAAAAATGCAAAGGTGATTGGCATAAAAACAATTAAATAAGAATCTAAAATGCAACCATAATTTGTTTTCTTTTAAAATTATCCTAACTAAAACAGTAGACTGCAATCTTAAATCTATCAGATACCTGGGATAACAGGATTTTTTAACGATAGGTAAATGGACAAAAAGAAGTCACCACATGAGTTCCCAAAACTACAGAATGCACCATACAGCAACATCCCCAAAGCAGAATGATTTAGATTTTTATCTGTTTTGTATGCTTGTGTTTGATGTAAATAATTTTAAATAATTGAAAGAAAATTGCATGTGATTCATTACAATGCAAGGGCATGGGAAGAGGCATTTAAAGCCCTCATAGACATACAGACGTCATGTGTTCAGCAGCTGAGCTCAAGCTGAGATGTCATTATTTTTCCTAGCAGAAAGCAGATGGATTATATTGATATATCTCTGGACTCACACAGATATCTGCATACATATCCACAAATAAGATACCATGGTTAGAAATGTGTTATACAGTGGTGGCTGGGTGTGTTTAAATTACATTTTTTTTAATGAATTGAACTATATGTTCACCTGGTGGATTTGAGGCTCCATCTGAAACATGAGGCAACTTTATGTATTAATGAAGCAAAGTGTAAAATCTTTATCCCTGTTCAATTTTCCTAAAAAAGAATAGTAGAGTTCAAATAAGAGAAAAGGGGATATTAACCAAACCTCTGTGTGTGTGTGTGTGTGTGTGTGTGTGTCCGCATGTGTATCCCCAAAGATTTAGTTTGCTATGTTAGAGGAATGCAAATAAAATAAACAAAAATGAGGGCATAAAATAGTGAGCCACACAAGAGAGAACTAAGGCCAGCTTTATCTTTCCTCTGCAGTACATATTCTATTATTCCCCTTTGAACAGGGCTATATATAATGTTAATGAAATTTAAAAATAAACCTTTACTTTTTGATAAATGCCTAATTTCATCTGTGTATATCAACCTCCTGAGATTGCTGCAAAGTGCTGAGCCACACTCTCATATTCAGGACTGAACAATTTGTGACCACCAAGCCAAATTCAGCTCATAGTCCCATCTCATGAGTAAAACTAGTCTACCATGAATAAAGAAGCTTGGAAATATGAGGCAGGAAATGAGAAATCCTCCCCTCTCCACCAGTTCACAATTTCTCAGGCCCTGAGATTCCAGGCCACAAATGAGATGTAGAGATGACCTACCTAACTTGTGATGTTGAAGCAGCAGGGGGTTATACAGGGATGCTGTTACAGGGGACATTCCTGATTGATGTCATTCAGCATGTTATCTTAAACATCATCTGTAGTTGTATGCAATTCACATTAAAAAAATCTGCAAGCCTAATATATGAGGGGGAAATATATACTTAGAAAATTGTTAATGCATATCTCTTGTCCTGAAATTCCTCCTCCTTACCTTGAGGACCAATAAGAGAGATCAGGTTCTCTAATTCCACCCCTGGGCTGGAGGCTTCCCTTTGTTTCTGGAGAAGGCCCAACACCTACTCAAAAGGAGCAGGTCCTTTGGCAGGATAAGTTGCTTACAGAGGCATCATTCCCAACCCCAACAAGAGATGGAGTTCCAGCCCATATGCCATTGAGGGTGGAACTATGCCCAATAACATATGCTGCATGTCATATCAGTGAGGTAGTGAATCTGCTCTATGTTTTTGCAGGAATTTCAAAGACTCAGTCAAATGGAATGAACCTTATCCCCAAAATAGAGGGCTTTGACAAGTCCTTTATAGTTGAGACTAGGGCCTGGAGCAAGTTGTTTGCCCTACCAGCTGCCACCAACTCCTCTACATCTCAAGTCAAAACCTTCCTGCTGAGGATGAATTGGACCCTTTAGGTTATCTATGCTTTTAAACAAATTTTGGAGAGAAGTAATTCTTTAAGGCCACCAAGCCTCTATTTTCCTATACAAGCCCATCTGAGCTCTAAAATCTGCAGGGGAGACACTTCTCTGTATCCCACTGCCTCCACAGACATGGTTAGTGGGAACATGGGAGCAGGCCTTCTCTATGACTGCTCCCACACTTTGGAATTCCCTCCCTAGGGGAATTAAGATGGCTCCTTCTTTGTTTCCCTTGGTGACAGGTTAAGATCTTTCTTTTCCAGAAAGGTTTTGGAAATTGATTGTAACAAAAATGGCTTTTATGGTGCTGGACTATTTTTAAGAGAGCCAACATGATGTAGTGGTTTGATCATTAGACTATGATCCTGGAGACCAACATTAAATTCCCTGCTTGACTGTGGAAACCACTAGGTGCATCATCCACTCTCATTCCCAGGAAACCCCATGATAGGTTTGCTTTTGGGTCACACCATAAGTTGGAAGCAACAAACTGATTTTAATTTGTTTTAAAGTAAGGTTTCAACTGATTTTAATTCTGTTGTTATTTAATACTGTTTTAATCTTGATTTTGTACAGTTTTTCAAAGTGTGTGTGTGTGTGTGTGTGTGTGTGTGTTATTGTATTCTGCTTTTTATAAACCAGTTTGAGTCCCAGCCTGGGAGAAAGGCAGGATATAAATAAAGGGATGGATGGATGAGTGGGTGGATGGATGGATGGTGCATAAATGGCACATCCTAGGTCATAATGAGCTTTTGAGTTCTCCAGAACTCTTCATCAGACATGATAGTATCAAAAAATATGTGATGGGGAAAAAACAAAGAATCTGGCCTCAAGAAGTGACCACTATTTGTGTTTCTGCAACTGTATGATGGTTACAGTTCAATGTGCTTTAAGTATCAGCATTCAGCTTGCAGTTAATGTTTTGCTCCACCTCCACTGATGACCAACCTGGCTGATACCTTGGCAACTGCTCACTGCCTATTCCACCCCCCACCAAGGCCATTCACAGAATTATTTGACATCAATAATTTAAACATTTTATTAAAAAAATAATTATAAGTAAATGTTCTTATTATTAATTATTTAGGTGGTCTTAGAACTTTAGTTCCAAATCACTGCTTTAATTAAATTAGCCTTCATCCAGATTTAATTAACCTACATCCAGAGTCCCCCCTCCCCACTTCTTAATAGTCTACGGAGGCCAGGAAATCACCCTCTCCCAGTTCTGCTGACAGCAGCAGTTCCATCAATAAAATGACCACATTGAAGACCACCCAATGCAATTACTCTTTTCAAATTTCTATATGGATTCTATTATTACAATTCTCTTGCAAGAGCAGCTGTTGTTTACTAGGAAGTGGACTAAATATGAAAATAGATCGATAGCTGGTGGGATAGAGAAAGAGTCTGTGTTTTATAAAGATTAAACACTTACCAACATTAAGGGAAAGGGGAAAGATTTTTTATTGTGTACTGTTGTGGTGTGCATATGAGGCTTCCTGCTGAAATCTTCCTGGTGCCTTGCCCAACAGTTTCCCCTGTGTAATTTTTCCATGTTCTTCTATTATTCATGACATAGTGCAGCTGGCTTACACTGATCTCATTTGTAGGTATACCTATTCAATGCTTCTGTGTTAAATGATTTAACATATATCATAACCTTCAGCATTTCAAAGATGTAAACCAGGACATATGTGATAAATTCAAATCAAAATGTGGCCAATCGACAAGAGGGCAAAAGATACTAATGAGAAACACAAAAACTACCATTTTGGGCACCATTTAGGTCCAGGAGTGTTTGTACTGAATCTAAGAAGGACAAGATTCTGCTCCCTTCTCTCTACTTCCTCCTTTGAAGTTAACTGAGTGCACACACCTTTTGCAGTTTGAACTGAGCTTGCAGCAGTTGAAAGCTGAGAACAAATGGAGAAAGAGTGAGGAGGAGAGAGAAACCAGTGCATTTTAAAAGCAGTTGAGAAAGTGGAACAGCAGAGCATTAACTGATGCCAAACCAGGACAGTTGGAGGTTGTATTATATGCATAATTCCAGCCCCAAATTTAATTTCATTCTGATTCTTTCATCTCTTACTTTCCTTAGCCACCTAATGGCGGAACTTAGAGTCTGTGGAGGTGGGGCAGGAGGGGGTGGGGCTATGGTGTGAGGGGCATGGCCACCGTGTGTGGGGGTGTGGCTGCATGGCTGCAGTGTGTGTGAGGTGGCCAGGGTGTGCGGGGGCATGGCCATGATGTGTAGGGGCATGGTCAGGTCATGCGAGGGCATGGCTACAGGCTGGGATGCCCCAAAAACATTGCCACCCAGGGCAAACCACTGCCCCCACCCCATCTCTGCATGACTGTAGCCACCCAGCTCTTTCAGATACATTTCCCCCCAACTATTTCTTCATATCTACAAGCTCCAAAACTATTCTACCCAGGATAAACCACTCATGCCTGAACCTAACTCTGGTTTTCAATATTTGAGAAAGAATACATTTCTAAACATAAAACAAATGCTGTTTTAGCTTTTGTTTCATGATTGTGCATTCATAGAATCATAGAACTGTAGAATCATAGAGTTGGAAGGACCGTCAAGTCCAACCCTCTGCCATGCAAGAATACACCATCAAAGCATTTTCAACAGCTGGCCATCCAGCCTCTGTTTAAAAACCTCCAAAAAAGACTCCACCACACTCTGAGGCAGCACATTTCACTTTTGAACTGCTCTTACCATCAGGAAGTTCTTCTTAAATATTTACATGGAATCTCTTTTCCTGAAGTTTGAAGTCATTGGTCTGTGTTCTAGTCTCTGGAGCAGCAGAAAATAGGCTTGCTCCATCCTCCATGTGACATGCCTTCAAATATTTAAACATGGCTATAATGTCACATCTCAAGCTTCTCTTCTCCAGGCTAAACATACCCAGGGCCCTAAGCTTCTTCTCATATGGCATGGTTTCTAGGCTTTCTAACAATTTTGGTTGCTCTCCTCTGGAATGTTCCAGCTTGTCAAAATCCTTCTTAAATGGTGGTGCCCAGAACTGGACAAAGTGTTCCTGGTGGGATCTGAGCAAAGCAGAATAGAGTGGCGCTATCACCTGCCTTGACCTAGGCACTACATTCCTGTTGATGCAGCCCAGAATTGCATTCTTCACTGCTGCATCACACTGCTGACTTGTGTTCAGCTTGTGGTCTACTACATTCTTTTTCTTGGAAAGTTGATCTGGGGGAAACTGTTATCATGTTTTGCTATGCCCATAATATCTTATTATTTGGTATGTTCTCCAAGAAAGCAAAATGACTATAGTAGGGTACCACTGGCTGGATTTGTACTGCTATAGGTTTTTTTCCCCTCTGTTCTTGCTAACTATTTTCTCTGGAGACCTGGGTAGGAATGTCTTCTTTTTAAATGTAGAGTGTTCCAAAAATATTACTATTCTAGCATAAAGGCTCTGTGGTCCCTCTCCCATCCAGTGAGGATGAGGAAGAATGCCCCCTAATCAGAAGCAGACATTTGTATGTCCTTTACAAAGGTGAGGTTTTTTCTTTTCTTTTTTAACAATGTATCCTGGAATAATAAAAAAAAACAGCTGTTTGTGCTGGGACTTGCCTCTGCATCTTCTATAAGAAAGACAATTTAGTGTGGCTGTTTTGAAAAAACAAAAACGTGATAACTATAGAAACAGACAGAGCAACCAAAGGAAACATTTCTTCCATCTGTTTTTCCCTGATGACAAGAAACATTCCGCAGCACATCTAACAAAGCATGGTGATAAAAAATGGTTGCTTATGCCTTATGATCTGCCAGTTCCTTACAAGGAAAATAGTCCACAAAAGTATATGATTGTTATCCCCCCACACACCCCCACACTTTGATATGGTTTAGTTGGTGAAATATGATTTAATTGGCAATATATATTAATTGACATAAATATAAATCATACCCTGCTATGGCTGAATGGCTATGCTGGATAAGAGGAAAAGGCTGTCTGAACATGTGTGTTGTGAATTAGGTCAGAAGAGACCTCCAGGAAATCACCAGGAAACTCCAGCAATATTGGACTAGCAGTTAAGCTTAATGATTCAACCTCATAGAGACAATAGTGTCTGGAAGATTCCCTCAAGATGGCGGATTGTCTTAACTCTTCTCCCTCTGACCAAGCAAGCTTCCCTGTTGCCCTCACACCTGTCCAAGTATTGAACTGTCAGGATAGCCATTAGTTCTTTGTCATCTAATGCTAAGACCATTAGTCTGTTCCAGACCTCATTGTCTACTCTCACTACTCCATTGTTTACTCAATACCATTAATACCCTTGCCCTCCAGGCAGAAACAGGATATTTAAATCTCAGTTTTGGCCAGTCAAGTCTCAGTACACCAATTGCTAGTTGTCACTCTGCAGCTCTGATTCCTGTTTATGCACTGTCTTACTTCTAAGCCACATTGCTGCTTCTTCAGTGCTCTACTGGATTGATAAATATCACCAACTTCACCCTAAAATCTCGCTATCTAAAACTTTCCTCCCTTTTCCTTCAGTTAGCTTTGTGTGATAGCACGACTTCTTGGATCTTGTGTGTATATTGTTAATTCCTCCAATAAAACACATTAAGCTTACTTTTAGGATCTCCAGTTGGGTCTTCCCTGCAGAAGTACGGGTAAACTTAGGTATTTCATGGAAGTACTGGCATCATGGGTAGACCCCTGAGTCACCCACATTTTGGGGTAAAGCAACACAGTTTTTAAAGAGACAAATACAATTGTATTAGAACAAATGCAAACTGATGGAAAACTTGTAATGTTTCTTGATGCATTCACTTGGATACTTAGCAGTCTGTATTTGCATCTAAATATGTATATATTGGCATATGTTATCTACAAAACAAACCTAGATTGTGCTCTGGGACAACCGCATGTACCAATTAGAGCCCCCACTGTAAACACAGGATAGGCACTGAGACCATGTGAGTATGGAGATCGTTGTGGAAACACTGGAGGCCTGCCCAGCTTGAAACCTCCCTATGTCCAAGTCTGAACAGCCAGGGAGATCTCTGGATCAAGCCAGGGCTATGACACTCAGGTCTGCTCCTATTCTCCCTTCCTAGAGAATGCAGCTTCTTCTTACTCTTTGTCCCCTACTGGCTTCTCCTCCTAGGTTATCTCCTTCTAGTGCTTCCTCTAAATCAGCGGTTCTCAACCTGTGGGTCGCAACCCCTTTGGGGGTTGAACTACCCTTTCACAGGGGTCACCTAAGACCATCGGAAAATACGTATTTCTGATGGTCTTAGGCTCCATTCCCTCCTCGGTGGTGATGCAAAAGTGTGAGCACTCACGTCCTCCTGCCCCCTGTTCAGAAGGGACTGAAATCACTCCCCTTCTCTGCTACCGGGAGAACCTCCCATCTGACGGGGCAGCATGGGGGGCAGCATGGGGGGCAGGCCCCCACCTTGCCATGGCCCCTGCCCCACTCGCCATGGAAGGGGGCGCTGCGGAAGAGCTGGCAGGCCGCAAGGCAGCGCTTTTCTGGGGGGGGTGAACTGCACCCGGCACAAAAGACAAAGACGCTGGGATTCCTCCCCCCCCCGCCCGGCCAGGTTCAACACTCTGGAAACTTTTCCCACACTGCCCCCACCAGCAGAAATGAGAGCGAAGAAGAAGCAGAGCCCAGGCGGGGGAGTTCTCTGAGTTTTTCCCGGAGAAGACGCACGGCTGCTCTTTCCCTCCCTGCGCCCCCCCTTGTTCCTGGCCGGCGAGGCGGCCTTTGCCGGGGGGGAAGGCATTGTAAATAATAAATAAATAATTTTATGGTTGGGGGTCACCACAACATGAGGAACTGTATTAAAGGGTCGCGGCATTAGGAAGGTTGAGAACCACTGCTCTAAATCCACACTCTTTCAGACATAGGGACAAGCAGTGATTTATCTCTCCAGTGACTGTGGTACTGATGGTAGCGTGTATAACCCAGTACAGAGCAATGACACTCTCTTGAGACTGCTCTTTATAAAATTATAAACAAATCTTTATTTAACACACTGTCAAGGTAATAGATATTTCATAAGTAAGTATTCATAAACCAGTACTACACTTGTCTCTCTCTCAAAACCAAGCACACCCTCTTCTCCACATCCACACTCAACTCCCTATGTCAACTCTCAACTCTGTTCTCTATCTCAACCCTCTGTTTTCAGTTAGATTTCTGTTGCTCACTCCCCCATCTAGCCCTCCTTCTGGCTAGCCTGGGGTTCCAGCCAATCAATTTGAACCCTCTGGGTTCCTAAGGTGACTCCGTTGCAAATCCCCCCCCAACTTCATCACAACCCTCTCCGCCAATCTGAATCCGCTTTGATTTTCAATTTGAAATTGGTACATGGGGTTGTCCCAGAGCACAATCTAGGTTTGTTTTGTAGATAATATATGCCAAAATCAAAACAACCTGAAAAAAAATGGATCATCACAAATACTCAAAAACTCTTGCACTCTTGTCCAGTGGGCAAGAAAGTTTTGATTCCCCCCCCACCCGCATCTTGTGATGATCCCTTCTTTTTTTTTCAGGTAGTTTTGATTTTTTTCAAAACTTCAGTTGCAAAAAAAAGCTGCTGCTTTGTGCAAAAATACATTGTTTATTGTGTTATTGTTATTTCATTGTTCACCATTCATTTTTATTATTTTTACATTTTCTATACAGAAAATTGCCTCAAAATTCCCCAAAATGACCCACCAAAAAGTCATTTCAGAGGCATTACACCAAAAATTAATAATATCACTAGGTTTTTTCCTTCATTATTTTGCAAAAGAAACATTCTTATGCCATTGTTCCAGCAAAAAGCAAACCTTACTGATGACACCATTACTTGTAAAGTGTTACTTCTAATTTCTGATGTGCTCTATCACACTGCTACAATTGCTTCTCCTTAGCCTCTTTGCAATAACAATTACATTTCCAGGACAGTTCAAGCTAGTTTATGTCTGCAGGAGGAATGTATCAGAGGATACAAGATATTTAAAATGGATCTGGCACAGTAAACAAAAGGAACACATTTAAACAAGAAGATAATGTTGAAAGCTAGCAGAAACCTCAGCTACATTTGTCCTCATTTATTCAAGGTAGTGAATACATTGACTTCTGCACACTTTAAATACATAATGTATCCTGTTTAGATGTGGTAGTGCTCTTTGCTGGAAGGTCAAATTAAAACAAAGTGAAGAAGAAATCTGGTATTCTCTAATCAACTATGGCTATCCATGCATTTCACTGAATATCCTAATGCAAATTTGCAATGCTTCTGAAATTTGTCAAAGACATTTAATATGTTGTCTTGTATATGGTACATCAGTAATTTTTCCAGTGCTTTGGTAAAATGCATTCAGCCTTTTGATCTCTGGGGATGTAGATTTGACAGTATCTTTAGGCAACCTGTTCCATTGATGAACTGTTCTGATAATTAAGTCTCTGTGTGTCTATTTTACCTCAGTGTTTCAGCTAAATATACCACCGTGAGCTTTAAATTACTGTATTTGAAACCTTTGTGAGAAATTATACTGGGGCTATCAAAATTATTTTGACTTTGAAATTCCTCAGATACTTTGCTGAGGAGGAAACCTCAGTACTTGTTCCAAATTTCTCTTTCAATGGTGTGCAGAAACATTATAGGAAAGCAGAGAACTCCCACTGAGAAATTTTGCAGGTTGTTAAAAAAAAAAAGTATTTTGTCTTCTCTCATATTCCTCACATGTTTCACCATAAATGGAACTTGTTTCTGTTTCTATTGTTCTGAGACCTACAGTACACAATGTGTGGCCTTCTAGATATTGTTGGACTGCAGTTTCTATAATCTTTTAACAGCTATGGGGGCTAGAGTTGAGGCTAATGAGACTGGCCTGATATAATTACTAGGGTCTGGTAGTCTGGAAGAAGGTAGTCTGGATATAGTCTGGAAGAAGGTCTGAATCCTGACCATATTGCTTGGTAATATCACTATTTGTAGACATCCATTGCAAAATCAGTGCATTGTGAAATCATCATCATCATCACCATCATCACCATCATCAATGATATATAAAATTCTGTATTGAAAAACTAAAAATTTTGGCCAGCCTGCTGTTCCTACAAGAAGAAGAGGAGAAAGCTGTGGCTCAACTAAGAGAAAAGACTCTTTACTCACCATAGGTGAGTAAAGTGATATGGTAGCACCAGCAAATGAGAGGAAGGAGACAAGAGGGGTGGATAAGGAGCATTGGAAGAAGCCACAGTGAACATGGAAGACCTCCAGCAATGGCAGTGACAGCTGAAAACAAAGATCCAGTCAGTCCACTGTGGCCTTAGCTGCCTGAGGAAGGAGAAAGAGAAGGAGGATTGGCAGCAGCATCTCCATGCTCTGGGGAAGCAGCTCTACCAATTCCTTGCCAGCTCCTCTGCTTCTGACATCAAAGAACTCTTTGGCTGGCCTGATTTGGCCACTAAGGGCCACATGATGCAGGAAGGGGGCAACCTCTGGGTGCTGCACAGGTTTTGAAGGTTTTGCCTTTCCTTCTATCTAAGGCTGCTGGCAACACAGATTAGAAATCTGGCCCTTTTCCCATTCCTACCCCTTACAGCTGTGTCTTGAAAAGCATCCAACCAGCTTACTGTCAAAAGTTCAAAGGGCACCGGCAACAAGAAAGCAGAATTATAAAACAGAGTACCAGTTTCTTTTGCTGCATAATTTTAGCCTTAAGGACTGTTCTTGCTGCTTTACAAATCACTAGAGTGTATGCGGGAGCAAAATCCAAACTTGGATCCAGATTGGACCCCCACATACATATACATAATTTGCATCAGCAAAAGAGCACCCAACTAAGCCAATAAACAAGAGAATGGCTGCCTTCCTGTTAGCAGCATACACATTTGGTATGCATGTGGGGCAAATTATTCACAATAGCAATAGGTGTATTCTGCTGACAGTGGTAGAAGCAAACTTGTGCATACAGCAATGCTGTACATTGTGTGATGGTGTCTAGTCATTGTGTTGCACAATGTTGCTTTTCTGTATGGGGGTTGTGTAAGTGTTGGTATATCTGCATGTGGATATTTATGCTACAGTGAGGGGATGCTGGATTGCAACCAATATATGTGCACAGAGGGGAATTCCTGAATTTTCTAGGACTGGGGTTCATTATAATAGTTTCTGTGTAGTAGAAGTCATTCAACAGAGAAAGCAGAGGAATAATATTAGGCTATAGAGCATATGCAAGGAGGGAGAAAGACAAAGGCTGCATTGGCAGTAGGATTGAACAATACAAACATCTGATATGCTGCTGGAGGTCTTCAGGTGCCAGTCTGTGTTATTGTGTGTGCTTGTGTATGTAAAGGCTGCTGCTCTATAGTGGAAGAAGAGATGTTCATTTAAAACTAACAACCTTGCCATCATAGAACCATAGAATCATAAAGTTGACAGAGACCAGAAGGGTCATCAAGTCCAACCCTCTACCATGCAGGGATACACAATGAAAGCATCTCCAAAAATGGCCATCTAGCCTCTGTTTAAAAACCTCCAAAGAAGGAGACTCCTTTAAACTCTGAGGCAGTGGCTTCCACTGTTGAATGGCTCTTAATGTCAGAAGATTCCTAATAGAATCTCTTTTCCTGAAGTTTGAAGCCATTGCTCTGTGCCCTAGTCTCTGAAACAGCAGCAAACAAGCTTGCGCCATCTTCAACATGACATCCCTTCAGATATTTATACATGGCTATCATGTCACCTCTTAAACTTCTCTTCTCCAGGATAAACATACCTAGCTCCCTAAGATGCTCTTCATAGGGCATGGTTTCCAGGCCTTTTGTCCTTTTGGTTGCCTTCCCCTGTACAGCTCATTAGCTCAACAGTTCAGCCTGTTAATATCCTTCCTGAACTGTGGTGCCCAGAACTGGACACAGTGTTCCAAGTCAGGTCTGACCAAAGCAGAATAGAATGGTACTATTACTTTCCTTGAGTTAGACTCTATATTCCTATTGATGCGGACTAGAATTGCATTGGCTTTTTTTTTCTTTTTCTTTTTTAGCTATCGCATCACACTACTGACTCATGTTCAGCTTGTGGTCTACTAAGACTCCTAGATCCCTTTCACACGTAACAAAATCCAGCCAGGTGTCACCTACCCTATATCTGTGCATTTCATTTTTTCTGCCCTAGTGGAGTACCTTACATGTCTCCTTTTTGAAACTCATTTTGTTAGTTTTGGATCAATTCTCTAATCTGTTAAGATCATTTTGAATTCTGATCCTGCCCTCTGGGGCGTTAGCTATCCCCCCTAATTTGGAGTCATCTGCAAATTTGATAGGAATGGCCTCTGTTCCTTGATCTAGGTCACTGACAAAGATGTGGAATAGTACTGGGCCCAGGAGAGAACCCTGTGGCATCTCACTAGTCACTTCCCTCCAGGATGAGAAAGAGCCATTGGTAAGCACCCTTTGGGTTTGGTCAGTCAACTAATTACAAATCCAGCTGACAGTAACATTGTCTAGCCCACATTTCACCATCAGCTCCAGTGCTGTGCTGTTTTTCCTTTCTAAAAAAAAACTAGTGTTAGAATATCAACAGCAAAATAACCGCAACAACTGCAGTACATCACAGTTTTCAATACTCTTTGCATTCTATCAGTAATTTAGCTGGATGAGATTTTCCTACCTATTGCTGGCCAAGTGATGCTCTTTTCCAAGTTTTCGCAGCAAGGGGAGTCTTTGATTCCCCCCACTTTTAACATCTTTAAAAAAAAAAATCAGTGTGTAATGTTTTCCATTCTCACACATCTTTTTATTCCCCCATTCATTCACTTTATTTGTTTGCTGCATGTTCTTTTTAAACCAAACATCCACATCCATTGTTTCTCCCTCTGGGACTAGAATGAACAGCATGGACTATAATAGGAGTTGTTCACAGGAAAGATCTACAGCCTCTACAAAATCAGACCGAGGAGAATGTAGACATCTTCTTCACCTTCTCTCATCTTGAGACTTCCAGCATTTTTCACTGTTAGCTGCCTCTTTTGCAGGTCTTATATCATTGAGAAGGAATGAAGAAGGACAGGAAGGCTGTTTTCAGTACTCACAGAGTCAGAGGGAGACCACAAGTCTCTTCAAACTTCTGGATCAAAATGAACCTGAGCCCTGAATAACACATAAGGAGGAATGAAGACTGAAGGAAAGGTGAATGTGTGTGTGTGTGTGTAATCTCTAAAGCACATGCATTCTTCCTTTCTCTTGGGGCAAGATTTCTCATATCTGAACTACAACTCCCCCATCCCTCTCTCCCCTCTCAAGCAGTGCTTATCCTATCTGAGAATGTGAGATTGAGATCCATGGAAACTTACACTAATATAGATTGGTTAGTCTTCAAGGTGCTACAAGATTCCTCCACCTGACTCACTTTAATACTAAAAGGAACTAACATAGCTGTCTTTATGGAGACAGTTGCTTTAAATCTAGTGAGATTCTGTGAGGGGGAAAAACAAGGAGCCCTGGTGGTGCACTGGTTAAATGCCAGTACTGCAAGCCACAAACCACAAGGTTGTGAGTTCGATCCTGCCGGGCCCCAAGGTTGACTCAGCCTTCCATCCTTTTGCAGGTCGGTAAAATGAGTACCCAGCTTGTTGGGGGCATGTATAGAAAAAATGTTTCGAAATACATGCTAAGTTGTTCGCCGCCTCGATCCATATGGAGAGGCGGGATACAAATAAATAAATTTAAAAAATGGTTTGTCCTTCCTTCCTTCCTTCCTTCCTTCCTTCCTTCCTTCCTTCCTTCCTTCCTTCCTTCCCTGTTAATTCTCTTCAAATATTCCACCACTTATATTGCTTTCATAGTTTAAAATTATAGAAGGGGTCTCACAGGCCAGTGAGTCCAACTGCCTGCTCAGTACAGAATCTCTACCCAGAAGCCTCCCTGGCACATAGCTGTCCACCCTCTTTTTGAAGCTGTCCAGAGAAAGAGATTTCACCAGCTGTCTAGGCAATTGGTTCCATTGCTGCTCTTACTAGCAAGAAGTTCCCTCTAATTTTCCATCAAAATCTATCCTCCTGCAAGTTATCTTATTGGGAAAGCAAGTCAGTTTCCATTCCAAAGCCAAGGCTGAATTCAAATTGAAATGGAGCCAAAAAATCCAAGACCTTCACCCCAAATTGTCCTGAGTTCCCTGAAGCCATCTGCTCTAGGCATGAGAGAGAATATTAGACATGCTACCCTGTAGGGGTTAAATTCTGACACTATTCCCAGAATTTAACCCCTACAGTAGCTGAATCATTGCTGTTCTTCCACAAAAAACAAACTTCTTTCCTCAGACACCACCAGATCCATGCCTTCTCCAAGCAGCATATGCTCTGAAGCTATTCCTTGGCCCAAAGAATCCTTGCTGCAACATTTGTGCTCTTACCTATAAACAAAGGAAGGTTGCTCCCCACCTTCAGATTAGAAATATTGATTTTATTCACATACAGATCTGATCGATATTGCACTCAACTGAAACTCACACTGTTAAGCCACTAAGCTTTTTTTAAAAGGGCAACAATTTTAAATATTATAGAAAAAAATTAAGACCCTAGTCCTTCTCTTAGAAAGATCTCATTTTTTTCTCTTACAAAACCTGACCAAAATCAAGCAATTGACAAAGAATTAGATCTATCTCTTGTTTTTTATAAGGCCTTGTACTATATAATAACTTTTTAAAAATGAATGTCTTATCCATTGTTTAGCTTATTTTTTAACAGTCAGTAGTCATAAACTGAAGAATTCACAAGATACTTTTCTGCTAATTTGGATGCAGGAGTTGATTTTCAGTTTGTGTCATCCCCACCTCAAGAAAGCAACCACAGGACAAGGTGTATATATTGATTTCTTTTAAATGGCTACAGCAGGGACAACTCTGTGCTGAGGTTCTTTCATTTGTTCTCCACTGAGCTGTGTGTTAGGGAGAGAGGCTTCCGTAAACATGTTCCTTTTCATCTCCTGCATATTTGAGAAAAATTATATTACTTCAGTAAATTACTTTGACATAAGGCCAAAATGTATCTGCATTTTGTGTTCCAAAATGTCCTCTTTTGTTAAAACAATATTAGTGTGAAGTGCAAGAGGTGCCAAGACAAACTTCAAGATATCTCCCTTGAGTGAACAGAGCTTAAAGAATAAATTAAGGGGAAAAATACTTTTACAGAATTTGGAAAGTTAATTTTAAGGATCATAGAATTATACAGTTGGAAAGAACCTGATGGCCATTTTTGTCCAATCCTTTACCAGCACAGAAATTCACAGCTAAAGTATTACTTGGAGTTGGTGATCCAATCACAGGTCAACCATTAAGAATGAATATACTGCCATGTCAAAGCTATCCATAACTGAACAGTAGTAGAATGATGGTCCAGGACTCAGAACTACCTCTTTCAGTTATGCATGACTTCCTCATGCCATTATATTCATTCTTAAAACTAACTTGAAAAGCTTATTTCAACATGACAATAACAATGGGCAAACTCTTCTGACTCCAGCTCAAAAATCATTTCCCCCAAAACTGTCCTGGAAAATACTTTTAAAAGTCCATTATTATTATGGATCCATGATCTATCAGGATTTACTCACTGAAGTTTTTGATCATCAGTGGTTTAGATTCTATCTAAGATTCTAGGAATTGTAGTTTTTGTTTATTTGTGTCCCGCCTGCTCCCCAAATCTAGGATAAGTATCATCAAGAAAAAATTGAAACAAAAGCTACTGAAATATGCATACTCCGGCTCCTCCTGGGTCTACTCAGAAGGAGATAAAAGTTGTAAATCCCATGCTTCTTGTGAATTAATGAGAAACCTATCACAGCTACAAGGGAAATACAAAAGCTTCTCTTTTGGTACACTGACTCTTTAAAAGGCTTCAGTGGTAGCTGGCCATATTGAAGGAGAAGGAGAGAAAGTTTTTTTCCTCTCAGTTTTGAGTAGAAGCTAGGAGAAGTTGGAACCCCTTGTCACCTCTTCAGAGGCCAGAAATATCCTGGTACTATTCATTTACAGGAAATTTTGTTTCTCAAAGTGTAACGTTACTCTGCATTCCAGAAAATATTAATAAATAATTGATAATTGATTTAACACTGCCTCCCATATTTAAAAATCCCCTTTGAGTTATCTCCTCCTGAAAGTTCTCACTACTGGATCTTTAATTTTATCTTTGAAAGAAAGGGTTAACTGACATCCTCAGTGAGTTATAATAGCGTAAGCCCAACTTAACACTATCACAATCTTGTTTGGCCATTGCAGAGGTTACCAGTCTCACAATGACCTGAAGGTCCCCCAGACTCACATTTCCAGCTCCCCTCAACATGGCCATTTCTATGTCATTGTAGAGTGGGCTTCATGGACCTCCTGAGAAACCCAAAAAGTCTCTGAGGTTGCTTGGTGCATTGCATCCAGCTGCGGGAAAATAACTGGACACATCTCTTGTGATCCTCAGGCTCTGCAGTGACATGGAAATACTTATGTTGGAGGACTGCATCACCTATAGGGTGGGTTTGGGGAGTGGCAATGGAAGATGTAGCTAGAGAGGCACAGCTGTGTGCAAGATGTACGTCTCCTGGGCCCTTTCTGCATGACATTTTCCTGGAGCATCATGTGATTGTGAGGAGTGATCTGCGCGATGCACTCACAATCACATGATGCTCCGGGGCCAGCAGGTGTTGATCACGCACCTTTTCATTTTCAGTTAGAAGCCAAAAATGGTGCACAATTGTGCATTGCTCCTGGGCCCCATGTGCACTTACCTGGCATGCGGCACCTCCGGAGTCATGCCAGTCGCGCTTCCTGCCCCAGCGCCTGGGAAACTCCCAGGCTGCACTGCGGAAGGAAGAGACGGGGCTTTCATGTGAGTAGGCAGCTCATGCAGAGCCAAAGGACCCTGGAGGTGAGAGCCTCTCACCGGAGGCTGCTCACGCTATCCCCGTACTCCAGCGCCAGAAGAAGGTAAGGTGTAGAAAGGGCCCTGATGTAGAATGTCAGCTACTGTTTCCTATAGGGAAAGAAAGATAGTGGGAAAAGGCCCCCTTCTCCATTTTGAGTCATGCCCAGGTTCTCAGAAGTCCAGGCATGACTTGAAATGGGATTAGGCTTTTCAAACTGGAGTTCATGTTTTGATTGTTTTTTCACACACAAAATGAAGCCAACAATATAAACAACTGCCCAGGATGCATACAGACCCAAGGACACATCTAAGATATTTCTTTCAATTCCAGTGACTGAGGTGGAGGGTTGCCCTGAATGGATTTTTGTTCCCATGGCAACGGCATGTAGTGCAATGATTCTGGGTGGCCTTTCTCAAACTTTGAGGGCCATGAGTCTGTTTCATTGATTCATTCATTTGTTCGCTCACAATGTTTGTAGAGTGGCCATCAATTAGCATTCTACTAAAAGACAATAGTATTTTTTTTTTAAAAAAAACTTAGAGTAACCATCAAAACTCATATAGAATACAAGATGCATGGAACTGAACTAAAGTAAATTATACTACCATCAGCAAATCATAGTCATGATCACCATGATACAGCAAACAAAAGTTCAAAAACATTGTTAGATTTAAACCTTGAAAGAAAAAAAAATTACTAAAAATCTAGACTTCCATACAGAGCAATCCTAAGTTATCTTTCTGTGCTGGGATAGTGGCAGGGTGGCTATTTTGTTTATGAAATAGCAAAAAGTCTATTTTGCTATTCTTTGGGGTTTTTTTTTTAAGGTATAGTTGAAATCATCATTTATCTTACATCATACCTGTGTACTGTAAAGCCATTTCTGCACTAGATTCTTATAGTGTTATTATTTCACTTTCAGCATCCTATGGAATCCTGGTGTGTGCAGTTTAGGGAGGGACCTAACACTATTAGTGGAATAATAGCACTCATAAAAGTCTAATGCAGAAAAGGCCTAAATCTACGCTTACTACACTTATTGTGCATTGGTTGCACAATACTAGCCTTTTGCTAAATCCACACATTATGTAGCATTGCATATCTGCTGGTGAGCTTCATTATTAAACCCGTTGTCCAATGCAGAATGTGAAATGGCTGTTTCCACAATCCCAATTAACAAAATGGTGCATGGAAGGCGCTGACAAATAGTTACGCAGCATCCAAAAATGCACACTGCCTGTGAAACAGTTACACTTGTGGAAGGAGACAATCCTTCGTTACTCATTCTTAACTCAGGGCCTTTCCACACTACACTGTTATAGTACTATCATTCAACTTTCAACATCTTGTGGCATTCTGGAGTTTGTAGTTAACTGAGGCCAAATAGCTCTCTGGTTGAGTATTCTAAATGTCCCTCCATAAACTGCAAAGCCCAGGATTCCATAGGCTCTTGAAAGTGGAATAATAGCACAATAATAGTGTAGTGTGGAAACGGTCTTAGTGAAGACTTGCATTCCTACTGTGAACTAAGCACTAAAGAAAGAAGGTGACTAGACAATATGTGTGTATTCTGGTAGGAAGCTGTAAGAAGAAAGGTGATGTCTTTAAAGGGAGTGCACAAACTTCAAATAGCTCAGGATGGTAGAGTTGGATATTTAAATACCTATTAGTCAACACTGCTAGCAACTTTCATGTGGCAACTACAGTACAAGAATTTGCTTCAAAAAAGAGTCCCTATACCAGTTCATCATTCCCCACATCTACCATGTAGCTAATGGCATTTCTGTAGGCTATGCACTGACCCATTTTAGCCTGGAAAGCTAAAGTGCATGGAATGAGCATCTATGAGCCCCTGCAAAGTACATTTGACTATAAGCATTCGCAGCAACCACATCAAGGCTTAAACAGTCTTGCATTCATTAAAGAAGAAAAAAAGGCCTTTCTGTTTTTATGTCAAATGCTCTGCTCTTAGAAACTGAAATACCAATGAAGTCAATGACTGTGACAATAACTTCTAAATCTGAGCTATTTCACAGTGTAACTTTTTTCTTTCTTTCTAAAGGTCTTAAAAGAAAAATAAACAGGGCTACATTTTGATTTTTTTTTCTTCAAAATGATCATTTGCATGTGTTCTAGTTTCATCCTGAGCAGCAAAATTGTAAAAATTCTATGACTGTCAGACCATTTTAATGAGTTGAAGAAAAGTGTTTGCTTATAAATTATTCATCCCATAGCTCTTCTATTTTCAAGTTTCTCCCCTTTGCTATATGACATTAATGCACTATTTCTGATATTAAAAAGGGTTGTTTAAAATACACAAGTTACAACAAATGTCTGAAATACGATGATGACCAACGGTTTTCTGTGACAATCCTGTTCAAATTTTTGAATAGCTGAAAATGCAGGGTTACACCAGTGAAACAGCTGTCAAACAGCAATGGACGGGCACTTGTTATCGGCTCCCCAGAGAGCAGAACTAGAGTTGACAGCTTTTGTTGCATTGGGTTAACTTATTTCAACTTATTGAAGGTATGAGTAGTTTGACAACACAATGAAACAGTCAGAAGGTTGATGGCCTCTCCTTTTCTGGAGGTCTTCAGTTTGGACATACATCTGTAGGAAATGCTCCAGCACTGGAACTTTTATAGAGGGAATTGAACTAGGTGGTTTCCACCTACTTTACATATTTTCCACAACAGAGAACAGATATACTGATGCATACTCTCCGACATTTCACAGATGCAAACCAGGACACGCATAGCTGAGCAGGTTCAGAGTGTGGTCAAGACAAGAAAAATTATTAATGAGAAAAAACACACAAGCTAAGAGAGGCTTCAGCAGCTTGCTGTTACCTGATCCTACTGGGAAAAGCAAGATTCTGTCCCCTCCTTTCCTCTCTCCCCTGCTGTGTTAAGTGAGTACAAACTACTTTTGCACTTTGAACTCAGTGTATAGCAACTGTAAGCCAAGGGCAAAGGGAGAAAGTATGAGGAGAAAATAGAAACTGGGGCAATTTAAAAGCAGCTGAAAATGTGTGGAGTGTATGGAGATGGGGGGAAAAGGGGGGACCTCCTCCCACTCAATGCTGACTTCTGCCATGAATAGGAGCTAGGAATTTCCCCCAATTCCCTTCATTCAAGCTGCCACCACCCACCGAATTAACCCAATCTACAGCAACACAGTAGGACATTGCCCAGGAATTAACAATTTCTATGCTTAAAGATCCCTTCCCTTCCCTCACCCCTGCTTCTAGGTAAGATAATTCTATCTAGTTGTGTTGCTGAGGGACATGTGGGAATGGAGAAGAAACATAGAGGTTTTTACAGAAAAGTATTTATTCTAAGATGTGCAAAGTAGATAAAAGAAATATCCCATCATAAGAGACTCTTCCTCTCAGGTACGCTTAGAAGTTACAGTATAGATAGATTTCACAGACCAGCCAAACCTCCAAAATAACAGAAAGAAACATAACACAATCACCTAAGCATGTTCTAACTATTCACATTGTTGTTCCTTTTTGAGATAGTATGCTGGCAGGGGGGCCAGAGAGGGCCTACGGCTGTCTCTACTAGCATCCTTGCCCCTTTGTTGATGTCTAGATGTCTCCTTTGTTCTTCTTTCCCTTGTGGTCTCTAGAGGATTTTTTTAACTTCTCTATTGAAGCATCTCAAAGATTCTCACCTTTCCCCCCTTGATTGGGCAACTATCTCTTGTGACCTGTGATGCTAACCCTAATAAATGTAACCTAACCCTAGCAGTTTGTTAACCCTTTATATGCCTAAAGGAAGAACTATCCCCCTTAAGCACTGATGCTTGGATAATGGGAAGCCCCGTTATCACAGTGACAGAAAGTTAATTGGGACTGTCCCTGCTAAATTGGTTGAAGGATATTAATGATTTATAGCCACAAAGTATGCTCAGCCCTCACTGAGCTGTTTGGAAGGTTCTTTTACCCCTCATGCCGTGATCCCTCATAAAGTTTTCTTGTGTATTCCCCAAAGGTCACTCATATCTGTCTCTTAGGTGAGGAGTGGTGTTTAGATAGTGAAATCTTGGGCATATAAAACTGAACACTCAGATAAGAAGTTTGCTATAAGCTTATGTTAAGTTAAAGTTGTCCATCTCAGTTCAAAATGGCTTTGGCCCTTTTGAGTTTTCTCAGCAAAAAAAAAAAAAAAGCTTGAATTTTTCCCAAGATTCATTTGAGGCCTCAGAAAGACACTTCCAGCTGTTTCTTTGCCTTCAGTGCATTTATTCTAACCTACAGTGTACCATTCCTTCTTCTCCTTGCTTTTCTGAACTTACCATAGAAAAGGAGAGTGAGAAGTTGGTTGTGTCTGTGCTCAAAAATTCCTGTTGCAAAGGAGAAGTATCTCCTCTCAACTTGGGCTTCACAATGCTGAAAGATCATCTTTGAATTAGGACGTCAACACATATACTCACTAGATCTCAGAGAGTGTCGTCTCTCCACTGCAACCCTCCTGTTGTGCTCACTGAATCTCAGAATTTCTTGCTATGAGCTGTAGGGGACAACTTCACCATGGGAGGGCTATTTGTTTTTTTCAAAGCAGGAAGCAATCCAAATTTGCTTCCAGATTAGTTCCTGTTTTATCAAAAGGAGGTCTCCTGTGCCTGAAACAGGTGGGCAATATCAGGGCAAAAAGGGAATAAAGAAACATGGGGAACTGAAATGACATTCTGGGTATCATCAATGAAGTGTCATGGGTGATACTGAAAGAGGTGGGAATTGGTAATGCTGCCTTGGAATAGTGTGGAGAGAGAAAGGAAATCAGGTGGCCAAACATATCCCTGGGAAATTCCAATAGAAAAAGGGACACCAGAGGAAATGCTTCTCTTGAGCATTTAGATAAGAATGATTTATTTAGAGACTATCCTAATCCTTCTAACATCCAAACAGCTCCATATATGAATTCCTAAATCTAGGATGAGGAAGGAGTCTTTCATCCAAGAGCCTGAATTCAATGTCAGAAAAGTTCTTAGGGGCCACATTCCAGTGAAGATGGGACCAGAAGCAAAAGATGGGATCAAAAAGACTGGCACAATTTAGCTGAAAGCTATTAATGCCAATAATAATGATGTAGGTAAGGTATTTAAACATTCTGGATTTGGGAAGGATGGGAATACAAAACTTGAAAAGCCACCAGATGACGCTGTAAAGGAAAGGGGGCCATGGCCATCTGTAGGACCCTAGAAGGTTCAATTGGTTGAGATTCTCCACCACATCCTAAAGACAATCAGATCATCAACTATCTTCTTCTTGAACATGCCAGGAACATTCCAGGAATCAGTAATATGTTATGCAAGGTAAAATTCGGATAAGCTTGTTTCTCAGGTCCAGGCATAATTTGAACCCTGTGTAAAACAAGGGTGGGCAAATGCCAGCGGGGAGGTTACACTGGACCCCCAGGAGACTTAGAGGATCACACATTTTATAACAAAGAAAGAGGAAAGGAGAGGAAAGGAAAGGAAAAGGGAAAAGGGAAAAGGAAAGGAAAGGAAAGGAAAGGAAAGGAAAGGAAAGGAAAGGAAGGAACTAAGTTTGCCCCCAAATGCTCCCATCAGCCTTTTGCCATGTTTTTGCTCCAAGACTTTCTTAAAGGCCTTTTCAAAACAGAATGTGTACAGGAAGTGACTTCTGAATTACTTCCTTTTTTTTTTTTTAATACCTGTCCTGAGCCTAAAATAGCTTAGGAGGATGATTAATGGGGCAAGTCCTCACAAGGCCATTGGCGGGAGAATTGCTTTTCTTTTTAACCTTTAGGAGATATGGATGTTCCAAAAGCATCTCTGAGGCCAGATGTGACCCACAGGCTGCACAAAGTTCATCCTTTGTCTACAGGCTGACATTTTATTTCTAATTTTCATAATCCAGAGAAAGACGGCTAGATTTACAAATTTAATGCCACCTTCATACAGATGGCTTTGCTGGCTCAGACCAAGAGTCATCATCTAATCCAACATTCTGTGTTCAGCTGTTTCTAGGAAGTTCAGAAATATAGCGTGATGGACATCATTTGCTGGTTCCAGCTTCCAACCAACATTTATAAATACACTGCCTCTGAAGATGGACATCTCATGTCTTTTACTTTACAAGCAATTCTGACTTCTACTTTTCAGTCCTCCATTTGAAAAGCTATCCAATTTGAGTACAGTTCAAAAATTAAAAACCGTAAGAAAGGAGAGCACAGATCTTTGACTTGCTCAACAGAATTTAGCACCTGGAATGTAGTCTGGTGGGGCACACAGATTATCTCATCATAAACCCTTTCCGCACCTTACTGTCTTCCAACGCTGGGGTGCAGGGATTGCGTGAGCAGCCTCTGGTGAGAGGCTCTCATGTCCGGGGTCCTTTGGCTCCACACGAGCTGCCTGCTCGCACGAGAGCCCTGCCTCTTCCTTCCGCAGTGCAGCCTGGGAGTTTCCCAGGCTGGGAGTTTCCCAGGCTGCACTGGGGCAGGAAGCATGACCGGCGCAGCTTCGGAGGCTCCGCATGCCAGGTAAGTGCGCGTGGGGCCCGGAAGCAATGCGTGATTGTGCACCATTTTCGACTTCTAGCCAAAAATGAAAAGGTGCGTGATCGGTGCCTGCCCTACCCTGCAGCGTCGTGTGATTGTGAGTATATCATGCGGATCACTCCTCACAATCAGTCGATGCTCCAGGGACCCTTTTGCATGGAAAATGCCGTGCAAAAAGGGCCATAGTCTTTCTCACAGTAGTGAATTATGCTGCATTAGTTTGGCAGTTTGAAGTTAGAAAAATATATGAAGGCTGGGTACAGACTGGAGGAATGAATTTTCCTCTGTTACTAATCTACTTGCACAGTTCTTTAGCTTTTGTGGGGGAAGGTCTTTGCGCTTGCAGTTTATAATCCTTGAGAATCCATTTTCCATCAACCTCAACTTGGGGAGTGGCACACTATCCCAGAAACCCCCGCTTGGCCAACAATGGGAAATTTTATCATTGTCCAGGGATAGCATAGGTGGAATGACTTGCTTAGGAGCCCAATTCTACCTTTGGCTGTGAGAAGATGCTGGACACCATCTGAAAAAGGGTGGAATGCTTATCTGCTGTGTACCATTGGCTGTATCACTAGCTAGCAATAAAACTTAGCAGTAACGCATGTCAGTGTTCAGCGCCAAACAAATTTTTGAGGAGGTCTGGAATTTCAGCCATTTTCCACACAGAACAGAGGGGAAATCACAGCAGCAGCAGTTTCAGACATATTTCTCGAAAGGTTGAGAAAACAGGAACATTTTTGGTCATGTCTCTGTGATAGCAGTGATTTTGGTAGTTGGGTTTGTAGCAATGACAACAAATTTGATGGTCAAGATGTTATGGAGACTGACTAAATGGGGTTCAAGGGGCTATATACTCCCCCCTTTTAAGCCATGGATATTATTTCTATATTCATATATATTACCACATGTAAATGTTATTCAAATCAGCATGCCTTTCTTGCTCCTTTTTAAATTATCATCCTAGTGTTAGATCTTGCCATGAAAATGTCTTCATCCTCCTCCTACTCTTCTTCCTCATCTTCTTGCAAAGAAATGAAAAAGCTTTCCAGTCCTGTCTTTATTGCCGCCGCTCACAGTAGTGAACTCCACAGTGAACTTCTTTTGCATTAAGAAATATATCTTAATGCCTGTTCTGAATCTACCGCAAATCAATGGCATTAGATAATTCCAACAGAGATTTTTCTGTATCCTTTCTCTCTCCCCTGTGTATAATTTTGAAGTCCGTGTCTCCTTTACAGTTGTTTTTTATAAAATATTTACTTTCTTGGCTTAAAAATGCATGCCACCCTTCAACATTGATTCAAGGGCAATGTGTATACTATATATTATGACAAACAAAATGGAGCAAGCAGTGATAACAAATCAAACAGCATAAAAAAATCTATTGCTTGAAAGATACCAAGCTAAGGATTTGGTAAGCTTCCTTGATGATGAAGTTGCATGGATGATGCCCCCAGCAGCAAATGTGTTCTTGTAGGAATAGCATGCGAATACATTGTGTTACTTTTTTTTTCTTTAAAAGATTTAAAGTTTCCGTATTCAGCAGAATATCTCATGAGACATTTTGAGACTGACAAGTGCAACTTGAAGCTTGGGAAAATTCCTTTTTTGGACTGCAAGTCCCAGAATCCCCTATAATCTTAACAGTCTGTGTTAAGAACAGTAGCTGGTTCACAACAACTGCTACCACAATGCAATAGGGATTCTAACTGCATGGTTCTGGAATGCTTTTTATATCCCTCCCTCCCAATCCAGAATTTTTCAAAGTGTGGGTACAATTGAACTATTTAGGTTGATAACTATAGTAGCAGGATAGCAAGATAACTATAGCATTATGATTCTACTTTAACTGTCATTGCTGCATCATATGGAATCTTGGGATCTATAGGTTGGAGAGCCACTGGAACTTTCTGGCTAAGAATTCTAAATGCTGTTGATGTTGTGTGCCTTCAAGTCATTTCCAACTTCTGGCAAACCTAAGGCAAACCTGTCACGGGGTTTTCTAGGGCTGAGAGTGTGTGACACCCCCAAGATCACCCAGTAGCTTGCCATGGCTTATTGGGAAATCAAACCCTGTTCTCCCAATGTCTCCAGGATCATAGTCTAATGCTCAAACCACTACACCATGTTCAAGAATTCTAAATACCTCTCCCTAAATTACAAATCCTAGGATTATGTACAATAGTGTTGCAGTTAAGGTAGCATCATAGCTCGATAACTATGTAGTATATAATGGCAGCATGTCATTGGATTTATGATGTCTTCAGGCCATTCTCGGGTCTTTCACATGATAGAATTCTCTCGGTCATATTGGATGAAGCAAGCCATAACCCTGGAGAGATGAAGATATACCTGCTTTGGGGTGGGGGTCAAAAGAGGCAATGCAGTCCTGTATCTCAGAGTAGACACCGCACAGCTAAGAGAATGCACCCCTTCTTACAAATATTCTTAGCTCAAAAAATAGTCTTCATAGCCCTGAGTGGGAAATATAGTAAATCTGTCACATGGCAGTATTTGCATATATAATCCACTCTATGTGGTACTGAAGGTTTATCCTGTCAAATAAACTTACAATAACAATGTATGCTCTCTCGCTCTCTTTCAGCAATCAAGCTAACACTTTAGAAATATGTAAATGGTTGGGACAGAAAATGGCAACACTTTGGAGCAAGTGCAAATCTTCATTAATTCCATTCGCATCAATTATATTAACAAAACTCATTTGGAGTCATTGGTATTAACACAAAAATGGCTGGAGAAGCTTTGTTAATTACTCTCATCACTGTAAAGCAAAAGTAATACACATTATGTATTCTCTCTCTCTCTCTTTCTCTCTCTCTCTCTCTCTCTATATATATATATATACACATGATATATAAATAAATCCTTAATATAATTTATTCTGTTAGTTGCTGGGGAAACCTTATTGTTGATATGACAACCATGGCCAAGTAAATCAGATCACAGCTTGCTTTCCATGTACTTACCATTTTTGTTAAGAGAACTACTTTCGATCTGTTATGCGACAGTGACATCTAGAGAAAAGGAAACTAACAAAAGGAGACAAGAGATAACAGACTGCATTAACACTGGTAGCTAGCACATAACAGCTACAGCAATGCAATACGAATTGCTTAAAATGGTTCTGACTATACCTATCTCCATACTACAGATGGGAAAAAAATAATTGGCATCAACAAGTAGCATCTTTACGCCTTCTGAGACATTGCCTTGACAAAATGCACATCTTTCCTCAAGCATGCAGAGATCTGTGTGACATGTAGGGCAGTGGTACTTAACCTGGCTCCAGTGACCCCCTTAGGGTCCGTGGAGCCCTCACAGGGGGTCCGTGAACTGCTGCTGCTGGATACCAACAGCAGCAAAAACAGGGACATGACGGGGGGGGGAGTTACCTGAAACTGCTCCTTCATTTGCAAACGAGAAAGCAGTCTGGGCACACACACACATACTCCTGTCTGCCATGTCCTTGATGAAAGGAATATGGCAGCAAGGATGTTGCACACCCAAACTGTGAACTCAGGGACCAGGGTTTGAATTCCCACTTAAAATATTTAAATTTTGAGCTAAGTCTCTGACAACAAATTATGTTTACAGGGGGTAAAGAAAGGTTAAGAACCACTGATATAAGGTATTTCTCAGAAATGAAGCACACACAAAATGGTGCGTGTATTTTAAAACGTGAATGGGCAAAAGTGCACATAATTAAAAGAAACGCATTTATGTACATTTGAGCCAATGGGGGGAAATTGCACATAATTAGGCAAATTGCACAAATATATGTGCACATTTAAAAAAGGCTGTGAAAAATAGGAGTGAATTTCAGTGCAGGAAGAACATACAATGTCTCAGAACTTGATATGAAAGAAGGACAGGAAGAAAATGCGGATGGGATTTAAAAGAGCTTGGTGAGATTGAATCAGAGATTTCCCCATTCCTAATTGACATATACACTTCTCTTTTCTTTTCTTTTCTTTTTTTCCTTTTAATGGTGATTTTTCTTGTCATTCCAACTTCTTAAGCAATGTTCACACAATGGCTTGATTCACACTGAGGAGCTTATGAACTTTAACGGAGAAGTCTCAGAACGTTGCAAAGCTACAGGTGGCAGGTTTGGGTTTAGGGTCAGAGTTAGGGTTAAGCTATGGCTATAAAATCACTACAGATTTGGAATGTAGCTAGCCTAAGGCAAAGAGCACTATTTGCTCTACCTAAGTAAGTGCCATTAAGAATGATGTGCCTTAAAAGAAATGCATTTTTTGGGTAATGAGTGTGCATAATTCTGTCAAGACACCCATTCAAACACACCAGAAAAGACTTGTTAATGAAGAACATGGCACAACATTTCGTGTTTATTTTGCCTTGACAGTTTCCACTGAAGAAGATTCATATAACTTTCCTAAAGAAGAAGATCCATATGGTTTCTCTCTTTGGCACCGGGAACTCTTACAGTGAACAAAGTTCCAACTGTAGGTACATTATTTTCCCCTCTCTCTAACATATGTGTGTTTTTTCTTGGGATCTTAGAAAGCTCACATATTTAATAGCTACTATAAATCTGATCTGAACAAAGATGATGGAGAGTTTCATTCAGTTTGCATTTTGATAGGAGCTTACCAGGTTTGTACTTCCAGAATCAATATACAAACCAGAAAGTGGTTACTGCTCAGTATTTGCTCTTCTCTGAATAGTTTAGCACACTAAACAAAAAAAAAAGTGTCATTTAGGGGAAAGTACATACAAAACTCATGCATTAGAGGAAAGACAGCAGGGAAGAGAGAGAGAAAAAGAGAGATTTTTGTTTTAAAGAAAACTGATTTTTCTTTAAAAAAATGTTTGTATAAGGCAATCTTGCATATGAAATGCATGTATTAAGCAAATTTACACCTAAAATCCAATACATTTTTGGCAGGTTTTTCATCAAAAATTGCAAATAGAGGTGCATGGCAACGTAGGAAAGGAAAAATGAGAGAAAGAGAGAGAATAGCTAACATGTATTTATTTGTTTCTCACATTTACACTCCACATTTCCTCTAATGAGCTTAACACACAATACCTGGTTCTCCCCATCCCTTCTTTATGCTCAAACAGTGTAAGATAGCTTAGTCATTCAATTGTATGGCTTCTTGGGGATGAACATCAGATTTCCACTGCACTATGCTGGCTCACCAGTGTGCTGAATCTGTTTCTCCTTAATCTGAATACATGAAGCTTGAAATAGTTATTAAATATTTAATTATAAATACATAAGAGAAAGGACATAGAGAAAAGAAAAGACAAATATGGAGAACATGCTGGATATGATCTTGACCTAGACAAATCCATTAATGTAAACTGACAAAATGAATTTCAACAGAGAGAAATGCAAAGTCTTACACTTAGGCAGAAAAAACGGAATGCACAAATATAGGATGGGGATACATGGCTGGATAACAGTACATGGGAAAGGGATCTAGGTGTCTTAGTGGACCACAAGCTGAAAATTAGTCAGCAGTGTGATGCTGCAACTAAGAAAGTAAACACAATTCTTGGTTGCATCAATAGGAATGTGGTATCTAGATCAAGGGAGGTAATGGCATCACTCTATCTTGCTTTGGTTAGACCTTATCTGGAATACTGTGTCCAGTTCTGGGCATCTCATTTCAAAAAGGATATTGACAAGCTGGAGCATGTTCAGAGGAGAGTGACCAAAATGGTGAAGGGTCTGGAAGCCATGCCCTATGAGGAGCAGCTTAAGCAGCTGGGTATGTTTAGTCTGCAGGAGAGAAGGTTAAGAGGGGACATGATAGCCATGTTCAAATATCTGAAAGGATGTAATGTCCAGGAGGGAGTGGGCTTCTTTTCCACTGCTCCAGAGACTAGGACAAGGAGCAATGGATTCAAACTTCAGGAAAAGAGATTCCACCTAAGCTTCAAGAAGAACTTTCTGACAGTCAGAGCTGTTTGCCAGTGGACTATGCTGCCTTGGAGTATGCTGGAGTCTCCTTGTATGGAGGTTTTTAAGTAGAGGCTAGATGGCCATCTGTGGGGAATGATTTGATGTGTGTTCCTGCATGGCAGGGGGTTGGACTGGATGGCCCCTATGGTCTCTTCCAACTCTATGATTCTATGACTTTATGTCTCTTTGACCACGGCTGCAATTTTGTATGGCTCAGGATAGCACAGTAATTCTGCATGCTGATTAATGCTAAGCTGAGGCCATACACACACACACCTTCTATTTATCATACAGCCTCTGAGCTCCCCTCCCTTCTGGGAAGTGGTCAGGATCAAAGGAACATCTGGCCATGTCTCTAATTTCAAGAAGTTTGTTTTGTTTTTTTTAACATGTTAGCTCACATCTTAGTGGAGGGCCATGGTAGACCTCAGCACTGGTGGAATAATTTGCATCTGTCTACAGAGGCAGAGCCAGAGACTCCTCTGATCCTGACCACTCTCCACTAAGGCACTAAGGTTGGGATGCTTCAGAAATTATACAGTAAGTCCAGAGAGGGCAAAAGGAAAAAGGGAATACCAAACTCTGCTGTGCCCCACAAAAAGAACATTCACATGTATAAGGAAAACATTTATATGTGTATGCAACCAGCTAATGTGACCAAAACTTATCTGCTTGAAATTTATATCTGAAAGATAAATTTTCAGGCACAGATAAGATGTGCTGAACATTGCAAAAGGGGTTAAATATTGGACTTTGCAACCCTGTTGTACAAAGACAGTACGGCAATGTAGGAATTGCAGTGTGCATCCATTAAACTCCAAGATATAGGAATATAATTTAAAATCATATCAGTGTGTACAATTTTCAAAGGATTTTTTCTCTCTAATACAATGAGTTTTTCTAACGAAGCCCAATGTGAGCCACCATTAAATCATGTCCATGTCATATCATATATGATGTTTACCTCATACCAGATTGGCTGTAGGATCTAATCTTGTATTGCCAACAATTCTCAAGAGTGTTACAATGTACCACCTTAACTAGAGATGCAAGGTATAGAACAGCTTAGAAAAATTAAGATTTTTTTGACTACAGCTCCCAAAATTTCTTCAGCCAGTATGGGCAGTAGTTAGGAGTTCTAGTCCAAAAAATAACTTTTCCTGTCTCTGGATTAATTGTGGAGTCTTCTCCCCACAAAGGCTGTGTTTGACTTTTGGGCTGATATCATACAGTGACATTAACAATTAGGAACATTTAACCCCTGCAAACAAAAAGAGCACATCCAGTAGCAATTCCAGCAGGCTCAGAAATATTTAATGAACACAGTTGAGGAAATGTTTGAATAATCCACAAGTCTCTAAGGACCTAATTTATAATACCCTCCTCCCCCACCGCCGTTTCACCATTGCTACATCTGACAATCCTGCTAATAGCGCATTTCCAGGCAAAGTTAGTTACTCTAATTGCTGATTCTACCTTATTAACAGTTCTTCAGAGCCACTAATGCTACAGTTTTGAGAATCAGCATTTTGCTTGCTGTGTTATGAACATTTTTTTTTTTAAAAAAAAGGACATTCGTTGGCAAATTTATTAATTATATCACTGCTATGCTGTGTTGCTGGCAGATTTTTTGCAATATATTTGGCTTTACTCCTTTATGAAATAAATAATATTAAATTAAATTTCATATGAAAAGAAGGTAAGCACAAATCACATTTTTACCCATACCCAAGGTTTGCTTAATCGAAACTTTGAAAAGTTACCTTTTTTTTTATTACAGCTACCAGAATCTCAAAGCCAGAACAGTCATTATTAGAGTTAGCAAGCATTTGGAAGTAAAGCTACATTTATATACTCAAAGAAGCCACAGTCTGTTTCTTTTCTCTGCTACATTGTTTGTGCATATGTACGCACGCGCACGCACACATGAACATGTGTGCGTATTGGACTGAATGTTATTCAACTTCTGCCCCATCAATTGATTCCTCTGCTTGAACTATCTCTTTACTTTCTCACTCATTTCCCAAAAAGCCACTGTATTTCTCAGCTCTGCGTTTCACAAATTTATAGTTCCACCAAATTTCACCTGAAGCAAAATATGGAAGTAAATCTGGCTGCTTCAAATAATGAAAAGTGATACTCTCTCTCTCTAAACACACACACACACACACACAGAATCTTATTATGTACATGCTTCCATGTACATTCATAAATTAAAGTTGCACCCTAAAGAAGCAAAGGGCATTTGGATAAAGTCAATATGATTAATGAGTGGTGATCCACACATTTCTGCACCATCCAATTATGGTCTTTATCTCATGGAATATAGGAAATTGTTTTAAACCACTTTGGACTATTTGCCCATCTACTGTTGTCAACTCTACCTGTGGTTCTCTTTGTTCAATCTTGCACATGACCAGTTGCTTCTACTGCCTGATATATTTAGCTGCAGATGCTAACATTTGAACCAGGGACTTTCTACATTCAAAGACAAAGGTGATGTAATCTTGGAGACTCTATGTGTGTTTGTGTGTGTAAAACAAAACAAACATTTGATTTACAGAGCACACTTTGCTCACTCTTGAAAGTACATGAAAAACTGCAGTTGCTGTAAGATGTGGTGGGGATAATATTTTGCCAGCTTGACAGAAGCATGGAATTTCAAGACATTTTATGGGTGGAACACAGAGTCCTCTAGCTTTGATTGAAGGGTGGTTTTTTGAAATGAGGGAACATCTATGCAGCAGATGCAGAAGTAGGTCATAAGATTGTTATAGGACAGCTTTCCTGCACAATCCACACACACGCACAAAAACTCCGCCAGCACAAATCTATACCATTCCCAGTGTGAGTTGGTGGGATTTTCTGAAGTATGACATATCAGATTCTCAGCGGGTGAAAGTTACTTTTGGATCGCTAGAGTTTTGTTAGTCTGGTAACCTGTTCCTTTGTTTTGAAATGAAAGGCCCAGTGTTTTCATCTCAAGAAGCCTGTGGAACAGAGTTTTTTAAAAACCAGAATCACTTCTACAAAGAAAGTCAGTGCTCATGTTATTTATGCAACATGTCTTGGCAATCCTTGGGCCTGTTGATGGTAGTCATTCATCAGGTGCAGTCTAATCATACTTTTTTGTTTTTATCTGAATTCAATGTGGTAACAATTTTAGGTGCCTTAGACAGCTGCCTGTGATATAAAAGGATTTTTTTAAAAAAAAAAAGAAAATTCTTTTCTTCCCTTACTAAATCCAACAAGGCAGAGCTTTACAAACATTTCATGTTGGTGACACACTTTTTAGACATGCATCATTTTGTGACACGGTAATTCAGTAAGTGGAGGCAGCCCCTCCACCCAATCCTGGCCCTCCACTTCTGCCCTTGCTGGGGTGTTCCTTGGCCCAGGGTAGCAGCGATGGAAGAGGCAGCCCCTCCATCTGGGCCTGGCCAACTGCTGCCCTCGTGAGGGTCTTCCTCAGCCCAGGATGGCAACAGCAGGAGGGGCAGGCCCTCCACCCAGACGTGGTCCACTGCAGCGGTGGGAGAGGCAGCCCCTCCACCCGTTACATTCATGCAACACACCTACACACTGCAGCTGACACACTAATGTGTCACGACACACAGTTTGGAAAGCTCTGCAATAAGAGATTTCAAAAGGCACAGACTCTTCCACAATATATCTTGAAGTAAACAGCCTTGGACAGGGGCCCACTGGTCAGCATTCCCAGGAAGTTCCGGATTCATTCCTTGACATCTCAGTTTTAAAAGATTTCAGTTTGCACTAGGCAATCCAAGTCATCTCCTTGAGTTATCTTCAGAGCTTGGAATGTTACTTTTTAAAAGGAACTCATTATTTTGCTAATTATTCTGATCATCCAAGATACTATTGCTTGTCACTATTACTGCTATCTGGAAAAGTAACTCATTGAATTCCTTATTACTAACAAGTTACTGTTATTGTCAGTATTGCAAAATGCCAAGTGATTCTACATGTTTCAGCATACTTTTTATTCAAAACTAATAGTATCTATTTGTGATACAAAATACACACATCAAGAAAGCCTTGTGTAAGTAAACAAAAAACATTTTGAACCTTCTAGAGACCACTTGAAAGCATCTTTCAAGCCTTCTTTCACTATTCTTCCAATTCTAATGCTGCTAAAACCTGTTCAGCTAGACAGAGGATGATGAAGATGGGTATATAAAGACTTTGTAAAAAAAAGTAGCTTCTTTGTCAGATACTTTATTGACTAAGGCAGGCCTATATAAAGCAATCTTTCCTAACCATATCATGTGGCAGCTGCCCATATGACCCTTACTTCTTCCCCTCTCATTGCTCAGATAGATTCTACATACACAACCAGTAATGAGTAAAAAGAGAACAATCCCTTTCCATGCTGCTGAAAAGTAGTGAACTACATCCATGGCTATTACAGGCAAAAAAGTGACCACATTTTGGCCCAAAGTTGCTAGTTGTCAAAGTAACATGTTAGAAAAATGAATTACTCCCTTACTGTACTCATGCTAGATCACTTCTGTTCAAAGTAAAGCATGGAACTAGAACAACAAATGTTTGAATCAGAGTGACACAGGTTTATCTACTAAGATATAAAAGTCAAAGTTTGTTTCTTTGTCTGTGTCATGTTATCCTGTTCTCTGGGGGTCCTGGGAGAGGCGCCCAAATAACCAAAACACACTAACACAAAGTGGGGGAAAATTAGCTGGAGCACTCACTAAGCTAGCAAGAGGCAGGGTAACTTAGCAGGGATCTTGCAACCCAGCGTGTACGAGGTCAGGTCAGTTAAGCAGTCAGACAGTTTAAAAATAGCAAAAATGATGCTTTATTGAAAGACAAACGAACAGTAAAGACACCACAATCACACAGCTAACGGAAGAATTGGAAATAAGGATTTTCAGGGGAAATGGGTGATACGACACCTTTCTCGTAGTCCTGAAGAAGCTGAAGATGGGTTCGTGGAAATGGAGTCTCAGTACGTAGGACTGAGGGAACGGCTCACCAGACACAGCGGCAGCAAGGCTGGATGGAAGTCCGGAGTGATCCGAGGTGGTCTCAGAATCGGGGGGTTTATATAGGGTGAATTGTGACTGCAGCTCATGCCTTACTCGGTGAGAACAATGCAAGTTTGGAGCGGGACAAAGCTTGGAAAAGATCAAGTTTAACATGATCGACTTAGCGCTGAATCAACAATAGTGTAGCCAGTATGCAAATGCACAGTACTTAGTCCGGCTTTGTAAGACTATCAGCTCAGAGCCGGGCGCCTTTGTTAGTGTCGCACTTAAGCAAAAGGGTGTTTGCAGGAGAGGTCCCTGAAGCAACGGATTGGCTCTGTTCTGCCTGCCTAGGTGGAGAATGGAATGTCCAGCAATTATCAGCCGTGCCTGTTTACGTGCTTGTCTGGAGGCCTTGCAAACACGTGGAGTGGGGTGGCAGAGGAAGGCCAAATGGTTTTGATATCAAAAACGATATCTAGTGCTATCACCGGGTAGGCCTGGGCCGAAGTGACAGTCAGGTGAGAAGACCTCATATGATTGGTTGCCTAAGAAGATTTTATGGAATCCTGGGATCTGTAGATTAGGACGAGGCCTTTAGAATTCTTAGCCAGGGAGATTTTGGGCCTCAGTCAACTGTGCCTGTCTTGAATAGGCTGGTTGCTATGGAGATGAGGCCTAGTAACAAGGAGGAAGAGGGCAATGTCTTCTGTCAGAAACTCAACCTCTGCATGTTAATAACTCTGAATACAGATTGGATTGGGGAATATGGGGGAAAGTTACAGTTACTGAACAAGACAGTTTGGGGCATTAGAGACACGGGATCTTGAATCTTTCTAACAAGTGTTACGTTTGAGAAAATAAAATCCCAGGCAATGCCAGGTATATATGCTAGTGGGATATAAAGATCAGCCTCATCATGTATCCCATTTCTGTGTGTGAGAATCTAAAAAGAAATAACTTCAAAGGTTATTTGTGCCTGGTTGACTCCTGATCTTTTTTATCACATAACACAGTGTCTACCTTTTGGCAGCAGAGTGGAAACTGCATAGTATCTAGCGTATAAGCTGTGAAAAATGTAAATCCAATATGAGAAAAGGCCCAAGTGGACAGTCTTACCTGTTTAACGACTTGCAAACCTATCTTCTTGCCTTGTTTCTTGCAATTTCAACTCATCAACCTTCCCACCCTACCTCCACTCTGGCACGTTTACATACTTATATGTTAATGGGAAAATTAAATAGCATGACATCAAAGACTTCACATCTGTGAAAGGGAATCTGTCTTCAAAAGACTTCAAGAAAAAAAAAGTCTTCACTGAAATGAAGGCAGTTCTTGTCCTCCGGGATTCACTCTTTTTTCTAAAAAAAACCAAAAAACAAAACACAAACTTATAAATATATATTTAGTTTGGGAAGGAAAACAGGACTAGTGAAGTATTTGTGCTTCTCAAGTTTGTTTTATGACAGCCAATTCCATTTCCACAGTAGTATTAATAATCCCGAGTGACCTGTCTCCAAACAGCTTTTTCTGGGCCAAAAGCATCCTTCATCATTTACATTTGAATTGAATTCTAGCTTCTATGAAAACAACCCTACAAAAAATGGGTACTTGGTCTTGCTATCCATGTTTAGTCTTGCCCCATTATCACACCAACCATGAGGTGGTAGACACCTGAGCTGACAAGAGTGAACAGCACCATCATGTCATGCTGCAAGTCGAGGCACCATTTTGGCATATTCTTCCATGTAGGATGCTTCCAGAAAGTCATTGTTGTTGATGTTGCTATTCTAAAAGGGATAAAAACTCCATGACCTTATTGCAATCCTTAACATACTGACTTTCCAGTTGTAAGTCTGCTTGTGAACACAATTCAAAATGTTAATTATGAATGGGGGCTACTAGGGCCAAATTTCAGAGCCAAAACTTGAGACCTAAGGATGACCCCATTGTGATGTCACAGATCTTGATGATGGTGCAAGGTTGACATTCTTTTCTCTTTGTGTGTAGTTTAATGTTTATTCTCTTGTTTTTTTTTATGCATGTGTTACATATTTATTATACATTTAATAAAGTGTGTGTGTCCACGTGTGTAGATAGATATACATATATAATAAAAAATAAAAAAAGAAGGAATTTCTTGATGGTAAAATGGTTTAGCAATGGAGCCAATGGCCTAGAAAAGTGATGTAGTCTCTTTCTCTGGTCATCTTCAAAAACAGGTTGGACAGGTACCTACTGGGAATGCTTTTGCTGGGGTTCTTGCATTGATCTATGGGCCCTCTCCCAACTCTGTGATTCAACTATTCTAAATGGAAATGCAATACACTTCTACATAAGTGGGACAAGATTGTGACTTGGGGCCAATTCACACTATATAATTATACTACTGTTTTTCTACCTTAACTATGGCCCTTTTCACACGGGCTTTCCCGAGCGAAATAGCCCCGTGAGCCGTGCGGGAGTGGGAGCGCCGCTCCACACGACGCACTCCCACTTCCGGCGCTCTCACGGGGCTGCAGCGGCGCGAGCGCGGGGTTTTTGATTTTCGCTTCCAAGCGAAAATCACCCCGCGCTCGCGCAATGCTCCCGGCGCCCACCCGCACTTACCTGTTGTGCGGTGCGTCGGAGAGGTGGCCGGGTAGGGCTTCCTTCCCTCCACTCCTGCTGAAGGAAGGGGTGGGGCGGGGCGCTTGCGTGACAGATGCGATGGCATCCTGCTTCGCGCGGGTGGGGGGCGCTCGAGGGGGGTGGGTGGGCGCGACTGTCGCTCGCTCCTGGCGTGCGCGGGGGGTGGGTGGGCGTGACTGTCGCTCGCTCCTGGCGCGCGCGGGGGGGACGGGCGCGACTGTCGCTCACTTCCCGCGTGCGCGGGGGCGGCGCGAGAGGCTCCTGCTTCTCGCGCAAGCGGGGGAGGATGGACGCGTGAGCCGCCTCCGCCTCCGGAACGCTGCCGCTTCCCCGCTTGTTCCTTCGCCTGCGGAAGGAACGAGCGGGGAACCGGCAGGCTCTCGGAAGAGGCTTTTCGCGCAAGCCGCCCACCCCGGCTCACGCAAAAAGCCTCAGTGCGAAAAGGGCCTATGAATAAAATTGGCAGTTTAGGGAGGGGCATATTGTTCTTAGCTAGATTGTTCTAGTGCCTCATGAAATTATAGCCCCAAGAATCCATAGGATGGAACTATGGTAGGTACAGTGGAATAATAGCACTATAATTGTGTATAGTCCTCTCTGCACATTCATGGGTCTGACCTTCACAACTATGATTATTGGTGAGACAGGTGCTTGCCTTCCCCTATCCCATTCTCCCCCCCCTTAGCAACAGAGAGAAGTGTAAGGTCCTACACTTAGGTAGAAAAAAATGGAATACAGAAATATAGGATGGGAGACACTTGGCTGGATAGCAGTACTTGTGAAAGGGATCTAGGAGTCTTCATAGACCACAAGCCGAACATGAGTCAGCAGTGTGATGTGGCAGCCAAGAAAGTCAATGCAATTCTCGGCTGCATCAATAGGAGTATGGTATCTAGATCAAGGGAGGTACTGGTACCACTCTACTCTGCTTTGGTTAGACCTCATCTTGAATACGGGGTCCAGTTCTGGGCACCCCAATTCAAGAAGGATATTGACAAGCTGGAGCAAGTCCAGAGGAGGGCAACCAAAATGGCGACAGGCCTGGAAGCCGTGCCCTATGAGGATAGACTTAGAGAGCTGGGTATGTTTAGTCTGCAGAAGAGAAGGTTGAGAGGGGACATGATAGCCATGTTTGAAGGGAAGCCATGTAGAGGAGGGAGAGGGCTTGTTTTCTGCTGCTCCAGAGACCAGGACAAGGAGCAATGGATTCAAGCTGCAGGAAAGGAGATTCCACCTGAACCTCAGGAAGAACTTCCTGACAGTCTATGGCTGTCTGGCAGTGGAATATGCTGCCTCGGAGTGTAGTGGAGTCTCCTTCCTTGGAGGTTTTTAAGCAGAGGCTGGATGGCCATCTGTCGGGAGTGCTTTGAGGGTGTTCCTGCATGGCAGTGGGTTGGACTGGATGGCCCCTGTGGTCTCTTCTAACTCTACATTTCTATGATTCTATGATTCCTCATACCAGGTTTGCAAGGCTTGTGTTTAAAATGGGCTTTTTTTCCTTTTTGGGTGAACCAAGCCCCATCTCACTGCTGGAGCTGTGGCCTCTCTGCCATGTGGTTGCACATTCTGCTGTGTATTGGCTGCTGACTGGCCAGGTGCTCCTTTCTCAAGATGGCCACCAGAAGTAATTAGAACTCCAGAACTCTCCTCTTCTCTGTCTGAAGAGAATGTACCAGTAAGCCTTTTAGGATGTTTTTTTTTTCCTCTCCAGCCCCCAACAATGCCCGGGCCAGAGACAAAGGAATTGTGGGGGGAGAGTTCTGGAGGGGAATGGGAGGGGGATGATGGGTGGAGTTATCTGTGGTTTTTCCACTTTTGCAAGGGTTGTGTGTCCCAAATCCTTGCGAACATAGAGGGACTACTGTATTATGAATGTGCACCAAGTACCCTGTCTGCCCCTGCCTGATCAGTCTGCTGCCCCAGTGCTAACTGCAGTTGAGAATATTCAGGGCCCGTGCTCTCCCTTGATAGATGAAGGGAATGCTGTGGATGTAGCATACCTCGATTTCAGTAAGGCCTTTGACAAAGTTCCCCATGACATTCTTGCAACGAAGCTAGTAAAATGTGGGCTGGACAGGGCTACTGTTAGTTGGATTTGTAATTGGTTGACTGACCGAACCCAAAGGGTGATCACGAATGGCTGATTTTCATCCTGGAGAGAAGTGACTAGTGGGGTGCCACAGGGTTCTGTCCTGGGCCTAGTGCTGTTCAACATTTTTATCAATGACTTGGATGAAGGAATAGAGGGCATGCTCATCAAATTTGCAGATGATACCAAATTGGGAGGGGTTGCTAATACGCCAGAGGACAGGATCAAAATTCAAAATGACCTGGATAGATTGGAGAGCCGGGCCAAGGTGAACAAAATGAAATTCAACAGAGAGAAGTGTAAAGTCCTACACTTAGGTAGAAAAAATGGAACACAGAAATATAGGATGGGGGACATATGGCTGGATAGCAGTACATGTGAAAGGGATCTAGGAGTCTTCATAGACCACAAGCTGAACATGAGTCAGCAGTGTGATGTGGCAGCCAAGAAAGCCAATGCAATTCTCAGCTGCATCAATAGGAGTATGGTGTCTAGATCGAGGGAGGTACTGGTACCACTCTACTCTGCTTTGGTTAGGCCCCATCTTGAATACTGTGTCCAGTTCTGGGCACTCCAATTCAAGAAGGATATTGACAAGCTGGAGCAAGTCCAGAGGAGGGCGACCAAAATGGCGACAGGCCTGGAAGCCATGCCCTATGAGGATAGACTTAGAGAGCTGGGTATGTTTAGTCAGCAGAAGAGAAGGTTAAGAGGGGGACATGATAGCCATGTTTAAATATTTGAAAGGATGCCACGTAGAGGAAGGAGAGGGCTTGTTTTCTGCTGCTCCAGAGACCAGGACAAGGAGCAATGGATTCAAGCTGCAGGAAAGGAGATTCCACCTGAACCTCAGGAAGAACTTCCTGACAGTCAGGGCTGTCCGGCAGTGGAATGTGCTGCCTCGGAGTGTAGTGGAATCTCCTTCCTTGGAGGTTTTTAAGCAGAGGCTTGATGGCCATCTGTCGGGATTGCTTTGAGGGTGTTCCTGCATGGCAGGGGGTTGGACTGGAGGGGCTGTGTGGTCTCTTCCAACTCTAGATTTCTATGATTCTATGATTCTTACAGTTCTTTCTTTTTAAAATGCTAGATGGTCTGGACAGCTCTCCAAATACATGGAAGCCACTAAAGAAAGGACTATCAGCTTTCAGCCATGGGATATATGACCACCTTACAGCCAATTGTGCTACACCAGTACAGTTTTTATGTAGCTGAGCATCATCCTGAAACTCCATTTGTACAAGATTTTCCACTTCTGCCATGTACAGCATTTAAAGCAGTGTTGAAACAATACTATCTTTTAGTTAATATTTTAAAATCTGTTGGGCTTTCTGCTTCCCGGTTGGTTTTGAAGGCTTCTCATTAAAAAACATGTAGCTGCCGTAGCTTTTTAAGGTACTATCAAATCCTGTGCTGCTTTAATTCTGTTCAGCTCACACTCAAGACTGGTGTAGGGTAAAGTTATTGTGCTTCCTAATCATTTGTTGTATCCAGCAGAAGTGGTTTTCACGGTCTCTTAGTAACACAACATGATCAAGATATAAAACAAGAGGGTAGGCACCTGTTCCCAGGCCTCCCACTAGGTCTACTATCTGTTCCTCACAAATTGAACTCACCTGGGGTTCAGCTTATGGCAAAATCATGTTTCCTGCTGCAAGGAGCACTAAACAATAAGTTACAATGCATCACAGTCCATGCTTAGCTTTCTACGAGTTACACTGGAAGAATATTTGTATGTCCTTCCACATTGTCTGATTTAAGAAGAAATTGTTAAATTGATTTAACAAGAAACTGTTTAATTAGAACAACAGAGAGGACAAACTGAACACTCATACACACAAAGAGACGGTTAAGTTAGACAAAACAGCAAAAAGGCAAACACTTCTCAAATGATCAAATAACTGCCTTCAATGACAATAGATCTTCAATGTCTTCCATTATGCTGCTGTGTGTGTTTCTCTAGTGTAGCAGTTATCACATTTGTCTCCCACATTAAAAGTCCCCAGTTCAGAATCAGGCAGAAGCAAGTAAAGCTTTTGAGCTAGTGTGGTGTCATGGTGTGAGCGTTTGGCTAAGACTCCAGGACATCCGGGTTCAAATCCATGCTCAGCCTCAGAAACCTCCTGGGTGATCTTGGGCAAGTCACACTCTCTCACCCTCAGAGGAAGGCAGTGATAAATCTGCTTTGAATAAATGTTGCTAAGAAACCCCTGTGATAGGGTTAGCTTGAAAGCATGTAACAGCAACTGCTATTTACTGAAGAGGGTTGGTCCATCAGCCAAATGAAGATCCAAATCACACTTTTTCAACTCCACAAATGTTGACATTTTGCTGGCATGATTTGGGCTAATTTTCCATCCCTAAACTGCCAACCTATACCTAATTGTATGAAATCCAGTGGTTTGTAGCACCCTGCTCCCACAAACCTTTGCGGGGGGGCCAGATTTCACTAGAGTAATAAAATTCTTTTAGAATTGCATTGATGATTCAGAAAAGCAAGACAACCAGCATGGTTTGAATATTGGACTATGATCCTGGAGGCCAGGGTTAGATTCCGCACTCTGCCATGGAAACCCAGTGAGTGACCTTGGGTGTGTCACACACTTTCAGCCCCAGAAAACCCTGTGATATGTTTGCCTTAGGCAAATAAATTGGAAATGACTTGAAAGTAAACGACAATAACAAAGCAGAAAAGCATAAGCAAAATCAACAAAGGACAGAAGCAACTGCCCTTTGAGAAAAGGTTACAGCACCTGGGACTAGATGGGGGGAGTGAGTAACTGAAATTTAACTGAAACAACGTTCTGGAGAGGGAGTTTAGAGAGAGAGGGAGTGAGAGATACATCTGAGAGTCTGTGTGAGACAGAAAGAGAGTGTTTGCTGGTTTCAGTATATAAGTGTTATGCTTTTTGCTAATCTTTAATTTACCAACTACTTTTTCTCTTGATAATTTGTTAAATAAAGATTTGGTTATCTTTTTGTAAAGAGACACTCAATTGAGTGTCTCTTTGCCCTGGTTTGGGTGTACACGCTACCACCCGTGTTACAGTCATTTGGATAAGCTAACCCATGCTTGACCCTATATCTGCAAGAGTGCAGATTTAGGGAAAGCATTAGAGGGAGATAAGCTGGGAGAGGAAGCCAGTGGGGGACAGAAATAAAGAAGAGTGCTGCATCTTTGGGAAGGGAGAATTTAAAGCAGACCTGAGTGTCATAGCCCTGTCTTGGACCAGATCTCCTGGTATTGACACAAAGTACCTGTGATCAGCCACGTTCCAACCCATGATGGGGACTGGCACCCTGAAGCTTAACTCCATGTATAGACTTTTCTTTCTGAGTCTAGTCTTATAGTTCTTTTTCTTTCTTCCCTATGGAAGATTATTTGGTATTATTATGATTTCCAGTTGAAGAAAACATACATACTTATTTTAATATATACTGTAACCTGCCTTGCCCACAGTAAATACTAAATTTACATGATTCCCGTTCCTTCCTGTTAATAAAGAAATGTCAATTAAACAACTGTGTTATTCAAATCTACATTCAAAACCAGGTCACCCATATCCAAGTCTAAAAATCCTGTACTTTCACTACAGACAAATGACCAGAATCTAAACCTCTTGGGTCTGATGTTTTATCTAATAGCCAAAGCCTGCAAAGATGTGCCCTATCAATCCAAATAGAGCCCACTCACTGTACTTTTTTTTTTTCATTCCAAATGCTTGAAGACTCTCCCTCCCAATCCTACATTTGACAAGGAAATTCACCAAGATTATACAGAATTATCATAGTCTGTTGGATTCCATTTGATGAAATACAAAATGGGCTAGCAGAGGAAATGGCCTTATATCAAGTCATCTAACCTAATTTTCTCTACTCTGACTAACAGAAATCTTTTCCAGTATCTATCTGAACCATGTTAACCGGAGATGCCAGGGTTTGACTCTCAAACCTCCATACCCCTAATGCAAAGCATATACTACTGAACAACAGACTGCATTAGACTGTGCCTGCCATTAACTTATGAGATACAATTTGAGATGGCTTTAAGGTCTTTCTCTGGAAAGGGTGAGAGATGAGTTGCATCATCTTTGGGCACAAATCAGCCAGTCCTAACCAACCCCAGCATTGCAACAAAAGACAGCAAACCCTAGGAATTATCCCTCTTAATAGGAGTGACAATTTTGTTCTTTCATATTTCATATTCTCACCACCTACTTTATACTTCCCTGTATAATAATCCTCCATAAGCATCTTTGATCAAAAGAGTCCAATTTCCCCCCACTTCTGACTGCCAAGTTCCAGGTTTCTTAACTACACACCAGATGAGAGATTTTATAATGAGCATTATATACTTGATCTTTTCTGAGTGGCTCAAACGTCATTTTCTCTACCATGTGTCAAGGATTTTGAAGGATCTAAGAAATATTTCCTGTCCCAACAGCAACCACATTAGTAAATTAATTATCTAGAATAGCTGTAGAAGAGACTTAAGTGTCACTATAAAATGGGGAAATAACTATGAGAAAACATACCAGTATTCCTGGAAACTGACCATTAATCATGTTCATGGAGAATATATATTTACTTTATTCAGTATAGATTCAGGTTAATAGCTTTCATTTTAGTTCAGATGTAATGTCTCACAGAATAGCCTTTGATTTACTGGAGGAAGGAATAAATTAATAGAGTTTCTCTAAAGTTATCAGGTAGAAGTGTTCTTGCCTCCTCATAGGAAATAGCCTTGGCATATGAAAGAGAGGGAGCCTCTCTTTGGGAGAGCCGTGGTGGCGCAGGGAGCCGTGGTGGCTCAGTGGTTAAATGCCAGTACTGCAAGCCACAAACCACAAGGTTGTGAGTTCGATCCTGCCCGGCTCCAAGGTTGACTCAGCCTTCCATCCTTTCGCAGGTCGGTAAAATGAGTACTCAACTTGTTGGGGGCATGTATAGAAATGTTTCGAAATACATGCTATCTGTAAGTTGTTCGCCGCCTCGATCCATATGGAGAGGCGGGATACAAATAAATAAAAATAAATAAATAAAATGGGAAAACCCTTGTAGCAATAGATAAAATCTGGCACAGCAAAGCCCTATTTGAGTCTTAGCACTTAATCTGGTGTTTTAGTCCCTGACAGAATAGATCCACTAACCAATGGGTGTTAATCTACAAATTCCCATTGATTTAGTAGGTGTCATTTAATTGGCAGTAACAATTCAAATTTGCCCTTCCTGATTCCAGTGAAAGTGTAGTTTAGTAAGGCTATTCCTAACATATTCTTCCATTATAACAAGCTTAGAACAGATGAACTACATAATGATATACTCTCTAAATGCTCAACTGAAAGTTCAATTTACTGCAATCCTATGAATTGGAGGAGTGAAGGAACAGAATTCTTAGGTGAGGGCAATGCCCTCATTTAGCCCCAACTTGTAGCCACACCCCTGAACTTCTTGATATTGCAAAGTCCCAGACTAGCCCTCCCTCAAGACTGCTAGGCCAGGACTACCCCAGGCTCTGAGATTTCATCACCGAACCCAGAGACTGAGGGATGATTGCTAAGCCCCTGGTGATAACATTAAGCATGATGCATTAAGCAAAATTCACAGCTGTACAGCATATGATTTTTTTTTTAAAAAAAAATCCAAGTTCAAAAATTAGAAGACACAGAGAGACAAACCTGCACACACTTTTCAAGACAGCATTCTCACTCTCAGATTTCTCCCGTTTGCCCTGAGAAGCAAGGAAGTGGGGCCAGGCCTTGATATCTGGTAACATTACCTCCCTTCCTCCATAGTGTAATCAAACCCTCCCAGCACTACCAACAGAATGGGCCACTGGGAAGGCAGTAAAGGATGCTAGATAGCAAATCAGTATAAATACTACTATCAGAACTCTTCTTGGTTTTTTGCTACGTGGGCATGAGATAATATTCTTTCCTTATGTCTGGGACTCTTCCTCCTAGGACCATCCTGTTGCCCTACAAGTCATTTGCCAGTCAAACAAATCTTTATTTAAAACACACACACACACACACACACCTGATATGGGAACATGGGAGTTCTAGTTCTTCAGTCTCCAGTCTCTTCTGGCAAGCCTATACTGATGATTTTAAATTGTGAATTTTAACAATGAATTTTAAGTATTTAAATTTTAAATATTTTCTTTTCAGATGACATGTGTTTTAACTACTGTTTTAACAGATATTCTGTTTTTAACTGTTATATTTTAATCTATTGTTGTCCCCTGCCTTGATCCATGGGGAGAAGCAGGTAAGAAATTAATTATTATATTACTATTACAAAAACCATCTCTTCCCCACATTTACATTTCTGACTTTCTACCTGCTATCTGCTTTACATCCTTCAATCTTCTCTTTCATCTCCAGTCTCCTGACAAAATGAGGTCTCTCCTTCATCAAATGTTTTTACACGGATGTTGGATGGCCACCCATCAGGGATGCTTCTATATTGTAGGCACTGGCCTAAATGACCATTGGGACACCTTTGAATTAGATAATACTAAGGCCATTTCCACACTAAATTGTTATAGTGCTATTATTCCACATTCAACATCCTGTGGAATCCTGGGGTTTGCAGTTTAGGGAGGAGCATTTAGAATTCTCAGCCAGAGAGTTCTTTAACCTCAGTAAACTACAAACCCCCAAATTCCACAGGATATTGAAAGTGGAATAATAGCACTATAACAGTGTAGCGCTGAAAGGCCTATGATCCTTCTCCAAGTTTCAAACTATATTACTTTGTCACTGGAAAAGTGTTACTCTCTCCCTCCCTAATTCCACTGGTCTTGCAAATGTTGCAGAGTGTTGACTGGGCAAGTGCTGAGATATACTTGACTGTGTATGTTGTTACCAGTAGGAGCAAAACAGTTCTCCTCCTTCCCATACTTTACCACACCCCACAGCAGTTTGCAAACATTCAAAAAATGACTTCAGGTGTCAAAAAATGTTTAAAGCTGAACATTAACTACCAGATTTCTGAAGAACACGAGTGCTCATGTAGCATTTACAATAATACACATGAGCCATACACTGCCACCTTAAAAACATTTTATTTTTTCATTTCAAAGTTTCAAGTTTGTCAATACCCTTCTTTCCCTATGGTCCCAGAATTGGTATACTGTGTCCAGTTCTGAGCCTCACAGTTCAAGAAGGATATTGACAAGCTGGAATGTGTCCAGAGGCAGGTGACCAAAATGGTAAAAGGCTAGGAACCCTGCACCATGAGAAGCAGTTTAAGGAGCTGGGTCTGTTTAGGATGGAGGTTAAGAGGTGACATGATAGCCATGTTTAAATATTTGAAGGGATGTCATATGGAAGATGGGGCAAGCTTTTTTTCTGTTGCTCTAGAGATTAGGACAGGAAGCAATGACTTCAAACTACAGGAAAAGAGATTCCACCTGAACATTAGGAAGAACTTCCTGACAGCAATATGACAGTGGAATACACTGCCTCAGAGTGTGATAGAGTCTCCTTCTTCAGAAGTCTTTAAGCAGTGGCCATCTGTTGGGAACACTTTGATTGTGTATTTCTGCATGGCAGGGAGTTGGGCTCAATGACTCTTTTGGTGTCTTCCAAGTCTATGATTCTGAAACAAGGAATGGAGCCTCTGTCCCACAAGAGATCAGAATCCGGCTTACCAGATGCAGCTCATCAAACCTAACTATGCCCAGAAGTCCCTCATCTCCAAGAGGTCTCTTTCCTCTGAAATTTCACTCTCTCCAGTTAGAGGTAACAGAGAGGGTTTCCTATGTGCAAGGGAGTTACCACTCTTACCACATGCAAGGGAAAAATCAGATTTCTGTCTGGATCTCTGAATGGAGATAGCTGGAACATCTGTCTCCCTGCCTAAAGACTGTGTATCATCCTTCTTTCTCTTGCTGTGACAACACAGCAGACCTCCCCTTCCCATTATGACATGGCTGGCCACCTGCTCCTAGACTCAGAATGTGCAGGACAAAATCATATCCAGGGAAGGGTAATACTGTATTTTCTGGAAAGACAAGCCACATGTGCTGTGAAGTACACTTCCAGTGAGATTGACTTCAAAGTAAATATGCATAGGATTTTTTGTTTGTTTATTGGGATCATTTGTACCCCACCATTTATGGCTTCCATTCCCAAGATAGCTCAGGAACTAAGAACAATTAAACATTCTTTAAAAGCCAATGCAAACACAATTAAACCAAAGACAGCAGCAGGCAGGGCAATAACATATTCAGCTCAGCAGAGAGAAAACAAGAGGGGGAATGTTACGAATGGAATTATACAAGGTTTTAATGGTAAAGAATATGTTTATATATGTGTCTGTGTATATACATATGCATACACATACACACACACATATAGATATATGTGATCATTCTTTTCCTTCAAAGGGGTCACAGAGAAACAGATGGGTCCCCTTTCTGTTTTTATCATCACAACAAAACTATGAGGCAGATTAGGCTAAGGGATAGTTAACAGACCAAGGTCACCAAGAGGCTATTCACACTACAAAATTAACTTGCTTTTACTTAAGATTCTATCCTATGTAACCCTGGGATTGACAGTTTAGGGAAACACGTTCAGGATTCTCAGCCAGAGAGTTCCAGTGCATTAGCAAACTACAAACCCAAGGATTCCTTATGAAGTTGTTCTTTCTGTTGTTGTTTGTGCCTTCAAGGCGTTTCTGACTTATAGCAACCCTAAGGCAAAGCTGTCACAGGGTTTTCTTGGCAAGATTTGTTCAGAAGGGGTTTGCCTTTGCCTTCCTTTGAGAGAATGTGACTGCCTAGTGAATCTGAACCAGGGATTCGAACCCCGGTCTCCAGAATTGTAGTCCAGTGCTCAAACCACTACACCATGCTGGCTCTCTGGATGTTGTTACTGGCAGTTCTAGTGAAAGAAAAGTGTTATAACTGTGAAATGTGTCAGGGGAGCATGAGGTAGCTCCTCGCAACATATGCAGAGTGCTGACAGGGCAGCGATGTCCAGCCGCAACCAAGTAGCTCCAGGCAGGCCAAAAAAGTTCCAGAGACTCATAGAGATAAACTAAGGGCTATTTATTTAGTTAAGCACACTGAGGTTAAAGTTAGGGATTCTGGCAGCATGCCAGGAAGCAATAAGTAAGACAGGAACAATAAATCAACAGGTAAAAACAAACCGGCATCATGTCTAGATACATTCTATAAATCCGCCAGCAGAGCGGCATGACCACCAGGAATTGACCCAAATGGTAAAGTACAGTGCCATAATGAAGGCTTTTTAAGGGCTTAACATCACCCCAGACCCTATGGGGTGATCCAATCACATTTACTGCAGACAACCTTCTCATGTGGACAAGGCAAGACCTTCCGAGGCTGGCTAGCCAAAACATTCTTGCAGCTGCACTCATGATCACATCACCTCATTCCTGCTGTCCACTTAGAAAAACTTTTACACACTCACATTGGATGCCTCAACAAAATGTAAAAGGATCCCTGGTGGTGGTGGTAGAATTAATATTTTAATAGGTCTTATCTAGTAGAGAGCCAGCACGGTGTGGTGGTTTGAGCACCGGACAATGACCCTGGAGCCCAGGGCTCAACTTCTTGCCCAGCCATGGAAACCTATCGTGCAGTGGAAACCTTGGTGCATCTCAGCCCCAGAAAACCCCATGATAGGTTCACTTTAGAATGACCCTAAGTCAGAAATGACTTGAAGGCACAAAAAGGAACAAACCGGTAACACATCGGGTTTTTGCAAAATATGTTTCTGTTGGTGAAATCCAGGGCAACCCTGCACACACACCCTTAACATCTTGTCCTACTGAAACTATTTAAGACTGGAGGACTCTTGGAAACAGAACTAGGTATGATACTGTTTGTAGGGAGATAGTCAGCCAAAAATATGTGTGTAAGTATAGCCTGCTTAGTTATTTAGGTTTGTTTATTTGCTTTTAGAAAAGAAGCCAGTGTGATGGGTTAAAATTGGGGTTCACTGGCTCAGGTGTGTGGATTTGCATATGGAGCCCCTTGCCCATTCCCTAGCTTGAATATCAGCTCAACTGATATACCAGTTTCTCTATTATAATCATTGTAAGTTGAAAACCTAAGAGATGATCCTGCTGGCTAAAAGATTTATATGCAGAACAATTGCAGATGGACATCATAGATAAGGTCAGTAGGTTTATTTACGGCAGTCGATTACATCTGAGCACAATCAATAATTCTTCCAGAAACTTGGCTGGATTTATCAAAGGTCTATAAAGAGGCGTGTCTACATCCACTGTGGTTCTAGGCAGGGGAAAGTGGCACTAATGAAGCAATATTGATATAATAAAGCACTGTCTGTTTAAAAGGTATATGGAGTGGAATCACCATAAGCCATCCACAAATTATAATGCTGTGAACACATTCAGCAGGAGGAAAATTTAGCATGCAAAATATGCTGCGGGGAAGATATTTTGACTTGCAAAGCAGACTCCATCTCTTCCAGCATATGAAATGTAAGTTGCTGATGCTTATCTTAAGACAGTTAAGAGAATTTTAATTTGCACTGCAGAATGGAATTGCATATACTAAAGAAGGTTGGCTTTTGAAGTCTCTGCACTTATAAATGTCTGTTAAATTGCACATTGGCAAAGCAATACAGAAAATAATATGCAATCATGACAGTTGTATATTACGCTCTGATGAAATGAATAGCTTTCTATTCCTCCTCCCCACCTCCCCACATTCATTGTAAACTTTTTTTGGACAGTGACCTTCTATTTTTTATTATTATTTTTTTAAATTGCATATACTGCCATATCTTGGTATATTGAAAGAAAAGAGGAGGAATAATTTATTTATCTTTGAAACTAAAATAGACTGAACAAAAAGGAGAGAAATAGTTTATTGCTAAGGCAACTTTGAAGGGTCTAGATGATTTGGATGATAGAAAGCTGGGTGTCATTCTGGCATCTGAAGAGGAAATTAATTCCAGATGATGTTGCACCTCCAGTCTACTCAACAGCACAAGACAGAAAGATAAGTGGAACTAATTACTCTCAAGTAAAGCAAAGAAGTGGAATCCATACAGAAAGATCACAGAGCAGTTTTCTACCATAGTCTTCTCCTGGTGGAATGTGAGAATCCAGCAAAACAAAGAGGAAGCAATCATCTTGCCCATGACAGACCACTATGAATTTCCAAAATCAGATCTGGAGGCTTAAGCTTAACGAAATGCTGTGGAACCAAATTTCAGAAAACATTCAGGAATGAGAAGAGTTCTACAAGTACCATGGACTGCTAAAAAGACAACCAAATGGGTCTTAGAGCAAACCAAGCCTGATCTCTCACTAGAAGCAAAGATTACTTAACTGAGGCTGCCGTACTTTGGAGATCTCATGAGATGAGACGTTCAATGTCAAAGATGATAATTTTTGGTAAACTGGAAGGCAGTAGACTGCACTGCAGGTAGATTGATTTAATCAAGGAAACAAGGAAGCAGTTTGGAAGACCTGAGCAGGACAGTTGATGATCAGTGATACTGGAAGTCTCTCATTCTTTGGGGTGCCATAAGCCAAAAGTCAACTTCACACAAAACCACCACCACCACAGGGCTGAAAGAGAAAGAAGTTTCACTGTGATCACCAGTAGAAACATGGAGAGAGCCTTTAGTCTGGGTCACAGATGACATGGAGGTAAATGTCACACTCATTGCAGGCACTGACATATTCAGGTACGCTCCTTTAACTTTCACTGTCACTGAGCCAAAATGTCTTGACCCCTATGCCCATTGTGCTGTACCATTTGAAGAATTTTGGAGGGGCATTGCAGCAATGAGGGTACAGCTTCCAAATTTATTACAAACAATCCTCCTGGTGACTGGCAGCTGTTGTTTGCTATTTCAAGAAATAAGATGATATCAAGTAGAATTGTTCTTAGGGACTTTGATGGTGATGATGGTGGTAAAATAGAAGAAATGGTGTCCAGTAGTCTCTAGTAAGGCAGCTATTAACTCTAGGATATGCACTACTATATGAAACCTGACCTAGAAGTCAAAAATAAAATACAGTGAATTGCAATAGGTCTGAGGCACCTTTTGCTAACTCGTGAGCACTGCTCCCCATTAAATCAGAATCTATCAATAGAGAATGCTCAGGTACAAATGTATCGTTGCTATTTATTTGATGTCAAAAAGAAGGGGCTGTGCTTGAGGATATGCTGTATGGTGCAATGAATGGTGGCTCCCATGTCAGTGGGGTTGTGAATCCACTCCAGGTTCTGGATGACTTTAAAGAAGTCATTGAAATTTAAAGAAGATATTGAAATTATTAGGGGGATAGAGTTCAGCACTTTGCACTTCTATGACCAAAGATACAAAAGAACAATCAAACACTGTACAAAAAGAGTATACAAAAGAATAATCAAATGGAAGCAGCTTGTTTTTTAATTGCTTTGAGGTGGATAGGATACAAGTACAGCCAATGTGTTAACTGTACTCTCACTATACCTTCTTGCTTCCTTCCGTGTAATGGTCATCATTGACACCTATGAAAGAAAATAACACACTACGTACATGATTGGATGTAGAGAAACATTTGTGATTCAAAATTTTTCCCGCTAATCCTATAGATCATAAGAACCTGCCTTATGTTGAATCACATAAACTCGCATTTTTCCCAGCATAGTCTCCTCTAACTGTGGTTCCTCAGATATCTCAGCCAAGGATCCTTCCCAACTTTGCTACTAGAGAATCTTCAGCTCAAGGAGCCAGAGACTGAGTCTGCATATAAATCAACTAAGCCTACTAAATGGTTCAACTATACCCTTCTTTGGCCAGTGTATCCACCATGTTTTTGTTCAAAATTATCCCCCATCAGGATGGTAACAGACTCCTGGGGAAAACACAATAGGCTCATGGAAAGCTGCTGCATACCAAACTGAGTCATGGGTTAATCTACTTCAGTGTTGTCTACACCAAAATGAACACTTGTGGCCCTGCGGGTATTCTTGGATGGTAACTCTCATTAGTCGTGGCCAGCATAAGAATCATGAAAGCTGCAGTTCATAATTGAAGGGTTGCAGTTGTCTCACCTGGTCTAAACCACCTAGTGATTGCTCTCCAGGTTTCAATTAAGAGTCTTACATGGAGAAGCTGTGAATTTCACTTCTAATGATCTGTAGGGAAAACAGTTACTCTTCCATTGAGCTTTAGTTTCCTGTCTCCTTCCTGTACTGCAAACTGTAGCTGGAAAGAACCAAACAGAAAAATAGCATAGGCAAAATAGTGCTTCTAATACTCTCCTGCCTAGTTTTAATTATCTAAACATGAGTTCAGTTGGACAACCCTCTATTTTTTGCAAGATGTCTATTTTTGCTGCAGCTACTCAGAGACTTTAAAGCCATGGTGTGGCTCCATATGGAGGGTTCTGGTCTCCACCGTATTATCTGCCTGGTATCTGATGAATATTTTTTTTCTTTTTAGAAATTAATTTTGAGCATTGGAAGAATGTTATATTTTAGAAACTGGGGGAAAGAACTACTTCTGCTTTAATTTATATTATGTTTACTGATTCTAATTGCATAGTTCATTGATATTGTTTTGTTTCAATTTGTACTGTAAACCACTTTGTGATAAATATCATAAAAGACAGTATATATAAGATGGATCTGGCCCTAACAACCCTTGCCTTAATCTTCTTGCATATGCTACACCATGGTTGACAAGGCTGGGCTCACAGGTTGCATGCACACACATCACAGTCACTAGTGCAGCTCATCACCATCATTGTGTCACGACAACACTTCAAAAAGTGCTGTTTCTAAAAAATACAGGACACCTATCCCCAGTCATGGAAACCATGGCGACCCAAGCTGGTTCAGGCTCATTTGAGGGTTGGGTTTAAAACTGGAAGTGACTTCCACTCACTTCCTTTTTCGGATTAAAAGAACCTCTCAGCCTAAAACAGGGTCATAAACCTGATTTTATTTTGCTTGAAGTCTTTACCTTTTGTTTCAATTACTGCATTACTATGTTTATTGAATTCATTTTTATTGTACTTCACCTTAAGTGCTCTTTGAGCAGAGAGCTGATGCTCAAATCTGCCAATAAATATCTAATTAATTAGCTAAGTAGCTAGCAAATAAATGAATATACTAATAAAATAAATGTGACAATAAATGTTATTTACTTTGTCCTGGGCTTCTTTCATAAAGGTAAATGGCTAATTATACAGGGACTTTCTATTTTTGTACTAACCCTTTGCCCACATGCGCCAGTGAACAAAACAATTGCATACCTAGAAGGCAAGAGAAAGAACACTTTGTTAATTGGCGCACTTAATCTCCCTACACAGATAATGGTTTCCTGCCATCTCCCATTGGAAAGGAAAGGAGGCAAAGTGGGTTTCACAATTCCAGACTAGCAAACAAATGACATTTGGGCTGTTTTCAAACACTACAATACAAAACACAATGGGAGTTTTCCCAACATGATTGAGAATTGCCTCATCTCTGCCCTTGGCAGCTTAAGAGCAACATTAAGCAACCCTGAGAAAAGTGATTTGCAGCAAGCTTAACTATGCTGTGTAAACTTTTGGAATTTGCTGTTCCAGGTGAACTTTACAGATCTGTCCAAACACTACAGTCACTATATATTATACCATGCTGGGTTTTGGCTCTTCAGCAGAAAGGAAGCTCGCCCAGGATTATGCTTTCAGGAGAGATGAAAAATGTGCACCATATGCTTAGATGCACACTGACATTCTTAATACTGTTGCATGTAAGCTAGCGCAGTCCAATAGCAGAAGATGGGGCTCTTCAGTGAACTGCTTTGGCAACTTTGGAGAAGCTTCCATCTCACACTGTCAGCACACATACACAGCCATATGCAATGGAGATATATCTTACAACTGGCTTGAAATAGGTGGTTGTTTGAGCTTAAAACACTCCTAGGCTGCAACAGTAAATACCTGGGGTAAGAGCTGTGCCTTTCCCATCAGCTCTTGCCAGCCTAACAAACAGTGGGGGATGATAGGAATTGGTCCAGCATTAAGGGCTATATCTCCTTCTTTCCTGATATACACTTACCTGTAAGCTCCATAGAATTAAATGGCTTAAACTGAATTGTTAGTCTCAACTAAAATAAACCCATTGAATCAACTGATTCAATTGATTCCACAGGTCTACTTTAAGTGACACTAATAATTGGATTCAACTCAGTAAGACCCACTTTTGAATATCTACATATAGGACTGTGATGTAAAACAACAGTGATAGTCCAGTTGGACCCTGTTGAGACTTCCACGAAAATGGTGCTGTCTGGAAAAGGTACAATAGCTTCAGGGGCTGCAAAATTCAAAGCAACAAAAAGATGTAAGGCCAACAGGATCCTCCCTTGAAAACCTAAGAACACAACTGGGCTCAATGGCTTAAATCCAATTGCTAGTTCTCAGCAGAGCAGACCACTGAATCAATTGTTGAATGGTAACTCAACAATTATGCAAACTCCACTGATTGAGTTTTCTGCAGTTAGGAGAAGCAATTGGCATAAAGCCAGTGCCTCCCATACAGTTATTGCCCTATCATCTCAAGTCCATTTGAGAAGACAGGTTTAAGAAAGTTCTGCTATGTTCTTTAATGTTTCCCTGTGTGTGATCTTAGAAGGTGCTGGAGAGGTTACTTCACTTTGGATCTTCGGAATACAAAACAATAGAGGAACACTCATTTGAAACACATCACAGCAAACAGAACTATCAGGTTTTTGAAAACTGAGGACTCCTAGTACTATCAGTCAAAAGGCATTGGACACCTAATGCCTCTTTTCTTCATTGAAATAGAAATTTTCCTTGAAAAAAAAAGACTCCAAAAGCAGAGGAAGAACACAGACTTCCAAGAAGAAGACATCCTCTGGATCCAAAGGAAAAATTCCATATTTGAATCAGGACTACTGCAGAATGGATGCTTCATTCGGAACCACTTATCATTTATAGTTTACAAACAGATACATTTTACACTTATAATAACAAAAGGTTTTCAAAATGAAAATATAGTTCCACTCTCATCCCTCCTTAAACCAAATACAGTGTGTCAGTTTAGCAAAATGTATTTTCATATTTGTCAAGTCTTCATTCATGATAGAGGCACATTCTAACTCCACATCTTCCTTTTCGTGCTGGCACGTGCTTCATGCTGCAATTGTGAGTAACTATCAAAGCATTCTGACAGATGGTTGATAGGAGGTTGCCAGGAGCAGAAAAGCGATTTTAGAGGAAGAACCCTAACTACTTTGGAGAGGTCTCTTCCCATCTTCCCCTAACTTGAGACAGACATGTTATTTAGAGGTGTGAAATGGGAAAATGTTAAGGCTCAAGGGATTTGGTGATCAGGGTAAAGCAAATGACATCATCTAATGTCCTACAAAATTCAGGATCCAGTTACTTCAAGGAACATCTCTCTCTTTCCCAAACTCTCAGACCACTGCAACTTTCAGGGAGGTCCTTTTCTGTAGTAGCATCCGTCCTGCGGAATGGTTTGCCTTCCGCAATACAGCAGGCCTTAACACCGCTATCTGTTTAGGCATTTATTTAGAATGCGCCTTTCTATTTAAACCCTCTCATATGCTATATTGTGTTTTCTTTGGATTGTTTCATTATTCACGATGTTAATGTGAATTTTCTCCAGGGTTTGTTCAAATGAGACGCAGTATAGAACAAATACTGACAATGATGAACAAGCAGCAGCTGACTGTACCACCACTGTCCTGGATAATCTGTGATTCATCAGTCCAACCTGTAGTAGCAATCCGATCTGTAGCAGCACACCAAGGGGTTGACCAACTTCTATATTTGTTCACCACTTCAGTTTACATAATCAAGAGTGTCTGAAAATATAAACAAGAGCCTATACAAAACACTGAAGTGAAACAACTGCTGAAGTTCTCAGTCTCAGTTAAGTCTCTTTGCTAACTGTCACCTCCTTAATCATACCGCTACCACTACATTGTTAAATATTTTGCAAGTTTCAGTATGCAGATGTCTGATAGCATTCTGTTTGGTAAGTCATAGAAACTGTGCACATTGGTAAAGGAGATTCTATACAGGGTATTTTTGGTTTCTTTTTTAAATTCATGAATTATCAATTTCATTCACAAAGCATCCATAATTTTGAGAGAACTTTGAGTAACCAAGAATAATGGAAGTGAAAAAAAACACACAGCTGAATCAGGTGAACTAGTTTGAGAAAGGTTAATAACTACAAGAAAAGGGAGCAGCTACTACCCATACTCATTTCACAAACTGCTATAGAAACGTCCTTTATTTTCACTAACATGCAGCAAATGTTCTAATTGTGATTATAAAAGTTGCCCTTTTTTTTAACTCAAGAGACTCAGAGGCAGCAAACATCAGCAGGAATTATATGTCAAATCTTGCATGACCACAATGATTAATTTCTTTAATGATACATGTAAATGCAGCCCAGCATTATTGACACAAAAACAAACCCTCTGACAACAAGAAAAGAGAGTTAATATTGGTAGCAATCTCAGATAGTAGAGGAAACTAACAAAATGTGAGGATTAATTTTCATAGGACATTTATGTGAGTGATAATCCTACTATTCTTATATAAAACTGGATAAATCAATGAACATTTGTGGTATTAATTTTAGCCAATGAATCCAAACTTTGCAAATAAAACAATTTTCTGTGGTAAAGTGATCTTCCAGATGGCCTACAACTCCCATAAGATCTAGCCAACATAGTTAATGGTTAGACTAAATGAACTGCAGTCTTGGCAATACCTGAAGAACCACAGTTGTCTACCCTTCCTTTATACTGTAAAAGTTTACAGGTATTCCCTAGAGATTTTTAAGTGAGCTCATGAATGCAAAAAATGCAGTTTATATGATCTTCAAATATTTCCATTGTATTGCTATGGAGATTCATCCATTACATACTTCACCAGTGCATAATATTACTCTCAGCTACTGCAAGGTAAAAATTCAAGTTTTCCTCCAGTAACCACTGGAAGGTTGTATAGAAGTTGACTGGCTATTATCTCTATTATCAGCAATCCAAACTTAAAATAGGTGTGGCTACCACACCAACAATCACAGATTTGCATGGGGATTTCCTTGTCCTGTTGCTTCCTGGTAAAGAAGGGAGTTTTTCTCTCTGAGGCTGCTAGTGCTTTCCATTAATGAACTGATTCACCAGCCACAAATGAGTAGGTTAGGATGGATTCCCCAACTGATTGTTACAGGTGGGGTTAGGAACGAACTTCCACCAGATCAACCACTTTATTCTCCCCAGCCCTAGCAATTACTAACAGATGAATACTTTATTCTGGCAAATGCATAACAGCCAATGAAAAAAAAGTTCCAATTAAATCTCTCTTCCCTCACTAGCTGTGCCTAAAGGTCTGCTGGCTATCACACTTTTCTTTTAAGAGCACACTCATGTCACTTTAAAGGTTGTCACAGTGTAGCCCACCAAGATCTCCCAGTAATCCTTCCCTGATATTCCCCCAGTTTTTTTTAAAAAAAGCTAATTAAAAGAAAGTAACTTAAAAAAAAAAGCTCTTTTCAGTATTTCATAGGCTGGGAATGACCTGTTAATGGGCCATTTTCATGCTGGGAAAAAATACCAGCAGGAGGAAGTCAGGGCTTTAAAAAATGGGCAGGTATAGATTGAGATGATCTGGGGAGGATGACAAAAATGTCTCCCTGATACTCTAGAAGTGCCACATCCATATTATAAAATATCCAGCAGCACATACCCATCCATGATCTCTTTTCTACAGAGCTCAGTGAGAACCCAATGGCAGAACTGGCTAATGGACTAAACACAAGAAGGCCTCTACTATTTGCAAAGTTGTAGCCTGTCCAAAGTGAAGGTAGCCTTTTAATGTCAAATTAAACCAAAGCCTTAGGCAATGCTCAAAATGGGACAAGATGATGATGGGGCATTTTTGTTTCAGACTAGATTAGACTCAATTAGTCCACTGAGAAAAGAAATGAAATAGTCACACCTTTGCCTGCAAAGAAGTACAATAAATTGCAATAAATAATTATAGGAAAATGGCATGCACATCAGTCTGAACATTAAACCTTACAGAATGCTTTATAACAGCCACATATAACAGCTTTATAAGAGCCTCTGACTGTGCAGGAAAGCAGGAAAGAACCTTTGTGGTGAAAGTCATGTCCATCAAGCTAAGACAATCTTAAATTTATATTTTTCCAAAACCGATACCAAATTTATCTCAAAGCCTCACCCACCTCCACTGACTTCACAAGATCAGTCTTATCATGCAATTCCAAAATAACTGTATTTGCATCTTTTCTCAGTATAGCACTGTACCACAGTACTACAATTCTAGCATTATTTTTCACTATGAAAGCTCCCATTTAATGCATTGTTCTTCAATAAGAATCTCTTGGCAAGACATTGTGATTCATCATAAAGCAGCAACCTAACAGTACAATCCTAAAAGTCTTACCAACAGGAGAGTCTCCTAACTTCAGTGGAACTTGATCCCAGGAAAATGTGACTGAATTGCAACTCAGATTAATGGGAAGGGGGATATGGATTGTAAGAAAAAAGGACATTTTACTAGGAAGTTTTCAAAAAGGTGAAAAAGCCATATGAAAGCACCTGAACACATATAGCAGATGGTAATGCCATCGGTTTAATGGTGTCCACTACCCTTAGAAAAATGACTTTTGAATCTGAGAGGTTTTCAAGGAGTAGATTGGGGAGAAACTATCTGCTTATGGAGCTATGACAATTGTAATGAAGAATTTTCAGTGCAATGTAATATTGCCAAAAGAATGCTGAAAAATGTTACAGATAACTTTCTACATCAAATGTCAATTGGCTCAATATAACAGGAGGAAAAATGTGCCTAAGTGTTTTAGATATGCACACTTCTCCAAACCCAAAGGTTTGATCTGGGAGGCAGGACTCTCTGCAACATTCTCTCTGCAACAGTTGCCAATCATCTTTGACAATACTAGACTCAGACCAAACCAAGCTTATAACAATAAGAACAAATAAAATTATTACATGCATAATCATAAAACAATACTTTATACAATTTTATTATGGAATGCTATATTTCTACTATTTTACAGGCCACTATGTGAAATGGAATGCTGACCAAATAAGTCTTTGGTCTTATCAAACGTGGCTCTTCTTATGTTCTTGGAACTAAGAAATACCTAGTCCAACAAGGACTTTAACTTTATACTCAGGGAAGTAGCTATAGGATTATACTCAAACAGGTTTCTGTACTTCATTAGTATTAAAATATTCATGCCTGAAGCTGGTGGCTAACCTGGTGCCTAAGACCTCTAGCACTAAGTGATTTACCACAAGACATATTTTGTAAAGATATTCCTTCTCCTTTATCTCCTCCACAAGTCTTAATGAACACTGCAAGGCTCTGGTCTTAGGCTGACTGGAGCTCTGAACAGGGGCACCCTGGTTAGATTCTGGAAGGTGCTACAAATATTGCTGTAAATCCTCACTTGTTACTTACTAGCCACACAGCAAACTTATCTACCGGTACTGCATTACACCAGTCACATGAGAAAGCTTTACAACCACCAATCTTCTCTGGGTGAACATTCTTTCTTTGCTTGCCCAGCATGCCTAGAGTTAACTGATTGTTTACAAGAAGAGGTCACTGGAACTGTGAAAAAGACCAAGTTCTTTTTGTTGTAACTGCTGTTACTCTGTCTTGGTGTCAACAAACACTTTGTTTGTTTGTTTTCTCTTAAACTCAGTTAATCCACCATACTTGAAGCACTTTGGCCTAATGATTTCATATGACAGAAATACAAGGTAATATCAGATAAAACTTTATTTTTAAAATTTTCTCTCTCTCTCTCTCTCCTTAACACAATTCCATCACTTCCTGCTTGTCCTTCCGGTCTTCCTCGTCATCCGTGTGGCTTTCATCATAAATTCTAAAAATAAAACATTGTTAAAAACACTCAGCATCTCCAGAAACACAAATGCAAGCAAGATACCAATACAGATAACATGCTAAATTATACTGCAGAAAAGATACGTAACCATTGCTCTTTTTAAGGAGCTTGAACTGGCACAGATCATGCAAGGGTTATCTATCAAATTGATCCTGGAAGATGCAAACTCATTTTTAGATGGCAGAGGTCTAAGATGATAATGTTTTCTTGTGTGTCTGGCTCTAGAAATGCCTGAGATTGTGTGGCTTCCCCTCACCCTTTCTAGCCCACTAAATGAGTGAGGTGTCTGCAGAAAAGCTATGTGTGCACATGAGGGAAGGAGGATGAAGAAGAGTTATGCTGGATGAGGCTTTTTGCTTTTATTTTCCACCAAAACAATGCAGGATCTGAACTATTGTTTTGTTTTGTTTTTTGTCGGGGGGGTGTGGAGTCCCCTAATATGCAGACACACACCACAATTCTTATAAACTTGGCCATTCAAGAGGAATTTGAAATTGTTAGTTCTTGCATGTAAGAACAAAACAAGTCAAGCCTGTGGCAGGACCTAATGGGTGGCAATTGTAAGATGGCAGCAACAATGCAGATGGTGAAGTAGCATCGGGGTAAAAGGGCTGCACGGACCACAGCAATGGGAAAGCCAATACTGTATGGGTAACATATTGGGAAAGAATAGCAGGTTGAGGAGAAAAATCAAGATTGGGACCTCAATGTATCATGAAGGGGGCTTAACCCTTTCTTTCTATGGTCCTGACAACAGTCCTGAGTCCTCCGTGTTTGCCCAGTGTGTGTCTGTGTCTCTGTATGTGGGGGAATTTCCCATGACTAGTAAAAGATCAAGGAGTGGGGATTTATCTTCAGGGCTCAGGTGGGGAAGAAAAGATTAAAACCTTTAAAATCTCAATCTTAGTTTTCCCCTAGCCTCAATATCTGCTATTTCCAATTTTAAAACTAATGAAATCCCAAGTGACACCTTTATGATCTAGAACAACTTTACAGCAAGGACAAGACTAAATCACATGTAATGCTCACCAGCTGTGGATGCATGTTACCACCGAGACAGACAAACAGCCACAGAAACATCAAAATCATAAACTCATGAGACTGAGTTAGAAGCCTTTTAATTCAGAGCCATCTAACAAAGAATATGTGCAGTACAAAAATAACCTAGTGGATCTTCTGAAAATTGTGGAACCTTGTCACTGGCATGTGAGAGGCTGCTGGGAAGCAGTTTCATATTTTCAAGCAGACAAAAGACTGAACTCAGAAAAAGTGCTTGTTGTGATCCTAGTAGGTTTGAAAAAAAAACAGGCTGAGTGAGTGTCCTGGACAGATTTCTCATTAGAAGACAGACTCTATTTTTAACAAAAACTGAAAAAGGTTAATGCTTTCAAACCTTGTATAATTAAACATTTCTCGGATGAGCTAATAATTGGGAAACCAACTATATTAGCCAATAATTAGGAAAAATAAATTAACCTACAGGACAGCACCATTTAACTGCCAACCATGGAGAGCTGTATTGTTTGCCAGAGAATTCTGCACTGAAACATCAGGCATGTTATATACAAGAAGCTCACCATATTTCATAGAAAGAAAAATCTTATCTTTTAGGGTTTTGTTTTCACAATTTTTTAAAATTATTTTTTAAAATTTAATAGGAAGATTAACTTACTTTATAGCAACACCTTTACTGTAGTCGTTTATTTCATGGTTATTATCGAAAGCAGAAAGATTTTGACATGTCATCTTGAATTCTCTGTCAAAGTCACCAGAAGTTAAGCCATTGAGATTTTCCCAAGGATCTGAAATTTTATACGGATGTTTCAGTAACAGGCAAAACTCTAACATTTCTGAAATTCTCACAGAACATGAGAAATCTGTCAACAGTGTGACAACTTATGTATTATAAAAATGCAAAAAATACTTGAGCTTGAAATAGTGGTAGAAGCTTTCCAATGCAGTATCGGTCTGCAGTATATAAATGCTTCCATTATTATATTCTCAAGGGAGCAGCCCACACTACCAGTTCAGCACTTTAGTGCTAAATTGGAACTGACAGCAGTACTGCATAAAAACCAGGAAGCATCACACTGCACATGGCTGTATGCAATATTCCTATCTAAGGAGTGTGCCACCTCAACTGATCCTGCAATTTATACAATCTGTAGCTTGGGTTAGCAGCGATGGGCACAGCTGCTGTGCAGCCTGGAAAGGTTACGTACACTGAAGGGTTTATATTTATGAGCTAACAACAAAACCGTCATCATCGTCATCATCTATATAGCGCCATCACTATACATGGCAATTTACAAGTAAAAGAACAACAAAACAGTCCCCTGCCCACAGGTTTACAATCTAATTAATACATGACACAAAAGGAGAAGGGAATGGCAGTGTGAGAGGGGATTAAGTCCAGCAGATACTGCCTTTTCCTCTCTCACTCTGAGTGCACGGCAGTGGCAATTGGGATGGACGAGGATCTTTCACCTGCTTCTGGACCCAGGCATGAGAGAACTGTGCCTGCTTCTTCTTCTCTCCTTCTGAGGCCAGGGAGTGGCATTTGGATGGATGGAGGGCCTTTGATCTGCTTCTGGGCCTAGGCATAAGGAAGCTGTCCCTGCCTCTTCTTCTCTTTCTCCAAAGGCCACAGCAGTGGCAGTAGTAACAAAAACCTAAAGTGGAATTGTCTAAGCTTTGTTTTCATTTAGACTGTCCTGAAGCTGAGCTTCTCAGTTGCTCAGAACAATGCAGCCTGCAGGACTGGTATCCCACCATGAACACTGCATTCCATGTGGTGAATGTTAACATCTAGATTCTGGGGTCCCCACTGTAGGGCTCAACAACACCTTTCTTAGTGGCCACACAGCTTCCCGCCCCTTCTGAATTTTTAAATTAGAAATGAATAAATCAAGAAGACTAATATGCAGCAAATGGATGTGTGAGCCTCCAGCATCACCTTTATTTGCAATAAGGATTCTTGGAATACTCCAAAGGGCTCCAGAGGTATTCTTAAAAATTAAAAATGGAAGGCTGCTGCAGGCTACCTACATTTTGAAATATATCAAGCCATCTCCCCCCCCCGCCCCGCAAAAATGCAAACAAAATAGGCTAATGGATGTTGGTGTTTATTGGTGCATCATCAGTTTGCCTTGGCTCAGATACTCTCTCTCCACTGTACTCAAGGTTTGTGGTGAAGTTACTTGTCTCTGAACCTCATCAGTTTGCCTTCTGTGAAACAGATGCTGAATAAGATGGCAGTAGGTCTTAAAGAGAAGTTTTGTACTTTGGAACTCAGATGCCACATCTGCCTTGCATTCAGATTCTTGGCTTTTCTTTTAGCCTCACTATTCTTGTTTCAGCCTCACCAGTTTACATTCTGGGGAATGTGTGTTTTGTGACTGAGCATGCCAACCAAAGCATCTATTTTATCAACAGGCAATGCCCACCACCACCATTGGTGATTTAGTGAGAGCACCCATGCTATACTCTCAAAAGTCAAAGTGTACTTTTTGGCCCCAAAAGATCGGGGACTCCTCTCTAACTTTTAGAACAACTCCTCTGAACCTCAAACATATTTTTCAATAGGAAAAGTTTACACCTTCAGGTAAATGTGATTGAAAAATAAGTTATTAAGATGAAAATTGTGCAATGTATGATTCTGCTTGCTATGACCTTCCAGGAATACCTCATACTAACCCTACAGCCTACCAGTCAATTTCCCCAAGATATTCTTTCTGCTTTCACTCTTCTGTTTCTCTAAACCTTCTACAAGCAATCCTACCATAGGAGTACTCAAGAACAATACTCTAAGCACATTACTACTGCTGCTACTACTGCCACTATCATCATCATCATCATCATCATCATCATCATCATCGTCGTCGTCGTCAAGTTATACACTGCCCTCCATCTACATCCTCTAACACAGCCTACTGCTTCATTCTACTTTTTGTTTCCACTTTGTGCTTCTCACTATTCCAAGGGAAAGCATGCTGAAGGTCACAATACGATCTTTTGAACTATGAAGAAAATCACTGTAATAATCAAATCACTCCTCTATCCAAATGTTTATCCACCGGCTTTCCCAATATGGAAGATGGACATACCAAGCAGAGCATAAACATAGACTATAAAGGCAATCAAGTAATCAAAAGTATTTCAGAATGGGCATTTCACCATAATTACCTGAATTACTTTGCAATTCATCTGTTAAATCTGCTAAGGCTTTTTGATCAGTACTATACTCCCAAGAATGATCATCATGCTCACTGATATCAATGCCTTCAATCTCTGAAATTTCAGAAGCAGCTTGAGATAAAGGCAAGGTAGCTGAGCTTTTCAGCCCTACTCCAAAGACTGAAGAAAGATAAGAAGTGTGCTTAATGGTTCTGCAAAGAGGAATGTTTGCAGAGAAGGGTCTTGGTGAAGTAGTTTCTGAAATAAACACAAAGGAAAATTTGCTGTTAATATTTCTTCTTCTGTGTTCTAATTCCTTCCCAGTTCTAGATAAGATGCCTCATGTTCCAAAAAGAGCTTTCAAGTGCGACATTCACTATACTCTCCGAGCTAGCATTTAATCTGGACAAGTCAAAGCAATGTTTCAGGAGCTCCAGTACTCACATAAATTCCTAAAAGAATTATCAAGCACAAATGGGCGAAAGGTTATTTGGGTATTGTGTACATCACACTTGTATATCTGAAGGAGATGGTGAGAATACATATAGTTACATATTTGTTATTATTCTTGTACTACTGTTCTGTTAGCCATATACAATTATAATACTTCAATCATAATTGTTCGGAAAGAGACAAGTGGGACCAGCAACAAAATGTTGCAGTATGGAATGTTTCTGCTCAGGAGTCTGGTAATCCAGAGATTCCCTTTCCAGGATATTTCATCCCACTGTTCTCTGCTATTTATTGGGCATGCTCAGTCCTGTTTCGTCATCTTAAGGCTTGTTCCTAAAATGGTTTTCCCCTTTTGGTACTTCTGCCAACCCCAGGATTTCCCCAAGGCTACTGGGACCACCCCTCTCTTGTGGGGATGGTACTACTGGCTAAACAAAATTCCACACACAGAGTCTGAGTTCACTGTTAAGTATATATAATTTTCCAGTGCAAAATGTTTGTTGATAACTACTTTTCTTCCCCTGCCAAGGAGAGAAATACCTGTGAATCAGATAAAAGGAAGACTTACTAAGTGAGAAAACTGTGCCCCACAGATGCTATATCAGGTACACAAGTAGAACAGGATGGCCATATAAAAATACTGTCAGTGACTTCTAGTACAGAAGAGAGGGACAGGAAAACAGGACAATGTAACAAAAGTCATTGCTATAACCAGGGTTGTGACTGTGAGAAAAATATGCAGGCCACTGAAAAGGGCCAAGGCTGTTCCTTACACAGAGGGTAAAACTATAGTTCAGCAGTCATCAGTTCAGCAGGATAAATTAAGCCAATGACGATACTTCAAAATGTTAATTCAGTCAAAATACTGCCATTTTACTTTCATTTCCTAAGTTCCAAGTAGCATATTAAGAAAAGATTGTTGTGGCAAGTAAACCCCTATTTCAAATGACAAATTTGTCCTTGGATGTTTCTGCATTTCTCATTCACACAATAATCATGCAGTACTCTCACCCATAGAAAAGACTGAAAGAGAAGCTCTAGGACTTGGGCTTTGCCTTCCCCATCTACTTGATGCTCTGCTGAGCTCTCTTTTCAAGACATCTTGTACAACACACTCATCGGCACATTCACCTAAGCTTAAGTGTTTCATCCACTTCTCAGTCCCTAAAGTTGAAAAGACAGATGCAATTAAGAGGGCTTGAATGTTCAGGTTAAATTTTTTTTTTCACATTAGCACAGCACAAAGCTGTCTTTAAACAAATCAACACAGAATATTTACTTGACACAGTTGTCCATTCCTGCACAATTACTTTGAGTCTTATATGTGGGAGGAGGGGGTTGCTTCTCCCATCCATCCCACTTCACTCTGTCACTTTAAAAGCAACATGATATAAAAAGATTAAACTCCACACCAAGAAATGTTTCACCATCTACATTTCCATGTGACAAGCTACGGCTGAAATTAGATGTTCAGGGCCAGTAAAATGTGGTAAATGTTCACAAAACTCAACCACAAGAGATGGAATGAGAAATAAAAGGAGGATGTACACATTCACTCATTTAATCAATATATTAAACTTTGGTTATAATCAACTACATCTTCAGTCATTTGGTGGCACTTAGTCTTAATATTAAGCAAGTACTAACTGATTAATTCATTAATGAAATAAATGGTTAAGAACAGTTTAATTTTAGAGTACTTGTTGCCTTCTGTAATAATTAACTAAAAACATGACTTGCTCTTCTGAAAATAAGTTATAGAGTTATCAAATTGTTTATTGAATTGTTAATTTTCATATTGCCAAAGAAGATACTAACAGTAAAAATTTGGAACATGCAAAGCTAATAAAAATAAATCAATATATCAGTCTGTTGAATGGAAAGTTATTTCAAAAAAATTGATCAGCTTGTGTCTTAAATGTCATTAGTACAACCTTACGCTAAACAGCAACAAAGTCCAAATAGATGTGCATCGTAACTTCAGTTCTGTGCATGGAGTAGGTGGAACTCTTCCACCTGTTTGCTCTCCTAAAATGTTCTCCAAAAAGCTCCCTCTGAATTCAGATTAGCACTTGCTGGATTTATGAGAATTGGAACAGATTTATTTATTTGTTTGTTTATTTTACTGTGCATCTCCTCAAATTTTGCAATGCAATAAGTGACTGAGAAACTGCATACAAAATGCATATATTGAGGAGATTTTCATACAGAATGTATAAGTTAGGAAAAATAATATCTGAAATCCAATATGAACATTTACTTTTTTACAAAAAAACATTTATAACTGTAAAACTGTAAAACTAAGAGTGCCAGCACAGCTTGGAAACCAAGATTCAAATCTCCACTCAGACATGGAAACCCACTGGGTGATCTTGGGCAAGCCACACTTTCTTAGCCTCAGAGGAAGGTAACCGTTAAACACATCTTGCCAAGAAAACCCTGTGATAGGTTCACCTTAGGGCCCTTATAAGTCATAAATGACTTGAACGCAAACAACAACAAAACTAACACAGTTCCAAAAAAGGGAAATGTTACTTCCACTACAAGTAGAATGCCTCTGAATACCAGTTGCTGAGAAGCACTAACCTGAGGGTATCATTTTACTTTCCTGCTTGGGGCTTCCTATAGGCATCTGACTGGCCACTGTCAAAATAGAATGCTAGGGCAGATAATCTCTGACCTGATCCAACATTGTTTTTCCTCTGATTTGTTCATCCCTAGCTGAAACCTGGAACCCACTCCAAGGCCAGTTTCTGTTACTCAAACTTTGACTTCAAAGGTACACAAAAGCAAAATGTGATCTGTTTTAAGATGGTTAAGTATCTAGCTCATTAATTTTCATTTAACAACTGGGCTGTTTATCCAAGCAGTTAATGTATGTCTGCTAATGGTTCATTAATAATTTCCCAGAGAGCTTAATGCACATTGTTATTAAAAGAGAAACCAGGTCTCATCAAAGCTTAGCTTCAAAGAAAAATCAAGAAATATGCAGGTGGCTGAAAATGATTAAGTGTAACATGGCACTACTTTCAACTTGAACAAGAAGCAATGGCATATTTTGTCTCCTTGCCTTCTCTGTTGTAACTTTCCCTTGTCCTTTCTCAGCATGTCAGTTACACCAATTAATGCCAAATTCACTGATACAAAATGTCCTAGACCAAGCACAGGTAGATAAAGATGTTTCTCTGTATTTAAATATGTAACTAAGGCTACCATGCCCTAAAGCTAATGTACTCCATAAAGCAAAGCATAAGGAACTGAGAAAATTTCATTCCACCTTATTATTACTACCTGAAAATGAAATGCTGCTGTTTGGAGAACACCTGCCTATATACGGAGAAGGAAACGACTCCATTGTAACCTGCTGACAGCTTGTACCCACAGTAAAAAATCCTTCAAGTCCTTGATATGGATGCTGAACAGGTTTCTCTCTCTGGGTGACCTGTAAGAACTAAGAGATCAAAGATTGAAAAGATAACATTTATAATAGGTTTGAAGCCACTTGACAGACATTCTGTTACTCCAGGAAAAAGTGCAGCCCTTGATGGTGTTATGCGACCCTCCCTGCAAGTTCCCAAGGGCCTCCAAACCCCTCAAAATTTTAGACCAATTTACATGTGACTTTTGACCAAGAATCATTTTCCCTCAATGCACACAAACATGCAAATAGGCCTTTCCCAATACCTCAGAATCCCCCCCTCCCAAATACCTTCATTTTCCCTTCAAAATGACAACAGAAAGTGGTATAGCACCACTTTGGAGAAGAAACAGGGAAATGGGTATGTTGGCACACTGGAGAGGTGCAGTCTACACAGAAGTTAGGGTGGATATTAGCCCATGGCCCCAATCTTCTTGTCTACCTCTATGTTAGCCCATCTGTCTTAAAAACGTGAAATCTACCATGTGGTACAGACAGAAAGCTTAACTATAGTCAGAACTAACCAGGTTTTGTCATGTCACTTTAGCTCCTAGCAATATCGTACTGTACAGAGAACAGTATGATTGTTCTGTACAATAGTATTGTATTCCAAGTCAAGCCACCCAGAGAGCGTACCTGGCAACTTCAACTACTTACTTACATTTCATTACCTCTTTAAAAAAAGAGCAAGCTTTAAAACTACTTCAGCTATGATTTGTTCAGTACAGAGGCAACCAAGACAACGAAATTCTGTGCATTCTTAATCAGAAATAGAATCATGGAATTTGAAACGACAACAAGGGCCATCTACTCAAACCAGTTGCTATGCAAGAACATGTCTTTCTCAATACCTCAGAATCCCATCCAACACTCCAGAAAGATGGCCATCCAATCTCTTTTTAAACATCACAAAAACGAAAGCCCATTACCCTCCCCTGTCAGAAATCTTTTAAGAGTCAAGAAGTTCTCCCAAATATTTATATAGGATTTATTTTCTTGTAAACCACTGGTTAACATTCTAGTCTCTGGAGAAGCAGAAAACAAGCTTGCTTGATCTTCTGTATGATATCTCTTCAGGTATTTAAATATGGCTGCCCTTTTCAGTGGAACTTTTCCCAGATAAGCAAACTTTAAATCAAAGCTTTTATCATGATTTGTATACTTTTAACATCAGTTTTACATTCTGGTTTAAACCAATTCTTAACCATAGTTTAACATGGTACTGTTGATCTATAGTTTTAACATTACGAACATTGTTTAATATTCATAAGGATATTAAAAGTCAAAATTATCTCATGCATGCACTCTTTTAGCCTTCTTCACACAGCCGAGAAAATGTAAGCAGATTTGAAAATATTGCAATTTTCTTAGTTGCACAAGATTAAAGTTGTGCAAAAAATGGTATATATGCTTTTAAAAGGTCACAAAAATTGGAAAACCACAGCTATGCTAACCCTATGAACATCATATCTCTTACAAAAGTGAGGTGGAGGGAAACTTCTCCTATATATTCAGTGCCATCTATATACTTCAGGGATTGCTATAAAAATTCTGGAACAGCTATTGACCATCAAATGAAGCTGATCTACTTTTCTTCAATATCTCATTATTTCCAACCCTATAGCTGGATACTTGACTTATTAGTCAGTCTTCGCCTTATCTGTGTGAGTGATGAGAAAAGGGCTCATCATTGAGACAGACTGCAGTGGACAGCCAGCAATGCGGTTTCTGTTTTTAACTTTTACATTTGTGCAAAGATTAAAGAGACATTATTATAAACACAGCTTAGGGCAAATTTTGTGCCAGGGCTAATTCTGAAGGAGGGAAGCAACACAAATCTCTCTGGATGGCTCTGGGAAATCAGGACCATCCAGATGTTAATGATTAACTGCAACCACCATGATCTCTCACCACAGCCCAACACAGATTAAAAGTCCACTAACACCTGGAAAACTAGAGGATCCTTGGGCATAGCAGACTGAGTTATCTATCTGAAGATCTTTTGACTTGTGGGACTACCTCCTTGAGTTCAGTTGGGATACAAATGTACTAAGTAAATGTTCCCATCATTACCAATGAAAAGCATTCATAAATAATACAGTGGCAGAACAGTGCTGAATGAAGGAGGGAGCACACCTGGGGATGGAAGGGAACAATGTGAACTGGGAATAAAGAGAAAGGGATCTGGCTCTGATCCATACATTCTTGGTACTCTCCTGCACACTATTAACATATAACCCTCCCTCGCTCCCTGAAAGTTTTCCAGGAAGGAAAACTGAAAGGCTGAAAAGTTTCCCAGATACCATACTAGGAGAATTTGAATGACCTGAAAAGAGGAGCGTGTTTCTCTTAATACTGGTACTTTAGACCTCTTCCTCTTCACAAAGAGGATTTCCCTCTCCAGCTATTTTTGGGGGGAGATAAACCAGATCCCCTTGCTCTTGTTGCTGGGGATCTTCTGCTAGATTTTGTTCATGGACTCATTCTCAGAAAAATCTATGGATGTTGGACAAACCATTGCAATGAGTCCTTTCTATGTGTAAGAACTCCTAGTGTCTTTTCAAAAAGACAGTATGTACAAAAGGGGAACAGTACATCTGTTCTACCTCCTTCAGGATCCCTCAAAAGACAGGGTGTGCTAACAAACAATATGAAAGAGTAATTGCTTCCATCCCCTTAACCTTCATGCTCACAGTTCAAAGACTTTTCAGAGACTTTGGAATACAAAAAGATTATTTTCTCTTGCATCACACTTTAAGACACCTCTTTTCTCAGCTCTGTGAAGACTGCAAAGATGAAAAATCCGGGGGATCCACTGAAACAAATATGGCCTAATTTTTAAGATCAGGCTGAAAATGCAGCGTGCCACTATAAGCTACAAATTACTAACTCTACAAATATACTGTACTACTGCCACAATAATAATGTGCCACAATAATAATGAACTAAACCCCAGAAAATCTACAGTATAATTGTTTTTACCTCTGAGGACTTCATAGTGAGTGAAGCTTCATTCAACTCCCTGGGTATCTTGCAGTCTTTGGGCAATTCCACTGCAGCAAAAGATTCAGCAGGAGCCAATTTGAGAGGACTAAGTGTTTGCTCAGATGACATGCAAGAGTTACTGTTTTTTGTCTTAGCACACTTTTCTTTCATTATAGCTCTTTCAAAAGGGGTGCTAGGAAGCATATCTTCTGTACTTGCACAGCCACAAGCAGCTTCAGCTCTTTCAGACTGTGAAAAAGGTGTTCCTTCTAAAGAAGTGGGGGAAAGGGGATGAAGAGGTGGGATAATGTCATTTAAATCTTTGCATGTAGTCTCTGAAATAATTATTGTAAAAAAGGCCATTTACAAACCAGTAACATTGGCTTACGTATAAAATCAGGGATCTGTATTCACAACTGTTACCAGACAGACATAGTCTACTACATCATAAGCTGAAACTGTTGAATTACACAGAAAACTGAGAAAAAGGTTTCTGTCTTCCCTCTGCCCTTACTATAGCCTTCTAAATTCCAAGCTTCTTAAAAGGTTAGTGAAAAACAAAAGTAGTCAGAGGTCACAGAAAAATTAATTATCTACAAGTCTTAAAGCTTAGATATTGCTTGTTTTCCTATGTACTCCTTGTTTATTCAAGTTAATCCTGTTTTTCTTCAATGCTTTCTTTCTTTAATTTTCTTAAATCTGTTTCTTGCCATATAGCCAATAAGAACACTTCTAGCTAGTTTCCTGTATTTTCTATGAAAGAGTAATACACTTCCAGTTTTATACCACATTAGCCAACTGGACACACCTTTAACAGCTTCTGTGAAGAAATGTCCTTCAATCTAAGAACAGAAATTGCTTCTCAGTGCTAGATCCAGGGGATGAAACATTATCTGCACTTGCAAATTGTGAACAAATTCGCATAACGTTCACTGGGAAAAGACAATGTTGATACAAATCCTTCTTTAACAATGAAAACCAATGTTATATGCTTACCTCCAAGAGTTTCTTCACATTTATTATGAAGAAAAGTTAAAAAAATTTCCCTTCTTACTGTAGAAGAAAGAGGTGACCTTATGGTAATATTACCAGCTTGTGCCAGAAAAATGTCTGGTTCAGTTTTCAGGCTTGACATGGCACTACTTATGAGACAAAAATTGAAGGGAAAAATGATCAGACTGCCTCATTTAACCATTTTCCTTTCGCTTACATAGATTAAATACCGTATATCTACATCTATCTACTTATATATTTTATGGCATCATGGTAATTGAATCTATTATGAACTATTTGATACACATTTAGCAAATGATTTCTGTTTGGTATAAATAACATTACTGTTTCATTCTTTTAAGAGAAAAGTATAGAACTACAGATGTAAGCTACATATTTAAAAAAGCAAAAATAAATGAAAACAGGCAAAACATCCTAAATATGATGACTGTAAAATCATGGTCTCTCTGTTTTTTCAATACTACCCTCTTGCTATCTCCCCAATACAAGAAATATTTGTGTGAATATTGTATGAAAAAGGGTATGAACTTTCCAATATGGTTTTGATTTGAATAAAAATCTCAAAAGGCTGTGGCAAAACAAGAAACTGGGATGTATATCAATGCAAATTTCTGTAAATATGAATACCTACATTTCATAATTAGATTGGAATCATTACCTGTTATCAATCAATGCATCAGATTCATCTTCTATCATTACAAAATTAGTAGACTCCCCTGGCTCCTCTGTGGAAGCCTTAAGAAGAAGAAAAAATGTGCTTATACATAGGTACAGGCACAGGCACACACAATGCATATTTAATTTTTATTCTAAGAGTTTGTGTATGAAAAAATTACATATTACGGTAGGTAAAATAAAATGCTACAAATCCTTAGCTCTAAATCAGTGGTTCTCAACCTGTGGGTCCCCAGATGTTTTTGGACTTCAGCTCCCAGAAGCCCCAGCCACTATGGTCAATGCTCAGGGCTTCTGGGAGCTGAAGTTTTTGAACATCTGGGGACCCACAGGTTGAGAACCACTGCTCTAAATCATACTGCAAGTCTAAACTAGAGAAGACCCACTGAATCAACTACCACATGTGTGAATCCCATTCAATGACTAGATTTACTTTAGTTAAGACTTGCAACTGGATTTAGGCCTTGATACTATAATATGAATAGACACCAAAAAGGGCAGGAGCTAATTTTCAACTGAAAATGCACCCCCAAAACTGGATGTCAATGTGACTGAAAGTCACTTCCATTTTCCACTTCCTGGGTTTCCTGGCCAAGTTTTGCAGTACGCATTGGGGATTAGAGAAGGTACTTGAAGTCAAACCACTGTATTTTGGTGGTGGATTAAGTCAATTTAAGGCATTCTTTTCACCTCTAATTGTTTTAATTTTGGTGGGCTCGTGAAACATACGCAATATACAAACTGTACTCTTCCTCTCCAAATGAACAACATTGTGTATCCATTCTACACAAGCTGCATTAAGGCAAATACTTTTTAATCTGAGAATAAGCCTTAACAAGCTGACATCAAAAGTAATCCAGTATAGCTGGCTGTAGTCAGCAAATACCTAAGATATGAACAGAGTTTATCTACCCCTTGGTTTCTCATAAGTGAGTTATGGTTCAAATATGTAATCTACCATATCACCCTGCTTATTCCACATACATAAATACTATTTTTGCTCACTTGTTATCATAAGGTAGATCCAGACTTAGTCATATTTGCAGAACCAACCAAATAAACAGAATTTAATTTAGCTGAGATTAAGTCAGGATCCAACATATTACTGTCCTACTTGATGCTGGTACTTCTTGAAAGCTATTCTCTTCTTTAACATTTTTAGCATGTTCCAAAATACCAAGAACAGGAGCTAAACCTAGGTGAGTCTCAATTCAAAACAATATTGGCTAAATTTATATAGGTATATAAGAAAATCCATGGATATATGCTATTTTTGAGTGTATTATATGCATAAATATATAAATTTAATATAAAAACAACACTGAAATGTGGGTGTGTACTACACCTCAATTGTAATCACCTTGAATATTTGAAGAAAATTATAAATGCTGAAAAAAAATGCAATCAATTTAGTTGTCATTCTCGGGCTGACAGGAGGAGCAATCCACAACACATGGGTTGCATCCCTTGCGCGCCAGCCAATGCAGGAGCCGTCCACGTGCCATTTGAAAACAACCGTTAACTACTCCTTGTCTCCCTCCGTCCAGTTCCTTTTTCTCCTGCGAACCAGCTGGTTGTGTTTTCTGTCCCTCACCGGTTCTTTGGCTAAAAATTATTTTTTCCTCCTGGGAAAATGTCAGTGAAGGGTGATATTGGGTCACAGGCTTCTGCCTTGATCCGAAGCGCCGCAGTAGTGCAGGGCTCAGACAAGGAAAGTAATCAAACAGTCCAGAAAACCGCTTTTCAGCAGGTCGCGGACAAGGTTGTCTCAAAGGGAAAACAGCATACCATCCAGAAAACCGCTTCACAGCGGGTCACGGACAAGGTTGCCTCGAACGGAAATCAGCTTACCGTCCAGAAAACTGCAACTTTGCAGGTCACGGACAAGGAGACTAGCGGGGCTGGCAAAGTCAAGCCACAAAAAATGCCTTATGATGAGTACTCTGTGGACTTAAGGAAAATATTCCTAAGTTCCAGCAGGTGTGAAGTTGAGGAAATAAAGTTGGTGCCTGAAGCGGTGGAGTCCAAAAAAGCTAAGGTGAAGGACAAAGCAGATAAGTTAAAGAAAGTGAAGAAAACTGACAAATTGGGTGACAAAAAGAAACTCCCAAAGGGATCAGACACAGCAAAGGCACTTACCGTCGACAGTTCGGGCCACCATCTTGATTCTGGCCCTTCTACATTGATGCAGCGTAGCTCCTCCAGGGCCTCAGAGGCCTCTGAGGCAAGCGTGGGGGAGGAGCTTCAGCTCATGTGGTCATTTCGGCTTGCTCACTCAAAAGCACTACAGTGGCACCAGAGAGAGAGCAGGGGTCCGCCATTCCAGACCACAGGGCAGCTGAGCTGGTGGCTGCGGACCAGGGCCTACCGCCAGAGATTAAACAGTTTTTATCAGAATGGATGTGGGCGGCGCCCACTTGGCCCAGGGAGAAGGAGGCAGCAGTATGTGAGTCCCAGTGGGGTCTAGGAACTGTCCCTCTGCAGCGGCCCAGTAACGAATTTTTGGGAGACATGCAGCAAGTTATTAATGAGGCTGTTCAGGCACAAGTGCAATCTGCTTTATCAGCGCAGTTGCCGCCAATGAATTTTAATCCAATGAATTACAACTTAAATGATGCCCAAAATCAATTCATGATATGTCATCTAATTAATTTATTAAACTCAAAAGGACAGAATCAATTTCCAATATTTAATCCGATGAATTCGTACAACAAACCGGCAGGACAAGAGACTGCTGATAATGACTTTAACCAGCCACCATCCAAGAGAAGGCGAATGGAGTGGGAGGAAGACAAAACCGTGGACCATATTAGAAATTCTAACAGTCTGCAGACCTTTCCTTCAGAAAGAGAAGGAGGTGATAAAATTACACAGTATGTGAAGGAACACAGGAAGGAGAAAAAAGGAAGACAGCAGGAAGTGATAGGGAGTGATATGGAGGATGACTTGCTTGAGGAGAATTTAGACTTGGGCGACAAAGAATTCATCTGTTCTGATGAGGAGAACGATGAGCAGGTGGATTCGGATAGGTTGTTTGATGTGCAGGTGTTCCACAGCACTCTAAAGAGAGTGCTACAGACACACTGGGTTTGGAATTTAACAAGGAGATAAATAGTGAGGGCGCCAATAAAGAAAATCAAATAGCTTCTGTTATTAAAAAGAAGGGGGCAAGGGGTTTAGAGCTACCAACACCAGAGTTTTTCAGAGATGGAATACTCAGTGAGTGGCTGGCGCAGTGGTCGACTAAGAGATTACGTACCTATTCTCAGAAGTTATACTCTTTTGTAAAATCTGAAGTTGATTTTCTCAAGGTGCCCCTAGTGGACGCCCTGACTACAGGATTGGTTTTGGGGGCCATTGTCCCAAGAGAGGGAGACACAAAATTAAAGGCGGTGGATGAGAGGAGAGCAGAGACTTCCCTTAAAAAGGCACATGAGGCATCATCGTTAGCTATAAAGGCGTTGGTGGCTGCCTCTATGTTTGCAAGAGCTGGAGTGCTCTGGATCTAGGATATTCTGGATAATCAGGATTTGAGTGTGCAAGAGTTATTGAAAGCCGTCATGAGAGTGCAGAGAGCACTAAAATATGTAGCTCATCATGCTACCGCATTTGCAGCAAGAAATATAAATTTGTTAACAATTGCAAGGCGTTCGTTGTGGTTATGGCACTGGGAGGCGGATCAAAAGTCTCGCAATAATCTGGCCTTTGTCCCTTTTCAAGGGGAGCTCCTGTTTGGAGCTAAAGCATTGGAGAAGGTCTTGGTTGAGACTAAGGAAAAGAAACAGGTAATGCCCACCTTGCAGAAGAAGGTTGATAAAAGACCTTTCAGAGGTTCAAACTACTCCTTTCGTGGAGGCAGATCATACGGATTCTCTATAAGGGGGTCTGAGTACAGATCTGGTAGATTCCAATGGAACAGGCAAAGGAATCAGTATAACAGGCAATTTCAATATTCAAGACAAGGACAGGGCAGGCTTGGAAATAATTCCAAGTGAGGTAAGCCTCAATACTAATTATCAACACCAGGCAGTGGGAGGAAGACTTCTCTCTTTCGGTCACAGATGGTCTCAGATAACATCGGATCATTGGGTTCTATAGGTAGTGACTCAGGGTTATAAAATACGTTTCCATATGAGACCAAAAGATAGATTTCTTCGATCCCCAGTAGCAAAGAACAATATCAAGCAGCGTATAGTTCTACAAGAGGTTTCCCACTACTGCAAATAGAGGCAATCGAAAGAGTCCCAAAGGATCAGGAATTTCTGGGGGTTTACTCGACATTTTTTGTAGTCCCCAAACTCAATGGCAAATACAGACCGGTATTGAATTTAAGGTACCTAAATACCTTCGTGGAGTATAGGAAGTTCAAAATGGAGACTCTGCAGACAATCAAAGGGAAGTTGTCCTTGGGGGATTATATGGCTTCCATAGACCTCAAGGAGTCTTATTTACATATTTCCATGAGCAAAGAGGACAAAAGGTACCTGAGATTCAATTACCAGGACAGTCACTTCCAATTCAAAGCGCTGCCATTCGGTTTGGCATCGGCGCCTCGGGTGTTCATGAAGGTACTGATTCCACTGATAGCGTTCCTCAGAGTTCATGGCGTTCAGCTTTACCCATATTTAGATGACATACTCTTAAAAGCGGCCTCAGAGATCAGGTTGAGGAAGGATGTGCAGTTAACCATTCAGACGTTGAAGGGCTATGGTTTTCTTATCAACCTCGAGAAGAGTTCTTTAACACCGGTCAGGGTGTTTACGCACTTGGGAGCACAGATAGACACCTTGAAAGGGAGACTGTACCTTTCCCAAGACAGGTTAGTCAAGTTGAGGCAGGAACTTGTGGAGTTGCTGAGATGCAAGCCAGCAGATCTGATGGCACAAGCCACAAAGAGAACCTTCTGTACGCGACGGCGGACAAGAAAGAACTGAGGAGTGACCGTTGCTCGGCAGGAGGAGCATGCACAGTACTGGCATGGTGGAGGGGTTCCCGCCAAGCTACTAAGCTCTAGAATCTTCCGAACGCTACCGCGCACACGCAAAAGCTCCTAGTGTGTGAGGCACAGAGACCACGAAGAAGAAGAAAAGGTTGCTTACCTATAACTGTGGTTCTTCGAGTGGTCATCTATGCTCTCACACACTAGGAGCTTTCACACGTGCGTGGTAGCGTTCAAAAGATTCCAGAGCTTAGTAGCTTGGCGAACCCCTCCCCCATGCCGGTAATGCGCAAACTCCTCCCACCGAGCAACAGTCACTCCTCAGTTCTGAAGTCCGCCGAAAAAATACAGGGACCTGAAAAAGAGGGGATGGTTGGGCGGGTGTGTGTGAAGGCAAAGATGACCACTCGAAGAACACAGTTACAGGAAAGCAATCTGTTCTTCTTCTTCGTGGTCTCTGTGCCTCACACACTAGGAGACTATGTAGCTTACCGGTTGGATGGTGGATCAGGTCCTATAGTACAGAAGCCAGTACAGCACGTCCAAACCGGGCATCTCTGCAGGACCGGCAGTCAAGTCTGTAGTGGTGCACGAAGGTCGATGGTTGAGACCTGGTCGCCAGACGGCAGAGTTACTGCAGGTCGACTCCTCGCAGGAGGGCTGCAGATGTCACAACAGCTCTGGTGGAATGAGCTCTGAGGAATGCTGGCGGACGCTTCTTGGCAAGCTCGTACGCCAGCAGGATTGTCCCAGCCACCCATTTCTAAAAACGTTGGGTGGACACCTTGTGGCCTCTTTGATGCCTGCCATAGCACACAAAAAGGTGCAGGGTTTGACGAAAGGAGGCAGTCCTGTCCTTGTAGAAGGCCAGGGCCCGACGAGCGTCCAAGGAATGAAGGGATCGTTCCAAAGGTGTCGTCAGGTCTGGATAGAAGGTTGGCAAGATGATGTCCTGACTGAGATGGAAGTTGGACACCACCTTTGGTAGGAATGAGATGTCAGGTTGGAGGACCACTTTGTCCCTGTGGAACACAAGGAAGGGCTTGTCAGACCTTAGGGCTGTCAGCGATCCTGCTCGCCTGGCCAAGGTGACAGCCACAAGGAAGGCAGTCTTCATGGTGAGCAGCCGGTCATCAGCAGTCGCCATCGGTTCGAAGGGCGGTCTCGTTAGCTGCGATAGCACCAGAGATAGGGACCACGGCGGTAGAGGGGGCAATACCAGCAGGTACAGGTGCTGCAGGCCCTTCATGAACTGCTTCACGGTACCGTCTCGAAAGAGAGCCGCGGAGGAGGATCGTGGAGGCTGGTATGCCACGATGGCGGTGAGGTAAACCTTCAAGGAAGGGAAGGTGAGGCCTTGCTGTCAAAGGTGCAAGAGGAAGTGGAGTACGGTAGGCACGTTGGCAGGCGATACCGGCTCCTCTCTTGCTTCAGCAAAGGCCACAAAGCGCCGCCACTTGTAATGATAGTTGCGGTGTGTCGACTCCTTCCTGGCCACAGTCAAGACGTTACCGATGACAGGATCGTCTACGGCGATATCCTCCAGGCATGGAGGGCCAAGAGCGGCAGGTCAGGGTGGAGTACGAGGCCGTCGGAGTGCGACAGCAGGTCCGGTGTCAGTGGAAGTCGGTCGTGGGTGGCCTCGAGCAGAGGTCCGAACCAGTGCTGCCTCAGCCAGTACGGGGCTACGAGGATGATGTCGGCTCGGTCGGTGAGGATCTTCGATATCACCCGGCCCAGTAGGGGGAACGGAGGGAACGCGTAGAGAAGTCCTTCATTCCACCTGAACTGGAAGGCATCGCCGATGGAACCGCGATCGTGACCGGCCCTCGAGCAGTACCGACGGCACTTCGCGTTCTTGCTGGCAGCAAAGAGGTCAATGGTCGGCTCACCCCAGAGGTCTCGAATCATCTGGAACGCCATGTCGGAGTGGGACCACTCGTGATGACAAGAGGTGTCCCTGCTGAGGGCGTCTGCTGTGGTGTTCTCCTGCCTGGCCAGGTGAACTGCCACGGGATGGATTCGAAGTGAGACGCACCAGTTCCAGAGATCGAGGGCTATGTTGAGGAGGGTGGTTAAATTAGTCCTTCCTTGCCTGTTGACGTAGCAGACCGCCGTCGTGTTGTCTGTAAGGATCGGCACCGTGCGGATGGTAACGATGTGGCGAAAAGCCTTCAGCGCTTTCCAAACCGCGAGCAGCTCAAGAGCATTGATGTGGAGGACGGTCTCATCGTCAATCCATCGACCTCGGACTTTGAGCTCACCACATTGGGCTCCCCATACGAAGAGGGAGGTGTCGGTCGTTACCGTCACCCGTGGTGTTGACTCCTGGAATGGCATGCCTGACATGAGGTGACTGTAGGACTGCCATCATAGCAGGGAGGAGCGTACCTGCGGGGGTAGTCGAAGGAGACGTCTCTGGTCGTCCAGTAGCGGGTCAAAGACTCAGATGAACCAGTGTTGAAGGGGCCGTGTGCAGAGCCTGGAGAGGTAGGTCACAGTGATGGTGGATGCCATATAGCCGAGGAGCTGTTGTATTCTCCTCGCTGTCACAGTCGGGGCGGCAAAGACCATCGATGCGGCCCGACAAAGCGTCCATGCCCGGTCTAAAGGTAGGTAGGCCCTTGCTGATACTGAGTCCAGTGTGGCACCGATGAAGTCCAGGACCCTTGCGGGCTCAAGGTGGGACTTCTTTGGGTTGAACCAGAGACTGAGAAGGGTCAGAAGTGTCAAATGTCCAGTGGATGTCGCTGTAAAGTTTTTGTCTGCAGGACGCCACCAAAAGCCAATCGTCCAGGTAGGGACAGATGCAGACGCCCTTCGTCTGCAGGTATGATACCACTGGGGCCATGCATTTGGTGAAGATCCTGGGCATGGTAGAGAGTCCGAACGATAGCACCCTGTACTGGTAACAGGTGCCGTCGAACCACGAACCATAGGTACTTCCTATGCTGCGGGCGAATGGCGATGTGGAAATAAGCATCCCGAAGATTGATGGTGGCGAACCAGTCCCCTCGATGAAGGAAAGGCAGGATCGAGGATAGCATAACCATCTTGAATCTTTCGGGGCGGATGTAGTTGTTCACCCCTCTGACGTCTAGGATGGGCCGCAGGGTTCCATCTGACTTCGGTACCATGAAATACCGGGAGAAGAAGCCGGTGGTTTTGGCTAAAGACGGAAGTCACTCGATCGCCCCTTTCTGAAGCAAGAACTGGATCTCTTCCAGCAGGGCCGAGCTGGCCGGGGTGGAATAGTAGACACCTCACAGTGGAATATCTTGAAATTCTATGGCATAGCCAAGACGGATGATGGAAAGCACCCAAGAATCCGTTGTGACTTGACGCCACTCGGTGAGGTGCCTGGCCAGGCTCGGCGGATCTTGAACGGCTGCTGGCAGGCTGAAGGATGGATGCGGTGACGACCTGGGAAGGCGGTCCAAACCAGGACTTCGCCTTGGACAATGAGGCTGGGCGTCGTCAGAACGATCTTCGGCCTAAGGAGACAGTTGACGGTTGGGACTGGGTGGACTGAGAAGACCACTGTTGGATGGAGGAGGATGAAGGCCTGCGCCAAGATGGACTCGAACCCGAGGACTGACGGGACTGGGAAGGCTGGTTTATTCCCATCTTCCTGGCGGTCAGGCGCGCCTTGACAATGTTGTCCATCGCCTCGTCGGTCATGGCGTGGAAGAGGCCTTGACCGTCGAAGGGAAGGTCTTCAATTCGCCTTCGACTGTCCTCCTGCAGTCCCGATGACCGGAGCCAGGCATGTCGGCGGAGAGCAACAAAGTCTACCCTCACTCTCAAAACAACCTCCACGGTATGCTTCCAGGAGATGATCTGCTGATTCACTATGGCCACGGTCTTGTTGAAGAGCTGTACAGCGGCCGGGCGATTCTCCTCCGCAAGGCCGGCCAGAAGAGGAGCAAAGCGGTCCAGTAGGTTGCAGTGGTAGGCCGCAAAGTACGCCTGTGTGTTGGACACCCTGGCGATTAGGGAGGAGGTGGTGTAAAACCTCCTGCTGAAGGTGTCCAACTTCTGACCCTCTCAGTCCAGCGGGGTGGTATGAGCCCTGTTGCCACCCCTGGTCTGGGCAGACTCCACCTTGATGGAGTTCAGGACCAGATGGCTAAAGAGGAACTCCGCTCTTTCTTTCTGCATCTTGCGGAGGTGCTCCAGCTGGTGTGGTATAGGCTGGGCAGAAGTCAGCTTGGCCCACGGATGTTTCAGGGCCTGTATGAGCTTCGGCAGAAAGGGCAGCGGAGCGGTGGTCGGCTGACGAGCTTCCACATATTGGAAGACTGGGTCTTCTTCCTCTGGAGGCGGTTCCGAGACCTTGAGGCCGAGTGTCATGGCCATCCGGAGCAGAATTGCTGAGAATTGTTGGACATCCTCAGGCGCAGACTCCGGTACCAGGTCCCCAAAAGCCAAGGGAGGTGACTCGTGGGATGCCGGCATCGAGTCCTCCGATTCCGTGTCCGAATCATAAGACTGGGACGACGAAGACGGAGACCTATCTGCAGACTTCTCCCTGGATGGTCTGCTGGGAGGCCAGTCTAGAGTCACTGCCGGAATCGCCATCACTGTCGGTACCGCTGATGACGTGGCGGTCGGAGCTGTAGTACGAGGCGTCACCGAAGAGGCAACCAGTAATACCACAGGATGCACTCGTGTAGTCGCTTGGGTGACTGTTGCAACCGGCGCCACCACCTGTGTCGACGTGGCCTCCGATGTCAGGTGGGTGGCCGTGGAGGTGACCCTTGGTGGAGGCAACACAGCCCTGTAATGGGGTGAAGGCTCTCTGGGTCTCTGATGGTGAGGAGAAGGTGAGCAGCTTCGCAATCTTCGATACCGGGAACGATGGTCGTCTCTGGAGGGTGAGCGGGACCGTCAAAACAGTAGCCAGCGTCTCGCATCCGGGTGGTACCAATCCCTATAAGATGGGGAGTATGAATGGTACAACGCCGGATACTTACGCCACTGATACTCCTGACCGTATCTGCCGAGATGGGAGGTAGAGGTGAAAGGAGAATCGGTCAAGGGACGGGAGTGCGGTCTTTCATAGTAGACCTCCTGGTGGCGTGGTGATGGTGGCCTGACTCTCCACTCCAGGGAGCGGGACTCGCTCCTGCCCGAGGCTGCCCCATGCCTGGGCGAAGGCCAGTGTTGAGCCATCACGTCAACCCGGTGGTCCACCGAACTGCAGTGACTCGGCGGGGACACCGCAGCCATCAAGACGGGAAGTTCTGAGGAAGGCAGGACCTCCACAGCCTGCTACTCGTCCGACACCTCGAGGACCTCTTCCAGGTCCGACAGCTCTCCTGGATCCCCAGGGAGCTGGGTCGGTGGAGGTGTGGGCAGGTGTGGGCAGGCGGACCTCCTTTGGTGGGGAGCGCCTCTTCTCCTTTCTCTTCTTCTTCTTCTCTTTCTTCTTTCCTGCATCTGGAGCAGCAGGCCGTTTCTTCTGGGCCGCAGTAGGGGGCCTGGTCGACGAGGAGGCCAGCAAGCCCGCAGGTGTCTCCTTAGTTGTCTTGGCAGCCTCCGACAACTTAGGGATCCTCAGGAGCGAGGAGATGGACGGCCTTGATGTCGGTACTGAGCCCGGTACCGACGAGGTGGATGGTGCGGCAGCCGCACACGTGCGAAAGCTCCTAGTGTGTGAGACACAGAGACCACAAAGAAGAACTGTGGAGTTGCTGAGATGCAAGTCAGCGGATCTGATGCGGCTGGCAAGGCTGCTAGGAATATTGGTCTCTTCAACACAGCTTGTGCAGTGGGGAAGTTGTCATGTGAAATCTCTGCAAAGGCTACTAATGCCACATCAGTTTGCAATATTGGTAAAGAAACATTACTGGGTGCTTCTGACCGAACAAGTTCGGGAAGAATTTTCCTGGTGGCTGAAGAAGAGGAAGGTAGCTCCAGGGATCCCCATTCATATTTCCAACACGGCCCATGTAACAACAGATGCCAGTCTCAGCAGCTGGGGTGCGCACTGCAAAGGGCATTCAGTACAAGGCATTTGGACATCCTTAGACAAGCAGCACAACATAAACTATCTAGAGTTGAAAGCCATTCATCTGGCGCTGCAGCGGTTTCGGCAGCTGGTGAGGCTTCGCCATGTGAAGGTCTTCACAGACAATATGACAGCCAAAGCTTACAGTGGCAGAGTCAACCAGGTTGTTTCGATGGGCAGAGAGAAATCTGAGCACACTCACAGTGGTATACATGAAAGGAGAGACAAATGTGCAGGCAGGTTACTTGAGCAGGAATTGGCTGCACCCTGGAGAATGGTCTCTTCTGCCGGGAATGCCAAATTAGAAAGATATTTTTCAATAGATGGAAGCAGAGGTGCAGAGGCACACGATCCTCTGTCCGTGAAGTGGTCTTCAGGCCTGCACTGTGCATTCCCGCCAATATGGATCTTGCATAAGGTTTTGTCAAAGATCCGCTTAGAAAAAACAACAGTGGTTCTGATAGCGCCTTACTGGCCAAGAAGGCCATGGTTTCCGATGTTGCTTCAAGTGGCTCAGGCGCCTCCGTGGAGGTTAGCATGGAGGAAGGATTTACTCACCCAGGGGCCAATGTGCCATCCGGACCCCAGGTGGTTGAGTCTGGCAGCATGGAAATTGAACGGAGGTTTCCGATGCGTCAGGGATATGCCGACAGTGTGGTTCACACCATGTTGGGATCAAGAAGGGAGGCCACTCAGAGGATATATGATAGAACTTGGAAGGCCTTTCAGAAGTGGTGCAAGGACAGGAAGGTCACAGAAGACGGTGTGCAGATCTCCCATATTTTCCATTTTCTCCAAGAAGGCTTGGAGAAAGGTCTGTGCCCAAACACTTTGAAAAGGCAAGTGGCAGCGCTGTCAGCTTTCCCAACAACAGATGGGGAATCTTTCTCAAAACATTCTGATATAAAGAGATTTCTAAGAGGTGCAACTTTGTCCTCTTTCCCAACGGTGCATAGGTTTCCTACCTGGGACCTTAATCTCATGCTCAACGCCTTAACATCGGCACCATTTGAACCGCTACAGGACTCTTCGTTGAGGTTCCTGACTTCCAAAACGGCACTTCTGCTGGCAGTGACATCAACAAGAAGGGTGTCAGAGTTGGCAGCACTATCTGTAAATGAGCATTTGTGTAGATTTGAGCAGGAAAGGTTGGCTCTGGGTTTCGACCCCTCCTTCCTGCCAAAGTGTGTGTCATCAACATCTCGTCCAGAGGAGATACATTTGCCAACTTTCTGCCCAAAGCCAGTGCATGCTCTGGAAAAGAAATGACATATATTAGATGTGAAGAGAGTAGTAAAGGCTTACATTAAAAGGACAAAAGTTTTCAGGCGATCAGACGCCTTGCTACTGTCTTTTCAGCCGAAGACTTTAGGACAGAGAGCCAGCAAGTCAGTTATTGCTGGGTGGATTAAGACATGTATTTACCTTTGTTATGACTATGCTAAAAAGCCGCAACTACAAAATGTGTGGCCGCTTTCCACCAAATCGATGGCAACGTCTGTGGCATATGCATCATCCTGTTCTCTAGAGGATGTGTGTGGTGCAGCAGGCTGGAAAGAGCCTTCCACTTTCATTAGACACTACAAGTTGGACAAGTATAAATCGGCGCAAGCGGCTTTTGGTCGTCAGGTGCTGCAGGCTGTGCTTTAACTATGTACCCACCCAAAGAACAGCTTGGGAAGGTCCCACGTGTTGTGGATTGCTCCTCCTGTCAACCCGAGAATGAAGAGTTGGTACTTACATGAACGGTCATTCTGGGATGACAGGAGGAGCAATCCACACCCACCCTTAGGCCTAGGTTTTAGAGTAGAGGTCTGGGGTGGAGGAAATGTGGGAGGAAACATTAAAAAAATGTCACAGGAAGAAGAAGAGAATAAACAATCAACTGGATGCGCTAGGAAACAGAACTGGACAGAGGGGGACAAGGAGCAGTTAACGGTTGTTTTCAAATGGCACGTGGACGGCTCCTGCATCAGCTGGCGCGCAAGGGATACAACCCATGTGTTGTGGATTGCTCCTCCTGTCATCCCAGAATGACCGTTCACGTAAGTACCAACTCTTCATTCGTTTCAAAATGGTTTAGTCCTGCTCAAATGATGAAGGTTTTTCCACCCATGCATTCACTATGTTCCAGTGGATGTTACTTACTGCAAACTTACTGATACAGGTCAGATGTGACTTGGTCAAAGAGTCTATCAACTATTATGTGAATACATGGTGAGGAATTGTATACAGTGGGAAATAACATTGTAAACGTTTCTGTTGTGTATACGGTTATTAAGTGCAGCACACACAATACATACCCAGAATTGGAATGAACAGGTAGTATATACTTACATCTTCAAGAATCTTGATTTTCAAAGAAGGCTCTGAGTTCTTAAGATCTATCTCAGGCTTTTCTTGTCTAAAAACATCTGTCCAGTATTTTTTCATTTCTTCAGCTAGAATAAGAAGTCGAAATTCCACAATTGATTAAACCGTATTTGCCAGCCTATTAGACGCACGAGCATATAAGACGCACACCATTTTTCAAGGGGTATTTTTCAGGGAAAAAAATTTTTAGTTCCCTGGTGAGCAAAATGGACAGGAAAGGAAGGGAAGGAAAGGAATATTGCACCAGGAGAGGAGGAGAATGAAAAGAGGGCTGCACCACTACCCCTCTCTTCCTGTTTGCTTGGGCAGAGACTCCCAGCAGAGTCAAAATATACAGGAGAGGAGGGCAATGAAAAGAGTGCTGCACCACTGCCTCTCGTTTCCTGTTTTGCTTGGGCAGAAACTCCAAGCAGAGTCAAAATGCACAGGAGAGGAGGGGAAGGTAAGGAGAAACTTTAGAAACATCCATCTATGTTCCAATAGATCAAGCCTTCACTACCTCCTCCCTTCTTGTTTTGCCTGGGCAGAGAAAACTCCTTTCACTCCCCTTCCCTTCCCTATGTTTTTAGTGTTACTATATTTGCTGGTGTTTAAGACGTACCCCTTTCAAGAGGGTTTTTGGTTTTTTTTTAAGGGAAAAAAGTGTGTCTTATACACCAGCAAATACAGTAATTTAGATTTGTACTAAATAATTGCTCCTGTGCAGCTGTGTAGTGATTGTGACAATAATTTCACCTTGCCAAAGATGCACTTAGAAGAAAGCTCTCCTTGGCCTCATATTCTAGGAATGAACAGCTGGAATAGTTAATATACTCGGCATTATGTACGAATGTCTTTATGTGAAATCATAATTTGCCCTATAATCATTCCATGAACAGAAAAATCTTGGAATGCACAGAACCATATGGATAAGATGATAACTACAGCAGTCCAACCTGAACAGTGGATGAAAACAATAATTTTAGGATGAATCTGGACAGCACATTCCAATTTCATGTGCAACCTGTAGCCCAAGAAGTTTCTGAGGACAAGTCAAGGGCTTTTCTTTTTCCCTAGAACCTCCACCTGTACGTAAAGATAGCAAGAACATAAATATTGCCTTATTTGGTTTCTGTACACAAGAGTGAAAAAATATCAAAAGTTTTCTCCTCATTTGGCAAGATTCCCTAAGCATCTGCACATTCTTCAATGACAATATCCCATGTTTTTGCACAAAAACGTATCTCAAAATTTTCACAAAGCAGTCCCCAAAGCGCAAATAATTTCCTGGTGGCTAATATTTTTTTTCAGTGGAGTGTCTCTACCTGACAAGACACTTTTTTCTTGTTGAGGACAAGAAAAATTGTGAACATTCTTTACATTCCTATAAGACAGTTGCATTCACCATAGACACTGTGCTTATTTAGTTCAGTAGTGTCCCACCACTTCTTAACAGCTGGAGCGGTTTGGTAAGTAGAGATGTAATTCTTCATTACGGTTCTTCTTGAAGATAGCAATCAGTAATTTCAGCACTTTTATTCTGTGAGAAAGTCTTTAAAAACAATTCATCTTTTGAAAGCTACTTGTGATTCAGCATTCACACATGGTTGTTTTGTGTGGGAAACAGCATTTTCTGCACAGAATTGCTATTTCTGCACTGATATATTATTTTTCAAGCAGAAAACACTGTTTTCTATACAGATAATTTTATTTGCTATACAAAACAACCTCATGTGAATTTTGCACAAAATAAGTTCCAAAACTATGTTTTTCAACCATTTTCCAAATATTTCTGAATATTCTTTCCAATCCTTTTGGAAAGGAACCAACAAGATCTAAATTTTGAGACTGGAAGCAATGAAAGAACTCTTAAACTGAATGAAAAAAAAAACCCATAGACATATATTTCCTTGTAATAAGAATGCCTTCATTCCCATTTTGAAGAAAATAATTTTATTAAAAATTAGGAATTCAATGTAAATGAGAAACAAGATGCAGGGAATGATAGTACACATTCTGATCAGCAATTGTGCATTCCAGTTGAATGATGGAAGGCTGATCATTGCCAGACACAGCTGTGGCTAAAACAAGCTTTTAGTAAAGTGGTTCCAGGGCATACTGAAAAGATACACAGTGCAGCTAAAACTGAACCTATGCAGATCTGCTAAGCTGCTGAACAACAGACCACCCAGTAACCCAAACACACTGTCTCCTGAGTTTCCTGATAGCATATAGATGTAATATGGAATAAATTATGTAACTGTAACAGTCTTCTGCCATAAAGGTAGCTAGGCCTTTTTGGACTAACTGTAAAGGAGGCAAATAAACAACTCAATTCTAGAGGTTCTTCTCCTGTAGAAAAGGAGATCATGTAGCCGTTATGATGTTGTTGACCACATAAATCCCATGAACCCTAATCAATGAGTTTATTGACTAATATTGGTGAGATCTGCAATCTGACCAACACATGCAGAGCCAAAGGCTGCCCCCACCTTCTAATACTGCCTCGAGCCTAAACAATGTTCCAGTATTACCAAAATAAGATATCCCACAATATCATTCGGCTAGTGCCTTTGTGAGGTGAGATGGCATCCTCAGATTTTTATTTGTGATAAGAAAAACAGGCAATGGCCCACTGTATCTGTCCTTGATCAAGTATGTGTGCAAATGAGTCACGACCTCACCTAGCAGAGGGCTAGAGGGAAACAGAATCTTCTTTCAACTTGCAAAGATTTTGCATAATAGAAGAACCTGAAGGCATTTTCTTCTGCTGATGTTTCTTTATCCAGCCTTTTAAGCGAGATAGGGCTCTGCTCCTCTCCTCTCCTCTCCACTCTGCTTGCTAGGAATTGGTATGTAAACAGAACTGAGGGTATGCATAGAACAGCAAGCTGATATTTACAGACCCCAGCAGCAACTTCCTGCATACCTGCATCTCTCATAGCTGATACACCCATTTTCAGTTAATCAAAGTGAGCTCAACTAAATGTTTGCTTCTTTTTTTTTCCCTAGGCAAAGGGTAAAACAGCTGTGTGATTACATTTCAGTTTTCCATACCACTGCATCTTCACTTTATGCTTAATCTTGTTTTGCAAATTGGACAGTAGTTAGTCCAAATTTTCATTCCGCCAGAAGACCACTTAACCAATTGGATTCTTTAAACATTTGTCTACTGGAGAATATAACATGCCCTACAATATACTGAGGAGGCTCCCCCACCTGCAAAACGAGCAATTGCTATTTCATCTTCATCTTCTTCATCTTCTACAACCCCACTATCATGAGTTTCATTTACGAATGATTTTTCAAGTCTCAGTTCATCTTCTATAATTCTATCTGGTAATTTATCAACTGGAGTTCTGGGAAAGCAAAAAAGAAAGTTCTAAGAATTGCAGTCTTGTTATCGTACTATTAGTAATTTTGTCTTTACAGATAATATTCCAGTTATTCAGAGTGTTTTTCAGTTCTTACTGTGTTTCAGTCATAATGTACTGAACTACTACACATTAGAACTACATGGCAATTCCCAGCAACAACAACAAAATGCATTCAAATAATTTTCCTCTACTTAACACACAAATTGAAATCCACTGCATTTGCTTGCTGGCTAGTTACATTAAAATTCTTCATCACATTATATTGGTAACAGAATATCATGAGATTTCATGACATCTGTAATGACATTCGTAATAAGCCTTTTACATCAGTTATATTGGAAAAGAGTGCAGTCAAACATTATTTCAGAGACATTATGAAATACTATTTTAAACAGGCAATTAGATCAGAAAACACAGTTCCCTAGTGTATTTCAGAAATCCAGTGAATACCTTCTATGCTTCTTAATCAATAATCTCTCCATATATTTCAAACTATCTTCTTTGAATTCAATTTCAAGAGGTTTTTTCACAACTGGAGGACTTGTCTGCACCTGACAAGTATCTGAATTTTCTATAACACAAAGAAAAAGATTAGCTACCATTCAAATAACTCTAGAGCTCTTGCATAAGTAATGGAATAGCAGAGTGTCTTGTGGCACCATAAAGACTGACAGTCTGTATTGGCATAAGCTTTCATGGTCCTTAGCCCACGTCATCAAACATAACAGACTGACACAGGCACCCTCATACACTTTTTTTCAACTAACAGAATTAAACACACACAAAGAAAGTATTTAGAACGGTAATATTTACTGAAATAAAATGTAACTCCTACGAATGCAATACTACACTTTGTAGAAAGAAACTGCATACAGATACTGCAGCCTAGCTCCCTGTGTCGCTAGCAGGATACTGCAATATCATCATTATTTTCATGCCCCCAAACAAGATATATCTGTTTCAACACTTTTTTGGACATACAAAAATGAATATCTATAGTGACACGTGGGTGGCTGTCAACACTGACATCTGAAATACCGCTCCATTTTTTTTCCTGATTATCATATAAGAATGTGCATCTGAACAAAGCAGGTGCACATTTCTTGTCAAATATTACTTAGCAATTATTAAGCCATACCTGAAACAACCTGACAGGAACGTTCCTCCTTAGATTTTTGAGAATGATTTCTCCTTCTCCACTCATTTAGAGCTTCCTGAAAAGACTTTGCAGATTCTTCCTCATCATAGGTACCATGAAATAAAGAGCCACCACTCTGGGTTTCAGTCCTGATCTCAGAAGAATTTACTGTACTAGGTTCCTGAATTAAGTTCAAAAATTAATTTGACTTAAATGAAAAAAAAATTATTTTTAGTTATTTATCTATTTGGTTTATACCCCACTTTTCTCCCAAATGGGACTCAAAGTAGTTTACAATATAAGACAGAATAACCAAAGCAACAGGGAGTATGAAAGTTAAACATTAAACTAGATATTCAATTAAATGTTACTTTTGAAACATTAAAAATTAAAACAATTGAAACACTTAAAATACAGATTATATAGTAAAAACAGCACTCCACCCTGGTTGGCCAAGGGTGAAGGCCTGTTTGAACAAGAACATTTCAACATATATTAAGCTGAAATCAAAAACATGTTATATACTGCAATCCTATATAAAACTTCCCAAATTACACAAATCAGGTTTTTAGACTGAAATATTTTACAGCAAGCTTCATGAACAGACTCATGATGGCCCACTGCAATCCATGCCTTCATGAAGAAAGTTCTCTCTGATCACATTGTATCTAATTTTGCACAATTTCAAGGCATATAAAGGGGCAACTCTTTCTTAAATGATATTGCCAAATCAGATCACGTGTCCATGCAGCTCAATGCTCTCTACTCTGACAGCAGCTCTCAAGTTATTTTATTACACAGCTCCACCACTTGAGATCAGCTTCTCACTGCAGATGCCAAGGTTTGAAGTAGGGGACTTTTGAATGCAGATCAGGTGCTTTATAACTGTCTACTTATACAATAGGCATGTGCATCAAGATCTTCAGATATAGGGCATGATATAAATAATTTCATAAATAAAATTTAATAGATTGTGTTTTGACTCTTTGTTGAAGATTAGATATGTTTTGCTGGATTACTAAATGAATTAAGAAGCCAGTTTTGGATGTATATAGGAGAGAAGTCTACTGAGTTTTCTAGTGCACAACACTTCTGACAACAGATGTCTCAGATTACCTCAATAGCACATGTTGACATTTTTGGTAAAGGTGACAGAAGGTATAATGTATCTTCTAACATATTGTCAGATTCTTTCTTTTGCTCATTATTTATCCAGCCAGTAGACTGCTCAGGATGGATTGTTTTCAGAAAGTGCTGTGCAGCTTCAAGTTTCCCAACTGGAACACATGTTTTTGACTATGGACAAAAAGAAGACACATGCTGAATTCAAAACAAAGCAAAGAGCATACAAGCAAAAGGAGACTATCAATGCAGTTTCTGGATTTTCTGTTGTAGTACCAAAAAATGTAGATGCCACCAGCATATTGTTGCATGACTATTATTTGATATTTGCAAAATTATTCAAAAATTCTACTCTGTATTCCTTCACATGTTATATTTTCAGTCTCCCAAATCATAGCTGATTCTTCATTCTACTTCCTCCTCCCATCATACATTCAGATTCAATTAGTTACTTCCAGGTTTTCTTACATGTGGAGCTATATATATTTTATTGTTTGCACTCTTTAAACGAGCATGGGAAACTAGTTTTGAAGAGGGATTTTCTACACTGCTCTGGAAAGCAAACATATTCCAGACAGATCAGATGTAATGAGTAAATTTAGTCTGACCAAACCAGAGTACAAATGAAAGACAGTGAGCACGATCCCACAGAACTTCTCCAATCCCCAAAACTCTGGCTTAAAGGAGCATAATGTGTGCCAAACACAAGAAGGATTTTTGAAGTGCATCTTCATATAAAATGCTGCTCAATATCTTTCTAAAGAAATTGCTACTTTCTACACAATGCATGCACATATACACACACACACAAACTAGAGAGTATCTGAGGCAATTCTACATGCAGTTTCTTTGATGCTGCACTTAAAAAGAGAGAGACTTTTATTGCATATCCATGAGGCAGATGATGTACCTGAACCACTAGTAATTGCTCTTCTATGCTTTGGAGAGCAGTGCTCCAAACAGATGCTCCAGCAGAATCAATAGTCTAAGTAACACACAACGTAAATTCACTAACCCTTCTGCAGGAATTAGTGAATACTCTTTTATGTTATAAAGAGGCAGTATAATTGCTTTGCTTTGCATTGCCTAGTATGTTCAGCATCTGACATTCTCTACTCCACTGCCTTTTAGATTCGGTCTATCTTTGTACATCTGTTCTTATTCTTTGCTACATGCATTACAGCATCCTTAGCTACTTTGTGAAGATTTGATTCTGGCAATAAATAGTAAAGGATAAATAAAGTACAAGCGTCTGTTTTAGGCCAAGCTGCTAGCTCTCATGGATATGTTCATTCATTTGTTTGTTACAAAAAAAGTGAAAATATTTCAAACAACAGTCTGGATCAAAGAACAAACAATATCAGTTGAAATAATGCAAAGAAGAATTGATCGCAAATAGGCATTTCTAGGACAGAAGGATGGAATAACAACTCAGTCTCCAGTCAAATCACACTGCAACATGCCAAAAAAGAAAGACCTATGGGGAATAAAGTTAACAAATCTAACAGCTGAAACAGTTCCAAATCTATGCTCAAACAGATACAGCTCAATTCTTCTAATTATGTGTCTCATCCTAACATTTGTTTTTCACTGTTAGAGACAACTAGTGTATTTACCTGGCGTTGCCCAGGATTTTATTTTCTCATAGGTAACACTTCTTAGAAATACCTTAGGAATTACCTTACCTTACCTTAGGAAACCGATGCAGTTGAAATACACAGGTTTGAGATTCTGTGTCTCTAATTCCCCAAACTGTGTTGTCCAGTACCTGTAACTTTTCCCCATATTCCCCAAACCAATTTGTATTCAGAGTTGTCAACATAGAGAGGTTTGACTTCTAAGGGAATACACTGCCCTCCACCTTCCTGCTGCTAGGCTTCATCTCCATAGCAACCGGCCTGAGGCCCAAGAGCAAATGGCTGAGAATTCTAAAGGCCCCTCCCTAAACTGCAAACCCCACAATTCCACAGAATTCTTAAAAAATCAGCAAACTGTCTTGTCCAGTACTTCAACTTTTCCCCATATTCCCCAATCCAATCTGTATTCAGAGTTGTTAACATACAGAGGTTGGGTTCTTGAGGGAATATACTGGTCTCCTCCTTACTGCTAGGCCTCATCTCCACAGCATCCAACATGCTCCAGTACCTGTAACTTTTCCCCATATTCCCCAATCCAATCTATATTCAGAGTTGTTAACATACAGAGGTTGGGTTCCTGAGGGAATGCACTGTCCTCTTCCTTGCTGCTAGGCCAGATCTCTGTAGCAACCGTCCTATTTTAGTACCTGTTACTTTTCCCCATATCCCCCAATGCAATCTGTATTCAGAGTTGTTAACATACAGAAGCTGGGTTCCTGTGATAACTAAAGCCCCTGTCAGAGCTGCTGCTGATGAGCAGCAGCTGCTGGTCCCTGTTACTCAGGGTGGAGATGACGAGCAGCAGCTGTTGGTCCCCGTTACTCAGGGTGGAGATGAGTCCTGCAGCTCAAGAGCTCCCCCTACTGCCATGGACCAAGCAGGCGTGGACGTTCCTCTGCCTGCTCCTTTAGGGCAACAGGGATCTGATTCTGAAGATAGTTTGGAGCCTGTGCCAATCAGCCCACAAACAAGGTGGAGACTCAAGAGAGCAGAGCAAAGGGAGGCTTCCTTGATTAAGTTCAAGAAGCAGTGACTAGCCACAGCTGTGTCTTGGGCTATATAACTGCCTGCCTGGAAGCTTTCCTTTGCTTGTGGCAAACTTCTTTCAAGCCTTCCTCTTGCTTTGAATTGATCTCTTGACCCCTGGCTTTTGGAACTCTGACTATAGCTTTTGCTTGATGCTCTGGTAAATGAACTCCCTTGTGTAAAGTGCTTGCTTGTCTGTCTCCTCCTGGCTGGACTTTGCTGGCTTTCACACTCCCTTGTCTGGGCTGGCTCTCTGCCCAGGTCTCTGACCTTGACAGTCCCTGAGGGAATGAACTGTCCTCCTCCTTGCTGCTAGGCCTCATCTCCATAACAACCAAATGATTTTAGTACCTGTAATTTATCCCCATATTCCCCAATCCAATCTGTATTGAGAGTTGTTAACATAACAGAGGTTTGGTTTCTGAGGGAATACATTGCCCTTCTTCTTGCTGCTGGGCCTCATCTCCACAGCAACTGACCTGAGGCCCAAGAGCTCTCCAGCTAAGAATTCTAAAGGCCCCTTCCTGAACTGCCAACCCCAGGATTCCATAGAATCTTCACAGCTAGCCAATCATATGAGGTCTTTTCGCCTCACACAGCCAATTGTATGAGGTCTTCCCCTGCCTGATGCAGACAGACAAATTCACAAATGTTGACTTTTATATAGTAGATGAGTTGGACTTAATCATACTTATGAATGAAGTAAACAGAAACAAGAAATAAATAGAAGTATGAAATAAATAGTTCCATTCTAACCATGACTGTGCCTGGATCCAACCTCCTGTGTCATGCATACTATACAACTTTAGAATTATCAACTTCTACATTTCCTTCTTGTCCTACCCTCGAATGTTGCCAGTTTCTTCATACAAGGATCTCAATCTCCCTTTCACAGAGAATTTGTTCACTGTTCTAATGCAATACACTTAAAACTGGCTGAATTCTGTAGTGTGGACAGATATTAAATATCTTTGAGTATCAGTAAAATTCCGGTATCATTTCAAAATTCATATTACAAATTCTTTGAATATGATAGGTCAAAATAGGGAGGTTAGAAGACACCAGAAGATACTATTGTATTTGATTACAGCAATGAGACTAACATACGGTCAACACTGGAAAGAAAAGAAAGAAATCAATTTAGAAGAATGGAAAGGTACTGGATATGTTAGAGACTGAACAAATAGCAAACTCTTTGAAAAACAAACCTATCCAGAACTTTGAAAGGGAATGGAAAGGGGTAATGGAATGGTTAAAAATATAAACTTATTAGAGGATGGAACAGCAAATTTTTTTGTCTTTATAAAAAGTGGAAGATAAGATATAACTTAACTGGGGAAGAAAAACATGGAAGTGGAGGTGGGGGGAATATATCCACAACAGGGGTATATATCCTGTTATTTTATATGTGTAAAACTTTAATAAAATTCTTTCAAAAAATATCTTTGAGTATCAGTAGCTACCTTATGACAGAATCGAGTGATGCTACTAATATCACCTATGGGACCTATACACTTCCAGTTCTAACTCTCACCATTTCACACACTGCACAGTTTCCTATAATATTAACTACTCCTCAGATAATGATATGCTTTTATCTTAAAGCTTTCCTGCCATTCAACTTTTTTTTTTGTGGTAAGCTATACACACCAGCTTAAATTCTCTTTTAATCTTGATTAGAGTAGTTTCATTAAATCCATTAGATTGTTCTATGTGTTGACTCACCATTCAACAACTGATTGAATGGGTCTACTCTAATTGGGACTAATTAACAGGATCGTAGCCTTTGTTTTCACTTTGGTTCAGGGTGTGTTCTAACATCCTCAATTACACATCCTAAGTGTCTCCTTCAGTAAGAACATGTAGCCAAGCACATGTCTATGACAGGCTTGAAACATATTTGATGGACTAGTGGTATGAGATTTTTTGTCAATTTTAAAAAAAATCACAGAAGCACTGACAGATCAGAACCAAGAACTAAATTGAATGTAGTGTCCTGCTTTGCACAGTGACTTATCAGATGCCTCTGTGAAGCTCAAAAGCAGAGCACAAGTCTTCTCTCAGTTTTCTCTTCTGTTGCCCCTTAGCAAAGGGTGTACAGCGGCATACCTTTTCAGAAGCATAGAGCCATCATAATAGATAACAGATCCACATTCCATAAATTTGCCTAATTTTTCTCTAAGGTCATCTAAGCTATTGTGGAAATTACCATATCCTTGCTTTTATGTCTTGGATCTACTGCCAAACAATTTCATTGGTTAAGTATCATTTCTACTGAGAAAATAAAAAAAATGTTCTTTCTTTCTTCTTTGTTATTAAATACATAAATTCTTCAATATTAACTCCTACCTTTCTTTCTAAATGTTTTTTGTACACAATCATTCTCTATCACTTTTCCAGTTTAAATTTGTGAACAAGGCAGTCTCCAGAAGACAAAAATGGAAGAACATTTATGATGGAGATAGCTATCGTGCACAATATCCAGAGCATGGAAATCAGCAAGAAGAAACAAAAATGGACTTATACTAAGGGCTATTCAGACAAGTGTTTCCAGTCAAGATCTCTTGACTGGAAACAGAGGTGAAGATGATGATGGTATAAAAACAGTTAAAATCCAAAATTTCTAAAGTCACATGTCCAAAATGACAAATTAGACATGTCTAATGTCATAAATTCAGCTGTGATTCCAAAGTTCTAGTGTGCATGTTGCTGTGACAGCATACACAAGAGCCTTCAATATATCAAAAAAAAAAAAATGTCACATATAAGCTAACTATGATAAAGTTCTAGGGGTGTAGCTATCTGAAGTGCCAATTCAGCTTGGAAGCAGGTTGCCAGGCAACCAGAATAGCTCCTCAGGAAAGAAACCCAGCCCAGTAGTCGTGTGGGAAGTACCAGCTGGCATTCAGTCCTTCAGTGAGATTCCTAGCAAGAAACTATGGAGCAGAGTCCCTAAGTCAGCCAGAAAGGCTGACTGTGTGGGAAGGTTTAATCCTCAGTGGAAGCCTAGTGAGAAGGAGAAGAGTAATTTAATCTTAGTGCAACCTAGTCAGAGAGTGTGACGTAGACTGGTGACTGAGCCTTTGGCAGGAATGTAATCCAACAACTGTTATATGATACTAGTGCTTTACATGAGAGTCTAAAAGTACAAGTGAATTGTCTTAAGAAGTGCATTGAAGAAATGTATGGGCTAAGACCCGCATATGAACTTTAATACTTTATTCTTGTTGTTATCTAAATAAACGTTACAACTTATTTTTATAAATATTGACTCAACTGACTTGTATACAGTATATAAAGTAACACAGAAAGCACACTATCATAAAGTTATTGAGGAGTTCTAAACAAATATTGAAAACACTCACCCTTTTACACAAAGGTGGTGTAATGGGGGGAGGCAGAGCACTGTGGTAAAGACAGGGAACCTTATCAGATTGAGAACTGCCACACCAGGTACAAGTAAGGGCCTGTCAGATTTATTTCTCTCAGTTCTTCTCAATCTCCCTTTCTCTTAAGGCCTTTTCTTGTTATTGAGGAAAAGAGACCAAAAAAATGAGGTACAAGAGACAGTCCAGCAAAAACACAGCTATTAGTTCTTAGCACTTCCCACAATGGCTACAGTGGCTAAAGTTGCTTGGAGATACAATGCAACAACAGGAAGAAGGCCACCCAATTCCCATCACTCTATTCCCAACGTCTAGCTGAACACATGGACCTCAAAAATTGTCACAATGCCCTCTCCCTTTCACACACTGAAAAATTTACTATTCTGCTGGGCCACTGTGAGAAAATCCTCCAAATACTACACTATGGCCTGAGAGCTGCAACCATACAGCAAAAACAAACAAAAATATAGTTACCTCAAGCATTTGCAAGCAATGGTAATTATTTGCATTAGTTGAATAAAGATGGGAGTTTTAAAATGCAAATCTAGACTTTTATTTCCACTTTGTCTACTGTGTTGTATTGGTTTCTATATAAAGAATTTCAGTAAGAACAAATGTAGAACGTGATCCCATCCTAACAAAAAAATTCTACATGTGACAATGAAGAGGGCTGCTAGAATTGCTTAATGTGTTTTCTTGAGAGGGAAAGGCTTTACAATTATAAGACCAGGACCTCAGGGAAAAAAAATACCGTACCTGCAAAGAAGTTGTTCTGTGGAGCTTCAGTGCCCCCTTCTGGTGTACTCTGGCAAAGCAGGTAGGACAGTAGTCTTCTCCACATTCCAGGCACACCTAGAGAAAAAAAAATTAAGGACATAAAAGCAAAAGAGCAAGGCCACACTTGTCTTTTCAGAGGTCAGCATTATTGAATTAAATGGAGAAATGTGTACAGGGTATTGACCTACATTTATTAAATTGCTTATTATTTGACCCCAAAAAGGAAAAAAAAAAACCAAATTACAATGTCATTTCTATTAAGGAAAGCCTTATCTCTATCTGCCTGCCAAAAGTTTGTGGCAAAGCCAGTTTGAGTTTTACACATGAAGAAAAAGCATTAATTAATTTTTATTGGTTTTAAAGACTCAAAATGAGTGTACAGCTCACAAGATACTGAAAAAGCACAAGGAAGGTGGCTGTCAGAATGTTTAGGAACCACTTATGCCTAACAGTGGTGCAGCTTTGTTGAACTATGATAGAAGGTATGGAAAGGACATTTGAAAAGTTGTGTGTGTGGAGCAAAACCATTGTGAATGATCCTATCTGATTTGTTGAGGATAGACTGAAAAAAGTGGATCAAAAGCAGACAGAGAAAGTGGTGCTGTGAGGGGCATTCTACATACACAGCCTACTGTCCTATCAGGCACTTTACTGGATATTAAGAATGTAATATAGTGGACAGAAGCTAAGAAAGCACCATAGAGGAAGACGGTGTACACAGTATTTCTCCTCACTAGCATCATAGGTTATAAAATATTCTTACTACCTAAGACTTTCCTAATATGTGACAGAAGTTTTATGACATTAAATTCTGAAATCCCAATCTTTGTGTGCATAAGGAGTATTTTCAATTTTATCGTGTACGAGAAATATACCTTGTTGTACAGGAATTGATCTTAAATGCACTATGCTTTTCTTCATCTTGTAATTAGGAAAAGTATTTTTGTAAACGACATGATACCTGACATAACAATACTTTCTCAATATTTTGGACCAATCTGTGAATTACAACAGCCACTGTTCAGAATATTTTAGATATTCTAAAATGCTTTAAAGAAAATCTAGTGCAGGACCTGTTGCTATGATGGCAATATTTAGATGGCTTGCACAAATATTCTGAACAAGAAGTCTGATGCTTTAGACATATAGCTGAGTTTTGGTATATTTTCCATCAAGCACTTTTACATCTTCCTGCCCAGAGTAAAGATATGACTATGCTTTATTTGTTCCATTTACTTACCAGTAGTGCAGCCTTTGTTTCACATTGACCACATGCCTTTCCCTTAACTTTAGGCTTTTCAGCTGTTGAAACATTTGCTAATTTATGTGAAAGTGCTTGTTTCGCAGGTTCTGGAACTGGAAAATGTAGCAGAGATTAAACAAGGGAAGTCAAACTTGAACATCATGGTACCTGGCACTGACAGGCAACAGCAGAAAGGAGGTTTTTTAAAGTTTTACTTTAAAAGTTTTAAAGTTTACTAATGTTATTACACTGGTCTACAAGTGACTTCAGCGCACCAAAATGAAGAGGCGCTGAAGAGACATTTACATCCTAGCCAGAGCATTAAATTAAACTGGAAACAAGAAGATAGGATCTCATTTCTGTTTAAAAGAAAGCTTCTCATTTAGGTGACCATGATCTCAATATGCAATTTAAAATGGAATAATAGGGCATTATAAGTACAATGAATCTTTCAAAACTGTTTTTGCCATTTAAAGTTATAAAAATTATTTTTGGACTTTATTTTATAAACAGATTGTCAAGACTGCTATTACAGTTAACATAATGTCAAGGGAGCCTTCTTAATTCTCTGGCTTGTTATTGTTTTTGCTTTTGTTTTTAAAGATGGAAAAGAATGGTTCCCATGCCAAATCCTAAATGAATTATACTACATTAACTAATTACATTTTAACACAATTTTAACACAATTAACACGATGTTGCTCAACAAATCTCCCCAAAACCCAACCTAAACCAACAGCTCCAGCTTTCAATGGATCGTGATTACTAGTCTTCCAGTACTAAAATCCCATTACCTTGAACTTGTTCTTTGAGAACTCTCAATTTTACTTTGCCTGAAAAAACCTGGTTTAAAAAAAAAAAAAGAATATTTCAGTTAGACTGTTCAAAATGATGCAATGATTCTTACACCTATTTCTGAACTTCTTTTCAGCTATACCAACTTTTTGTTTCACCTCAAAATAGGCATGCAAGTTGTGCAGTAGTTGTCCAAGCACACAAACAAGTTAAGCAGTATATATCTGAACACAATACATGATTCCAATGAAATACAACATGCTTCTATGTATCAAACATGTATACAAAATTACACTCAATAAATATAAAACCACATATTCAACAAAGAGTTCCACCATAAACACAACTACAGACTGCTAGTAAGCATTCATGCCAACAAACCGTCTTTATCAAGTTCATATAACTGATTACAGCTCCCTGAGGCAGGGGAAAACAATTATACTGAAATACATAAAAATTCTGAGGCCTCTTCTTTCATGGGATAATTTCTACAGCAGAAAAACTGACAGAATAGAAAAAAGCAGCAGTAATAATAGTAATAGTAATCAAAGAATAAGAGGACTTCTTTTGGAACCAGAGTATAATTATTCTGAAAGATTTCCAGTTAAGGAAAATAACTTGAATTTGAGTTGCAGTCCTGAATTTTAGGCTATGATCTCATACACACTTACTTGGGAATAAATCCCATTGAACTCAGTGAAGCAATACATTCCTTCAAGTGTGGGGTTAGTTTTAGTTTGTTCCAGCAGTACCACTTCAAAACAAACTTCTCTTAGGAAACATAAATGTGCATCACCCTTCTCAGGGCTGATGAACTCTTGAACTTGGCTACCCCACTAGGTCTCAGAGGGGCACTGCCCCTCTTCTCCTCAAAATGTTTTGCATCCAAATGGCCAAGCGAGGGGCACAGTTGGCACTCACTCTATTTCATCCCCAGTCAGTCTCCCAAATGGGAAGAGACGTAAAACTGGAAGTCATTTAGATTCAGGGAGATGTACTGGGGCTAGCGGGGCTGTGTGCTGCATTTTGCCTTTATGAGCACTATTTCATGGGAAGAGAGATGGGTAAATGTTTCGATTAATGGCTTTCAGACCTGCAACTATTACAGTAAACCTATTGGATTTCTAAGGACATTCTTACCTTTCCCACATTTTCTTTGTTTTGTGACCATAGCTGTGTCTGTAAACTCACACCAGCCTGACCTGACCTCCAACGATATCCATTTCCTTGTCTACAAAAAAGAGCCAAAAAGTATTTTCTACATACAATTATAGGACAGAAATTTACTGCTCCCCTTTTCCCCTGCCGTGTCAATATCAAAACCAGGTTTTCAGAGATGAAGAAGAAAAAAAGAACAGAGAAGTGAAAAAATAGTAATTTTTCCCATTTAAATTGCTGTCAAACAAAACTTGGAAGGAAGCTCCCAATACAGGAATAAATGTGTGAGGAAAGAATTCATCTATTTGGAGCTATTCTGTGAAGTGGGCTTGTCTCCACTACTAAAGACAGCCTTTTCTATTTAATAGAGTAATTGAGAAGGATGCAATCTTGACACTTACTTCTTAGGCCCTACTATAAGGGCACTAGACCAATTAATACCATTATGTTCTTCTATCAACTGGATGTATCTAGCTAAATGTATTGGGGAGACTTAATGTAACATTACATTGCTAAAAAACAAAAACAAAACCCTGAATAGTGAATTAGAAATTCCCCTGAACAATCTCTGCCTCCTGCAGAAATTCACAAGGCAGCCTTATGCAAGCCTCTCTCTCTCAGCCTCAGTTGTCCCACACACCCTATCTCCAATATGTAAGATAATACTACTTACTCTACACTGTTGTTGTAAAGCAGAGGTAGGAATCAGGTGGTCCTTCATATGTTGCTGGGATGCAACTCTTTGCAGCCCCTTAGCAATCCTAGCCAATGGCAAGGAATGCTGAGAGATGATGTTCAATAAGATCTGGAAGGCCACATGGTTCCCACACTTGCAAGAATTACAAGCAGACAACGTACAGGGCACAGTTTGCACATGTGGATATATTATAGAAATATGAACAGTTTTATCCAACTATACCCACCCACCTCCAAATCAGCCAGTCCTGGTGAAAAAGATGCCTCTTCCAGATATACACACCAAATCCACTCTAAATGTAGAACTGAGGAACCCTCTAGAACAGCTCTGTTATGGGCACAGAGTACTATAACAGGGAAGGAAAGAGTCCTATTTTAAGAATTCTAACTATACACATTCATATGCCAGTTCTAGTTAGCTCCTGAGAAATGCCATGCTTGAGAGAATTCCTAGATGTGGGCAGATCAAGGAAGGTAAGCCCTTTCTCAGCTAAATCATTTGAAACTTGGGATGAAGGCTCACGCAAGAGACTGTTGCTCCACAAAAAATAAATTCCTACATATAGAAATTAGTATGCCATTCAGACAGTTAAGCTAGAAGGATCTTCTCTTTTGATATTTGGTTTTCTATGTGCAATTTTTTTTTTTTTAATTTGGTATGGAGGAGGATTCAGTCATATGCACCCCCACTCTACCAAAATTCAAATTAAGGCATGTGTTTACTATCTTATCTGCTATTTATGCAGCTAGGTGCATAATGAGGCAGGTTTATAAGACTATAACAATTATATTCTATTACCCTTACAACAGAAAAAGTTCAAGTGATCCCTTCACATATCAAATAGGATACACTGAATCCCTAGACAGTGAGAACAACAAGGTTTGTTTGCGACATGATGTGCACATTTCATTCCACTGAATGATTTACATACAGTTTGGAATACTGAAAAGGCAGGTTGCCAAACAGGTGGGGCTTTGACCTCATGTATATGATAGTGAACACAGATGAACACTGTAGGAATGCCTTTCAGTACATCTGGGACAGAGCGCGCCACCATTTGCTGTTCTGCACATTCAGTGTATGCTCAGTACATATACAAAAGGGACATCTTCTCTAGCAATACCAATGGTTGAAGTAAAATAACTGCAGCATGTATAACATATAAAGACAACATATATCAGTCTCACTAGCTGGAAAAAAAATTGTGATATCCTTGTTATCCTTTCATACAGGGTTGTAGCTAAAAGATACTGGCTTGCAGCAAGTTATAGAGCCCTTAGAACTGAGGTCCAACTCTGAAGGCTTGGTCAGCATGCTGGGAAAAAATGCATTCTAGGAAATCATAACTGCTTTCAGTGGCATGAATGTTCTGCTCAGCAAGCAAACAGCAAAAAAATTGTATGAACCAGAAACTGAAGAGTATCATTTAAAGAAGAAAAACAGACAGAGGGATCCTAACCACTGCTCAGAGGTGAAATCTAGCATTTAATGCTCTCAGAAAAGGATGTAGAAATTAATGGCTATGATACAAGACAATTAGCAACACTTAACACTTAAATAGAACTATATATCTTGCTAAGTGCAGCAGAACACTAATGACTAAACCCTTACAAATCTCTTCCAAGGGAAGAAACTTAACATTATTATTCACATTACAGGGAAAGGGAAATAGAGATAAAGAGGTTAATAAAGTGGCTCTCAGAAATGAAGTGAAAAGAGTTAGAGATATTCAAGGTTGTGCTTTGTCTGCAAACCATTCCAACTTCATAAATGGAGTCTATCAAATACAGAACAATTACAACTTTCTTGTGTTTTTGTAAATGCACTTACCACTCATACAGTACTAAGATTCTATTAAAAGATAACAACGTTTTCACAAACAATGAAATACTATGAAAAAACACAGAATGACATTCAGTGGGTGAGAGGATACTTGAAATTGAATTCTGATATCAGAAGCCCAGCAGAAAAAAAATATCTAAGTTGTAGTTAGAGATGCGAATGCCCAGGAAAAAAATTAAAAATTCTAGAAGTAGGAAAATGTTTTCTACTGACAATTTTCCTAGCACAAAACATAGACCTTTGTTGTTATTTGCCATCAAGGCATCTTTGAGTTATGGAAGCACTAAGCATAAGATACCTAGTCATCAACAGCCCTGCTCAGATTTTTGAGCTCAAGGCTGTGGCTACCTTGATTGAACCAATCCATTTGTAATGCAGCCTTTTCTGTCTCTTTTCCTACTAACTTCCCCTTACCAGGCATTATCACCTTTTCCAATGAGCATTACCATCTCAAGATGTATCCAAAGACTAGTTTAATCATTTTGGCTTCCAATGAGAGTCAGGCTTGATTTGCTCTTGGATCCATTTAGTTGTCTTTTTGACAGTCCAGAGTATCCACAAAAAAAACCATTTGTTAAATGAATTGGTTTTCCTCCTGTTTGTGTTCTTCACTGTTCAGCTTTCACAACCACACAGAGAAATGGAAAAAATTATTACATGGATAATTTTGACTTTGGTATTTAATGACATATCTTTATACTTGAGGAGTTAACTTAGTTACTTCACAGTTGCCCTTCCAAATCTTAGTCTTCTATTGATATCTTGATTATAATCTATATTTCAATTTATGACTTGGCCAAGCTTCTAAATCTTTAACTATTTTGATGTCTTCATCATCCACTTTTAAGTTACATAAAACATACACGTCCATGATTTTCATCTCCTTGACATTCATCGGCAGCCTTGCTTTTGCAACTTCTTTATTAAATTTCACCAGCAGTCATTCCAAGCCTTTGCTATTTTCTGCTGTTAGTATGACGGCATCAGCATATCTTAAACTGTTGATACTCCTTCCTGTAATTTTCACTACTCCTTCCTCTGTATATAATCCTGCTTTCAGCATGCTAGGTTCTGCATATAAATTGAACAGACAGGGTGATAAAATACAGCTTTGTCTGAGTTCCTTGCCAACAGGAAACGTTTCTGTTTCTCCATGTTCAGTTCTCACAGAGGTCTCTTGTCAATTATGAACCAGAACTATCAAATGCTGTGGCACTCCTATATCTTTTAAAGTGATCCATAGCTTTTCATGATATGCTGTCACAATCTCTGCCATAATCTATAAAGCACAGTTTTGGGGATGACTTTAAAAAGTATTTATTTACTCCAGCAAAGTAATTTATTTTTCAGAATAAGTGAAATACTTTTTAACATAAGGTTTTCTTCTTTCAAAACTGTGTGAGCAACTGCTAAATGCTGGAGGCCACAGTGGCCCTTGGCAGGGTGTTAGCAAGCTGTATCTTCCTACCATTCCCTCTTCCAAGGTTTTAAAAATCATTTTATAAAAACTTCTTTTTATTCATTGGAGCATATTTGTCCTGTTTCCCTCCTCCGTTTGCATTAGGCCAAGAAGTGGCCTTTCTTAAACTAGAAAATAAAATGGAAGTTGACACATCCTAGGGGTGTGTAGAGAGCACTTTTTTATACGAAGCCATAAAAAATCTAGGGGTGAGGGTTGGCAGCACTAGGTGGCCTTGGAAGTCCATATATGGATTTTACCCATCCCTGCTGTAGAAAGAGACAACAAATCAAAGAGGCACTTCTGCACCTAATGAAAGTGTGCCAGCCCAAGAACCACTCAGCACCCAAAAATTCATTTCCAGTTCGCTTCCTTTTTTTTTCAAAAAAAAAAAAAAGGCCCTCCTGGGACTAAAAAAGCCCAAGGGTCACTAAGACTAATAAAATTGTCTGCCATGGCCCCAGGGAGGAATCCGGAGCAAAGCAAATCCATAAAAGTGTATATTTTGGAAAGAACTACCATGGTGTAGTGGTCTGAATGTTGGACTAGGACTCTGGAGGCCAGGGTTCAAATCCTCAGCCAACCATGGAAACCTACTGGGTGACCTTGGACAAGTCACATCTTCTTTACCTCAGAGGAAGGCAAAGGCAAATACCCTCTCAACAAATCTTGCCAAGAAAACCTCATGATAGGTTTGCTTTACGCTCACCGTAAGTCAGAAACAACCTGAAGGCACACAACATCAATAATGTATTGGGGGTGAGAGAAGAGGAGGTGCAACCCTTCACAATTCCATGGCACAGGCAATACGGCCCCCAATCCCTGGCAGTTTCTTCCTCCTGTTGTGCATATTTAATATGCCATAAATATGTATGATGATTACTATTAATAATGTATTAAGGTGTTCAATATTTTCCATATTGAATTAAACTTTAAATTCAAGTATGCAGCTAGCCTAACCCTCATGACCGTATGAGACTGTTTCTGTACAAGTAACACACTTTGTGTTTTATAGATTTATGGTATGTGTTTTCATTTCTCTCCTCTCTATTTCACACACATACACACAAACATGCATTTTGGCAGGTTTCCAGGTTTCTTCAATACAGTGAGCCCTCGGTATCCATTAAGGTTTGATTCCACAACCCCTGGATAGCAAAATTTGTGAATGCTTAAATCCCATTGCATATAGTAGTGCAGTATGTAATGGTTATATAAAAAAATTTGGGAGATATTTTGGAGATGTTTGCAAGCCATGGGCAGTTTAATCTGTGGATGCAGAATCAGCAGATATGGATGTCCAAATGTATAGGGTTCATTCACATTTGTTGTTATACAAAAAGGCTGTTATATTACATTTTACAAATATGTCAAATAGCAAAATTTCACAGCCTAACTAAGGACCTTTTCGCATTGAGGCTTCTCGCGCGAGCGGGGAGGGCGGCTCACGCGAGAAGTCTCCTCTGGGAGGCTGCCGTTTCCCCCTCCTTCCTTCTGCAAGCGAAGGAAGCAGGGAGGAAGCGGCAGCCTCGCGCAAGCCGCCCTCCCCCCGGGCGAAGCAGGAGGTGTCGCGTCCGTCCCCCCCCGCTTGCGTGAAGCAGGAGGTGTCATGTCCATCCCCCCCGCTTGTGCGAAGCAGGAGGTGTCGCATCCGTCCCCCCCGCTCGCGCGAAGCAGGAGGTGTCGCGTCCGTCGCGCTAGCGCCCTGCCCCGCCCCGCCCCTTCCTTCCACAGGGGCGGAGGGAAGGAAGCACGACCCGGCTGCCTCCTCGACGCTCCGCACAGGAGGTAAGTGCGTGTGGGTGCCGGGAGCGTTGCGCGAGCGCGGGTGATTTTCGCTTTGAGGCGAAAATCAAAAAACCCGCGATTGCGTCGCTGCAGCCCCGTGAACGCGGCGGAAGTGGGAGTGCGTCGTGCAAAGCGACGCTCCCACTCCCGTGAGGCTCACGGGGCTGTCGCGCGACAGAAAGCCCGTGCGAAAAGGGCCTAAGCTATGAGGATGAATGTTATATTCCACAAGTAGTAAAATTAGTTCAAGTTTGACACAAAAATAAGTACTGCATTTATTTCAAGTTTTCCCTAAATTTACATTTTTCCTTGTGGGGAAAACATTTTTACAGCTACATTCTACCTTGTCAACTTCCAGTTTTCTGTAAAGCAATGTGTTGGCACAGGGATAAACCTCTGTTACCAGTATAGAAAGAGGTATCTCAAAACCTGTGATGTAGCTGCTTGAACAGATGAACAAGCAAGTCACTTTTCAATTTAAAATCAGCTTTGTCTGTTGGACCATATGAATGGCAATTGAAATTTCTATGACGTTCCCACTAAGACATCTTCCAGCTGAGCATGTAACACCCCTAAAGAGTACACATAAGTGTTAGCAGGAAACCTGCTGTCAGCCACTAATAAAACAGAAGAAGACTGGAAAAGATGGAAAGGAGTAAAAAAAAAATCTGTTATAAAGTGAAGCATGAAGGGTTTAGGTACATCATAATGTTAATGCACAAGCTTATAGCTACTAATCAACTGTGGATGGGTAGAACTAGGATCATATACTTATTTAGAGAAAACTGGCATCCATTCATAGCTTTCTGGAATATAAACAAACCATGTGAAAGTGTGCACTCAGAAGTACTGTAATACACAATTATTTTCATGTCGAGATAGTTTTGGGAATTGCATGCCAATAGTTTTGGCAAAATTCCTGTTTCTTAATTTTGTTATTTTATGAAGTTTTTATTTATTTACACAGCAGCACCAATGCACATGTCACTTTGCAGAATAAAAGTAACAAGGCCACATCTCTGCCATTATGGGGTTTACAATTTAAAATCTAAAACAGGAAATTGCAGAGGAAGGCAGTGAAACAATACGTGCTTATACCAGTTAGACTGCTTGGGCTTACCATCTAAAATCAATTACAACAGCACCTGGCTTTATAAAAAAGGAGGATCCTACCTTTATAAAAAGCAAGTAAGAGAGGTGGCATTGTACAAGTGTCCTAGGAGGCTTTCTTCTTTGCTGGCTCCTATACTTGAAAGCACAACATTTCTATATGAGCAGGAGAACTTTGGACACATTAAGGTGGTGGAGATGGAGAAGTGAAGGCGCCCAGTAGGGATGCATCAGAGCACAAGAGCAGAGAGATGGGGAGGGGACAAGGGGATGGAGGAATGGTCTCCCTTCTCATCCAAACTTCCTTTCAGAAAGGCTCAGTGACACACTCAGCAAGGCTAATGAATGTTAAATACTGTGCTGTCCACTAGTAATCACCTCAAACCAAAATAAATAAATCAATAAAAAAAAAGCATTTTCCAGGATTAAGCTTTAAAAAAACAGTTCTAACAGTCCACAGTGTCCATAGTGTCAGGGTCTATTGCACATCTCTTATTTTTAACTGGGGTGCTTCTAATGGAATGTCCCTCTATTTAGATTTTGATTGTGGGGATGATGTAGACCAAATTTCTTTGATTTTAGGGGTACAGTCCTACAGTATAAAAGAAGAATTTATCAATGTGCCAACATTTTGAGTCAGCACAATGATAGGGAATAATCTCTGGTCCTAATGTTGTTTCTTTTGGAGATAAAATAACACTAACGTTTCTTTTTGGAATTCCCATGCTTTTTTAAATTTAAAATAAATTTCAGACGTAACTGCTGGGAAATTAAAGTTTTTATTTATTTATCGGACAACTAAGGCAACAAAAAAAATAAAATGATAGAATATCTGTGTCAGAGCATGGATTTAATAACTTACCTGCTATTTAAATAATGATCAATGAAACATACAGGACTTCTGGATAAATGGATACAAAATGGAGTGAAGCCTGAATAACAGCCTGAGCAACTCTGAAATGAGGTCTTTGTCCAAACTACATCTCCTCTCTCTCTTTTTCTTCTTCCCACATATATTTTAGCCTCTCTCTTCCAGCAACATATGCAGGCAAAATGCAGCTAAATATAGAAAAGCCACTTCCCACAACACATGCCTGGACTGTTCTAGCATTCATAGATGGGGACTATCATTTTTACCTTTAATTCCAGTATCATTTAACACAGTGTGTATGCCTTCAAGACACACAGTTCAATAGGTTGCCCTGCAACTTTTACGGTCCTCCAAAAGAGTGTCAGTCACTTCACTCATAGGCTAAACACCCATAGCAAGCTTGTTTCTTCCAAAAACATCCTGGAGGAATAATGACTGTATATTTTGCTGCATACTCCAGTTTTACAAACAGGCTTCAGGTGTATCTGCACTACATGGTTATGTAAGCTTCAAAGCACTTCATTATGGCTGCATCCAAAGAAAACATGAGATTTTTAGTTTTATGAGATACTCATGAGTTTTACGCTGAAGAGTTTTTGTCTATTCTTATGAATTCCATATGCCATGGTACCCTAAGTGCCTGTTTTAACTACAGAATTAAACTGATTTAATCCTCAGTGTCTTTCTTCTCAGTGTAACTTGGTTATCTGCTAAGTACCTCACCAAACTAGACCCTCTTCCTCTAAAAAGCATACCAAAAATTATTTTTTTCAACAAGGGAGGTAACATAGAAATCCATCACTAATCCTAAGTATACAGTAGCTAATTCCACAAAGCAAATTTCAAAACTATGAAATTAAATAACATTTACTATAAAACAGTGCTAAGCAAAGTCTATCCCACAGTTGTTTGTGTCAACCATGATGCCTCCAGACTCTTCAAATTGACATTTTTTATCCAAAAGAAAGTGAATTGCCTCTCTTGACCACCCCCAGGAATAGCAAACAACTGCATTGCTTCGAAGTTGCCCACCTGTGCTGTAAAACAGCTGTTTAAAAGGCGGGAAAGACAGCGCAGCAAATGTCTTTGTCCCTTAATGTATATGTCATTTGTCCACCCTTTGGTGTAAAGGGTGTTATAAATAAACATTATCACCACCACCACCACCACCATCATCATCATCATCATCATCATCATATGAGCACAATGCTGATGGCATTGCCCATTTGAATAAAAGGCACAAATAGAGACTGCTAGCTAAAATTTGGATTGCTTTGTATTTCATATATATTTATGTACACACACATACATACATGCACATACACACACACACACACACACATATATATATACAACAAATTTCCAACAAACAAATAAATATCAACAAATAGTTCCCAGAAGTTTTTTTTTAAAGAACTAAACCGCTTAATTTCAATGTTTAAAGTTTCACCTACTCTCTCTCTTGTTTTTCTCTGCTCATGTTTGATTGGAGCTGCTGAAGTTTCTTCTCCATCTCCTTATTTTCAAGCTCCAGATTAACCTTCTCCAACTGTAGCTCTCGTATGCTTCTGAAGAGATAAAGTTAAAATAGAAAATTCAGCACTATCTCATAGTTTTCCTCTTCCATTTAAAGGAGGCATAACATACAATCAGCCTGGTACAGAAATAAGCAAGTTTAAATTTTGATGGTTTGAGACTGGAGAACACTTATAAAGTTTGTCCTCTGGGTACGCATCAAGAAATCAATGTGTTTGTCCCACCACAGCTTATGCAATTTTATAGCAATTTTTAAGCCACCAAGACAAGAGGTGACAGAAATGCACTACGAAATATTAACACAGGTGTTCGTGCTACTGCAATTCTATGCACATTTACATTTGTTTAAATATAATTAATTTCATACAAAGTGGTTTTAAGAGTGTAGTCTCAGCTTGTATTTAAAATGGTGCATTAAAAATTCAAAAACATTATAGAATCACTTGAGAAATAATTAATGGGAAATGAACTTACTTTGCCTTCAGTTTTACAGACACTCCAGTTTTTGAACCAGGGAGGATGACAAAGTCATTAACATTCATAATTGCAAATTCAGAAAAAGTTATAGCAAGCTTTCAAACTATAGAAGAGAAAGAATAAAAATGATTATGAAAGAATAAAGGCAACTGTATACTACTTTGATATACTAACATTCTATTAAGTAATGTTATAACCTATTATTCCTACAAATTCAGCTGTATTAACATACGGAAGGGAAGTAAAAAGCCAACAGGAAGCATCCCTATCAACACTGACACTAATTTCAATATTTCAGTGCTTGAAACAGGATTCATGGAAGCCTTGGAAACAGAATTGTTTTTTTAATCATATAAGTAAGAGAATGCATAAATGTATGTACTGGTAGTTACAAAATTAAAACAGTATATTGCTTCTGAATGGTGTACTCATGTGTATACAAGCCCTGTAAATTGTTCTCTTCTGATGTGTGTGTGTGTGCGTGCGCGTGTGCGCATGTGTGAAAATTATTTTAAAATTATGGAAGATGAAGAGACAAGGGCCCATGTAGGAAAATCAGGTAACTTAGTACTCTACATTTACTCTACATTTACTAAGCTGATCCTATGCATATTTCTTTAAATGTAAATCCCAATATATTAAATATATTAAACATGCTGAAGATTTTTCCAAGCAAGTATACCAGAGATCACAACCAATACAATATGTCTTACTCAGGAACAAACTATACCAAAATACTGCATTTGGTGAAGCAGTACACGGGTAGAAATTGTGTGACCCTCCAGATATTGTATGACAGCAAGGCCTGGCACTCTATGCAGCATAGCCAATAATGAGAAATTCTGGGGATTATAATTCAACATCTGTAGTACCACACAGTTCCCACTCCTGAGGGACAATCATATCTCACTAAATTTCCCATGCACTGTCTCTGTCCTCTTCCCAATACAGGGGTATTTTTTGTTCTGTTTTTGTAGCATAAACGTCATTTGTCTCTAAAATGTTGTACAACACGTGCATTTGTTGCAAAAGACATAATATGGTTACTTTTGGGGTCCTTTTTATATTTGGAAAAGGGCCCATTCAGTGAAGGTAGACATAATTACCTAACTGTACAATACCAACCATTAACAACTGGTATAAATGAATTATGAAATTCAGCTATCCTAAAGGTTATACATAGTATTTATTGTAATGAGGATTACAGTTCCAGGAATATGTTCGTATGCATATCCAAGTTCATCTGACAAGCATCTTGTAGGATGGGATGGGGAAATGTAGAAGGTCAATCCCTCCAAGGGCTGTATCCAGCCATTAAAGGAAAACACTACAAAATCAAAAGTAGAAGTGATTTCTGGTTTATTACTGAGTTTTGTTCTTCTTTGAGGGCATCTGAAGGGCTTTGGATGGATTGGGGGGGCTTCTCCAACTGTCATTCCCAGAAGCCTACAGGAGCAGCAATACAGGAGAAGGGGGCCCCTGGGGGTCATGGAACAAAACAAAGTCTTGTGCATCATATTGGCCTGTGGACCACACTTCACCTACCCCTGTACTAGCAGCAGCGCCTTCTGAAAGATGGCTAGTTGGCCAAGCCAACACGGTAGTTTCCTGGACTGATTTCTGTCTCTGCTACTATGTACTTTTGTTTTTATTGTGCAATCATTTGTTGCTTTTACTAAGTCAGGTTGTGATCCTGTTTGAATTATTTAAGAAAAACAAAGTAAACATTCTAGAATTTATATGGAACCAAACTGTTTTGAATGCACAGATTATCTACATACATAAATTTCATCTTTCAAAAATATGTTTCCCGTATGGTGTCTCAGAATTAAAATAAAAGTACAAATATACTCCAGACAGTAAAAACAACACAGCTTAAACTGAAAACACAAAATCAGGATTTTAGTTTAGTTTAGTTTAGTTTAGTTTAGTTTAGTTTATTGGCCTGATGAAGAAGCCAGTGAAGCTTTGAAAGCTTGCATAATATATTTTGTGCCTTGGAGTTGGCCTAATAAAGGCATCACTGCTTTGTGTTTTTTAATTATTGTATTTTGCTGCATGGTCAACACAGATACCTTTGAGAATGTTTGCTGGATTTGAAGACAGCCAATTTGGATGCAACAGGGGAACTTTAAAAGAGGAAAACCAAATGACTGGGACTTAACTCTTTGAGGTTTTCCACCTTCAACAACAGTAAAACTCTTTCACTGGACTACAACTGGCAAATTTTACCTACACAGCACTAAAACCTTTTTTCTCCCAGATGTAACAGTACAGGGGACTCCTTGAGAAATTCAGTCTTTTTTGCCTAAGAATGGAGTAATTAGTTTCACAAAGGACAGGGACAGCTGGATCTCAAGGGAAGTTTAAATTTTATTGTCTGTCATTTACTGCCCTTTGCTACTAGTTCTCACATGGCCAAGAAAAGAAGTGGCCTTTGCTTCACTGAAATCCCTCAATGCCATCTTAACAGACAAAAAACTAACATCTGAGACAGAATGCTGGCCTGTGCCTCTAACATCATCAATCCTTTTCATCTCATATAATTTTTAACATCTTTGCCTGATGAACAAGCCAGTAAACCTTCAAAGCTTTGAGTTGGCCCAATAAAGGTACCAATGCTTTGTGAATTTTTGTTGTATTTTGCTCCATGGTCCACATGGCTACTCATGAATATGTCAGCAGACAACCTATGAACTTCTGGAGAGAGTATGGCACAAGCCTTCTGAGGAAGACGTACACCAGGGGGAACACAATTAAGAAATGCACAGATGAAAAATAGAAAAGAGGAGCAAAGTCACAGACTCTGCATAAGGGTCTCAGACACTGCAGAGACTGAATAAAGACAAGAAGCTAGCTGTGGAGTAGGGAGAGTAAGAGAAAAGATCAACACAGCAAACAGCATAGGACTGCAGTTCCCTAGCCCTTGTATCCACTAGATTAGCTCCTTTTAATTCTACATCAGGAACAGATTATATAAGATAAAATGGTAAGAAGGGAGATTTAACTTTAGTTTAAGGCCTCTTGGAGCAGATCATTTTAAAGATTTATTTCAAGGGCAGATTTTATTTGTGCTTTAGGGTAGAGATTCCTTCTGTAAAAGACTGTCATTTCAGAGATTCTTTCTCACAGTAGCAGGATTAGCAGCTGCTGATTTCAAAATTATCACATAAACAACCAGCATTACATTTCCTTATGGCTGCTATAACATGGCCTACGGAAAAATAGTATAGCTGTGCAAAGCAAAGATATTTATCTCTTAACATTCAAAAGAATTTCTTTTAAAATTACTTAATGAAGTATTAACGATTTTCCCTCTACGTAAGAAATGAACAAAATGTTAAGATGAGACTGCTTTTCTTGCTCTTTATGTTGGATGCAAGTTCACTAATAATACGGCAGTCCCATCCAACCCACACCTCAACAAAGCCTAGTTCATGGAGGGTATTTTTTTTTTTAAAAAAAAGGTGTTTTCTACTAATTTTTCTCCCAAGAATTCACACAGAAGAGTCAACTGCTTATGCTTTTCCTGCCCATGGAGACTGATATATTTTAATGTTTCCCCACATAACAAAACCTCATTGAATATAGAAATCTAGCAGAGCAAGGAACATTCCAGCAGTGGTCTGGATCAATGTCTCCCATCCGCTACACATCAAATCAATCATTTATTCTGATGCGTCTATTCTAATTGGGATAAATAATTGGATTTAGCCCTCCCATTCAGACAAAACTTGCCTAACCCACAGTATTTGATAGTTAAGAGAACAGCATATATTTTCCAGGTGTAGAAAGAATACAGGTCAATGATAAAATTTAATTGATAAGTTGTTAATCTTCCCAAATCTGGTCATTTCCAGAGAAGCTGCACAACAAATCCACTATCCCTAATCAACAGTTGAAAGCAATTAAAAGTACAATTATTAAATCAATCTAAAGTAACAAATAACAGATAGTACCACTAGGAGGCAACAGTGTCATCCAAAGTAATGGATGCCATCTGCTAGAATTTTTTTCAGGTAATAACTTAAGGTATAAGTCAACAATTAATCAAGTCCATTTAAAATATCCCCACTAAACATGATGCAAAACATGATTCAGAGCCCTCTAAAATCTTGTACTTTTGTAATAACATTCAAATTCTGCTACGAACTTAATGATCATTCTGCTGTTCACAACTCTGACCCCAGACCTGCAGCACTTAATCTTATAATCAGTTAATTTTTCTTGCAGGTGGTTTATTTTATCTATGTTTACAATTGAGTGACAAATAAAGCTCACCAGGGAAAACTTTTCTGGCAGAAAGATACAATTAAGTGAGAAAGAAAATCTCACCCTGTGGATTTCTACCTAGCTTGCAACTATTTCATAATTATTGGTATACATAATAGCAATAGCATTTATTTCTATACCGCTTATCAACTGATTGTTATCTAAGCAGTTTACAATGTGTTTTAGCTAATTGCCCCCAACAAGCTGGGTACTCATTTTACCGACCTGCGGAAGGATGGAAGGCTGAGTCAACCTTGGAGCCTGGCAGGATCAAACTCACAACCTTGTGGTTGCAGTACTAGCATTTAACCACTGCGCCACCAGGGCTCCAGACAAGGCCAGATTTTAGGGGAAGAGCAAGGGACAAACCATTCCTACCCACCCATAAGTTGTATATCCACTGCCATGTCCTCTATTGTCTCATATATGCCTCATACATGACAATGAGAAGCTCCTGTTTCTAAATTTTTCTATCTCAGAGCTAGGGCTGTGCCCAAGTAAAAATTGGAGAGGGCTCCTATCCTTTTATAATTGCTTGTTACCTGGTTGCATATGAACCAACATCTGCTGAAATTCCCTTTCTGCACAACCACTAAAGGTACAGGAGCCCTTAACAATTTTCACTCTAGAAACTCTACCTCAGATGTTGTTGTGTGCCTTAAGTTTCTGACCTACGGTGATTCTAAGGTGAACCTATCGGGGGGGTTCTGGGGCTGAGAGTGTGTGACGTGCCCAAGGTCACCCAGCAGGTTTCCATGGCCAAGCAGGGAATCAAACTCTGGCCTCCAGGGTCACAGTCCAACAGTCAAACCACTGCTGCTGGAGTTCAAAGGGGCTGGTTAGAGGAAACGCACAATTCCCCTGTTCCAATAGCTTCACTGGGGGCCAGTCTGTTTCCAGGCACAATTCAAATTGCTGGCTATGACCTAATAAAGCACTATATGGCTATCTGACCAATTGCATCACCAGAGATGAGCCTGCCTGGACCCTGAGATGCATGGGAGAGGCCGTCTTCTCAGTCCCATCACCTTCATAGGTACAGCTGGTGGGAACAGGGAAAAGGACCTTCTCAGTGGCTACCCCTGCACTTTGGGACTCCCTCCCTAGGGAGGCTAGAATGGAACCCCCTTTACTGTCCCCCTGGCTGTAGTGGAAGACTTTTTTTTTATTGTTATTATGGCAGGTTGGAAACAAAGCGCTGTTAGTGCTATATTAATGAAAACGGTATTGTGCAACATTTAAAAATCTTCCTAATGTGTATGTTCTTTAAATGGTTGTAGTTGAATTTTGGTTTTCATGTTGACTTTTTGTCTTTCTTTTCTTTTCTTTTTTTTAATGTGTAAGACGCCTTGAGTCCCACTTCTGGGGACAAAATATGATATAGTGGTGCAGTGGTTTGAGCACTGATTGGACTATGGCCACTTCTGCACTACACTATTATAATATTATTATTCTACTTTCAACATTGTATGGAATCCTGGGGTTGCAATTTATGGAGCGACATTTAGAATTCTCAGCCAGAGAGCTCTTTGACCTCAGTAAACAACAAACCCCAGAATTCCACAGGATGTTTAAAGTGGAATAATAGCACTATAACAGTGTAGTGCAGAAATAGCCTAGGACTCTGGAGGTCCAGGTTCAATTTCCTGATCAGCCATGGAAACCCAGTGGCCGTGTCACACACTCTCAGCCCCAGAAAACCTCGTGATGGAGTGGTCTTAGGGTTGCCCTAAGTGGGAAATGACCCGAAGGCACCCAACAGTCTCATATATAAAAGTCAAAGCTTGTTTGTCTGTGTCAGGTGAAGACCTCATATGATTAGCGGCCTGAGAAGATTCTATGGAATTCTGGGGTTTACAGCTTAAGGAGGGAATTCTCAACCGGAGAGCTCTTGAATAGGCCAGTTGCTATGGAGACGAGACCTAGCAGCAAGGAGGAGGGCAGTGTATTCAATCAGGAACCCAACATCTGCATCTTAATAACTCTGAATACAGATTGCAGAATGTGGGGGGAAATTACAGGTACTGGCCAAGACAGTTTGGGGAATTAGAGACACAGGATCTCAAATCTTTCTAGCAAAGTATAACTTATGAGAAAATAAAATCCTGGGCAACACCGGTATATACGCTAGTAACAAATAAATTTAATAATAACAAGAACAAAAGCATAGGAGAGGAGCCCAAGAAAGAAGGAAAAGAAACTGGCAACACTCCTCGCTTCTCCCACTGAACCTTCTGGCATCCTTTTATACAATGGACCTTTTAACCCAGTGGTTCCTTTAGTCCTCCAGGTTCTTGGACTTCAGCTCCCAGAATTCCTGACTGTTGGCCAGGTTGGCTGGGGCTTCTGGGAGCTGAAGTCCAAAATTACTGGAGGACCAAACATTGGGAACTGCATCCCTCGCCGCCGCCGCCCCCCAGGCAACCATCCCTGCCCCTTCGGTTAGCCCAGCGTTACCACCGTCAACACCTGGCTCGTCCACACACTGCCCGACTTCGGCGCCCGAGACGGCGAGCGAGGACGAGAGGGAAGAGAGAGAACGACGGAGAGAAGGAGTCAGACTCCGCCACCCGCTTCATCCATCCCTTTGCCTCGCTTCTCTTCCTCCGGCTCGGCCGCCGAGTAAACAGGCCTCGCCGTTCCCATAGCAACGGGCCGCCGCGGTTCTTCCCACCTTGCTAGAGAAAGGGGGGAGGTCTAGGAAAGTTCCATTCTAAGAGCGACGGCGGGGGAGAGAAGAGCTTCCTACAGATTTGAGCTGGAAGAGGACGCCGCTTCGGTGCACCGGGGGTTAATTTAGTAAAACAGGTGGTTCCCATTCTGTTTGCGTTTACGCGGCAGCCAATTTCCATCTGCGCCCGGCGGAGAATCTTCCTATATAACAATCTAGTGTGGAAATGGTATCCCAGAAGGCTGCTTTTAATCCCCAAAGGACATGCATTTTACGAAGGCCATTTCCGCACTAGCCTCTTATAGCGCGATGATTCCGCTTTCAACTTCCTCTGGAATCCTGGGGTTTGCAGTTTCGGAGGGGCCGGCCGGCCCCTCCCGAAACTGCAAACCCCAGGATTCCAGAGGAAGTTGAAAGCGGAATCATCGCGCTATAACAGGCTAGTGCGGAAACGGCCTAAGACTAACTAGCAGGTTGCTGGCAGGAGTACCATACAGAGAACACACAGCATTGGTGTTCAAGGGGCTGCGGTGGCTGCCAGTTCGTTTCCAGTCTGGCTTCAAGGTGGTGATACCTAAAACAACTTGGGTCCTTGATACTTGAAGGAGCCCCTCTCCCTATTTATGCATGTGTGTGTATGGCCGTTTCCACACTACACTGTTCTAGTGCTATTATTCCGCTTTCATCATCCTCTGGAATTCTGGGGTTTGTAGTTTACTGAGGCCCAAGAGCTCTCTGGCTGAGAATTCTAAAAGCCCCTCCCAAAACTACAAACCCCAGGATTCCATAGGATGTTGGAAGTGGAATAGTAGCACTATAACAGTGTAGTGTGGAAATCGCTTGCAAGTTGTTTGTCAACTTACAGGAACTCCATGAATTTTATGTACCCTCCAAATGTCTGGGTTTGGCAGGGCATTCTCAATTAACCTACAGTTGTCCTATTATTATTATTATTATTATTATTATTATTATTATTATTATTATTATTATTATTATTTTGCTGCTTTTTAAAAGTCCCCATTTCTCTTTTCCTCCTGCTTTCTCACTTTGTCTTTGGTGCAAACATATCCTTCAACCCTCTGGATTTGTCAGGGAGAGTCCCAATTAATCCTCTAATCCACTGTCCAAGATAGATTCATTGCAGTCTGCCTATTACTTAACAGATGGGTCGGTACAGATGTCGGGATGTGCTGATTCAGATTTTTCAAAAGACATTCTGAGGTTATTTTAAACCGACACCTCTCCCCGTTGGCATATGGTTTTCGGTACTCGTTAATCCACTGAATTTATAAAGCTTTAACTTTCAGATGAGCCCTGTGAAGTCTGGTTAATATTCTTCATAAGACATCTATCCTTGTTCTGCAGACCTTTTCCAGGTTACATAAATAAACTCCCTCATGACATTTAGCATTTTAGAATTATTGTTATTTCCAAGAAAGCACTCCTGCCTTGGCTTATGGATTTCTCTTGTGCCACTTATTACCTACCCTCTGTTCTGATTTAGCAGAGACAGTCTTAATTAATCCTCCGTCGTCACATTTTTTTCAACTGCTTTTAAAATGTCCCAGTTTCTCTCTACTCCTCCCACATCCCCTTTGTTGTCCTCTGCTTACTTCCCTTGCTGCAAACTAAATTCAAAGAGTAAACATAGGGCCTTTCCACACTACATGGCTATAGTGCTATTATTCCACTTTTAACATCCTGTGGAATTCTGGAGTTTGTGGATTCCTAAAGCCAAATTGCTCTCTGGCTGAGAATTCTTAATGCCCCTTCTTAGGCCCTTTTCGCACCTTACCTGGTGCCGCTGGCGTTGCGCAGGGATCATGCGAAAAGCCTAGTCCAGGAGGCACTCGCATCCCCTCTGCTTCCCCTCCGCACCAGTTCCGCGCTGGCTGCAAGGAAGCATGAGAGCTCCGCCCCTTCCTTCCGCAGCGCAGCCAGGTACTTTCCCAGGCTGCACTGGGGGAGGAAGCGTGATGGTTGCACATCCGGAGCCTCCGCACACAAGTTAAGTGCATGTGGGGTACAGGAGGGATGCGCGGCCACGCATCATTTTCAGCAACGAGCCAAAAATGATATAATGCGGATTGCCACCTAATTTTTTATTTTATTTATTTTATTATTTTATTTATTTATTTGTATCCCGCCTCTCCATATGGATCGAGGCGGCGAACAACTTAGAAATAGCATGTATTTCGATACATTTTTCTATACATGCCCCCAACAAGCTGGGTACTCATTTTACCGACCTACGGAAGGATGGAAGGCTGAGTCAACCTTGGAGCCCGGCAGGATCAAACTCATAACCTTGTGGCTTGCAGTACTGGCATTTAACCACTGCGCCACCAGGGCTCCCTCGGGAGCGTCACGCAATTGCGAGGACATCATGTGGAACGGTCCTGACAATTGCGTGACACTCCCGAGGCCATTTCGCAACAGGACTGGTGTGCAAAAAAGGCCTTAAACTGCAAACCCTGGGATTCCATAGGATGTTGAAAATGGAATAATAGCATTATAATAGTGTAATGCAGAAATGGCCATAGTTTCAACTCAGTTAACTGGCAGATAGAGGAGAGGCCAGTATCTTGATTTTCCCACAGGGCTCAAACAAAGGCAAACTTCTGCAACCTTTCCTATCTTTCTCTGGTCTTCCTCATTAACAACTTTTTCCATCTTAGCCATACCAATGTTTCTTGACCACATTTGTCCCGGTTTTCATCTGTGAAATTTTAAATGATGAGATTTTGTAGGTTTTCATAGGCAAGGAATACTCAGGCATGGTTTGCCATTGCATTCCTGTGAAATACAGTCTACAGCATTTACTATTAATTGGTGATACCAAAATTGGTCCATGGATCCACTGCAGTGGTTGACCTGTGTGTTAGAACAAACCAGGTTGTTGTTTTCTTGTCTGTTGCCCTCCTTTGTGCCTGTACTAAAGCTGCCATTGTGTTCCTGTGCTTGTCCTGGAAAACCTCAAGAAGGAACTAGAAACCTCCAATGAACCTGATGAAGAAAGGAAAGACACAGAAAGAGACAGGTATTTCTTTAATTTATGGGTTGCTTATTACATATGTATTGCTCCCCTCCCCTCTTTTTCTTTTAACAGCTCCTGAGGAAGACTGTAAAATTATTTTCTGGCTGAGGCACATTGAGCTAATTTGAGAAATAAAATCTTCTTTTACTCATCCGGTCTCCTTTATATACCTGACAGACCTAAACAGATAAATAAAGCTTTCCTTCCCATGTAGCTTTAAATTAGGATACATTTCATTTGCTAAATGTCTGTCAATTGCTATGAATGGTGCAGAGCAAGGCCAGAAAAAAAATGGCAACTCTATTATCACAACCATTAAAGGGTATTTACCATCACTCATATTAGTCACAGCAAAAACAATCCCTACACCTTCTGTGTGCAATCCTGACATGGCCTCAAGCTATTTAATGAACTGACAGCAAAACCATACAAGATAAAGACATTCATTTTTAAACGTGGGACTTGTCTCTCTTAAAAAATGTTTTTTCTTCAAGGTGAGCCATGCTCGTTTTTCCAGGAGACTATAGTATTTATCATTTCATTGTATTTATCATTTCATAGCTTGGGAAAGACAGGGTAAATGGGATCTTTACAGAAAAGTTACATTTTTAGAATGTAAGGAACAGCTCATTGTTCTTAACTGGAAATACAGCCCTACTTTGTTGTGTGACTTCAAGCTGTTTCTGACTTATGGAGACCCTGAGGGTTTTCTGGGAAGGAGAGTATGTGATGTGCCCAAGGGCACCCAGTGGGTTTCTACGGCTGAGCAGGGAATTGAACTCTGGTCTCCAGCATCACTCCAACCACTACACCGCACTAGCTGTCATTCTGACTGAGAGCAGGAGCAAAACTCCCCTTACAATCAGGGGGACAGGTAGGCAGTCTAAGGCCATTTCCGCACAGGGTAAGTAAAACAGTGCAGTGCGTCCTCCACGGAGGACGTCTGCATCTTGGAACAGACTGGGTCTGGACTACTTACCGTAGATCCGCACTTCAGTCCACTCCAGAACGACCCCAAGTGGTCCTCCGGCATGTTTTTGAAAGACCTGATTTTTCCAGTCTTTCAAAATGCCGGCACGCACCATTGCATGCCTGCTCTCTGGTGCAGATTCGCAGGCTTGCACCAATGCGAGCTTGCGATCTGCGGAGGGTGGGTTTTAGGCTGGTGAGCTTCAGTGGTTGGTTGAGACCCACAACCAACCAGAAGCTGCCATTTTGGATACTGGAGCAGTGCAGATCTACAACCACGCACTGCTCTGCTTCACCCTGGACTGGACCAGACCGGACCGCCAGAAGATCCAGTGAGTAGCGGCAGGGAGCGATTCCCTCGTCGTGTGCGGAAATGGCCTAAATCTGCAGTAAGTCCCTTTCTTCCATATGTTGAATGGTACAAAACAAGTGAGACCATTTTTTTCCTGTCATGAACACAACCCACTTGGCATTTTAGGCACATGGCACTTACACATGGAAGATACCAATAGGGTAGGAATGGGGGATCTCCAGCCCCTGGCTGAATGTATCCTGCAAGAGCTCTCCATCCTGCCCCAATGTTCTTCTGCTGTAACCATCAACCAGGGGTCAGAAGTGAGAGACTATTTGAAATGGTTTCATAGAATGGAGCTCTGGTTTGCGGTCTGAGAAGCTGTAGTGCTACACTTCACTTCTGAGCAGGTGGGCATAGAACCGAGCTGTGCCTGATAGGAAAAGGTCAACATTGGTGAAAATTAGACCTGCTGCTATCCAGTTTGCTTTGGCACTGCCCTGTGCCCTGGCCCCACCCACTGTCAAAATGTGTTCCATCAACCCCATTTCAAATGAAATTCAGCTTGTTGGTCAAAAGAAAAGAAAAGCCCATTCCTATAATAGGGCTTGGTAGAATTCTCTCATTTCCCCTGCCCATGGTTGCCTGATGCCCTCTGTGCCTCAGATACAGACCATCTGAAGAACTGTGTCTTCAGATTTATTAGTACTAGTACTTATTACTGTACTACTTATTGAAATATTTATCCTGTACCCTGTATCAAATAGATCTCTGGGTGGATTACAAACAACGTTAAAACAAATCATTTAAAACAAAGTTATTTAAGTAGACTAAAAACATATTAAATGTAACAGATTTAAAAGGCTAAAACTTTTTTAAAACTATATACATCAGTGTTTGGGATGAATTAATGAGGCCCAAAGCCCTTGAAGAATAGCCAAGGTTTTACTTGGCACCTAAATAAAGTGAGTATTGACATCAATTGGACCCCCCAGTGGGAGGGCATTTTGTAACTCAGGTTTCATGGCTGAGAAGGGCCTCTCCTATGTACCAACACAGTGTGTTGCCCTTACAGTTTGGACAGAATTTGCTCCCCAGCCAGCATACCTCAATCTTTGTGCGAGCATATATGGGGAGAGGCATTCCCTCAAGTATCAAAGTTCAAACCATCTAGGGCTTTAAGTGTCATACAAACACCTTGAATTCAGATCAGAAATTTATTGGCAGCCAGTGCTGATTCTTTTAAAACTTTTAAAAAAATTTTTAAAAGTTTTTTAAAAAACTTTTAAAAAATTCTTTTAAAAGCCATTATATGCCATTTATATGGTTTTCCAGTGAGCAGTCAAGCAGCTGCATTTTGTACTAGTTGAAGATCTTTCCAGGAGGCACTTCTTTCACTTCCAGCATCTTCACAGGCACACTTGATGGAAACATGTGAGATTGCCTCCACCATGGCTTCACCCAACTTTGGAATTCCCTTACTAGGGAGGCTAAGCTGATTTCCTCTTTGCCTGGAAACCATGACCTATGAGGAGTGGCTTAGGCCATTTCCGCACACAGCGAGGGAATCACTCCCTGCCGTTACTCACTGGATCTTCTTTGGGTCTGGTCCGGTCTGGGGCGAGGAGGAGCAGAGCGTGATTGCAGATCCGCACTGCTCTGGCATCCAAAATGGCAGCTTCCGGTTGGTTGTGGGTCACGACCAACCGCTGAAGCTCGCCAGCCTAAAGCCCACCCTCTGCAGATCGCAAGCTCGCATTGGAGAGCAGGCACGCAATGGCACGCACTAGCATTTTGAAAAACCTGAAAAATCAGGTTTTTCAAAAACATGCTGGAGGACCACTTGGGGTCGCTCTGGAGCTGACTGAGGTGCGGATCTACGCTAAGTAGTCCGGACCCAGCCTGCTCCAAGGTGCAGACATCCTCCATGGAGGATGCACTGCACCGTTTTTTTAACCCGTGTGGAAATGGTCTTAGGGAGCTGAGTCTGTTTAGACTGGAGAAGTGAAGGTTAAGAGGTGACATGGTAGCTATGTTTAAATGTTTGAAGGGATGTCATATGGAAGATGAGGCAAGCTTGTTTTCTGCTACCGCAGAGGCTTGGATACAGAGCAATCAATGGATTCAAACTACAGGAAAAGAGATTCCACCTAAACATTAGGAGGAACTTCCTGATGGTAAGAGTGGTTTGACAGTGGAATTCACTGCGTCAGAGTGTGGTGGAGTCTCCTTCTTTGGAGGTTTTTAAACAGAGGCTGATGGCCAAGTGCTTTGATTGTGTATTGGTGCATGATAGGGTTGACTGGATTGCCCTTGTGGTCTCTTCCAGCTCTATGATTCTTTTTGTCAGCAGGTAAAGACCTTTTTATTCCAGTAGTTTTGGAAGGATTTGGTTGTTTTACACAAAAGAGGATTTTTATGTTGTGCTGCTTTTAATCTTTTTTTAAAGTGTAAATGGTTTTAATTTTGTTGATTTTTAATACTGTTTTAATCACACCTTTTTAATGTTTTTAATTTTTCTGTTTGTTGTTTTCTTTATCAGGTAAGCTGTCTTAAGTCTCAGTCTAGGGAAAATCAGTGTATGCATTATCACACATGTAGGCTGTGTGACTAGATATTAGTAGGAAAAAGGAAATATATGCATGCCCTCATTTTGCCTTCTATTTTCCTAGTATGTGAGAGAAGAGGGCTAAAATAGTATTGGGGGGTTGTTTCCCCTCGCCTTGAATGACTGCAGACTAGTTATGCTCACTGTTCTCTTTTGAACATGTGCATTCAGCAAAAGAGGAAAAACTCTAAAATTCAAATATAAGCCATTTGGTGGAGTTGTGCTCTAAGTTAAAAGCATTCCACATTTTGCAAGACTTGGAGCTTGCTCTGATCTGATTTTATTTCCAGCTGTGTTCACAAACAGGAGGGGATTCTGTGCCTCTTTCCAAGCATATTTTCATGTTGAAGCATGTTTTATAAAATGATTTTTAATGCAATCTGGACAGGTGTCCAAACACACACACACATCTTAGCATGCAAAGGGCAAACATTTGTAGGAATCTGTGCTGCTGTCTGATATATATGTCACACCTGTAGCCTTCTTGACATATTGAAGCAAAATTGGCTCAGGGGAAATAAAAGTAATGTCAGTGAGCCAAAGAGGAATTCTCACATGCAAATTTTCTTTAAGGGGAGAAAAAGCCACAGTCTTTTGCATAGTTATGAGGCTCCTCTAAACAGGATGAATGTGTCAGTAGATTGTGGTCTTTGTTGCTGTAATTGTCTTTTTAAAAATCAATCAGTCAATCAATCAAATAAATATCCAAGTAACATTTCTTTTGTCCTGGACTATTTTCTGGCAATTCTTTGCACCAGATGCAACATTTTATTCTCACTCTCAGATGGGCTTCTTTTTAATTCTGAGACATATTGGAACAGCATGTTCACTTCTCCTCTCTGGGGCCTTTCAGACTACAGAATTATAGCACTTTTATTCCTCTTTTGACATGGTTCCATTCTGTGGAATCTTGGGATTGGAGGGTCTTTTTGAATTATCAGCCAAAAATCCTAATGCCTCACCATGTTATCAATCTGAAGATTACATAAGATGGAACCATAGCTGTTAAAGTAGAATAAATCTTGCTATAATTTTATAATGTGAATGGGCTCTTTTCCCTCTCTGTATCCCTTTTGAGTTATAGCACATGACTGTATCAGTGCATCAGTGAATGGCCCTTTTGCACAGTAACACTATGTTGTTGCGACCTTCAAGTTAATCCCAACTGCTGTTAAACCTAGTGTGAATTTAGTAAGAGCATTAGTGTGAATTCTGTTGATTTAGTGGATCTCCTTTATCTGGGATGAACACTAGGATTAAAACTCAATCCTTGTGCAGTTTGCTAGAAATCAGTACACTGAAAAAATGTGTCCAATTTCTCTCCCAAAAAAACACACAGTAACTTAGTTCCTTCATTTTCTGAGTTAATTCATTGCATCTTTGTCAAATGAATATAAACTCAGCAATGGCATGGGTGAGATATTGCTACAGAATAATGAATGGAATCTGCAAATTTGATTCTTCCGCAATTCTGTTCTGCTCTTTAGTCAACTATTCCTTTAAAAAAATAGAAACTTTTCAATGTAAATTAAAAAAAAAAGAAGAAAAGGAAAACAGAAAATCAAAAAGAAACAGCAGAGAGAAAATTAATAATTTAAAGAACTTCCAACTTTCCTAATGATGGTTATGCATTTTACTATATAACTTTTCTGATTATATACTATTTATGTACTTTTTCAAGTTAACCAAACTTAATAATTATCAAAACCTATAGCCAACATATTGTTCTCACTTTTCTCCCAAAATCCAACCATTCCCAATCTTTCAAAAATAACATCAATGGTTTTTCTCTCATCAGTATTGATAGTTTGTCTGTCTCAGGTGGATCAGTCATATTTCAGCAGCCAATCTTTGTCCATTGTAATTACGGTACTTTTCCATTTCTGTGCATATGTTAATCTTGCTTCCTAGTCAGTTTTGAGTGGTATGGATATGTGTTCTACCAGACCCCAATCTGGCAAATTATATCTTCAAGTACTAGAGAAAGTCCAGCTTTGTCAACTGCTTGTAAAATAAGTACCGTAGTTAAGCCACCAACAGACAGACAGAGGTGCCGTTCACTAATCTCTAACCATACAGAAAAGGCCAGGTTCACACAACCATTTTATGCTTGTTAAAATCAAGATGCTTGTTCTCAAACAGTTCTGGTGCAGTTATTAAAACAACATGGTGAGTGGTCAGTATCTTCCTTAGGGGAAAGACTCTTCAAGATCCCAGCTTCAGTTTTGGGGAAGTAATTTTCTAAAGGGTCCTTGAAGCTCCCTGCATGATATTTCTCAGCATATGGGATACTTAATTCCGGTGTTTAACATTTACCTTTTCTGCTTGGGTTGTACTTTAGGAGGCATCTGCTGGGAGATTTTTAGTCAGTATAACAGCAGGTCTTGGAGTCTGCTGTGCTCTTGTTCAATCATGCATACAGATCACTGTTCCCTGGCATAGAATTCATGTCTACTTGCATGTATCCCCCCTCTTGTAAAATACAGATATTTTGACTTGAGTTAGAGATGTTTCATTAAAATTTAAAAAAATACAGTTTTTGTGTGTTTGGAAGTTAACTCTTATTTGTTACAATTATTAGAGCCAATATGACACAGTAGTTTGAGGATTACGCTGGGGCTCAGTGTTCAAATCCCCACTCGACCATGGAAATCCAGTAAGTGACTCGGGGGAGTCACATTCTCTCAACTGTAGAGGAAAGCCATGGCAAACCCTCTCTGAACAAACTTTGCTAAGAAATCCCCATGACAGGTTCACCTTAGGGATGTCAAAGTGAAAAACAACTTGAAGGCATGCTATAACAAATTATAATTATGTATTATATAAAGTTTCCTGAGTGATTTTTTCAAATTTTTACCTATAAAGAAAGAAAGGTCCTTCAGTGAACAGAGTGCAGGACAGTGGACTTCTCTATTTCTGTCTATTTCAAAACAATATTGCAGAATGGTGCAGTACAACATGAAGGATTGATGGCTGTCAGGCACACTTCTTGGACAGCCCCAATAGCGTCACTCAATAGCCACTCTGGAAAGTGTAGCAGACATCCAAAGGCCTGAATTTTATTGGTAGCCTCAACTAAAGTATACTCATTGGCCCTTTTCGCACGGGCCTTCTCTCGCGCGACAGCCCCGTGAGCCTCGCGGGAGTGGGAGCGTCGCTCCACACGACGCACTCCCACTTCCGCCGGGCTCATGGGACTGAAGCGGCGCGAGCGCGGATTTTTTGATTTTCGCTTCCAAGCGAAAATCACTCGCGCAACGCTCCCGGCGCCCGTGTGCACTTACCTCTTGTGCGGAGCGTCGGGGAGCCGGCCGGGTCGCGCATCCTTCCCTCCGCCCCTGCGGAAGGAAGGGGCGGGGTGGGGCGCTAGCACGACGGACGCGACACGTCCTGCTTCGCGCGCGCGCACACGGGGGGGGCGGACGTGACAAGCTCCTTTCTTGCGCACGCGGGGGGGATGGACGGGACAGGCTCCTTTCTCGCGCGCGCGGGGGGGGTGGACGGGAGAGGCTCCTTTCTCACGCGTGCGGGGGGACGGACGGACGCGCAAGCTGCCGCCGCCTCCAGGAGGCTGCCGCTTCCCCGCTCGTTCCTTCACCTGCGGAAGAAAGGAGGGGGAAGCGGCAGCCTCCCGGAGAAGGCTTCTTGCACGAGCCGCCCTCCTCCGTCACGCGAGTGCCAGCGCTGCGAAAAGGGCCATTGAATCAATCAGGTTTACCTAACTGTTGATTCACCATTCAACAATTGATTCTGGAATATTGTGTCCAGTTCTGATCACCACAGTTCATGAATGATATTGAGAAGCTAGAATGTATGCAGAGAAGGGCAACCAAGAGGATAAGTGGTCTCAAAAATAACCCTTTGAAGGATTTGCTTAGGGAACTGATAGTGTTCAACTTGGATAAGAGAAGAGAGAGGTGACAGAGGTGAACTATCTTTAAATATCTGAAGGGATGGCATATAGAGAATGCAGCAAGCTTGTTTTGTGCTCCAGAGACTAGAACAAGAACCAATGGATTCAAATTACAAGAAAGGAGATTTCACTGAAGGATTGAGAAGAACTTTTTACTGCAAGAGCTGTTCAACAGTAGTCTATATTTATCAGGGTGGAGGTTGGAGTCTCCATCTTTGAAGGTCTTTAAACATAGGTTGGGTGAGTGTCATTCTGGAGCAATTTAATTGTGCATTCCTCCATAGCAGGATGTTGGGCTAGACAGCAGCCATGATCCCTTCCAACTCTATCAGAATTTCCACACTACACTGTTATAGTGCTATTATTCCACTTTCAACATCCTATGGAATCCTGGAATTTAAGGAGGGACATTTAGAATTCTCAGCCAGAGAGCTCTTTGGCCTCAGTAAACTATAAACCCCAGAATTCCACAGGATATTGAAAGTAGAATAATAGCACTACAGCAGTTTAAGGCGGAAATGCCCTATGATTCTGTGATTGTACGATTCGGTGGGTTTACTCCAGTTGGAATTCAAGTCAAGGTATTATTTTAAGTTTCTGCTAAGGTAATACTCTCACATTGACAAAAATACAGAGGGGCTTCCATATTTATGTTTGTTTATATGTATTTGAGCAATTAATGCCATTTGTTCTTTATGATTGTTTACTCAACCAGTTCTTTCAGCAGGATGACTATTACTCCAGAGCACAAAATGTTAAGGACTGAAGGCAAGGGCAAATGAACATAAAGTAGGTCATATGAACTAAAGCCAACTGGAGGTTCTTAAGCTGAATTTAAAATGTCTTCAGTGGGCAACTCCAGTGAGGGAACTGAATTATTGGATGTTTTACTATGCTACATCTAGTAAGCAGCAATATGTTTAGAAACAGTTTTATTTGCAAGATTCACTCAGTAGCTCTAATTCTCCCAGCATCATATGCAATCATTTTTGGCTACTCCTCTTGACATAAAATCATGCTGAAATGTCTTCATTTGTCACTGCAGTTTTTCACCAATAATCCTCTTGTACTGGAGAATTCTGAGAAATGAATATATGGTGTCATGAACTTCTCTTAGTGGCATATTCAGCTAATTGCAGTCATCAGTATACTTGAATGAACAGCTTTAAACTGTTTGGGACACAAGCTAGCACATGCTGAGCATTTAAAGAGGTGCTTTAGGTATACACTCTCATCTCGATTGTAATCAATGAACAAAAGGCCTTAACTTTATCTGGACCATAAATCCTTAGCATTTATGAAATAATGTAGAATATATAAGAATAATTCAATCAGGTATAGATATGAAGCTATATTGGATTTCAAAGATCTAATTTCATGGCAGCAAAGGCACAATCAGGATCAGCATCTAGAGTTTCAGGTCATGCCTATCCCAGGCTCTGCAATTTCAGAGCCAAAACCTGAGAGCTACATATGACCTTGTGATACCACAGGGCAGGCCCTGGTGATATTGCAGAGGTGATATAACAAGGAGCAGCCCCTAGTAATATCATTATGATACATTAAGCAGCAGCCACTTTTGCACAGATTCAAGTCAAAGACACTACAAGACAAAATTAAAAAGCCAAACAAATGTAAAATACACAAACATACACACATACTTATTTTCATGCCCTGCTCCCGAGACTGCAAGAGAGAGGAGGAGAGTTCTGATTCAGAGGTGGAGGATAGTCCAGAGGAACAGAACCAACAGCAGCAGGAGCCAGAGCAAGAGGGACAGAATGACCAACAAGACTCAGAGGAAGAACCAGCAAAAGTACCTACCTTGGCAGAAAGAAGGCAAGAGAAAGGAAGTCTCAAGCATTCAGCTAATTTACATACCAAATGAGCCCTAATGAGAAGAATACCTGCATTGACACCGCTAGGCTATAAATGAGAAGCATCTGGCTTCTCTTACCAGGGTCAACAACTGTTCTTCTTGGTGGTCAAAACCCTGCGTCCCTTGCATCCTCACTAAGAATTCTGTCACCAGTTGGACCTTCACCTGATATGTGATTACAATTCTGGTTTGCCCTTTTGGATTTGATATCTTGGAACTCTGGACTTTTCACTCTGACTCAGACTTGACTTGGACTGTGCTTTCTCTCTCTCTCTCTTTCTCTCTCTCTCTGCTATGAGTAAGAGCCTTTGTTCCTTTAGCCTGCAAATTACTACTATCTCTTGAGGCCTCTGCCTGGTTGCCTGGCCTGTCTGATACATGACACTTATAAGACAGTGTTCTTGCCCTGAGATTCCTTACCTTGCCCTGAGGACAGGAAAAGAGGACTCAGGGCCACACTTTGAGATCTGGGAATCCTATCCACATCAGGATAGCACTGCTATGTACAAAGGAGAGTGCAGCCAGCCACCAGCACTCTTTGGACCTGTTGTGAGTCCTTTCTTCTGTTGCTGCCTGCTGGCCTGGGTTCTTCCTCTAGCCCAAATGGAGAAGCATGAGCAAGTCACCTGCTAGTAGGAACAGCTATTGCTGCCTGCTTACTCATTTACCCTTTCATCCTTGTCACTTCCAAGTCTACTTCAAAAGACTTTCCCACTCAGTTTATAAAAACACATCAGAAACTATAAAAAATTTTCCCTGAAACAAGTCTATCCTTCCCTCCTGCAAAGCTATCCCTTAAACACACAGGCAGAGAAAAACAATGTTTGGTGGTCTGAGCACTGGATTACAACCTTGGAGACCATGGAAACCCACTGGGTGACCTTGGGCACATCACACATTCTCAGTCCCAGAAACCCCTGTGATATGTTTACCTTATGGTCACCAAAAGTTTGAACTGACTTGAAGGCACACAACAGCAACAAACACTCACTCCATTACATGGGGAAGAGATGCTTTTTGAGTCAGAGGAGCTTAATTTGGCTTGGTGACGACTCCCAAGCCTACTCTTGTTACTGTTTTTGCCCATCAGCCAAATCTAGTCTGATTCATCTGTGCTCTGGATAGTATAAAAGTTTTATATTATTTTAGCTTATCCCGCAATATTAAAGAGACAACGGCCTATGGGTAAATTTAAGAAAGGGCAGTCCAGTCAACACACAAAGAGCAATAACTTTTATGATGAGGAAAAATGGACAGGATTATTTCTCAGTTTCTTTTGAAATTCCCCTGCTGGGATAGAGCTTAACTTGTTCTCCTGGGAAGGATTAAAAAGAACAATAAAGAGAGCTCATCTTAAGGCATTCACATTTGAACTAAGGATTTTTTAACAAAAAACTTTCTTCTGCTTTGAAGCAAAGGCTTTCCCATCCTTAACACCTAATCATAATTATATCCATTAATTATGAGTAAGCCTTCAAATTATCTGATGTCTTTTAATGATGCAGGAGGAAACGATTTAAGATTTACAGTATGATATTGTAGCATTAGCCCAACCTGAGTTGTGTCAATCTTCTATAAAGGAAGATGGGTGCAAGGTTGTCTTAAAAAAAAATTAGTTGGGGAGAGATTGCTGCACCTTTCTTCAATTAATATATCTTTTTCTCCCACTGGAAATAATTTACAGTCTCCAGGGGAAAGAGCTTTGAATTAGTTACAATGCCAAGTTATTAGTAATTCATTTTTTTTCCCCAAAAACAAAGGCACATTTAAATTCCGTTATGATTTTCAGTAGGGTTGTTGTTATCTATGTCCTATGTTTTTCTGGATAACCCTAATTAGTGGCTGAAGACAAGGAGGCTGGGAATGAAATTAGGTCACCATGCATACAGATGTGTTCTCAAAATATTCCAACAGTATACTCAAACAGCAGGGGGAGGATGGCACCTTGCTGAAGTGTGGTACGTACTAAATGAATACATATTTGCACTGTGCTGTATCTTTCACATGACATAATTATAGCACTATGGCCTTTTCTGCATGGTGCGAGGGAATTGCCCCGTGCTGGTACTCACTGGACCTGTGTGCTCCACCCGCAGGTCCAGGCTGGCCTGGAGCAGTCCGTGGCTGCCGCTCTGCACTGCTCTGGGGATGAAAATGGTGGCTTCCGGTTGGTTGAGGCTCTCCACCAACTGCTGAAGCTCACCAGCCTAAAGCCCGCCCCCAGTAGATCTGCAGGCTCGCATTGGTGTGAGCCTGCAAATCTGCACTGGAGCGCGGCCACAGAGTGGCCACTCCGTGCTTTTGAAAGACCTGTTTTAAGTGGTCTTTCAAAAGCACGCTGGATGACCACTTTGGGTCATTCTGGAGTGGGCTGAGGTCCGGAACTACACAAAATAGTCCGGACCCAGTCCGCTCCCAGGTGCAGTCGTCCTCCCTGGAGGACGCTCTGTTACCCTGTATGTTGGGGGTCCCGGGAGTGGTGCCCAAATAACCAAATAAAAACACAAGATGGGGGGAAATTGAGCTCAAGCACTCTCTTAAGCTAACGAGAGGCAGGGTAACTTTAGCTAGGACCTTTAACCCTATGTATACAGCGTTGGGTCAGAGAGCAGCTAGACAAGGTTTTAAAGTAACAAATAATATTTTATTGAAGACAAGCAACACGAAAGACAAGACATACACTAACTAACTAAGAAATAGAAATGGAGAACTTTGGGGAATGGGTAATACGACACCTGGTCTCGTAGTCCTGGAGAGAAGAGGAGGTTGCAGGGAAGAAAGCTCAGCGCGGTTCGCTGAGGGGAGTTCACTGGACAAACCGACAGCAAGGCAGGATGGAAGTCCAAAGTGTTCCGAGGAAGTCCCGAAAATGGGGACTTTTTATAGGGTGGATTTTACCTACAGGCTATGGCATGCTCGGTGAGAACAAAGGAAATTTGGAGCTGGACAAAGGAGTTGGAAAAGGTCAAGTTTTGCATGATGGGCTTAGCGCTTGATGACAATAGTATGGCAAGTATGTAAATGGCTCAATATAAAGGAATGGCTCGGCTCATGGCCGTGCGTCTTTGTAAAGATTCATGCTGAGCAAAGCCGGTTTGCAAGAAAGTTTTTCCCTAAAGCATCAGAGAAGCTTAAGTTGCCTGCCTGAATGAGGTTTGGAATGTACAACCATTAACGGCCACGCCCAATATGTGCTTGTCCGGTGGACCTCTGCAAACACGTGGAGTAGGGTGGCAGAGAAAGGTCAAGCAAAGGCCAAATTATTTGATATCAAAAGGATATCTAGTGCTCTCACCAGACATATCATAACCTTGATAACAGCTCTGCACTGTTTTAAAAGTCCCGTGCGGAAAAGGCCTATGATTCCACTATCATAGTTCTAGCCTATGGAATCTTCAGATTTGCAGTTCAGGGAGGGATATTTAGAATTCTCAACCAGAGAATTCTTGTGACTTAACATCAGACCCAATCCTAATACACAGGTTTGCTACCCTTTTGTCTCGTCTGGCAGCAAGATAGCTTCAGTGAGAATACCACAAGTAGTTAAATATATATGTTGAAAAAGAACACACACACTCCCAACAAAACCTCTCCTCAGAGAAGACTGATTAATGGCTTGTCCTTCTAAGGCCATTTCTGGACTACATTGTTATAGTGCTATTGTTCCACTTTCAACATCCTATGGAATTCTGAAATTTGTGGTTTACTGAGACCCAAGAGCTCTCTGGCTGGGAATTCTAAATGCCCCTCCCTAAACTGCAAATCCTAGGATTCCATAGGATGTTGAAAGTAGAATAATAGCTCTGTAACAGTGTAGTGTGGAAATGGACTAAGTGATTCTTCATCAGCCCATAGTTCCAAGGGTGGCTGCATCACCACAGTTAGGTCAATTCTGCTGTTTCTGCAGAAACTATAAGGCTATCTCGACTGGCCCAAAGCCCCTGAAAAAGTCAGGCTATTGTGTGCCTAGAGTGTACAACTCAGTGTGATTGTTCCTGTCCCACATCCAGTCATGCCTCAAAAAAAAATTATGTGTATCTGTGTGTGTGTGTGTATGTGTATGATAGAGAGAGAGAATGAGAGAAAGAAAATGAAGGTATAGTGTCAGCAGAGTTTCCTCCTTTCCATGGATGTGTACAGAGAGAAGGAGGGAAGGGACACACCATCATCCATGCCCTTATTAGTGGGGATCGCACAAGAGTATGCAGGAAACCAGGACAAGCCAGATGTCAATTTACCCTTGGCTATCTCAGAGATTTTCCCTGGAAGTTCAAAAGAACATCTTCCTGCTCTGGCTGCAAATACTCATGGTTGGACCCACAAAAGCAGCCTCAAAGGGGTATTAATTGGATTTTTAAAAACAAAAAATAAATTAGTCAGTACAGCAAAAAGTTAGCCTTTGTGCCCAGTCTGGATAAGCCCTATGATATGACATGCCAACAAATGTTATTTGGCAAATTTAATCCCCTTCTCGAAAACGTACATGTGCTGTCCTGGTGCTTGAAGAGCTTGGAAAAGTTGCTTGTTTGGATTCACAGTACCTCACCTGTGTCCATGCTGCATTGGGATTCTGGGAGTTATAATCCAAAAAAGCAATTTTGCCAAACTATGGATTACTGATATAGCACACAGGCAGTGAAAAACACATCATCATGATGAACCAAGATAGTTTTTCTAGACAAGAGGTGAGCATCGTGCAGCCCTTCAGTTGCTTCAGGACTGTAACTTCCAACATTCCTCATCATTGGTTTTGCCAGCTAGGGATGATGAGAGCAACATCTGGACAGATGCCTGATTCCTACTCGTGCTGTAGATATGGGGGTGGATATGGAATATTCCACTACCACTTTCAGTAGTAATCTTAGTAGTAATATAATATCTGAGTCAAAAGTGTTTTACTTAACAACAGGAGGGTTGTGATTTGGAACTCTGATGAACCATCTGCAAACAGATATAGTAACTATACAGACCTGCAAATGTTGCAGCCTGAAGGAATACCATTCAGTATGCGAGCCAAGCAGGATATTCCATTCATATTCCCTTCCTTCCCCTATTTCCCATGTCCTTGCCAATGGTTAGCATTCTGTGCCCACTGGACATGCCCAACAATCATTGGGATAATTTGGGGGTTCTCTTCACTTGGGGACCTTGTCTGCAAATCTCAGGCCTTGTACAAGCCTGCTGATACCTCCCTTTTGTGTGTGAGTGGTATTGTTTTGTTCTCATGAGCATTAGTAGTCATTGCACGAATTGGCTGTTCAGTGTGTGTGCATTTCTTCTTTCCTTTTTGACCTATAAAAGAAACAGTTGACAATGTTTTCTGGAAAGAAATGGAAAGTGAAGCTAGAAGGGTGCTTTGTAGATGAAGATACAGAAGAGCCCAGAGTGATTCTCTTCTTTTGCTGAAGGAAGTTCCATAGCCAGGAAGTAGTGGTTGGTAGAACTAAAGCTTGCAAGGTTGAAGTACCAAGAGTTTTTCTAATTAACAGAGACAATGTGCCTTTCTGCACTATGCTGTTCTAGTGCTACTATTTCACTTTCAACATCCTGTAGAATTCAGGGGTTTGTAGTTTACTGAGGCCAAAGAGCTTTCTGGCTAAGAATTCTAAATGCCTCTCCCTAAACTGCAAATCCCAGGATTCCATAGGCTATTGAAAGTGGAATAATAGCATTATAACAGTGTAGTGCAGAAAGACCAAATGACCTTCCATTCTCCTAAAATTTATCTGACCCTTATGAGTTTAACTGCAGCTTTCACAATAGCTATGGAAGGTAGATTTTCTCATCAACAATTTATTGCTATTTTATTCTAGTAATCTAAAGTTTTCTGAGATATCTTCATTTTGTTTCACCAGTTTTAACCCGTTAGTCATTTTTTTAAAATATATATATATATATATATTCCTGTAGGAGAATGTGCGAGATAGCAGTGTATCTCATAAACAATGTAATTAATATTCACAAGCAGAAGGTGAGCAACAACAAGTCACACACCACCACACCACACACACGGGAATGTGATTAAGTCTAACAAGAAATGACATGAATAGATGCTTGCCTGCACTCTCCTTGGAGTCTTGGCAGTTGGAACTGTTGTGAAGAGTGCTTGTACTTCAATATCTACCTTTCCCAGAGCCTGGAAAATAATTATATCATCATCATCATCATCATCATCATCATCAGTAATTATTATTATTATTATTATTATTATTATTATTATTATTATTATTATTATTATTTGAATGACCATGCTGACTGAGGCATTTTGGGATTTTCATGGAATCTCCTTGGAATTATCATAGGCTGAAATGTGCCTAATTCTAGTGAAGCCTGATGTGATGGAAAGCCAGAATCACTTCAGTGGTAGGTTTTCAATATCAGGAAAGACACCTTGAATTGGCTTACATATAAGGGACAGAGCAACCAGCAAATGTCCTTATGTGGTCTTGTGCTGCTAAGCAGATGAGCCATCCTCTGCTATCCTATATCTGGTAGGGATTTTTCAGGGTATGTGTGGCTTTGACTTTGAGTCTTTTTGAGAATGTCACATTTGGCAGCCATGACAAACGGGGCCAAGGTTATGACTATAATCACTGCTCTAGGCTATTAGGAATACATAGTGCTTTGTAAAATGGCATATGTGTAATGCAGTCATATTATGATACTATATATCTGACGAGAGAGACAGGGAGTTATTTAAAAGGGCTCAGTTCATGCTAGAATTATAATACAATGATAATATTATTCAGAATTGGAAAAGGTAGGCTCTCTGAATATCCATTTTGATTGACAACACTCCAGACAATGTGTATGGCACACTGACGAGAAACTAGATTTAGCAAATGGGATCTGCACCAAAATGTTGCAAATCATTATCCTCCCCTAAGAGGAGTAAGTCCTCAATGTTCATGGTTCTAGTAAATGCAGCACACTTTCCTCCTACCAGTTATTCCAGCTCACTTCCTCAGTTTTTTCATGTCTCTTTTCTAGATGATAACCCACATTCTGTGGATACTGAGTCGCTTGACAGAGCTGTTTTTGATTTTCAGGGTGAGCGGGATCCGTCGCCCAGAGTGTTGAAAATTAAAACATCAATGATACAATGAGTACCCTTAAAAAGTGTGTCAGGGGTATTTCCCCCTCATTTCTTTATTAGAACCATGTGTAAATAACTGTGCTTATGTTTTATCTACTTTTCTGGATAGCAGTATGTGTGAAAGGGACCTAGGAGTCTTAATAGACCGCAAGCTGAACATGAGTCAGCAGTGTGATGCGGCAGCCAAGAAAGCCAATGCAATTCTTGGCTGCATCAATAGGAGTATGGTGTCTAGATCGAGGGAGGTACTGGTACCACTCTTCTCTGCTTTAGTTAGACCCCATCTTGGATACCGTGTCCAGTTCTGGGCACCCCAATTCAAGAAGGACATGGTCAAGCTGGAGCAAGTCCAGAGGAGGGCGACCAAAATGGTGAGGGGTCTGCAAGCCATGCCCTATGAGGATAGACTTAGAGAGCTGGGTATGTTTAGTCTGCAGAAGAGAAGGTTAAGAGGGGACATGATAGCCATGTTTAAATATCTGAAGGGATGCCATGTAGAGGAGGGAGAGGGCTTGTTTTCTGCTGCTCCAGAGACCAGGACAAGGAGCAATGGATTCAAGCTGCAGGAAAGGAGATTCCACCTGAACCTCAGGAAGAACTTCCTGACAGTCAGGGCTGTCTGGCAGTGGAATATGCTGCCTCGGAGTGTAGTGGAGTCTCCTTCTTTGGAGGTTTTTAAGCAGAGGCTGGATGGTCATCTGTCGGGAGTACTTTGAGGGTGTTCCTGCATGGCAGGGTTTGGACTGGATGGCCCGTGTGGTCTCTTCTAACTCTACATTTCTATGATTCTATGATTTCTATGATTCTCTGAAATCACATCCTGCTTCTTCTTCTTTCAGCTAGAGAGGTAGGCAGCACATGGATATCACTAACAGCTGTCTAAACACACTTGCACATATGGAACCCAGCTTAAGGGACTTCTCTAAGCAAGTTTAGGGACTGTGCAGTATCTTTCAATTGGTTTCCTAAAACAATAAACACAGATGACTTAGAATGCGTATATGTATATATATATATATATATTCATACAAGAATATATTTTCATACAGGATTCTTTTGGAGGCACTGCTGCAAAACTCAGACTTCACCAACATGAAACCTCTCCTTTCACAGTGGCTTCTTTTAGACTCCATTTTCATTGGTGCTGACCACTTCTGTTAGCTATTAGAGAAAGCTCAGGAGATCTAACACGAGTACAGGACACATGAAAGGAGGATGAACTTTTAAGTGGCAAGCCCTGCCATAGTCTTTCCAAATATTAGAAATTAAAGCATCAGTGTTATGGCAAGTAACCTGAACCAAAACACAGACAGATGGTTTGAGTATGTTGTCACTTCTTGAAGGTTCTAAGTACCCATTAATTTGATATGTAAATTGCTATTCTCAGCCTTATTTCTTCCTGTTTCTCAGATGCCAGTAAATTTTTGCTCTTTCTTTGTTGGAACAGATGGCTAGTAGCAATTATATGCACAAAAGCCAACATTAGGATTTTCTTTAACCAAGTCTAGATTTTAGTTTCTCCCATGTCAAGAAATCAGAATCTAAGAACAAGTCAAGATCAAAGGGCAAAGCAGAAGGCAGGACCAAGGAAAACCTGGGTCATCTGAATATACTTCAATGGACTTGGATGCAAATCTTATCTTACTTGCAAATCCATTCCCTGACTCTGTTTAAAAATGACTACGACCAAACTCTTTTGATAAGAATAAAGGATGGATTGATTTCTATATGTTAACAGTGGTACAGAAATGATGAATAGTAAATACACAGAGGAAAAAAAAACCTTATCAATGCCAAATGGGTTAGAAATCTTCAGATAGTTCCTACAATAGAAGAACCGCCTGATTCACCAGGCGGCTTGATTGTGTATCAGGGTGGGAACAGTGATGGCAGCTTGTTCTGCCATTGCAGGCTGCTGTGACTTTTTCCCAGATTCCTGTGCAACTCTCTTACCTCAGTTGCACATCCCATCCTGGGGGAATATAAAATTGATATCAAATATGCCCGCCATGCCAGAGAGGTTGCCCAGGTGGGTGCATAAACAAATAGGTTGAATGACCGAAACTAGGTCAAGGCCAAGAAAATCCCCAGTCATGTTTCCCCAAGGAGACCTCAGGCTAGACATGTCTGCACGAACAAAGGGTCCTCAGCCATGAATAGCCAACTTGAAGGGATTACCAGGTTATCCACAGGTTGTGCCACTCTGACTTTGGAAAATCCTACGAGGGCAAGATCCATTTATATGAACCAATCATGCAAGCCATCAAGTTGCTATTGCGTGGCATTTTTCCTTTTATTTTGGCCATTATTCTTCCTAGGAGAGGGCCTTCCCTCAAGGTATGTTCTGTCCTATAAGTAGTCCCTGTTTTTGAGAGTCTCTTCAGAGAACTCTCCACCATGCTAGCAGACTGGCACTCTGTTAGTCGAGTGATCCCCTCAGCCGCCTCTCTTCGCTGAGCTCCTTCCTTCTCACTGCTTCCCAAACTGAAGACTTCTGGATAGGTGCAGTATCACCGCCTTTACACCCTCTCTGCTATATCCCCTATCAATTTTCACCTCTTTCCCTTCTCGATAGGCCTTGTGTGTGGTGAGTAAGTGAGTACGTTGGTGTGTGAGAACACATTTATTAATAAAATCCAATTATTGGTATGATTGTCTGGCTTTTTGCTTTGTCAGACCATGTAAAAATTGGGTACAAAATCCTGTTGGGTTACCCCATCCCTCGTTTTGCTATAGCCAGTGCTCCACTAATTTCCCCAATTTTTGCATTCCTGAAGCTAATCAAAGTGTACCCCAAGGGACCCCCAGAAATCAGGGTAACAACTCCATGCAGCCTCTGGAGGAAGGGACCAGGTACAGCCAATAAGTTCAAATAGGTCAGTGTGAATTTATTGGTTTGGGGCAGGACCTGGCCAGGATGATCCAGATATAGGTTTTCACTTCAGTCTAGTGATGTATTTAAGTGTTTTACTCCAAGTCTCAAGTCAAGTCTCAAGTCTCAAGCAGAGTCTTAAGTCCTTGCAAGATACTGTCAAGTCAAGTCTCATGTCTGAGACCAGTATTCCAGAATTTCTGGACAGAGTCAAATAAAGTCAGTTTTGACAATTTAAGTAGAGTCAGCCCTCTATTTTTGTGATTTTGCACTCTGCAGCTTTGGAAGTGGGGAATAGGATCCTTCTTACTTCCCATTTGCAAAGCTGGAGGCTTTTTGAGAAGTTGAGAATAGAATGCTTCTTATTACCCATTACTGAAGCTTGAAGAGCTTTAGAAGGATCCTTTCTCCTCAAGCTCATTGCCTAACACATTTTCTGTTCCCCTCTGAGATATGCGCCCTGCACTCTGGGCATGAGTCTTGTCTTCTACTCTTAGAAAAAGTTTTAGGAAGTTTTTCCTATATATAGCAGGGACAGGCTTCTGAGCAGACTTTAACCCCACTTCAAAACCATTGCATAACCTATTTCCTCTTCCCTCTGAGAAATGTGTCCACACTTTGGGCTTGAGACAGATCATCATGTGACCAGTAAGTTGTAAGGTTTCTGGATGAATGGATTCTGGACTACTGAACCAAGGGCAGTGAGTCAGTCACTAAAAGTATGCAAGTCTCAAGTCGAGTCGAGTCAGTGTGTAATTTTTGCCAAGTCAAGTCTGAGTTGAATCACATAAGTGACTTGTGGCAATCGACTCAAGTCTACATCACTGCTTCAGTCAAGTATTGGGATATTTATTTCTGCATCGTCAGCATCCAGCTAATTCTCTTGTAGCATCATTTTTTAGTATGTGATACAAAGATAACAGAATGTGTTTATTTATCCACTGGCAGCTGCTGTCAGAGAAACATAAAAGCATAAACCATGTGAAAGCACATTACCTGATGAGCCCAATTAATGCAGGGAATTATTCTACATGTGCCACCTATTTGCAAATGAAAACCTGGCAGAAATAATGTTTCCTACCATAGTGATAGATTCATGAGCATGGATTTACTTTTGGAAGAGAAACTTTAGAACACTTATGCTGTCTTTCAAGTGTATCGTTGCTTGCATATATATTGTCACAACACTGCAGAAGCCAGTAGACTGCTGAACCAAGCAGCACAACATCAAGTCCTGCATTAGGATTCTCAAAGGGCTGCTGCAATTTGCAGATGCTTCAGCCCAAATCAATTGCTACCTAAGATCTCTCTCTGCTGATTTTGGACTGCAAAGAACTATTTTCTTTTCATGCATATATGCTCCTTCAGAACCCTGTTTCAAATCCAGTGTTGCAGATAACTTACCGGGTAAAGGGGCATTTCCAGTCTTTAGAACTATTCTGTGTTATCTGTTGCACCTTAAATCTAGCTCTGCACAGTCGCTTGTATTTAAACAAGGTTATTAAACATAAATGATATATAAATACCTGGCAGGACTATTAATAAAGGCTTTGAGCAGGGTTTCTTTTGGTTAAAAGGACAATAAGCATGCCATTTCCACACTACAGTGTTAAAGTGCTGCTATTCCACTTTCAACACCCTGTGGAATTCTGGGGTTTGTAGTTTACTGAGACCAAAGAGCTCTTTGGCTGAGAATTCAAAGTGCCCTTCCCTAAACTACAAACCCCAGAATTCCATAGGAGGTTGAAAGTGGAATGATCGTGCTATAAGAGTGTTGTGCGGGAATGGCCTTAGGCTAGAAGTTGGGTTATACTTAAGAAGATAGTGCCTTCCATCATTCACCTGGAGAAATGTAAATTGAGGGTAAGCCTCTATCAGAGATTTCTAGATCTAAATGCAATTTCCCCATCTAGTGAACCATTTGCAGTCTCAGTGCCTTATCACACTACACTACTGTATCACTGTGATTCCATTTTAATTGCCCTGGCTGCACCCTGTGGAATTCTGGGGTTTGTGATTTGGTGAAGCACTTGAGCTCTCTGGCTCAGAATTCTAATTCCTCTTCCTAAACTGCAAACCCCATGATTCCATGTGATATTGCCATGGCACTTAAACTGGAATGATAGTGCTATAACAGTGTAGTATGATGAGGCCCTTAGTGTATCTTCAAAGTAGGGATGGGAAGAATCCAGAATTTTCCAAATCCAGATCCAAGTCCCTGGAAGGTTCTGGGAATCCAAGAATCTCACAAATCTCGAATCTTTCAAATCCTTTTTAGGAAAGAAGGATCATCTTGGGGAAGACACACTCTTTTAGCCTTAGCAAAAGCATAAGCAAAGGCAAACCTTCCTCTGAAGAAATCTGGCCAGGACAATTGTCATAGTTTTGCCTCAGAATCTCCCCAGGTTGAAAATGACATGAAAACCATTTCTACACAGGCAGGAAGATGTGGATTAATCCCACATTTTCCTGCCTGTGTAAACAGAGCCACATACAACAATACAGAGATAATCCAGGTCCAAGATGGATTTTCTTTGTGTAGCTGCTTATGGCATTGTGGGGTTTGTAGTTTGATGGTGCACCCACACACTTTGGCAGAGAAGACTGTGACACCTTGTAAAACTACAAACCCCAGAATTGTGTGTGAAAGAGCTTTGCAAGGAAGCTATGCAAAGCAATCTTTCAGCTGTCCTTGAAATCTCAAGAATCATAGAATCATAGAATCATAGAAATTCAGAGTTGGAAGAGACCACACAGGCCATCCAGTCCAACCCCCTGCCATGCAGGAACACCCTCAAATCAATCCCGACAGATGGCCATCAAGCCTCTGCTTAAAAACCTCCAAGGAAGGAGACTCCACTACACTCCGAGGCAGCAGATTCCACTGCCGGACAGCCCTGACCGTCAGAAAGTTCTTCCTGAGGTTCAGGTGGAATCTCCTTTCCTGCAGCTTGAATCCATTGCTCCTTGTCCTGGTCTCTGGAGCAGCAGAAGGCTGTATCTTCCAGTCAAGTGCTTGTTGCAGAAAGATAGAGACTGAGACCCACGGAGTGGAAATTCACAGTTTATTCAGCTGGCTGTGTCTCAGTGGAATCACTTCCAAAAGACCAAGCACCCCTCTTTGAGCATTGTTTAACAATTTATACAGTCTTTGGTACAGTGTCATCATTGTTCTACAGTTTACACAATAGACCATTCTGTAGCTGCACATTCCTAATGTTGCAAGTGGAATTCTACTTTACTTTGTTTCTTTTTCCCTTTTCCTCCTCATTCATGCTGAACTTAAATATTAAATGTTCAACTTAAATTTATTAGAATACAGCCCCAAATCTAATTTCTGAAATTGTTAGCAAAGGCTATTATTACTCCAACGGAAAAACTTACCTACTTGCCATCTCCCCTTGTGTATCTGGTCTCCCAGGTTTTCAGTTGTCACAGTCACCAACAAACTATTTGGTTGGTGGATTCAAGGATTCGGTTGGCCCATCCCTACTTCAAAGGGACTGACTTTACCTACTCCAATTGACTCTTAGGCCATTTCCACACGGGGTAAAACTCCGCGTCCAGACGATCTGAGACGGAGGCCGTTCACACCGCAGGGCGATCTAGTGCAGTTGGAAAAGGTGGGGCTCCACACCTCCAACCGCTCTAGTGCAGCCGCAAGGGTGGCGCTGCGAGTTTTTTAAAAACCACCTTCCCAGGTGGTTTTTACGAAACTTGCCCGCACTAATCTGCCGCTGCTCCCGGTGTGAATCTGCAGAGACGCATTAGTGCGTCTCTGCAGATCTGCCTGGGGGCGGGCTTCCGGCCGGCGCGCTGCCCTGATTGGCGGAGCGCTGCCGGAAGCCGCCAGTCACCATTTTGGGCGCCGCCAAACGCCGCCGAAATTCGGCGGCGTGTGGAGCGGTGGAGCCGCACTTCCCGCAGGGACGGAGCAGGGACGGAGCAAAACGCACACAGGTAATCTCCGCCCCTGTGTGCGCCGCCCTGTTTCGGCTCCCCACGTGTGAAAAGGGCCTTAGATCTCTCTAAGCTGAAAAAAACGTTACATGGAACTTCTTATCTCAGTTGAGTCTAGGTGCATTTCTGCACTACGTTGTTACAGTGCTATTCTACTACAGTGCTATTATTCCACTTTCAACATCCTACACCATCCTAAGATTTGCAGTTTAGGGAGAGATATCTAGAATTGTCAGCAAGGGAGCTCTTTGGCCACTACAAACCCCAGAATTCCACAGAATGTTGAAAGTGGAATAATAGCACTATAACAGAGTAGTGCAGAAATGCCCTTGCTTGAACAACATGGAGCCCTACCACATTACACTGTTATAACACAATATCCCATTTTAACTGCCATGGCAACATCCTATGGAATCCTGTGATTTGCAGTTTAAGAAGCAGCATTTAGAATTCTCAACTAGAGAGCTCTTGGGCCTCACTAAACTACAAACTCCAAAATTCCACAGGATTTTGCCATGGCAGTTAAAGTGGAATACAACACACTGTAACAGTGTAGTGTGATAAGGATAATAGTGTTCCTGATCTCTGATGTGCTCCTGTACCATTTGTAAAACTTTGGTCCTGTCTCTTGATTTGACCTTTGATACCGATTTTTCTTTAGATTCTGAGTGCTGGCTTGTCCCAAGGCTTGTGGTTCTTGTTTCTTCTTAAAGTGCTCCCTTCAGACTGTACACTGTGAAACGCTGGAGGATTCCCAATGCACTGCATCTATTTTCAAAACAAGATAATGTAATTCATTAGTCCCAAATCCCAGAGACTGAAAAAGCTAAATGTTGGGGCTGTAATTCCCATAAACCAACCTGGCTGCAAAAATTCTAGGAATTATAGTCCAAAAAAAAAAAAAAAAAGGCTTAAAACATTAGCCCTAAAAATATAACTGTCCAAACCGAGGGCATATTCAGGTGTGGAGACTTTTGGAAGCATCTCTGTTCAAAGGCAAAGGAGTTGGCTAGGTTGATAAGTCTGCTCTAGGGCTAGAAGGCATCTGGCTTCAGTGTGTAAGAACATACTTTCTAACATTTCACAGATGAAAACCAAAATGTGTGTGACAAAACAATATCAGAGGGTGGTCAAGATAGCAAAAGTTATAAATGAGGAGAAACATTCAAGCTTGGACAAGCTGCAGCAGTTTGCTTCTTCCTCAGTCTACTGGGAAGGGCATGATTCTGCCCCTCCTGTCCTCCACCCCAGACCCCATTGAGCTAATTGAATGAAAACTACTTTTGCACTTTGAACTCAGTTTGTACCAATGGAAGTAAGCTAAAGAGAAACAGAGAAAGTGTCAAGAAGAGAGAGAAACTAAGATGTTTAAAAGTAGCAAGAAAAGTGGGACAACAGAGGATTAATCAGAACTGTCTCTGTTAAATTGGGACGATTGAAGGGTAAGTAATGTGGCATAAGAGAAATCCATGAGCCAAGCCAGCAGTTCTTCGTTTGAAACAATAATGATTTTAAAATATCATGAGGGAGCTTAGGTATGCAAACAGAGGAGGTCTGCAGAACAAGGGTAGATGTCTTACAAAGCACATTAACCAAACTTCACAGGGCTTGCCTGGACTTTAAACCTTTACAAATTCAGCTGATTAATTAGTGCTAAAAATCCCATTCCAATTGGGGTGGGGGATTAAAACAACCTCAGAGCATCTCTTCAAAAACCTGAATCAGCATATCCCTAGTCTGTACTTTCTCATTTGTTAAGTAGTAGGCAGACTGAGATGAAGTTATCTTTGGCAGTATGAAAATGTTGCCTTTTGATTAAAATGCAAGGAAAATTGCAAATTCTCCCAGCTTTTGGATTTGGACTGCTCATCTGAGGACATCATTTATAGGACAAAGGACAGTTTTTAGATTTTTCCACCTGGTGTTCCCCAGGGCCAAAAAGGTCATGGCACCTGTATCAGTATTGGTTGTGTAGGAGAGGGGATTTCAGCAGGTGTGGCTTGCATCTCTTCTATACAGTTATCCAAATGCAAAAGTCCTGTCTTCTTTTCCAACTGACCACTCTATTTCCACACACACACACTTGGTCATTCAAGAGTGAAACAACTTCTAGGAGTTGGGAATCATCTCTAAGTGACCTTGGAAGACCATATCTGCCAAGTTTTGAGCCCTGTCCCATGGAAGAGGTTGACACAGCCAATCACACCCCTCAGTCATACACTTTATGGACTTCTGAAGCTATGATTGGCTATTTTAGCCACCTCCCAGCTTTCCAGAGGTATAAAAAAGGCCTGGATATCTTCATGTAATCCAATAGCTGCACTTTGTTCACCCATATTTTAGTTCCATGGAAAGGTTCAGACCAAGGATCTCATTGTCATGCTTCCCTCATGAACACCAGAAGTGCAAGAATTTTGGAGGAGGGGCTCAACACCCTTGCAGTTTAGGTGGCTTCAGCCATTCTCATATAACAATCAATCCGCCTAGATAAGGCACACAGCAAACACTAGTCACACACTAGAGACAACACTTCCACTCTATGGAAAAGGCACTCAAGTCAGCTTGAAGATGCTACCCTATTTTCTGGACCATTGGAACTGGACCCTGACTCCTCTTTTGCACATCCCTCTGCCTATTCTGTTTTTTCTGGCTATTGACTGATCCTTTGGCTTCTTCACCTCTGGACTGCTAATTATCCACATGGCTTCTCTTCTCTCCCAGTGAATTACAACACACATGTATTTAATCTGAAACTATGGTTCAAAAGAGAATTTCAGCAGATGAGACTTTTTTTATCCCTTCAGCCTCCCTCTCCCTTATGAGGTATACTAGTGAGAGAGCTACAACTACTAAACCTTCCTTCTACTCAAGTATTAAAGGCATATGGTTCTGCTTATGTATTAAGGTTGTCAACACTTCTATAACCTTTAGTTCTTCACCAAATCCAATGACTGGTGAACTTGTAGCTCTTGTAGAACTCAGCAGCAGTAGCCAACCTGGGGAATTGTGAAGTATGATGGAAGTAGCTGTTCATCAGCTTCTAGAGAACCAAACCTTTGCCCTCTTAAAGTAAATCCTTCCACATATGTATATGACCCTAGCATATCTTTGCAGTTTATATTTTTTAATTTGTATTCCACCCAGCCTTGGATGTTAGCTAGTTTTTAAAAATGCAACCAACCAACCAACCAATCAAGACATGACACATGAGGTTTAAAATGCTCTCTTTTTGCTCTTTTTCTCCAACTCCTCCTAACTTAGATTAAATGTGCATGTAATATATCCTATCCAATGCTTGTCTGGTGGTGGACTTTAATTTAAACAGACAACATGTTTCCAATCTGGAGTGACAGTATTAACCATGTCCCTTTTTTCAGGATTTTTCTGGTAATCATCATGTCTTAGAGTTAAGAAAGAATATGAGAGCCATACTGGAATAGATTCTAGCATGTCTTGTCCAGTTATATCCATCAGTTAAAACTGAGGCATCTCCTCCTTCAAAGGAAGATATTGTTACCCAACTGGCATACCCTATCCAAGGGACTATAAATTTGAGACCAAATTTCCCCGCCATGTCAGAGAGGTTGCCCGGATGGGTGCGCAGACAAATAGGTCGAATGACCAAAACTAGATGAAGGCCAGGAAAATCCCTTGTCATGTTCCCCTAGGAGACCACTGGCTAAACACGTCTGCACAGACAAAGGGTCTTCAGCCAAGGAATAGCCAACTTGAGTGGATTATTGAGTTTTCCCCAGCTTGAGCAACTCTGACATTAGTAAACCCTAAACTGCAAGGTCCAACTGCATAAACCAATCATGCAAACTACCAAGTTGCTATTGTGCTGCATTTCTCCCATTATCTTGGCTATTGTTCTTCCCGGGAGAGGGCCTGCCCTGGAGATATGTTCTGCCCTATAAGTTGTCCAAGTTTTTAAGGTTCTCTTCAGAGAACTCGCCACAGTGCTATTCACACAAGACAATAATGTAAAGAGATAGAAGAACACACTAAACCACTAGGACCAGCTAGAGAATCCTTAATCTATATCCATTCTCACTGTCCAGTTCTAATGGCAAACATCCTATTAACTCCATGAAGAAAAGCTCAGTGCTGTCTCTAATACATTTCACTGCTCAGTGTCAGAACATGAAAACAGCATGCAGGCTACAGTCCCTCCATGTTGAGAGCATCTCTAATATCTGTTATGTTCTAGGATACTCAGTCAATAGAATCCCCACACAAAGTATGTTCTGTTGAATTATTTGCAGTTGTAGATCTGAAGAGGATTGTTGGTGCATGTCAGTACACGGATCCAATGAGAGGCATCCAATGGCTTTTTCAGTTCAGTAACCCACTAGACCCACAGTTTGTCTAATCCAGAACCCTCCATTTGCTTGTGAAGTATAAAGGTCCACCAGTGCATTTTTACCTCGCTAATCCTTTTGTCCCCAATGTGAAGCATTTTCCCAGTACCAGAGAATGCTCCCATAACAATTTAGTGGCCAGTGATGGGCAAGGGCACCCCAGAAGCCAAGAGAAGAAAACAGGCACTTCTCCAGTGAGTACTGTATGCTGAAGAACTGGAGAGAACATCTGGAGATGCAGTACAACTGGATGCTACCTCAGTCCTCCTTGCCTTGCCCTGGCCACTAAATTTTTGTGAGGATGTACTGTGAAGATACCATCCATGGGAAGGAATGATGGTGTACATCCCTTACCATGAAAGGCAGCTTCCCAGCACATCCCCCAAGTAAGAAGATATTGAATACCTACTTTCACAATGTCCCAAAATTACACATGCTCGTGTAGCTAGTTTATGTCACTAAAGATATTCTTTAGTACCCTGGAATCTTCATATACCACCTGGGCATCTCAGACATACATAGCTCTTAACAATCAGAGTATGAATTGATTGCTTTTAGTGGCCAAATTGGGCCAATAATTGAATTAGACCGAGTTTACCTATTCCTCTTAGCCATTTTCAGAGATATTTCATATCCCTTATTTCATGGGAAAGGTGTATAAAAATATGCCACATGCAAGCTTTTTTATCACACTTGAGCTCTTTTGGATTTTGTCTATGCCACCTTTCAGCTTCGTGTGTGCTCTAGAAATATCTTTGCCACCTTTATACCATGTGAGGCTCAAGTCTCTCTAAATGAGGTGAATATAGCATAAATGCATTCCCCTCGTTAACATTCTCCAGAGAATGAGGCTTTTCACAATAAAATGCTAATGAAAGAAAAAAATGGAAATTGGAAAAAAATGGAAAATGTAATGGCAATTGGTTGCAGTGCTTACTGCTGATGTAGTATAAAGAATATCAGAGCAACATCTCTGGTCCTCCAAGAATTTGGGGTTTTATATATACATATAATCATTAGGAAGTGCACAGAACTGCCGACTGTGCATTGTTGCTGGAATCACAGTGTCCACTTTATTGCTGCTGATGACTCTCTAACAGATTATGTGCAAAAAATGCTAACCACAGCTTGCTTGTCTGTTGTTGTTTTTTTTCCTTTAAAAAAATCTTTCCATTGTTTAGCAACTGTCATGTCATGCCAAAATGAGAGAGGCTGCAAAGTGGCACAGCACAGCATTTTGAGAAATCAAACCCAACGCAGCAGGCCATATTTGTTTGGACTTGTGATGACCTGAGCTCTTTGGAGAGCAATTTGTACACAGTTGGTGCCATGCCTGTTTCTAACTTGGCCATATTAACAAACTCTCAGTTATAAGGGAAAGCATAGTTTTAAACACAGATGGTTCATTATGTTGATTACTTACCTTACCCCCCTACCCTTTTGCACAGAACAGTAGGGAAGAGGAATCATCGATGTTACAGTCCCAGAATATCTATTCTTTTTGGTCATGTACTTTGGAATCCCTAAATGTTTACAAATCAAATATCAGTTAAAAAAATATTTATTAGCCACTGCAGCAGTTTACTGTGATCATAGGAAGTAGTTGTTTATACAAAGACAGTTGCAAAATACTGTTATTGCAAGCTCCGTGTGTATAGAGGGGGGAAAAAGGATGATGTGATACTGGCAGGGAATAGGGTATCATCATACACAATCCCGCCTGATGTCAACCCTCAGCATATTAAAGTACATGTTGGGGTCCATGATATAATGAATGTTGACATTCTTTAAAAACTGTGGGTTTTTTAAAAAAATTGTGGCATTAAGAGAAGTAGCAAGCCATGCTACTAATGCTCAAATCATCAATATTACCCCCCAGTGTCTGCACGCTCCACCCCAACATACCTAGCTCAGTATCTTGAGGCATTCCACAGAAGTCTCTGGTGACAGATGCTTCACCCAGCAATTCTGCTTTCAGAACTGGTCTGAGCAGAGCTTGGGAAAATTACTATAATTCCCAGAATGCCTTAATGCCCATATTGTCCAGAGGGATGCTTGAAGCTGCAGTCTTTGAAATTTACAAGCTCTGGAGTTGAGTGCCAGCCATTCCAAACTTTCCTCATACCCATTCTCTGATCCTTAGTAATGTCGGTGGCAGGCTGGGGTCGAGCAGGGGAGGGTCTGGAGTCACAGGAGTCTCAGCTGCGGAGGCCCCTGCCAGCAGTCTAAGATGAATGCAAAGAGACCTTGCAGCAAGAATAACAAAAGTAAAAAAAGGGTTACTTCACCCAGGGCTGGCAGGAGGCGGGACTGGCAGAGTCTCTGAATGAAGGCATGGTCAGGACAGGCGCAGCTGGGACCAGGCTCGGACAGACTTCCCATGGAGGGTCAACAGTTGTTGCTCCGTGCCTGCCGCTGCTTCTTGCTGGCCTTAAAGGCCTCCGGGACCGGTGACAGCCAATCCAACCGCTGGCTCGCAGCTGCAAGCCCTTAGCCAGGCTCACAGCTGCGAGCCCTCAGCTGGCTGCGAGCTGACAGCCTGCAGCCGCCGCTCCAGCAGCCGTCGGGAGAGGCGGGTGGCCTCCTTGGCCTGCTGCCACTGCTGGAATGTGGGCCGGCAGCCTCCTCCGGTTCGAGGCCACGGGTGGGCGGTGCCCCAGACGGGGGTCTGGGTCCCGCCCACCCCGCCAGGCCACTCTGACGCTCCTCCTCGGCGGCGACGGCGTCCGGGCGGCCCTCCTCAGTGGCAGAAGCTTCCATGGCGTCCCAGGGATCGCCCGGGCCGTCCTCCAGGCCGGGGGCCACGTCTACAGCGGCCTCCTTGGCGGCGACAGTGTCCGGGCGGCCCTCCTCGGCGGCGGAGGCCTCCCCGGCCTCCGGGTGGCCTTTCCTGGCGATGGCATCCTCCACGGCGTCCCGGGGATCGCCCGGGCCGTCCTCCAGGCCAAGGGCCGCGTCCGCAGAGGCCTCCGAACTGCTGCCGGGGGGGCCGGCCAGGCCGGAGGCCCCGACAAGTAAATTCATTGGGGGGGGGATGGAACACCATGGTGACCTTGAAGGGAGCCAGGAAGTCCCTTCCATAACTTATCTTGGTCAGGAAGTCCCTTCCATAACTCATCTTGCTCATGGTAGACACTGGAAACACTTCAGAGCTAATCAAGCTGGAAACTGGAAGAAGCACTGGAGTATGAACCGGAGGTGATGAGGGTAGTCCACCCCGGCCAGCAATTTGGGGGGGCTGTACCGCGTGATGCAGCCATGCCCTTGCACAATGTGGCCATGCTCCCGCACGATGTGGCCACGCCCCCCACATGATGCGGCCACGCCCCTGCCCCTCAGCCACCCCTTGCCACAGCCCCCCCTACCCACACTCCAAGCTATGCAGCTGGGAAGAAGGTGACCAAAGGGAAACAAGAAGAATAGAAGTAGAGAACCAAACAGGGCTAAGATCTGACACTTGCTAATGTAAGTCTACACTCATGTAATTTAGTGATGATTGTGCTACATCATTCTTCTGTTGAACACCAGCATAGCACCAAACACTGCATATTTGCAAATTGCTTATTTTTCCATTGTGCAGAGTGGAGGTGCACAAGAGCTGTCTCCACAGCAGCAATGAATAAAGAAGTATGTTGAAGGCACTGACAAATAGTTATGCACCATCAAAGAATTCTGCATGCTACAGTTATATTTGCAGAACACCATTGATGCGACTGTGAACTGAATACAGATATTGCACAATGCCCCAAAAGTACAATTTAGGGAGAAGGGAAGTTAGGTATGCAAGAGTCCATCCAAGAACTTTCCTATCAAAGATTCAGAATCAAAATACAATTTGTGTGTTCTTTTTGGTGCAGAAATGTCAATAGTATAGGCTTTCTAAAATCTTTTTGTTTTCAGCCCCAATGGGTTGTTTTTTGTTCCATTTGCTAGCAAAGCTTCACAGCACGTAGGCTGAAGCAATAACTGTCAAAAGTACATTCAAAATAGAAAGCTAGTGGTTTGAACATCTTTATGAGAACTTCCCTCTTAGAAATGTAGGAGAATTGTTTTTCTTGCGTGATTCAGAGAGGCAAGAACAGAAACAATGTGATATCTCGTATAATTACTTCTTTACATGCATCCTTTCTTTTCATATACCCATTTTAGGAATTTCATAATTAATAGAAGGTATGGAGATCACCTAAAATACAGAAAAGTATTTATAAAGAAGATAGAAACAAACAGTATGTGCAGAAATGTTTCATTCTGAAATGCCTATATTAGATATACTAGTATGGAAATAAAGACAGCTATATTAAATGAAATAAGATTTCATTTTCCCCTGAAACACATTGGCTTTTATTATGATCTTTATTATACTCAAAGAGAGTACTTATCTCTTCTCTTTTTCAGCTGAATGTCTTGATTGGCCAGCTTCCCCATTAATACCATGAATCGAATCCTAAGGACAAAAAATAAATAAAGATTTTTAGAATGTGCATTTCAAAATACTGGTTGTAATTAACAGAGTATTTATGTGGCACAATTGCTATGGGGTAAGTACTAGATGGGGTATTGCAATCCAAGTCATGTTTTGCAGTTTTACTGTACTGGCTGGCTGGCTCAGTCTTGTAAAACCTAGCAGTGCAAAGCTGGGTTTTATCAAGAATAAATGATCGACAACCATGCTGGGGAGAGATGATGAAAGTCATTGTCCAATACAGTTGGAGGGCAGCCTGTTTGAGGAAGGCTGCTCTGGTGCGTATGCTCACAATGTTAAAAAAGAGAGTTCACTTTCTCTCCTAAAGTGAATTCTCTTTATCCCCCAAGAGCCATTATAACATCAGGACCAGTTATAATAGATTTTCTGGCAGCATCTCTTAAAAGGTACAGCTGCCGACAATCCCAAGACACTCATCTTTTTCCCACTTGTACAGGAATATATTTACAGGCCTGTTCATTCTGAAATCTTTCACAGATTGACTGTAAGGTATGTGGGTCTGAAATTCAAACAGTTGGATTTTGGTTGTGATTTGCTATGCAGGTGCACATTACAATCATTTTGTTCCATGAGGGGATCCCTTATACACCACAGAGCTGTAGAACAAAGGTTGTTTTCACACCTTAAAGTGTAAAACTACAACTGTATTGGGGCATAAGCCTTGGTGGCCTACCATTCACTACATCAAATGTGTAAAGTATTCTCTTGAGCTGTGGATATATTAAACATTATGGGCCTCAATTCAACACCCCACAATATAGCACAAATGTCCACATATGGACATACACCGTGCTGAACCATATAGCCCCCTGGCCTACTCTAAAGCCCCTGAAATTGCCCCACCAGTCATTCTGTGCTTTGTGACAAGCAAGAAAGATTGCAGAAGCATATGGCTACCTCCCCATATACAGATGCAAAATGAGATCCTCCAGGGGTCTCAACGCTGCTGCAATCATTGTGTGTCCTGCTAGGGGGACGTAGCCAGATGCTACCTACTCACTTCTCCAATCCATCCTGCTCCCCACTAAGCAGGGAATGGCTGTGTTTCAAGGGATATTTGGGCGCTGCAGAAAGAGGAAGCGAATACCAACACTTGCAGAACCTGGAAAAGGACAGAATTCTGTCCAAAGTATGGAAGGGACAGACAGCAATGCCAGGGGAAAATGTCAGAATGAATAGGCAATGAAAGTTATAAACAGGGGCCATAATCCTTCTTCAGGCTTTATGCTGTTTTTCAGTATACAAAAAAAGAAATAGATTTTGTTGTCAGTTTATTGAAGTCATGGCCTAAGTGGCTATTAACTAAAGTGCACACATATCATTCAGGCTGTTGTCATTGAGAGAACACATTGGGAGGTCAGATTCTTTTCCTTTTCATTTTTTGAATTACATGCAAGCAAATGGAAGAAAACGCAAACAAACACACTCCTGCCCATTAAGTGTACATTACAGAAATTGCATGCAGATATATCAGGGAAGGTGCATACCAAAATGTGCAAAGGTTTCCATGAGTGAAGGGGAAAAAAGTCTTTCGATAAGATACAGACCACGGATGAGACAATACTGTTGATGGGATCTGAAGAAACTCAACAAAAATTAGATTGATAAGAGTTTCACATTCCTTTTGGCAGCTATGGTTCACCTCTGGTCACCTGGAATAAGATCTGGATTAATCTGGCTACCAAGTATTTTATATCCAAACTTCCCTTTCTTCATAGCATCTTTTCTCAAAGGTATCAAATCTGGAAGAACGTGACCTTCCCTCCATTAAAGTGTCAACCATGTTAGGCTGCTGTAGCACATTTTGACTGGAATTTGTTAGTTCCATCTAGAAGAGACCCATTGCATCAATTGTTCATAGGTAAATCAACACACAGGTAAGTCTAGCTGAGTTAATGGCTCTACTCCAGTCAGGACTAACAATAGGACTGAGACCCTTATGTATCAAATTAAGTAGAAGATGAGAGAGAAAGGGCAGATAAAATCCCCTCTTCTTCTGTGCATACAATGGAACGTGTTCTTATTCAGTCATTTGTGTTCTGCCTTTCCTTCCGCAAGCTTATAAAAACTAAAACAAATACAGTCAAAACACTTACAGAGACATAAGCAAAAGCGTACAAAAAGTCATTGGTAAAAGGCAGTTGAACTATCACAGGCTGATATCACACACGAAATTGGTTTCGTCTCATCTAATTACCATTTCCATTATGTTGTCTGTATATGTGTGTGTGTGTGTGTGTGTGCATGTGTGTGTGTATTTAAACACCTGAGAGCTGCCCACAGATCTACCCTGGGAAATGTTGTACAGGCATACATGAAGGGGTTTGTTTTCATTATTAGAAGCTATTTACCTCAGATGCAATCGCTCACGTGGCATGACTTTTCTGTAACTTCCTGGTAGTTGCAGATGGACACTTTAGGTTGCTTTTAGCCCTGAAGAACCAGAAACCTTGTTTTCCTTCTGCCATACAGTGATCTGCCCATCTATGACAGACGTCTGCAGCACCTTACCTTATCAAACAGACTGCAATTTTTTCTTCAAACTCACTTCATTTATCTGTAGTCACTCTACTCGAATCTTGCACAAAACTGAATTATTTCAGGTATGGAAAGGCATGTAGTATATGGAAGGTTTTGATAATATACCCCAGACCTACTCTTTCTTTCTAAGAGAGTAACTCTCATGTCTGGTAGGTAGAAGCACTTGTTAGTCTGGCAATAATAGGCAGCTGTGTGTGTGTGTATAAAATTTATAATAAAAGAATGTTACTTGGGAAAGTTGCTGTTTAGAGGATACAATTCACAGAATCCCTCAGTAATGTTTCTGTGCTCTGGGCCTAACCCAGAGGATTATGTTAAAGACGTCATCTTCTCTCCTTTGCATGCCAGTTGTAGGGATGGTCTGAACTGGACCGTGATGCAGGCAGGAAAAAGGAGTTGTTGTTTTATTTATTTATATTCCAGCTTTTACCAAATACTGGGATTCAAAGCAGTTTACAGAACGTTAAAACCAGAACAGATTAAAAACATGTAAAATATTGTTTTTTTTAAAAAAAAAATAAACAGCAATTAAACAATTGATAGAATTAGAACCATTCAGCCTTTTGTGGCATAGTATTGCTCCCCGAAGCTGCTACATAAAACCAGAAATGCTCAACAAGCACTCTACTCAGTTCTCTTAAGGATGGTATATATCTACACCACATGAAGATATGAAGCATCCTTTGCATGCACAGATAATTGTGCACAAAACGTTCTATGTAGAAAGTGATTGGTTCTTACTCACAGGGGTGTTCCAGGTTAGGGAAGAAGAATGTGTGGCCTTTCAGGCATTGTTGGACTGGACTGCAGCTCCCATCAGCCTGAGGCAGCATAGCCAACAGTGAGGGAAGATCAGAGTTGTAGCACAAAAAGATCTGGATGGCCTCCCCATCTCTCTCTCACACACACACACACATACTCTGCCTGTGTACACATAAGGCAATTTCACATACTCACTAAACTTCTCTGAAAGCATAGCTCTTTTTCATGTGTTAGATTTAACAGTCTTTGCATGCTTACACTCACTATCTGCTCATTTTACAGTGGGCCCACCATGTTCCCAAGGAATTGGTTCCAGGACCCCTCACAAATACTGAAAATTGTGCATTCTTAAGTCTTTATGGGGAAAAAAATGGCACAGGGCAGCAGTGAAGGTGGTGACAAGCTGCAGTGGAAGTTGCTGCTGTTGCCATGTCTCTGAAGAAGCTCCTTATTGCTCTGCAATTATTAACAAGGGTGGTGCCAATCTTGCTTGCTTATTCACAAGCAAGATCGTCATCACTGCCATCCACAATTGCAGGGTGGCCAGCAGCTTCCACAGGAAATGGAAGTAGGGAGGGTGCCAATCCTGATTGCTCATTCACAAACAAGAGAGCAGGATCAGTACCACCACTACTACCATGTTCCTGTGGAAGCTCCTCATCACCCTGTGATTGTTGGCAGTGGGGCTGGGGCTGGGGCTGATCCTGCTCACTCATTTGCTAATGATTTACCTTTGTGTATTTGTTTGCTTTGGGACTTTCGCTTCTTGGCTTGAACCTTGTTTGGACCATTCCTGCTCTTGTTGCTGTGAGTAAGCTCTGCCCTACCAGTTGCTAGTCATCTGCCTGGTCTGTCATGCCCAATTTTATTCAATTTTGAAAGCAAAACAAGGCTAGGCATGGTTGGTATTCAGATGGGAGACCAGCTGAAAATAGCAGGTGTCTCCATATAAGAGTAGGAAAGAGTCTTCTTAAAATCCAGGACAGCTTCTACCAGTCAGAGTTGACAATATTGAACTAAATGGACCATACGTAATCCTGAACAACTCATCATAAGACAAGTTCCTATGTTGCTATGTTTCTATAAATGTGTACCCTCAAAGCTGCCAGTTGATGCTGGAAGGTGGAATGGGATAGTGTTCTATCCATCTAGTTCCTGACATGCACACATTTATACTGAGAAATTCATAATGCTTTCAAGGTAGGAATCATATTATATATATATCCTTTTTTAATGAGAGCTTAGGATACAGACACAGCCTCAATTCCCAAGGCTCCAATTCTGGTGCTTTAAGGTTATGAAGAGCTTTGATAAAGCCTGTCTACCATTTTGACATATTATCAGTAATTCAATGTGGAAGTCACTGTAACAAAAATACTGCTTGTGTAATTGCTAAAAATAACAGTAATTTCCTTTTTTATTGCTGTCGCCATTATTTCCTGAAAATGAGCTGTCACTCATCTCTAATCCTCTATTTAAAGCAGCAGGTTACTTTAGACAGTTAGATTTTAGGAAGGATTGTAAAACAGTAATACAGGGGTGTTCTTTTTGTTCCTTTGCTAAATGAAAGTTGTTAAATGTTATACAGTCATTTTTTAAAAAAGGATTTTCTCCCCTCTTTCTCCTATGGACATGCCAATGATATCTGTGTTTTTGCAATCTGTATCTGCCCCAAAGTCCAAAGGCTCTGTTATCCTTTTCTATGGCCCTTTCCACACCTTACCTTTTTTTTTGGCACTGGGGTGCGGGGAGTACTCTCTACTCTGCTTTGGTTAGACCTCATCTTGAATACTGTGTCCAGTTCTGGGCACCCCAATTCAAGAAGGACATGGTCAAGCTGGAGCAAGTCCAGAGTCTCACCAAAATGGTGAGAGGCCTGGAAGCCATGTCCTATGAGGATAGACTTAGAGAGCTGGGTATGTTTAGTCTGCAGAAGAGAAGGTTAAGAGGGGACATGATAGCCATGTTTAAATATCTGAAGGGATGCCATGTAGAGAAAGGAGAGGGCTTGTTTTCTGCTGCTCCAGAGAACAGAACAAGGAGCAATGGATTCAAGCCGCAGGAAAGGAGATTCCACCTGAACCTCAGGAAGAACTTCCTGACAGTCAGGGCTGTCCAGCAGTGGAATTTGCTGCCTTGGAGTGTAATGGAGTCTCCTTCTTTGGAGGTTTTTAAGCAGAGGCTGGATGGCCATCTGTCGGGATTGCTTTGAGGATGTTCCTGCATGCAAGCAGCCTCCAGCAAGATGCTCTCGCTTCCCTGCTGCTTCAGCTCAACACAAGCTGCCTGCTCCCAAGCAGGTAGTGTGAGAGCCCCTTCCTTCCTTCCGCAGCGCAGCCTGGGAGTTTCCCAGGCTGCACTGGGGCAGGAAGCACGACCGCAGCAGCTCTGGAAGCTCCACACACACGGCAAGTGCATGTGGGGCCCTGGAGCAATGCACAATTGTGCACCATTTTCGGCTGAAAGCAGAAAATGAGAAAGTGTGTGAGTGGCGCCTGCCAGGCCCTGGAGTGTCACGTGATTGTGAGTGTGTCGTGCAGATCGCTCCTCACAATTGTGCGACGCCTTTGATATCTGTGGAAGCCAATCTTCTTTAAAGGGAGGGTGCATCCATTCTATACAGATGCATGTCTAACTGGAACATCACTGTAGTATGTGCCTGTATCAAATGTGCTTTTGAGATGGAGTTTAGATAGGCTTCGTAACCCACCCTCTTTCAAAATAGTCAATAGTCAATAACTTGCATTACGTGGGCATTACTGATAAGGCGCTAGAGCAGGTTGCTACATTTATATCATTTCTTTGTTTCAAGAAAATCAAAGTCCTCTTCATCCTCTAAGGTAGAAAAAGATATTGAAGAACACAATACCACCTATGAGACTGAGAGCCTTTCCACACAATGCTGTTACAGTGCTACTGTTCCATTTTCAACATCCTGTGGAATTCTGGGGTTTATTGTTTATCGAGGCCAAAGAGTTCTCTGGCTGATAATTCTAAATGCCCCTCCCTAAACTGCAAACCCCAGGAATTTGTAGGATATTGAAAATTGAATAATAGCACAGTGCAGTGCAGAAAGGCCCTGAGAAAAAGATATTCTTCCAATAAGCTTTAATGGACCTCACTCCACATCATCAGATGCAAGGCACTATAGAATTCTTTAATATGCTTATATGCTGAAACAGACTGACATGACTGTGTCCTTGAATGCTGTCTTCAAGGTAAGTGAGGCTGAAGGAAGTAGTGTCTAGCCCAAAGCCACCTAGTGAGCTTCATGTCCAAGTAGGTATTGAATCTGGATCTCCTCAGTTCTACGTTAATACTCTAACCACTGCATCACATGCTGACGCTCTTTTTATTCTTCTTTTAACAGAAAAAGAACTTTGTTTCCACTTCAAGCAGCAGCTAGGCTGCCCCCAGCAGACTGGTGGCATTATATTTGTAAATTAGAACACAGTGACCATGCCTTGCTGACCATGGAGTCCTGGGTATTGTAGTCCAAAAAGGAACTTTTTCAAGTTCTGCCCTACACAACTATGGAAGAATGCACACGTTATCTACAGCATTCTCAGGAGAGAGGGAAGCCTACCGTGTAGGCTAACAAAATGCCAAGGAATTCTTACTACCCAGGAAGCTAAAAACATGTTATATAGAAGTATTGGATTGATTGATTGATTGATTGATTGATTGATTGATTCATTCATTCATTCATTCATTCATTCATTGATGATGATGATGATGATGATGACGACAACGATGACAATGATAATTGGGCAAATAGTTTCATTAATTCCAGACTTAGACCCTTTCCGCAACTTACCTTTTCTTGGTGCTGGGGCGCAGGGATCGCGCAAACACCCTCTTGTGAGAGGCTCTCATGTCCCTACTGCTTTGGCTCTGGAGCTGTTGCCTGCCAGCCAGCAGGCAGCATGAAGGCTCCGCCTCTTCCTTCCGCAGCACAGCCAGGCATTTTCCCAGGCTGCGCTGGAGCAGGAAGCACAAGCACTGTGGCTTTGGAGGCTCCGCATGCACAATAAGTGTGCACAGGACCCTGGAGCAATGCACAATTGCGCACCTCAAATAGTGCATGATCGGCACCTGCCAGCCCTGGCAGCATCACACAATTGCGAGGACGTCATCTGGAACGCTTCTCGCAATCACGCAATGCTCCAGAGGCCCTTTCGCATGGCAAATGCCTTGTGAAAAGGGCCTTACTTTTAAGTCTCAAGTTCTTCCATTCCCATTTAGGAAGGAACTTGCAACTTTTTCAAAATTCTTACTGAACAAAAAGAACTGGACAAATTATCCCATTTCCAATGTTTGTTGTTGCTACTTGCCATCAAGTCAGCTTGAACTCATGGCAAGGTTAGGAATGAGAAGAACTCCAAGAGCCCCAATCTTCAATAATCCTGCTCAGGTCCTACAAACTCAGTACCACGGCTTCTTTGCTTGAATCAACCCATCTGTAATGTAGTTTTCCTCTTTTGCTACTGCCTTCCACTTTATAGAGCATGATTATCTTTTCCTGTGAGTTGTGTTGTCTCATGATATGTCCAGTAGCTTCAGTTTAGCCATTTTGGCTTCTAGTGAGAGTTCAGACTTTGTTCACTCTTGGACCCATCTACTTGTCTTTTTGGCAGTCCATGTTATCCACAACACTCTCTTCCAGTACCACATTTCTAATGAATTGATCTTTACCCTGAAAGGCTTTCTACATTGTCCAGCTTTCACAGCCATACATAGAAATTAGAAAAAAAAGATGACAGAGTTGACCCTGATTTTGATATTTAATAATACTTCTTTACACTTGAGTATGTTATCCAGTTCCTTCCTAGTTAACTTTCCAAATTTCAGGTCATTTCTTCACTATACTTTTATAGTGTTATTATTCCACTTTCAACATCCTGTGGAATCCTGGAATTTGTAATTTAGGGAGGGGCATTTAGAATTCTCAGCCAGAGAGCTCTTGGGCCTCAGTAAATGACAAACCCCAGAATTCCATAGGATGTTGAAAGTGGAATAATAACACCATAACAGTGAAGTGCGGAAATGGTCTCAGGCTTCTTTTGTTTTCTTGAATCCAGGCCATTTCTGTACTACACTGTTCTGGTGCTATTATTCCACTTTAAACATCCTATGGAATCCTGGGGTTTGCAATTTAGGAAGGGGCATTTAGAATTCTCAGCCAGAAAGCTCTTGGGCCTTAGTAAACTAGAAAGCCCAGAATTCCACAGGATGTTGAAAGTGGAATAACAGCACTATAACAGTGTAGTGTGGAAATGGCCTAAGTCTCCATTTTGATTGATAACTCAGTCAAGATACAGAAAAATCAGTAACTATTTCCTATGTGGGGAAAATTATATTGTACAATTTTGTATTGTGCCTTCCGTACATCTGTTAAGGATAGGGAGCTTCTTAGATAAAGAATGATGAAACTTCATTTTTACTTTTCCCCCATGTGTTATCAGTTGTTCTTCTCTCATTTATGAAAAATTCTCAAATTCTGGTAAATTCTTATAAAAAATGAGCCAAACTAACTTCTTCCACGTAAAGGTGAAGATGAAGAGTAACCTTTTTCTTCTGCTGGTTGAATTAGAATTTAATTTGCTTTGTCATCATCCTATGGTCCTTTATAAAAATGACAAGCTGCTCTCCCGAGTACTTCACAATGGGAAAAAATAGACGCCAAGTAGACATCAAATGAAAGGGAGGGAAATGCAGTTAGCATTAAGCAGAAGAAGAATATGTGATTATTTCAGTGATACATACTTAAGACTTAGTTACAATGGACTCAGAACAAAAACACTGATTGTGTAATTGTTAAAAATAACAGTAATTCCTTTTCTGGACTGCAGCCACTATTATATCCTGAAAATGAGCAGCCACTTATCCTAATCCGCAACTTAAACCAGCAGGTTAATTTAGAGGCTTTGATTTTAGGTGAGATTATAAAACCTAACGCAGTTTTGTGGAGGGAGGGAGCCATGGATGTTACCTCAGGTAACACAGTAGAAACTTGAGGAGCTGCCAACTTCCTTTTTGATATGAATACTGTGGCATGATTTCCTAGAAGAGAGATGCCAACTCTGTAATCTGAGCAAACTCTCTCACAAAGAGTTCTTCATACATTAGATGTTGACTTGGGCCATTTCCGCACGAGCCTGTTATAGCACAATGATTCCACTTTCAACATCCTCTGGAATCCTGGGGTTTGCAGTTTCGGGAGGGGCCGGCCGGCCCCTCCCGAAACTGCAAACCCCAGGATTCCAGAGGATGTTGAAAGTAGGATCATCGTGCCATAACAGGCTCGTGTGGAAATGGCCTTGACAGCAACCCTTTTCACGTATTTTCCATCACAGAATTCTAATCATGGCACTAGAAAGAGTGGGACCATGTTTGCTGGGGTCCCTCTGCACTACACAGTTATAGCATTGTGATTCCACTTTAACTACCATGCCAACATCCTAAGGAATACAGAGATTTGACATTTAGGGGAAAGTATTTAGAATTCTCAGCCAGAGAGCAATAGTGCCTCACCAAATTATGAACCCCAGGATTCCACAGGAAAGATACATGGCAAATGGAATCATAGCACTATAATTTTGCAGTGGGAAAGGGGCTGTGTTGTCCCATCATCTCTGTCATTTCCCTGTCACTTGCCCCTTGGCCTGGGTACTGGCAGTCTGTAACGGGGAACTTGGGCCCTTTTCGCACGGGCCTTTTCTCGCGCGACAGCCCCGTGAGCCTCGCGGGAGTGGGAGCATCGCTCCGCACAACGCACTCCCACTTCCGCCGGGCTCACGGGGCTGAAGCGGCGCGAGCGTGGGGTTTTTGATTTTCGCTTCGAAGCGAAAATCACCTGCGCTCGCGCAACGCTCCCGGTGCCCGCACGCACTTACCTCTTGTGCGGAGCGTCGGGGAGCCGGCGGGGTCGCGCTTCCTTCCCTCCGCCCCTGCAGAAGGAAGGGACGGGGCGGGGCGCTAGCGCGACGGACGTGACACGTCCTGCTTTGCGCGCGCACGGGGGGCGGACGCGACAAGCGCCTTTCTCTCTCACGCGGGGGGGATGGACAGGACAAGCGCTTTTCTCGCATGAGGGGGGGAAGGATAGACGCACGAGCCGCCGCCGCCTCCAGGAGGCTGTCGCTTCCCCGCTCGTTCCTTCACCTGCGGAAGGAAGGGGGAAGCAGCAGCCTCCCGGAGAAGGCTTCTTGCGCGAGCCGCCCTCCTCCGTCGCGCGAGCGCCGGCGCTGCGAAAAGGGCCTTGGAGTTCTCATGTAGAACTATAATTCTAAATCATATTGGAAGTTTATACAAATATGGTGGGCTTTCCACTTCAGACATTTGGCAATGAAGGGTAACAGGAATGTGAAGATAAAGCTATTCATTATTTCATTTAATTTATAGCCTTCCTTTCTCCCAAGACCGAGGACCTTTCCACACTACATTGTTATAGTGCTATTATTCCACTTTTAACATCCTGTGAGATTCTGAGGTTTGTCGTTTATTAAGTCCAAACAGCTTTCTGACTGAGAATTCTAAATGCCCCTCCCTAAACTGCAAACTCCAGGATTCCATATGATGTTGGAAGTGGAAAAATAGCACTATAACAGTGTAGTGCGGAAATGGCCTATGATAGACCCTAAGGCCTCTTTCGCACGCAGTTTCTTTTGCAAGAAGGTCCCTCTCCGTACGACGCACTCCCATTTACGCGAGCCTAACGCGAACTGTGCATGCACCTTTTCATTTTCGGCTTCAAGCCGAAAATGGTGCACGGTCGCACAAGGCTCCCAGGGCCCGCACATACTTACCTGCGCTGCAGTACATCATCCCAGGCACGCCGGTCATGCTTCCTCCCCCAGCGCAGCCTACAGCTCCCAGGCTGCAGTGCAGAAGGAAGGGGCGGGGCGGTTGTGTGACCAGGAAGCCAGCTGCGGGACGAAGGAGCAGTGAAGAGAGTGCCTCGCGCAAGAACCTGCTTGCACAAACAGCACCCCCCCCACCTCTGTGATAAGGTAACGTGAAGAAAAGGTCTAAGTGTTTGTGGGTGGTTCAGTTTCTGTCTTGCCAATTGGACTGCTCTGTCTGAAAGATTCAGCAATGTCTTTTACATCTCCCTATAGAGCAACAGTTTGGATTACGTGAGGCAGTAAGTCCCCATTGCCATGTTCAAAGTCAAAGCTTAAAGAAGTCCTGCATACATTTTTCTACCAATTGATTTTGATTGTTTCCATTATGAAGACTGTAACCTGTGGAATAGAATATTTTTAAACTCTTTCCTAAAAAGTTATTCTTTTCCAAAATATCTGAGCTGACCACTCCTCTCATTATTGCCTACATGTTTGTTTGTTTGTTTGTTTTCCAGATGGTTTTATCTGTGAAAAAGAGCTGCGGGGAGGGGAATTTGGTCTCATAAAAGATTTAGCTTTTTCGTTTCCACCTTATAGTCAGACACACATTTTACTTGTCTCTAGGACAGAAAGATCAGAGCCATGCCTCAGACCCTACCCCAACATTGCAGGGCTGGCCTGTCCCCTGCACCTCAATATCTGTGTATTGGGAGTAGGCAAATGAAGTTATCATCCCTGATTGTGCACAGGAGCTCTGGGAGACAGAGTGCAATTGCACAGCCATTCCTCATCATCAGTTTACATCAGGACAGGGCTTGCCCAGACATACAAGCACTTCAGCAGGCCCAGTGTGAATGCCCGACATACACTCAGGAAACAGAAGTCAGAGGCCTAGGGTAACAATTTCTGACCTAGTCTGCATGGAGGACCTAAAGGTAATTTTCAGATTTTCTTGCACTTAAAAAGGATTATGTTTTTAACATCTCTTGATACATGGATGCTTGTATGTGATATATGTATCTGAATGGATCTTAATATATTAAAACACCCCATCGAACAATGGAAACTGCAATGTGATTTTTTTTCACCTCTGTATGACAATGAAGAGAGCATGGTGTAGTGCTCTGAGCATTGAACTATAAGTCTGCAGAACAGTGTTTGAATTCCCACTCAACCAAGGAAATCTACCAAGTAACCTCAGGAAGTCATACTCTCACATCCTCAGAGGAAGGCGATGACTCCCTCTAAAAAAATCTTGTCAAGAAAACCCAGTGATAAGGCCTTTGGAATCACCATAAATTGGACATGACCTGAAGGTACATGCCAACAAAGAAGAGAAACAACCAGAAAATTAAAAGAAAGAAAATTAAAAAGAGAACATAGAAATAATGTGTGATACACGACATGTGGATAACTTCTGGTTACAAGATTGAAAAATTCCTTTTCTCTGCTTCTTTTAAGCCAACTAAAGTAGTATATTCTTCTATCATTCGGCACTATAACTGTAGAAGAAAATTAAAAACTCAAAAAGAAAGAAATAGAAATTGGAAATAATGTGTGAGATAGGGAGTGTGGATATTGGAGAAGGAGCATATGTGAGAAGGTGCTGGAAGAGATGGCGGGAAACCTCACCCACACTCTACCACAAGTAACAGAAAAGAGTGGTTGGAAAGAAATGTGTGCATCAAAGATAGCGCTACAATCAACACCAAACCAGGGTCCAAAAACCAATATATTTAAGGCACTGGAGCAGAAAGAACTGTTACAAGGCATAAAATTCTAAAAGACTTCCCAGCTCTATTGCAAAGTCTACAAGAGCTCTAGGCCTACCATCATTCTTAATGGTCAGTTTCAAGGTTCTTGTTCCGCCTTTTTCATAGATCTTTATCTTTCAACTAGGCCAAGACTGAACAGATTTTCAAGGTGAGGTTTTTCTCCTGACAGCCCTTCAGACCAAAGACCATTCTTCAACAATTTTTCAAACAGAGGACTGTGAACTATAAAGCAGGACACATGGCCACCATAGATGATGGTCCTTTTCTCCATGAATATGGAGAGAAACAGAAGAGTTGTAGGAGTCTGGAAAGCTGTGGTGGAGCTAGGAGTGTGTGGAGGGGGGCGTGAGGGCTGTGTGACTATGGCATGAGATGCATGGTCACTGTGCGAGGGGGTGTGGCCAGGGCATGTGGGGGCATGTCTACAGGCTGGGACACCCCAGAAACATTGCTTTCCACGGCAAATCACCCTCCCCTCCCCCTTGTCCCTATGCTACTGCTGGAAAGAAGATGTGCAATTCAACTCTTGGACTTAAGAACCCAAGTGAGCTGTGAATCTTTATGTGCCGCATAGAATTTTATGGAGCTATGCTTCTGTATTTTATAGGTAAAGATTATTTGGAAAAAAAAACTGCATTTTTTCAACTATGACCTATCCTGAAAGGACAGGAAAACCTGAAGTGTCTAAAGGTATGGTTTTGTTGGCTGAAAGCATACAAATTTTCATGAGTTAGAGCTCTAGCAGTGGCTGGGTACGCTGCACAAAAGACAAGATGTAGTTGTGTTACTGCAATCACAATTCCTGAGTGCCTCTCAATCTAATACATTTTGCTCAACCTGCTGTATTTATTGCAGCAAAACCAACTGCTGAGCAAAAACTCTAAGGACAGATTTTGCTTGATTTTATCATCATTATACTTATGGTAACTGGATGAGGAAGATACTCCCTTGAAAAGTGTTATGTATAATTGTATCAGTGTTTGTTTGTGACACAGAAGAAAAGCTTGGAGGGATAAAGAAAAAAGTCAGTGCATTTTGGTTTAGTGGTTATAATAATTCATATACATATGAAACTTAAATTATCATTTACTTGTCATCAAGGGATAGATGTGCACATGAAGCAAATCTACTGGTATAGAAAACTATAAACAACTGCCGTGTATAGTTAAATAAAGCTGTGTAAAGTTACTATGAGAACCAGCATGGTATAATGTTTTGAGTGTTGGACTACAGTTCCTGGAATCAGAGTATGAATGTCCATTTGGACATGGAAACAGACTGGATGACCTGTCACATTTTTTCAGCTTTAGAGGAAGGTATTGGAAACCTCTGCCAGAACTTGCCAAGAAAACCTCATGATAGGCTCACGTGAGGGTTGCCATAACCCAAAAATGACTTCAAGACATGCAAGAACAACAACAAAGTTCTGGAAAACTGGAGAGGAGAAGAATCATGGGAAAATCACAGGCTGTCATCCTGCTAGTGACTTAAACGTGCATAAGCACAGCTGGTGCATGTATTAAGTCACTTTTGGGATGGGGTACAGATGGTTATTCTTTTGCCTTATGCTCTGTTCAAAAACCTCCCACTTCCTGGCACTATCAAGCCCCCCAGAAGGGCTTATGCTGCTTCTTTTTACCAAATAGAAGAGAAGAAAGGAGGAGGTTAGACCATTAAGATCTGACAGCTCTGAACCCCTTGGCAAGAGCACTCAATTTAAGAGTGCAGCCTCATTTCTCTCTCCACCCCATCAATTGCTTCTCTATGGTCTCAATCACCTCCCCTTCCCTCTCTTCCCCACCAGTAAGCAACAACATCAGGGGCCTGTCCTAAAGACTGACAAGTGCTGGGTGTTGGGGAGGATGTGGAACTGCACGTGCAGACCTACATGCAGGGTATTGAAGGGTAAACTGGAGTCTATGCAGAAACTGCACACACTTCAGAAGGAAGCACTGCAAGATATGAGTTTCCAAAATACCTAAGAGAATGTTTGCTCTCTGTGATGTAATAAATATCCAAATGACATTTTTTACATGAGCCTAATGTATTGTAAATGATACAATAAAAAAGGACCCATTCAAGGAAGGGACAATGCTGATTATATTAAACATGAGCAACAAAAACGGCACTTCTATATGGAAGCTGCTTAAAACTGTTTGCAAAGCTTCCTTCCTCATTCCATCAGTTTATGGAATATTCCAGTAACAAATAAATTTTATAATCTACTTTATTCAGCCATCACGCCATTCAGCCTGTACATCAGTTTCATGGCCCTCATATTGATAGTAACAAAATAAAGTACTTGCGTTTGCTACAGATTAGAAATACTCTTCATACTTTTTATTAACAAAGATTTCCAGTGCCATCATTTTAGCATCCAAAACATGATGCAGAAGACAAGCACACACTAAATCATGTTAAATGCCTTTCAGTTTTCAGATCACCTACAATTCCAAATAAGCTCTTAGTAAATGGAAAAAGAGTTAGAACATTGTTCTGTCCCCTTTTAGTTACAAATCATCTAACGGCAATTGAGCCATTACCGGGAAATTCTTATACTCCATGCTATTGTTTCATAACATGGTATTTTCTGTAGGGATTTAGCAAAAGCTATCAAGGATAATAACCTGCTAGAGATGTGGTGTACTGCAGAAGTTGAAATCTGAAGATGTGGCTCTCCATTTTGAAACTCATTTGAAGGACATATTTGTGACGATACTCACTTTTAACTATAGTTATTACTTTCCCCACAGGCATTTGTCAAACTGGAAGTTTAAAACAGCCCACATAAACTGCAAAATATGCTTAAGAAAAGTAGTTCAAATCTGAAAATGTGTTTGCTTTTTTTTAAAAAAAAGAAGCATGATACTAGTGGATTGCAGCAGTAACATAATCCTCAGCCTGAACAGTCCCTTATCTTGTTCATTCTTTCTCTTGCAATATCAATGAACATAGTTCTCGTTTTACTATTCTAGCTAAGTCATGTAAAGAAGTAATCCATTTTCTTCATCGGTCATATATGTTGACTCATGTCATGTAATAAATAAATCTCATAAAAACTACTTGTATAAGTTCAGGTGCTTCTGTGGAGCAAATTACTTTCTGATAGATTGTGCTGCATTTGTGCCAACTGCAATTTCATTTCAACAAAGGAAATGTACAAAAATAATGTTGCAGTACAGAATTCTCTTGCTCAACAAAGGCCCTTTTCGCACAGCATTTCCGAAGTGAAAGGGCCCCTTGAGCGTCGTGTAAATGTGAGAAGCAGTCCACACGATGCACTCACATTTGCACAATGCTCAAGGGCCTGATGCAGACTGCACACGCATTTTTTATTTTTGGCTTAAAGCCAAAAATGCTGCACGGTTGCACATCACTTTGGGGCCCTGCACACACTTACCTGGCGTGCGGAGCCTCGGGAGCTGGAATGGTCGCGCTTCCTGTGCAGTGCAAGCTGGAAAAGGTCCAGGCTGCACTGCAAAAGGAAGAGATGGGGCACTCACGCAACTAGGAAGCAGCTGCAGAGCTGAAGCAGCAGGGACACAAGAGCTTTCCTCCCCAGGCTTCTCATACTAGCCCCGCACCCCAGCTCCACGAAAGGGTAAGGTACAAAAAGGGTCAAAGTCTTCTTTGAGGATACTCTGTTTTTTCCCAACAGATCAGAGGTTGTTAATAGTTGGTCCTCCAGATGTTTTAACTTTAACTCTCAGAAACCCCAGTCAGCATTGCCAATGGTGAGAGATCCTAGGAAATAAGATACAAAGATCTGGAGCATTCCATTCCCACTAAGCATGTTTAGAGTGCATCTGTACCATACTAGTTGACATCAGTTTATCTATCATGGCTCCATTCTATAAAATCCTGGGGTTTGTGGTTTAGTGAGATACTTAGAATTACCTGTGAAAGAGTTCTAGTGCTACAGATCAGTTGATTCTGCTGGAGTTCTCTAGCAGAGAATTCTGAGAATTTCAGCAAATTATCCCAAGATTCCACAAGAGTTGTATCAAACTGCTGTAAACAATAGTGAAGGCAATTTTTTGATACTCCATTGGCTTGTGGAGTTCTTTGGGGACTTGTTTTTGTTTTTTGGAAGAGCTTCCCCCCCCCTTATTGTTTATACTTCAGGCACCCCCAAGCCTGCTGGCCCCTCTTCTTGCATGTGGGTGTGGTGCCACTGATGGTTAGAGAATAGGCACTGTTGAATATTAAGAATGGCCAGCATTTTTTTTTCATCTTCTTTTGTATGCTACGTTCTTCAGGAGATAACAGCCAAGACCCTACACTCTTCAGTGTAACATAAATACCTACTGGCAGAATTATAGTACACAACCCCTGTGGTCAAGTATAGGGGGAGTGGTATTCTGAGTGGTATGCTGAGAGGTACTGTTACCCTGATCTCTGGGGGTCCCGGGGGGACACCTAAATAACCAAACAACAACACGACTTTGGGGGAAATTAGCTGGAGCACTCACTAAAGCTAGCGAGAGGCAGGGTAACTTAGCACGATCTTGCAACCCAGCGTCTACGGGGTCAGGTCAGTCAAGCAGTCAGATGGTTTAAAATAACAAGAATGATGTTTTATTAAGTACAGACAAATATTAAAGACACCACAGTCACACAGCTAACTAGAGAATCAGAGATTGACTTGAAATAGGGGTTTTTAGAGGGAAATGGGTGATATGACACCTCTCTCATAATCTTGGACCTTGAGAGCAGAGTTGGAGTGCAATGAAGAAACTCAGCGCAGCAGAATGGTCCAAGCAATCCGGGGTTGAGCAGTCTCAGTTACCGGAACTGAGGGGAAGGCTCGCCGGGCAAAGCGGCAGCAAGGTGGGATGGAAGTTCGGAGCGATCCCGGGTTGAGTGGGCTCAGTTACTGGAACTGAGGGGAGCTCGCCAACCAGAGCAGCGGCAAGGCTGGATGGAACTCAGGAGCGATCCGAGGAAGGTCTCGGAATCAGGGGTTTTTACAGGGTGAATTGTGACTGCAGGCCATACCTTACTCAGTGAGAACAATACATTTTAGGAGCAGGACAAAGCCTTGGAAAGGTCAGGTTTTAGCATGATTGACTTAGAGCCAAATTAACAATAGTGTAGCCAGTATGCAAATGCGGAGCGCTTAGTACAGCTTTGTCAGGTTGCCTGCTCGGGGCAGGGAGCCTTTGTTAGTATCGCGCATATGCAATGAGGTGTTTGCCTGAGAGGTCCCTGAAGCAACGAACCGGAGTTATCTGGCCTGCCTGGGTGGAGAATGGAATGTCCAGCAATTATTGGCCGTGCCTGTTTACGTGCTTGTCCAGAGGCCTCATAAACATGTGGAGTGGGGTGGCAAAGGTAAGCTGAATTGTTTGATATCAAAGAGATATCGAGTGCTATCTCCGGGTAGGCCTGGACTGCAGTAACAGTACCCAACGACAGGTTGCCAGGCAACCAGAATGGCCACTCTAGAGAGAAACCCAGCCCTTCATTGTGAGGGGGGTTTGAGGTCTCAGGAAAAAATGCATAAATAGCAAGCACACTGATTTGGTTGAGGAGTCAGACATCCAGAAGAGAGGCCAAAAGTCCATCCTTCAGCCAGAGAGTTTTTCAGTCGACCGAGGGGTTATTGAATGAAAGGGCTGTGTTTTCTAGAGAAAACCTAGAGAGAGAGGCAGAAGAGAAATCAACCTCCTTGAATCTTGTTAGAGAGAGTTGTCTAGATTGGGAGAGTGAGCCTGCGGCAAAAAGGGAGTCAGAGGGCTGTGTATGTGAGAGACCTGTGCCTTTGTGGTGATGCAAAGATAAAAGAAACTGTTTAAACTCATTCTGTAAATCTGTTTGAGATTGAACGTACATACAAGCCCAATACGTTTTTCTTTTTGTTGTTTTACTAAAGATTATAGTATATTTTTATAAATTTTGACTCAGCTGAGTAATTTTCAGTTGTTCTAACCAAACAGAAACATGCTACCATAGATCCATAAATCATTCTAAATGGCAGCTGAAAGGCTTTGCCCTTTTTACAGGAAGGTAGTGTTTAACGGGAAAGGCAGAGATATACAAAGCGGCAAGGCACTTTAACAGACTTAGGATGGGGGCTGATTTACTAGTCTGTAAGGAGAAAAAGCAGGCCTTGTCACAATCTCTATACTGAATACCAAGGTAGTGCAACATCTATGGATCAATGGTCAACGCGCATGACTGACAAGCCACTGTGTAATGCATAAAGCCCATGCATATTCACATGCTATTCAGTGTAGTTTGATGTAGTACCACATATACAATGATTCCTCAGGCACAACACCATTGACACTGCTGTTACCTGAATACAATTGCAGTGCTTTATCTTTTAAAAAAAAAAACTATTTGGCACACATAGTGCAAATTACACTTATGTATGACACTAATGGGATGTCAGCTATTCTGCTGGAAACCACATACTAATGGTGGATAGGATCAAAGCAAAAGTGGCTGGGGTCATGACTTTTTAATCCTTCTGCAACTTTTCTTCTCTGTCACTCTTCTTTTCTTGAAGCAAGTCATTGGGGGAAAGGACAGATCAATCTTCCAGAGAACTGAACTGATCCTTTGCAGAGGAGTTTTCATTATTTAGGCCAAGAGCTGCATGAGATGAGGCTGGAGGCTGTGGGATGCTCACCTCTTGTGTAAATGATGAGTTTTTTCTGGAGGTAGACAAAACCTTCCAGTTTACCTTGTCCTTAGCACAGGAAGGCCCTTCTTTTGCTTACTTTGAACTAACTCTCACCAAATTTGGTTAGCTTACTCCAGAAAGGAATACAACTATAGCCTGGAACAGCTATGCATTTGCACTATAGGCCCCAAAATCCTCAGATAGCATGGCCAGTGATTGAGACTTCTGGGCATTGTCATCCAGCTATATAACTTTTCCCAGCTCTGAATAGGACAGTAGCCATAAGATCACAAGAATTCAGACAACATATTTTACATTGTGCCAGACTGCTGAGCAGCACTAAATGTATTCCAATGTGTCTGGATGGGTACAAAGTCATTAATTATTGGAGCCATTAATGAATGGTTCCTCTGGGTCTTGACTTTTCAAACCTCACATACTGGGGCAAATGTGCTCTGCCTAAATTATCAGTTGACCAAGGAGAAATAGAGGACAAAAGAAAGAGCATCAATGAGCATCTCTTCTCAGATGAGCACCATTTCTACAATGACATAGGCAAGTTCCCCCTGCTCCATTTTATATTGTTTTAAACTCATTTCCCAAATATTCCCCATTGCTTTGAGCAATTATCATCCTATTCACATGTGAGTTAGAGAAGCATCCCCTGGTGATGACTGCTTCATGGACAGTGGCAGGTACAAAAGAGCTCACCAGTTTTAGTCTTTCAATTATTTTTAATTTGTTGTATACAGTCATCCCTCTAATTTGCTAGGGCTAGGGGCACAGGACCCCTGTGAAAGTGGAAAAACCATTAATAACTCTAGCCCTCCCAAACTATATTTAACACACAAAAAGAACGATCACCATATTCAACCTACCATGGATTCCTTTGAGGCATCAGTGTTCCTTCACAAGGCAGAAGTGAGTGGCTGGTGGGGCTTACTGACACCTCCATTGCTGCCCCACATCATTTTTAGTAGGGACTTACACACGTCATTCACAGTTTCTCAGTCTGACAAGGCTTGCAGTCTCTATTGAAATGGCATAGGGAGGCAGCAGAGGTGACAGCAAATAATCCGTGAATAATCAAATCTGCAAATGTGAAACCCGAAAATATGGAAGGTTGACTGTATTTGTTTTTTTAAATAATGTTTCACATCTGTCTTGAGTACTACCTATATTGCAAAGACGAGACAGAATTGTTGACACATACATACCCCCTCCTCCTCCTCCTCCTCCTCCTGTGTGTTTCAGGGCACACAAATATTAGCACTCAGAGCCATCAAGATTGATTCCACTCCTTCCACATAAGCAGAGAACACCCAGGGATGATGTTGAAAAGACAGAAGTCTTTAGGAGCAGACCCTTTTCACTTTGGACTAGTCTCCAAAGATTTGGTCCTTCAAGTGGTCTCTTTAATCCTGGCCTTTCTGGAAAGCCACCAGATTCTGTATCTAACTCATATGTTGTTGTCTTATCTGTTTGCAAACCAGTTTTGATTTTGGGTGATTTTTTGAATAAGAGATCTCCAAGAGATCCTGGCCAGTATTCTGTCACAACTACTTAATTAAGTAAACCAACTAACTTCTCTGGACCTGACCTCCCTGCTCCCAAGCTGATGAAAACAACATTCACTCAGTTCTAATAATCAGTAGAATGAACAACGTACTCCCCATTGAGGTGACTCCTCGCATCACAAAGTAAGTGGTGGCGGCGGCAGATATATTCCTGACAATAGTGTGACAATTGTGACTAAGTAGAGTTTGTGAATACAAAAGAGCTACTTAGATTTATTCATATGTAACTTTGTTATTCATGATTGCTACTTAGTCATGACAGTGACACTAATGACATTATAACTTCCTCTCCCAACCTACTTTACCAGGCATCTGTTGCATGGGGAGAAGAAGGTCCATTCTGCCAGAATCTAGAGCGTGGCTGAATGACGTTTCCATAAATCTATGGGAGGATTAAGCCAGGAAAGGTTACTGACTTAAGTATACTTAACCAAGTAGCTGATAGAGAATACCAGCCTTTTTTATTAATAGCCCTACTTAGGACTTGTAAGCGAACTGTGCGTTCCTTGATCAAGTCAATCCATACATGGTGAGGTCTTTCTCTTTTCTACTGTCTTCAGTAAATGAGATGCCATTTTGTTTTTTCTGTGCCAATTCTCTGTTTTCCCTGCTTTGCTTCATCAGCTCCTATAGAGTTGTAATTTGAATAAATGAGATTTTATTTAAATTTTCATTCTTACTTTTTATTCACTATGATATTTCAAGCCTTTGGATTTTTGGTTTAGGGATTATTTGCTTTAAAAAAAAAACCTTTAAGAAAAGAGCAAGTGGTTCTTAAAAATAAAATAAAATGATACATATTTTCTGTCTGGCAGGAATCTCTCCCTGACAGGCCACAGCCAGCAAGGGAGGAGAGAGGTCAGGAACACTTGGGGAGTCCAAATATACCAAACACCAGGAAAACACAAGCCAAGCCAGGTCAAGGTCCAGTCCAAAGGTTCAGGAGACAGAGATCCATCTGGAGGGTTTCAGGGAACAGGAGACACAAAGGTTGTGAGGGCTTGCTAATAATTTGCTGCAAGCAAGGAGAAGTCACGTAGCAGACTTAAATAGCCCCTGAGAGCAGGTACTGCTCATTATTGTTTCCTCAGCCTAGTCCAAGCAGCCTCCCTCTCTGCTACCCATTTCAACCTTCTATGTGATTGAGGGCTGATGGGTACAGCTGGCTGCAACTCCTCTGCATCACTGCTGGTTCCCTCTCCGTCCTGAGCTGGCCGGGGCAACTCAGTCTCTGTTTGACCTTCCAGTGCAGGGGATATTTGCAGGTTGACTTGCAGGTTGGCTTAGCCCCTTGCACAATCAGTTGCTCCTCAATCACAGCATCACTATCTATCACACTGTCCTACAGAGGAGAGAGAGCATTCATCCATACTGTGAGTTATAGTTTGATCTCACTTTCATTCCTCTCCATCACAGATTCTTTGTGAATTTTCCAAATGCATAAAGCTAAAAAGTACAACCCAGGATTGCTGATTGTTGGCACCAGTCATCAGCTTCCATCACTTCTAAAAAAATAAAATAGATCAGGACAATTAGCATTTTCCCCAATAGGCTGAATAAGCATTCTGTCATGTCTTTACTGCCATCTTCATTTATTTCAGTGCATACTTTGTGAGTGACTCTAGAAATCTGTACATCAGCAGAGCCTGATGCAAGAAATGAACGATTCAGGGTCAATACATCACAAATCTGCAGTGGTTAACTTCATACCTTTTTATTGTTGGAAGTGACCCTTTGAAGATGAATGCCATCTATTGGGGGTGGAGATGGTGGAGAGACACCAAAATTCTGGACCCTTTCTGCAACTCATCCATTTTCAGTGCTGGGGTGCGGTGCTCGCACAAGCGGCCTCTGGAGAGAGGCTCTCGCTTCCCTGCTTCTTCAGGTCCACACAAGCTTCCTGCTCGCGCGAGAGCCTCGCCTCTTCCTTCTGCCATGTAGCCTGGGACAGGAAGTGTGACCAGCCTGGCTCCCAAGGCTCCGCACACAAAGTAAGTGAGCTTGGGACCCCAGAGCGATGCGCAACCACGCAACATTTTTGACTTCAAGATGAAAATGAAAAAATGTGTGCCCGGTCCATGTCTGGCCCTGGAGCATTGCACAAATGTGAATGTGTCATGTGGACCACTCCTCACATTTGTGTGACGCTCAAGGGGCCCTTTCATATAGGAAATACCATGTGAAAAGGGCCTCAGACTTCCTAATCTGTGTTTTACTTGTGCTGACCTATGCTGACATTCTTTCCATCTCTGACTAATACTGTTAGGATTACTGGTATCACTTCCTTCTTTTCTTTTCACTCTCGGGGTCTTTCTACATGCAGAAAGGATATCTGCTCATGAGAAGGCATGGCCAAGCATGCCTCCTTGTATCTCTACCTTCTATATGTGTATATGTGCCTTCAAGTCTCCTGACAACTTATGGTGACCTCATGAATTAGATAGGGTTTTCCTAGGCAAGAAATACACAGAGGTGGTTTTGTTAGTTCTTTTCTCTGAAATGAACCCACAGCTGGTATTCATTGACATTATCTTCACTTTAATTGCATAGAATTAAGATTACTTCCATCTTTCCTATCACAATATATTTCTTATCTAAGGTCACTATATTCTGAAAAGCGAAGAAGACGACACTGGACTTCTTCAAACTACCAATCACTATGATGACTCTCGCTTTAAATATCCTATAAATTCTAGGCAGTTGTAAAAAGAGCCATTGCTCCTCAGTTGAGCAAGTCCTACAGGAAAGATAGACCTTTCTTTCACCCAGCCACAATCTCAGCGATAGCAATAGTAGTTACATTTCTATACTGCTTATCAGTGCAAAGCACTCCCTAAGCAGTTTAAAATGTTTAGCTAATTGCCCCCAACAAGCTGAGTACTCATTTTACCAACCTAAGGCAGGATGGAAGGCTGAGTCAACCTGGAGGCCTGAAGGACTGAACTCACAACACTGTGGCAGCAGTACTGGCATTTAACCAGTGCACCACCAGGGCTCCAACAAGAACAGCAGGGCATCTTTCTCCTCCCCATGATCTTCTTACTTACTAGAATCCCTTTCAGGATGGAGAAAGATGGCAAGCCCAGCAATGGCAACAGCAGCAGTGGCTCCAATCTAACTGGAAGCCAGTTAGTCAATTGGTAACCTCGTGGGGCTGAAGCTGGCATGGGAGGGGTTGCATTGCCCTTTTAAAACCTAGAATATTGTCTTCTTCTTCCTCAGAGCTCTACTACCTGATCACCCACTTCTTCCAGTCCAGACCTTGTAAGAAAACCCAAGCATTTTAAAAATCTACCTAGACAGAATTTTTAGTTCTGAAAAAGAGGAAATGTCCTGGAGAAGGAGAACATATGGCAAAGCTATTGTATTGAAAATAGTAGTGAAAATAGTAGCATTATTGCTTTGCTAAGTAGGATTGAAAGAAGATTTTTTTCCCCATAGGATACAAACTGTTCTGCCAGGTACCTTGATATATTAGAGTGTTTAGTAGTTTAACAAGGCTGTATGCCCACTTTGCCAACATTTATAACCATGTACCCCAAGATCAGGGAGGGACATGGATTGTTCAATACAGGAATATTCTTCATCATACTCTGTTTTACCACAAAACACTAGCATGTGGGTTAAAACTAGCAAGAGAAAGGGGTCACTTCATCTTCTAACAAGGTGAAAAGAAGCCATTTCAGATTTTGACTGGAAACATATGCTTGCAAGGAAAAAAGGTTTATGGTATGTTTACTTCTGTGTGGCTCCATCTTGAACTTCCTCATCATGGTTCAATGCAACTTCTTTTTCAGTTTTCAGTATTTGATGAAACGCTAGGTCATTTTTTGCAGTGTGTGAAGAGCAATTTTATTCCTTCCCAACAAACTATTTATTTATTTATTTTTGCACAAACATGCATTTTCCACAAAAGCACTGGTGATTTGGTGAACAAACACAATGTTTTTCACACATGCGCATGCATAAATCCGTCATGAGAAACTTGTGTGAAAAAGCCCTGAAGCAAAATCATAGAATCAGAGGGCTGAACAAGACCACAAAGGTCATCAAATCCAACCCCCAAAGTGTAAAAGTATAAAAACTAATTTAAGTGTAAAAACTAATCCAAAAATGCTCAAAAACTCTTGCTCAACAACTCAGCTTTTTGACATTTTTAGTTCTCACATCTGAGAATGAAATAAGCAAAGAGATATCTATAGGTTGTTGTGAGTTTTCAGGGTTTTGAGGCCATGTTCTATTAGTATTTTCTCCTGATGTTTCACCTCCATCTGTGGCTGGCATCTTCAGAGGACATATCATATATCATGTATCTTCTGAAGATGCCAGTCACAGATGCAGGCAAAACATCAGGAGAAAATACTAATAGAACATGGCCTCAAAACCCAGAAAACCCACAACAACCTATAGATTCCGGCCATGAAAGTCTTCGACTTTACAAAGATATCTCTCTTTCCTTTTCACACAAGCATTTGTGGTCATGGATCCATAAGAAAAGCCTTACTTCTACTGATTTTTAATCACATCTGTGACAACATGTAGAATCCTGTTTCTGGGAACTGGGAAATGTGAAACTCTCCTCATAAGGCAATGGAAAGATAGTCAAATCCTAGCCAAACTTTTTGCTGCTAAGATGGAAAACCGTTCTTGATTTCACATCCCTCAAAGTGTAATCATCACAGTGTCTGCTGATTCTTTTAGTTTGCACTCTTCATCTAGGAGCTGCAGTCTAGCCTTCAGATCCAATAACCACAACATTCAACCTGATTTTTGGATTTTCCTGCGTCTTCTTTCATCCCCTTTCTTATACAGTCAAAGCTGAAAAAGAAGTCTGAAGAGCTCAGCATCTCTCCACTTTGTAATGTTTTGATGGACCTAATAAGAGTATTACTTATATCTGATTTTTGTTTCTATCCTTGTTGTTGCTGTGTGCCAAGTTGTTTCTGACGAATGGCAACCCTAACGCCAACCTGTCACAGGGATTTCTCCACAAGATTTGTTCAGAGGGTATCTGCCTTTTTCTTCCTCTAAGACTAAGAGAGTGTGACTTGTTCTGCACTATTTGTATTGACTGTGGTTGGAATTCTAGTGGTGATTTACATCTTTGTAAATGGACTTATGTCTGCAGGAATTAGAACTGGTCAGTTCTGTAACATTTGTATCCAGTAAAGGGATACTTTTACACATTACTACAGAACAGCAAAATGACCAATGAGCATCTGATTGTATTGGGACATCAGCTAGGGAGTGTCAATGTGCTGGTATCCTGTTATGTATCTTCATAATCCGTTATCTGTCTTCATAATCTACTAATAGCACATAGCACCTCTGCTATGTAGCTAAGTGTATCTAAAGTTATATAAAGTACACAGTGATACAGGATTCCAGATAATATTTTTAAAAACATTTCTTCTTCATCATCATCGTCACTACCACATTATTAATTTTCTAGCTTTCATTCAGAGCTGAATCTAACTTGCATACAAGAGACTATTAGTGTGGAAGGAAATGAGTAAACCCTTCTCCCCTGCCCCTTACACCATAAGATTCCTAAGGAGAACCAGCAACCCCTGTTCCATGTCCCTGCTATTAGTTATTTATTAAATTCATCAGCCAGAAACTGATTTCATATTGCTTTCTGTTTAGGCCTGATAAATAGTAACTTACAGGTAAATTTAATAGATAATTTTGTGAAAGAAGAAATGTGATAGATAAATTATATTACACCATGAAAACTTTTTTAAAAAACAAATTCAGGGTAAGTTATACAGATCTCTCCTCCCCTGTTTTGTATTTGCAACAGACCTGTCAGATTGGTTAAACCAACTAAACTCTGCATCAGACGTGGGAATTGTCTGTGTCTCCAGACGTCAGACTGGAGCTCCCAGCATACTTCACCACTGGCTAAGCTATCAAGACTGCTGGGAGTTAGGGATGTACGTCTTCAACTATTTTGTCTTCATATGCAAGGATGAATAATTAGTGTAATTTTCTACCTGCTGCAGGGGAGAAAAAATCTATCTTGTACACTTTATTTGTGTTATGTGTCTTCAAGTTGCTATTCTGCAAGGAAGTCCTCACATTTTGATGCCCTGTTATCTGATGACTGGGTCTTTCAATGCTTCCAAATTAAGGACAAGTTCCATTAATTTGACATGAGGTCTGCTCTTTCATCAGTTTTTCTTGCCTACAGAGGCTTGCTTGGGACTGCTTGCACGTGTATGTTTCCCCACGTCTTGCTTATGGAATGAGCGGATCCCCTGGTCAAATTAATGGAACTTGTTTGTATTGCAAGCATTGAAACAGCAGGCTTCCATTGGTTCTTCTTGCCTAAGGAGGATCGCTTGGGACTGTCCATGCACTGCTTGCAAAGTGAGCTCAAAGGAGGAAAACAGGTGCCACGTCAGCTGAAAAACTTTACAAACAATGTGGGTGCACAGTCAGTCCCAATTAAGCCTCCATAAGTCCTTCATGTTCCCTATAGTAGATGAGTCCTGTTTTTCAGCCATTTCTGCTTTCTGACAGTTCTCCCTAACCTGTCAGATCAGTGGGGGAATCCTGTATATTTGAGCATCCCAAATTGTTTTGGATAACTTTTCTGCATATGAAAACACTGTTTGGTGGGAGGACAAAACCAAAAAAAAACTTCATTTCCTGCACACACACACACACACACAAACACACACATGTCCTGCAGAGAAAATATTATTTCCACCAAAAAAAACCCCACCACTTTCTGTTTAAAAAGTGTGTAAAAAATCTACATCCCATATCCACAAAACAGGAATACTTTCATTGACCCAACCAAAAATACACAAAATACACCATGCAAGCTTGTATACCTCTGCTGGCTTCTTGATCAGGCAAAGGTGTTAAAAATCATACAGGAAAAGATAAAAAAGCATTGCTTTTGGCCAATGTCTGTTTCACAAGACAATACTACTGTATCAACAAAAAGAAAAACGAAGAAAAATATAATATATTTAGTACATACATGTGATACATAGACGTATACCTTAGGGATATAATCATGCTAAAGCAAGTATGATGAGTGATAGGCCTACATTTTCTCAAGATGTGGTTTTTGTTGTTGTCAGTTAAGATGGTCTGGAGAGATATCCATGCAGCCAGAGGTCACTCCACTCTTTGGCCATGTGGGCACTGGGAGATAAAGAGTTGTAAAATCTGGGCAATAATATTTCAACTCCATTAGCAACAGAAAAGGTAACTTCCTTTGAGCACCAGGATGTTTATGTCATGGGTGTACTCAGAGAAACTTTTGTGTTTCTCTGACTACTTTTGGTTGTTTGAATACTGAGAGAAAACTATGTAGAATTCTTGCTGCTCTATTATTCTTCCTGACTGTTAGGGAAACCCATTGTTCAACCTGAATTTGAATAATAGAGAATACTCTTTCCATCCCTGCTGGGAGCTGTAGTTCTATCATATCTTGAGGGATACATTTTTCCCACCCCTGCTGTACATGATGATAAAACATAAATGTTTGTGTGTTTCTAACAATGTTTGTAGCAATAATGAACAATAATGAACAGCTGAGTATTAATAATAATTAGTAGACAGTAATAACTGCCATGCCTCGCCTCAGAGTCAAGGTGGGAAAGAAATAAGTAAAAACCTGAGAAACTTGGAGTGGGTATAGAGGGGACGAATTCATCTCTTATTAATTGTTTTGCTATTTTCTTAAGTGCATCACCAGATGCTTTATTTAGCAGTCGCATGAACAAGAAAACAGGGCAACTAAAGCTTAATATAGTTGACCCTTCACATTTGCTACAGTTAGAGGATCATGACCCTCACAAAAGTGGGAAAATACAAATACAGTCAGCCCTGCACATTTGTGGGTTTCTCTTTTGTGGATTTGATTATTCACAGATTATTTGCTGTCACTTCTGCTGCCTCCCTATGCCATTTTTAATAGGGACTGCAAGCCTCATGAGACTGAGAAACTGCAAACGAGGTTTGTTAAGTCCCTATTAAATATGGTGTAGGGTAGCAGTTGAGGTGGCAATAAGCCCCATCAGCCACCCACTTTTGCCTTCTGAAGGAACCCTGATGCTTCAAAGGAATCCATGGTGGGTTGAATATGATGATTTTTTTTTTTTTTTGGATGTTAATGATGGCTTGGGAGGGCCTAGAGTTATTCAGTTTTTTTCACTTTCACAGGGGTCCTGTGCCCCTAACCCTGGCAAATGTGGAAGGATGACTGTATCAAAATAAATGTGGGTGTCTGTGGGAAGGGGGCCAAGGCATGGTGGGGAGAAGGGCACCCAAGGTCCAAACCAGGTCAGAAAAAGGAGAGGGAAGGGGTGGGTTGGCCTGGTAGACCTATACTTCTATCTCTCACCCGTCTCCTTCATTGGGTTTGGGAGGACATTGGGACAGAATTTGTGGTAGTGAGAAATTGGGCTGTAAGCCATTCTTAGGAGGTTAGGCAATGGCTGGCAGATAAGGAGGAAGACCAGAGGTGAGATTTTAAAGGGCCATGTGCCCTGATTGGAACCACTGAGAGAAAAGATTTCCCCAGAAAAGAAGCATCTGAGGTGCAGGTGGTGGGGGCTGAAGAAATAATAAGATCTATTAAAGTCAAACCTGCAAATGTGGAGGGCTGACTGTAGTTGGTACACGATAGAATTTCAGAAACTGTAGATTTTCATGCATTCTTCACTTACTGAAATTCCACACAACTCTTCCAACTGTTAAAGCACAGGAGCCTTGTCCTCTTTTTCATATGTCCACCAATGCTTTGAGGTAGAAGGACTTTGAACGATAGTGACTGACCCAAAAAGAGTCAGTGTGCTGTAGTGGCTTGAGCGATTGACTACAACCATGGAGACAAATGTTCAGTTCCCCACTTGGCCACGGAAACCCATTGGGTGACCTTGGGCACACACTCTCAGCCACAGAAAAACCCATGATAGTTTTGCCTTAGAATCACTATAAGTCAGAAACAACTTGAAGGCACACAACAACTGACCCAAAATCACCTGGAAAATGTCATGATCGTCTTTACCAATCCTTTTGTTTTCATGCCAAACTTGCTTCCTTGAAGTTCCACTAATGTTTCTCCTGAAGAGGAACTGAGCTCCATTTTGAGAGGGATTTTGTTGTTGTTTTTTATTGACAAAGTGAGAGTGAGTAATACTCTCAATATAACTAGATTTCTTGACCTTTTCTAACCTCAGAATTCCTCCACTTTTTCTATGATAATTTCATTCATGAACACAATACCTTCTTACCTCTTAACATGAACTCTGGTGGAAAATGAGCAAGGGTTCTGATGCAGAACACAAGCCCCAGTACTCTCTCCGCTCCCAGCATGTGTGTGTTTTAAAAACAGGATGTAACTTTGTCCTTGAACAAATACTAAAATGCACTTAGTTAAAAGTACATTATTTCAGCAGACAATAAGAACTAAAAACAGAGACAAAACTTTCCTCCATAGCAATATTTGTAGCATAATAAATCAAAGCACCTGTTATTCCAGAAAGGTCACATCCATTATTAAATATCTCGCTAACATTGAGAGGCAGGAGCAATTCTTTCAAGCTGACTGTTTGCTCTGTTCCAAACCTGTTGGAACTGAATCTACAAAACAGCAGGGACTAAAAAGTTTTCTTCTTCTTCTAAGTTTGCATCCCCAGGAGTTAATCCCTTGGGGACCACAGATGTGGGGCCAGAGGAAAAAAGTGGGTAGAAACTCTTGTCTCCTTTTTAATTTTGGGTAAGGACAGGCTGATATTCAAACAAGTCTGAACTAATTCCTTGAACTAGTAACAGCTAGTTAGTGTATCCACACTTTAAAGTTATACCAGTTTCATACAGCTTCAACTATAATGGCTTTGTCCTATGAAATCATGGTAGTAATTTTTTCTGCCAGACAATTCCAGGGATGGGGCAGGGGAGTGAAATACTGCTTTTCAGCACAAAATTCAGAGTTCCTCCTTAAACTACAAATCCCAAGATTCCACTGTGTGGAACCATGGCAATTAAAGTAGCATCAAACCTTTATAGCTATTTAAGGTGGATATACTAACAAGAGGGCTTCTGAAGGTAGATAAGGCATTCATGTGATTTGGAGGTTAACAAAAGAGCCTGGAAAGATTTTCTGTTTGGACTACAGTTTCCAGAGTCCCACAGGCAGCAGGGCCATACTGCCTCAGGAATTCTGTGAATTGTAATCGAGATCTTCATAAATAATATGAATTCTACCAGAAACCCTTAGAATCTAGACCAGAGCTTTCCAAACTTTTCATGTTGGTGACACACTTTTTAGACATGCATCATTTCGTGATACAGTAATTCAGTTTGACTAGCAAACCAGAGGTTAAATTAACCCAATGTAAGAGATACAGACACATTCATAAATTGTAATAACAAAATATATGAGGACACAACATATTTCATGAAAACTCTTTGTATATATTTAAAAATATATGATTTATAAATAATAACATAATTTCCAAGATTATGGGTGACATACCTACATACTTCAGGCAACACACTAATGTGTTGTAGCACACCATTTGGAAAGCCCTGATCTAGACAGAATTAAGCACCTCTTTATTTACTATTATTTCCATTCATTTGACTAGATGGGATTTTTAAAAATTATTTTTATTGAAAATTTATATTGTCAACAATAAAAAAAATACAAATCATCCAACATTCGTCCTAAGATTATAAACAGATTTTTCTTCATCCAGAAACAGGAAAAGAGATAATATAAGAAACATAAAAAGAGAAAGGGGGAAAAAAGAAAGAAATAAAAAAAGAAAACAAAGATAAAGAAAAAAGTACTACAAAAAAGAAAAAAATACAAGGGAAGAAAGGAAACAAGAAACAAATAAGAAATTTAATTAGAAGAAGAAGAAGAAGACATTTGAAGAATTTAAAAGAAAAAGAAAAGATATGGAAACTTCACAGTATAAAATAGAGGTCTAGAAAATAAGTATTTCAATATCCTATCAATATCATAAAAAAGCTTTGCTTATGACTTCATATCAAAGATTTGTTGTGGAACACAAGCTGTCTTGTCCAAGTGGAGTTTGTTGGTAACATAACATGCAAGCAAGTAGACCAGGCTGTGCACAATAAGTAATTACCAGGAATGGAGCAAGACTCAATAATACAATCCTATTCATGCCTTGTTTATGTTGTGTGCCTTCAAGTTGTTTCCAACTTATGACAATCCTAAGGTGAACCTATCACAGGGTTTTCTGAGGCTGAGAGTAATATGATGTGCCCAAGGACACCTAGTGGGTTTCCATGGCTGAATGGGGAACTGAGCCCTGGTCTCTTGGATCATAGTGCAACACTCAAACCACTATGCCATGCTAGATCCCCTTCATACCTACTCAGAGGTAAATCCCAACACTTCTGATGGAACTTATTTCCAGGAAAGTGCATACAAGTATACTACAGCTAATGAAGCAGTTATGTTCCTGGGCATGACTTTTAAGAGAAAATTTGATACCAGGGGCATAAATAACAGAGAAAGAATAAGATGTTGATACACCATAAAAGTGAAGAGCAGTTCCACGTTTCTGCAAATTTTTATTCAAAACTAACAATATGATCATGTGAAATTAAACAATCCAGTCAAGTAAGTTTGCCTGAATAAATAAACATTTTGAACTTTCTAGAAAATCACTTGAAAGCTTCTTGTCAAATGCATTCATGAATGACTTTTTCTATAACTAGTCTCCACTCTTATTATTATTTTCATTTTGGTGGCCAAACTTACAGAATTATCTGTTGTTTTTTTAACATGCTAGAGGTAGCTGCTGAGGCAAGTTTATCTGCTCTCCTCTTCGGCCATTTCTGCACTACACTGCTATAGTGCTATTATTCCACTTTCAGCATCCCATGGAATTCTGGAGTTTGTTGTCTACTGAGGCCAACGAGCCATCTCGCTGAGAGTTCTAAATGTCCCTCCCTAAACTGCAACCCCAGGATTCCATAGGATGTTGAAAGTGGGAATAATAGCATTGTAACATTGTAGTGCGGAAATGGCCTCAGTGTGGTGTTGGCAGAAATGGCCTTTGTTAACTGAGGTATGCCTTATTGCATTGCAACCTCACTTTGTACAATGGTTAATTCTTACATACCTGGTTTCTTACTATCAAGAAGATCTACAGTGATAATATTGTGAGGCTATATAGCAGCAGATTCTTAGTTGAATGAAAATTTATGATCATCTTGTATTTCTTGGTTGTTGTTTTTTCACTTACTAATTACCTATAATTTAGGGATCAGAAAATGGTAGCTTCTGGAACACCAATGTCCATTCGTTCTTCAATTCCATTTGCTCACCAGAATGATCCTTCAGCTAAACCAGTTGTTGATTTCAGAACTTAAAACTAGACATTGGCTTGGATCTAGACAAAATTGACTTGGATCTAAACAAAATTAGCTGCAATGAATTCCCATTTCTGTCACTGGATCAAATCAAGTCATTGCTAACTTTTTGTATTGGTTCCAGTGGGCCTTAAGTGTAACTAATTTAGATTCAACCCATTAATAATCATTATAGCCCAACTTGTTTGTTGTCATGATATACCTGAGGCTGGCTGTAAGAGTGATTCTAAGACATGGTTCTCTTTTGCACTTGTTGTAGGACAGATACAAGGGCAAATACTGATTCCATTTTCAGTTCTAGAAAAGTTTAGATACAAAGTAATGCAGGGAGGTGGTGGAAAGGATGCCAAATGCCTTTCCATGAAGATTTTACGACATTTTAATTAAGCTCTATTTTGGCAGGTTTAAAGATATGAAGGAGATTCACTTCGTGTTGACAGATTTGGAAATTTTCTTTAGAGATGTTAGATGGTAACTATGAGAGCCACAAGTTGTCAGTTTCATGGGATATATTGTGAGCAAAGCACAGCGATAAATTAGTTTAACTCTAATGAGGTATTATATTATGTTAATTGGTATAGACCAGCCTTTTAGGTTTCTGCTTATTTTTTCATTCAGATCTAAGACTGTTTCTTGCACTATTGTAACTTTGATTTGTGCTTTGTCCCACTTTAAAGGCAACAGAACGTCAACAGAAAGGCAGACTCTTATTTGTTGACTATTTTCAGACATTCTCCCACTTCTCTCCTAATAGTTCATAGAGGAAATGATTGATTGATTGATTGATTGGATTACATCCCACCTTTCTTGTAGGATGGGAGAAAATATATATGTACTTGGGTTGTGCCCCTATTTTCACACTAAAAATCACTATCAAAGCTCCTCGCCCCTTCAGTTTTTACAAACAGCTGAAGACTCTTCCCCATCTGCTGTTTAATATATTCTTCAGCAGAATGTTTAAAGCTCACAGTAGAGATGGTTGCACCTGTTATAGCACAAACAGCACCTGTTACAAAATGTGTCAGTCTATCCTTGCTTCCTAACCAGGGGCGATTTCACTCTACACAACTGTAGTGCTGTGAATTCACTTTAAACTGACATGGTTCCATCCTGTTGCCTGAAACTGGCAATTTAGGAAGATGCATTTGAAATTCTCTGCCAAAGAGCTGTAGTGACTGACGCAACTGCAAGCTCCAGGATTCCATAGGTACAGTATGGTGTCATGGACTTTTGGTGGAAAATGTTTAATTTAAAATATATATATATATATATATATATATATATTTTGAATGACATTTATTTATATATTGACTGTGTATTAGAAGTAATAAAGTAACGAGCTGTGGAAAAGTGAAAGAATGGAAGGATTGATGGTGAATACTGATTGGTGGAATGTCTGAGGGGATTTGAATAAGGTTGGTGAATAAGAGTTGATATAGTCGTGAAAGAAAGAAGAAAAGGATGAGTCAATTGAGGATTTGGCTCAAGAGAGTGAAGCCATTTCTGCAGGATGGTGTCCTCCTGTCAACATTATATACTGGGCAGGCATGATTTCCTCTGAGTGGATGGCACAGAAAGAGGTGATGTGGCCAGATGAGCAGGTGCAAGGTCAGCAGGATTGTTTTGGCTATGACTTGTATACTGGAGAAGGCCACACGCCAGAATGCTGATTGGGTTACCCCACTTGTTCAGGGTGACAGTGGGACATAAAAAGGCTGGTGTTTGCCTTTACCAGCTGCCAATCAGGGTTGCCTAGCTGGACTTGTCATGCTGCTGACAGTTTACATTTTATAAGGGGAGATGCTGCCCATTTATCTTCTGTTATTCTTACTTGTTTAATTGCTTCTGGAATGTTTTACCAAGAGCCTTTAGCTTAGAGTGCAGCAATAAATTCTGCCTCTAAGCCTACTTAATGAGCCTCCGGAATTTTTTCTGCTTCACCGGGAACCTCTACTGCGGTGAAGCCTTGCTTCACAGCTCAAACTCTGCTCACGCTCAGAGAAGCCAGATCCTGCTAACCCAGACACCTCCTGGCATGGAGACATGAGAGGAGTGGGACTGCAACAACGCTTCCATATGACATCATTGTGGTTCTGCCCTTCTCACATTGTCAGCCAGCATGATCGTGGGATATATCATTGACCTCCTGATCATGTGAGCCTTCTGTTGCCACCAGCCATGCAGAATGGTTGGAAGCACAATCATGTGCTTTCTTCCCCATGGCAGCATGGGAAGAAGGCCACCTACAGCATGGAAGGAAGGAGTGTGTCTTTTGTACTCCCTTCTGCAGGCAACTGGTTGGGTGTGGAGGGGACCATTGGAGACACACTCTCATCCTGACAGAGGTGCACCCAGGATTGCAACGGGATGATGTGGGACAGTGTCATCATGTGGAAAAGGCCTCAGTCAGGTTTAGGAATTAATGAGTGGTGTTTAAAAGTCTCAATTAGCTTGGCATGGAATCTGTGAGAGAGTGTGAGCTATGTTCTAAATATATTAAATAATTAATCTGTTTTGGTATATTCAGTTTCTGTTAATAAAGGTGTTTTATTTATATATTTATATGCTTTTGGTCTTCAGGAATGCTATATATTATAAAGCCTGGATTCATACAAGGTGTCTGTGTGGCAGCAGTGAATAAAGCATAGTGATATCTGTTGGGGATAAAGTTGCATAACATCGCACACATGTACTCAAGGGCATCTAGGAGGTCCCCACAGTTGGTGGCCACAGCAGTAGGACAGGAGTAAATTTTGTTTACTTTTTAAGCTCCTGAGTTTCCCTTACCAAGCTGATGATACACAGTCATAACACTACTTGGTATGAAGTGGTATTTGCTGCAACTTTCTCTGCAGTGGCTCTATTCAAAGGAATACTTTGATGTCTAGCTTGGTTAGGTATCTAGAGATCTTTGCTAGAGAACTCAAATGTACTCCCCAGATGTACAGCAATTAAGGAATAGCAGGGAATGCTAAGGATCTGTCCAAACTAGAAATTCCAGGATATCATAAATCATATCAACAACTCACAAGATTGTTTCAAAGGTCAAAAAAAAAAAAAAAAGACTGTAGGGACCAGAGTATTGTCATCAGAATTAATCAGCACGTATTATGGCTATTTCAGCATGCCAGTTCCTTGGTCCAGAATCCCTCTGTCAAAGAAATCTGATACATCACATATCGAATTAGTTTTCATATAGGCCTTAATTTCATTTACACACACTGGAGAAATCACTAAGCATCAACCATCATTAGCTTGGATAACTGCAAAACTCCCAAGTCAGTAAATCTGTTTGCCCTTTTCAGTGTCTTAATTCTGAAACTCTTCCATAAGTAGAATTTAAGACCTTGTGCAATAATGAGGAAGCCCAGACTGTCACAGAGTTCATTACACACCTAGGAAAGCTCTCCCTCCTCATCTTCTTCCACTTCAGCACACCGGTCTTTTATCAGCTTAGCTGTAATGAGTTTTTCTACCTCTTCTATAGTCATATCTTCTGTGGGCAGGATTAGAACAAAACTGAAATCCTGTCCTTTGTACAGAAGCTCTAAAACCTGGTAACATAACATTACAGATAGAAAAATAGCCTAGACCAAAGGACAGAAAGGCAAATATTTCAGTTGGCGGACTATAATAGAGACAAATGTTTCTGTGAAATGAGCAAGGCTCTGTACAGCTCAGGACCAGGCTGTTAAGAGTCAGCCTTCCCCTGTACCATGAATATATGTTCTGTGTGGGGTGTCTCTATGCATCTGCTTACTGTACCATGGAACTGTGGTTGCAGTGTGGACAAGGAGCATTGAGATAAGGGAGGCTCTCAATGCTGGTTTTCTGCCATCCTTTCAAGCTTATCTTTTTAGCTAGGCTTTTTTCCTTATTATTTTCACAACTGTTAACTATTTATTAGTTTCTTCTGGGTTGTAATGTGTTTTACTGTTTTATCATTTTAGTTATTGGTTCTGTTGTAGCTATTGTAAACCCATCAGAGGATTTTTTAAGATGCAAATGCATTATAAAATGCCATTAAAGGTATACAAGATAAACTAAGAGGATCAAAGAAATTTCAGATTATTTATTTCAGATTATCAAGAAGAACTTCCTGAGGGTAAGAGCAGTTTGACAATGGAATACACTGCCTCAGAGTGTGGCGAAGGCTCCTTCTTTGGAGGTTTTTAAACAGAAGCTAAATGGCCATTTGTTAGGAGTTCTTTGATTATGCATTTTTACATGGCAAGGGGTTGGACTCCGTGGCCTTTGTGGTCTCTTCCAGGTCCATGATTGTATGATTCTATTAGACCTGGAATGGCAAACCTAGAAGATGCTGCTGGGAGACTCCTCTTCAGCTCCTTGGGGTTCCTCAGTATTCTGTCCCACATGCTATTTAACATATACATGAAACTGCTGGAAGATGTTGTCTGAAGGTTTGGGTTTTGGTACCATTAGTATATGGATGACACCCAGATTTATTACTCCTTTCTGCCACAAGCCAAGGAAACTGCTTTGGTCTTAAATTGGTGGCTGTCATTAGTAATGTGTTACCCTGTTTACTGTGGGGGTCCCCTGAGGGACACCTTTATGCGCTCTCAATTAACTGAGTTTGGGGAAATTAGCCAAGAGCACAAGCTAGGAATGAGAGAGGCAGGGCAACACAGCAGAATCTTTTACCCAATGTCTACGGGGTCAGGCCAAGCCAAGGAGCACACCAAAGTTTAAGAATAATTGAGATTTTATTAAATACAGACAAACAGTGTATGCAACACACTCACACAAGTAACTATAGGAAATAAAGGTTGGAGTGGTATAGAGGGATTTTTGAGAGAGATGAATTGGGTGATATGACACCTGTCCTGAAGCCCGGAGAGGTCTGAAGATTGAGTTCATTGGGATGGAGTCTCAGTACATGGGACTGAGGAGACAGCTCGCCAAACAAAGCGGTAGCAAGGCTGGATGGAAGTCTGGAGCGATCCGAGGAAGCTCTCAGAATCAGGGTTTTTTAAAGAGAGAAATGTAACTGCAGGCTATTCCATACTTGAGGAAAACAATGAGTTTTGGGTGTGAGACAAAGCTTTGGAAAGGTCAAAATTTAACATGATTGAGTTAAGTCCGAATTGACAAAGAGGTAGACAGTATGCAAATGCTCAGTGCTTGACATTTTAGTATTCAGCTTGCCAAGTTGCCTGCTTGGGGCAGGGAGTTCTTTGTAAGCAGCGTGCATACATAATGAGGGTGTTTGCAGAGAGGTCTCCTCAAGCGGTGATCTGGCTATTTCTGGCCTGCTTCTATTGTCTTGGGATATTGCAGCGTTTGATGGCCGAGCCTAGTTCTGTGCTTGTCCGGGGGCCTCACAAACACATGGAGAGGGGTGGTGGAAGAGAACCAAATTATTGATATCAAAATGATATCTTTATGCTATCTCCAAGGAGGCCTAATCTGCAGTAACAAATGGACTGGATGAGTTTGAACAAATTGAAACTTCATCCAGACAAGATGGAAGCGCTCCTTGCCAGTCAAAAGGAAGATCAGGGGATAGGGTTTCAGTCTGTGCTGGATGGGGTTACACTTTCCCTGAATACACAGGTTTGCAGCTTGGATGTGCTCCTGGATTCAGCTCTGAGCCTAGAAACCCAGGTTTCAGTGTTGGCTAGGATTGCATTTGCACGGTTAAAGCTCATGTACCAACTGCATCCGTTCCTTGAGACACTGGATCTGAACATGATTATACACACCTTAATTATATCCTGCTTGGATTACTATAATGCAACTCTATGTGGGACTCCCTTTGAAATTTCAACTGGCCCAAGGAACTGCAGCCAGATTGCCTGGGACTGACTATAGGGGTCACAGATCTCCTTTGTTGCAACAGCCTCATTGGTTGAAGGCCTGTTACTAGACACAGTTCAAAGTGCTGGTTATGACTTTTAGAACCCTACACAGCTCAAGTCCGGGTTATTTGTATTCTCCCTTAACAACCAGCCCATTCTTTGAGAGCTGCTGGGGAGACCCTTCTCTCTGTCCCACTACCCTCACAGGTACATCTGGTGGGAACATAGGAGAGAGCCTTCTCAGTGGCTGCCCCCAGTCTCTGGAACTCCCTTCCTAGAGAAGTAAGATTAGCACCCTACATATTTTCTTTTTTACAGACAAGTAAAGACTTTTTATTCCAACAGGCATTTGATGAGTGACTCTATGAGACTCATCTTACACAACACTCTGGATATTGCTAAATTGTTCTGCTGGGGTGAGTGTGTGTGATGTTTTAATGGCCTTGTACCACCCGACTTCTGTTGAATATTTAAGGGTAATGTGATCCTTTCACTTTCTGCAGTATTGGTGCTGGGACATAGCAGAGCACTGCAGCTTTGATGAGCTACACAGTAATGAACATATTTAATGCATGGTCTCCAGGGTCCTACTTTTGCCAGAAGCCTTGGCTCAACATTCCTAATACATTTTGAGCTAGAAGCAGAACTTGGAAAGTGACGTTCAGGACTATAAATGCAAGTGGTCAACCTGGGTGGGGATTGAAGGAGTTACAATCCAAAGAGTAACTTTTCCAAACTAGTTAGTAGCCAGCTGGCTACTAGGCTTAATTGCTACATGAATCCTTCATAGATGGTAGGAGGGTCTGATATGCTTTCAGTACCTGATTAATTTTATACATCAGGTTAGATTCAGAGAAGGGAGCAAGAGATTGAGAGAGAAAGAGATAAACACTGAAATAACAAGCTGAGATCTTGATATTTTGAAATTATTTGTCATGTACTGGAACAGATTATTTAATTGGAATGTCATCGTTGCAACCTCACTGTTTTGATAAAAGCATAATTGATGTGTTTTGCCATTTCTCTTCAAAGCCATCTGCATTTTATTAGTATCGGTTCTGCAGCAGAGAGGGGATCTTAAAAAAAAAATACACCTAAAATGAAGTTGTCATGTCTGTGCTTTAGAGCTAGGATTCACACTGGAGAGTGCATGGCCACAAGAGGATTAAAAGAAATTAGATAGGAAAGGAAAACGATAGTATGAAAGTAACTTTAAAATGGTTTGGAGAGCGATGTGACACTTGTAAGAGGAATAGTTGATAAATGATGATGACAGCACTGTCTTTGAGCCATAAGGAAGTATGTTCACTAGAAAGAACTTCTTGATGGTAAGACCTATTCCACAGATTGGAACAGATTGCCTTGGAGAGAAGTGGACCTCTGCTCTCAGATTAGTATTTATAAACCAATTTTGACTAAATAATATACCTGGGGCTAATATCCCAAATGTTTTTGTGTGTTTAAACTTCAGCTTTTTCTTGTTGTTGTGTTACCCCAAAAGATGGGAGACCTTGAGGTCCTCCAGCAGTACCCATGCCTCCATGAAAAGGTGAGGAAATATTAGCTCAAAGGGAGGCCTGTGAGAGGTGGGGGTCACCTTTATCTGATCTTTCAACACTAGTATCTACCAGTACTAGTGTAGGAATACCAGTCAGAGATCCAAAGAATATTTTTAAAATGTTTTATTGGAGAATTAATCAAGCAAGCAAGCAAGACTCAAGCAGTCTCACAATCACACAAGGCTAGCTGGAGAAAAAGTGAGGAAAAGTTTGGATCGCAAGTTCTTAGGGAAAAATGGGTAATAATTACTAGTGCTGGAAGGCTTAAACCTGAGGGGTTGAGAGTAGTCTAGGATTGGGGAATGAATGGACAGAGTGACAGCCTTCTTCCAAGGGGATCTCTGAAGGATCAGGGAACAAATGGACAGAGTGGCAAGCTGCATCCAAGGGGCTACAAAGAGCTGCAAAACAGTAGGGGCTTAAATACACTTTCTTTTCTACACTTTGAAGTGGAGTTTCTGGCAAAGCTCAAGATTTTCTCATAGAACTAACTGACAAGAGATGGTTTTGACACCAGGTCAACAGAATTATAGAAACTGTGGTAGCGTCATGAAGTCTGGATTGGCAGGGAAGTATTTGGGTGAGAACCCAAAAGCATAGCCTGTGATCAAAAGAATGGTCTCTAATTGTCTCCGAGTCTTCAATGATTTGTGATAGGACAAAGATATTATCTTGGGCTCCTGGATGCCAGGGCTTTCACCTCTGTCTCCTTTGAATTTTATGGCCTTATCCATATCCTAGCAGCCTGACCTGACTTTCTCTGGCCAACATGCATCCCATCATGCATTTTCAGCCATAAATATGTTTGATTTATATAAAAATGATATCTCTCCCCGGTCTGGCTATGTTGTAGGCTGGGAGGCACAAGGAGTGGTACATTTTGCATGGGACTTGGTGTGAAACAAAATTAGGACTGCAAATGATACAAGTGAAAATTTTCTTTCATGCAAATCATAAAGGAACCATCAGCATCACCCCAGGTAAAATCAGATAGTATGCCTGACAAGAAAATCCACAATGAGAAGCAGTGTAATGTGGCATGTTGTAGTGGCCTTATCCTTGGGAGACCACTTTTCAAATCTCCTTTCAAGCTGCTTGTTCCATAGTAAGCATGGCTGCTGCTAAATGCAGCACACACTCATATCTCCCACTTGTCAATGGTCTCTTCCCTGTTTCTCTGTAGACAGAATGTCTCCTATTTTGTGATGTCACCACAAAATGAGTCAGCTTGGAAATCAAATTTAGTAGGTTTGAAATTCTCAAGTGTGTAATAAGCCTTGACTTTTCCAATGAATTTTAATATTGTCATAATTTAAACCAGGGTTGATTAGGAATTAACTTGTATTTTCTGTGCATGCATGTTCTGCATGACTAAACATCCAAACACTACCATCTTTCCACTGTAAACAAAGTACTTTCGGTAACAGCCAGAGAAAGATCTGTCTTGAGATACTATGTTGTTAAGATTAGGATAGGAAAGAATACCATTTTACACTGGATGTTACTTCTGTGACGTACATATACAAAACATGAAGACAAACCCATACAATTGCAGAGAATTATTTTTCTTCTTTCCAGTGTTCAACTTGTAACTATATGATCAAAATAACAGATTATGACAGGACCAACTTTCCAATTTCCGCTACTGTTAAGAACAAATATAGCATGATGCCATTGCCCTGTGAAATCTTCTTTCTTCACTCCAAATGCTTTCTCTTCCACTTGCAAGAGCTTTTGGGCTTTTCTTGTTCCCAAAACCTGGTATCTACCTGCATTTTCTAATTTTACTCATTCTTCCCATTGTTCTAATCTTTAGTTTTTACATCTGTTTAACTGAAATCCCTTATTTTAGATGAGAAACTTATGAGGAGGGAAGAAGGAACAAAAATGAAGTGTTTGCAGCCAGCACGTCCAATTGCTCCTGGACAGGTGGTGGGCATCTACTTTTCTCCTCCTTTGTTTCCCTGTAGGGGGAAGGTGGAGGAGAATCAAAACATTCTCCATTAGTTCTTCCAAGATTTGGTTGATTTGCAGCCAGGACTCACCCAATTCCAGGAATTCCTTCCTATAGCCAAGGAGTGGGAAGAGTTTAAGGAGAAGGAAAAGACTCAGAGTATATGGTGGGTCAGATTGTCCCATGGACTAGAGATCTTCCTAAAGTGATAGAAAGGTAGATAGTTTTCATAGATAAATGCCAGGAACTATTGGATCTGCAACTGTCTTGCCTCCCTGTGAGGATTCTCATCAGACAAGGAAATGCAAGGAAGAAAGGGGGAGATCAAGAACTAAGGATGTCCCGTGTTCCCACAAGGGAGAGTTAATAATTTAATCAATTTTGTCCCTGACATCAGATGTCTTTGAAAACTATGCACATATGAAAGAGATCTTCTGTGAGGAGAAAGCCTCCAGAAGCACAGGTAGATATCCTCCTGGCCTTCCCAGACACAACATCTGGGGGAAGAAGCTATAACCTTCTAATACCTTCAGCTACTTTCTCCCCTCACCTGCTTCCACACAACATTAGGTGTAGGGAGAAGGCAGCCAAGGATCTAGAAGCTGAAATCTTCCAGGATCCTTTCTTGGCTCTCCCATGTTCACTTACTGTGCAACATTGGGAGGTGAATCTATCTGATGACAAAAAGGGGAGGGGCTTGAGGAGGATGCAATTCTCAGTTGCATCAATAGCAGTATGGTGTCTAAATCGAGGGAGGTACTGGTACCACTCTACTCTGCTTTGGTTAGACCTCATCTTGAATACTGTGTCCAGTTCTGGGCACTCCAATTCAAGAAGGACATGGTCAAGCTGGAGCAAGTCCAAAGGAGGGCGACCAAAATGGTGAGAGGCCTGGAAGCCATGCCCTATGAGGATAGACTTAGAGAGCTGGGTATGTTTAGTCTACATAAGAGAAGGTTAAGAGGGGACATGATAGCCATGTTTAAATATTTGAAGGGATGCCATGTAGAGGAGGGAGAGGGCTTGTTTTCTGCTGCTCCAGAGACCAGGACAAGGAGCAATGGATTCAAGCTGCAGGAAAGGAGATTCTACCTGAATCTCAGGAAGAACTTCTTGATGGTCAGGGCTGTCTGGCAGTGGAATCTGCTGCCTCGGAGTGTAGTGGAGTCTCCTTCTTTGGAGGTTTTTAAGCAGAGGCTGGATGGCCATCTGTCGGGAGTGCTTTGAGGGTGTTCCTGCATGTCAGGGGGTTGGACTGGATGGCCCGTATGGTCTCTTCCAACTCTACATTTCTATCATTCTATGATTCTATGAGGAGGATTCCCCACATGGTCTTTTTCAGATATTCAAAAATACTCTTTCTCATTTTTCTTCCTCAAGGATTTTAATATTCTTTCCATTCCTGTCTAGAACATAGCAACCGAGGACCAACCAGCCTTCTTCTGGTTTACATGGAGGCTCAGAGTCAAAGCAGGAGAAGGACCTGGGTAGTAGCTGTCTGTCTGGCAGGTTGTGTTCCATTCAATCCCAGAGAGAGAGAGAGAGAGAGAGAGAGAGAGAAGCATCAACAGAAGAGGTTGACCAACATCTGCATTTTCAAATGCAGTGCTTGAGAGTAATCAAAAACTCTTAAGGAGGAGGGCATCTGAAAGGTCTTGACTGGTGATGAGATTGGTTGGGGCTAGAAGTTTTCAGTGTTAAATGTAGTTCAGTGGCTCTACCTTGTTTGAAGCAACATAATTTTTCATTCTGAATTCATTCGTTCCTAATACCTGTCCTGAACTCCTGTTTCTAGGAACTGCTTTACAATCTCATCTGTTAGCTTTGACCCTCCAAATTTGATATACTGATTAATAACCCAGCAGTTAACCTTGGTCCGGCCTTGGCAGGTGCTCTTCACACCAACCTATTTCAACACGTCAGACCCCCTGGTAATTGTTCCTTAATATAATTCTCTATACCACTTGCTTGCTCTTCTTTAGCTCCAACCAGCTGAGCTCTGCATTAACAGATACTGATCTGAAGTCAGAGCAAGACAGGAGCATCTCACCATTGTGGTAAGCCACAACCTAGATGCTTCTCAGTGAAATAAGTTCAAGTTGCTATTTACCTCTACTGCTTCTTCCCACACAAAGTGGCCATTGAGTCATCCAAGACAAGAACAACTTGCTTGAGCAAGAAGTTCTTCTTGAGCATGTTCTTCTGTTTTTTGGTCCTGGATTTCTTATGATACTTGAGATAGAATACATTCCTAGTTTAGAAAAATATGTTCTTTGGCTGGGCTTGAATGCACGGGGAGTCATTTAAACATCTTTTATTTTTAAGGAGGGAAGGTCATGGACTTCAACCCACCTTCATCTGGTGGAGTGAGAGCCCACACAAAGCTGTGCCAAATAAAAGTCAGTAGTCTTTTAGGCAGCACAAAATTCTTTGTTTCATTTTGTTTGTCTGTCTTTTAACTACTTGTTTCTACCTAACCTAAAGATTTAAGGATATAATGGCCCAAAAATCCAAATGAAATTTACAAACAGAAATGCCACACTCCAAGGTCAGTCCAAGGAAAGACGTGTAGTGCCCTCTGCACAAATATCTAACCTGCCTTTGTACTTGTTGTTGAGTACAGTAGGACCCCTGTATCCATGGATTCATGATCCGTGGATTCAGTTATCCATGGTTGGCCGGGATCAGCTGGAGACGGGTACCAGGATTGGCAAGGAGCACAATTCTGCACTCCCCGCTGTTTTCCTGCCAGCCACCGCTGCGATCAGGCCTGGGGCTGGCAGCTGGAGGTGGGAAAATAACTCTGCTACTGCAATCGGCCTGAGGTCAGTGGCAGGAGGTGGGAAAACAGTGGAGATTGCGGGATCGCGCTCCTCTCTGTTTTCGCACTTCCTGCCTCTGGCTCCAGGCCCAATCGCAGCGGTGGCAGCTGGCAGGATCGGGCCCAGAATGGGTGGCAGGACAGGGCATTCGGTACTATCCATGGATTTCAGTATCCGTGGGGGAGTTTGGAACCAATCCCTCATGGATACAGAGGTCTTACTGTACTGATAAACCAAAATGTAAGCATATCAATGCAGCACATCTTGAATTTATCATCATCAAATGGAACTGCAGACTTAAACATTCTGGTTGCTGTTGTATGCCTTCAAGTCTTTATGGCAACTCTAAGCAAAACTATCATGGGGTTTCTTGGCAAGTTTTATTCAGAGGCAGTTTGCCTTTGCCTTTCTCTGATTCAACATTCAAATCACTATACCATGCTGGCTATGTTGTCTATTGGGACTTAATATTTGAGAAGACATGTTTAGGATCTTACACACTTACTTAAGCTATTCCAACTATGTTCAATAGGGCATAGATTTAAGATAAGAATGGAAGTCCAGTTGAAACTGAAATTAATAGTATTGAACTTCAATTTAAGCATTGTTAAACCTAAGTTAAAAGCTACTCTTTGGACATCACAGTTTAAGGTCAAGAGTCCCTTTGGCTTGTCAATTTTTCACCCTGCCCCTGCATTTGTGCCTTGATCAGCAGGAGTTAGCAAGTGTACCTTTTCAGGGCATGGAGATAAATATTATCACCTAATTCCTTCAGATCAAGCTGTTACCGAGACCAAATGAAAACTTGGCAAAGCAGTTGCTGACAGAATACTTTGCTTTCCAAACTGAAAGAGAATGGGGGACAGGGAGGGAAGGGAAGGAAGGGTTTAAGGTAGGCTGCCATAATTTGAAAGATCTGTCTAACAAAAAATTGATGTGAAATTCCAACTCATTGATTCCTGAGACTAGAGGAGTCAGCAAGGATGGCACTAAGCCAATATTCTGTCTTTGACCTTTCACTAGATCCTCTGCTTGTCACTCTAGGGTAACATCACATTACTTGTGACACTCTTGCCAGCCTCATTTTGAAACTCTCCTGTGGTTTATTGACACATGTAGTCAAGCACCTGAATCCATTTCTTTTATATATTTTAGTAATGATTTACAGTAAATGTGGGGAAAGGAACCATTACTTTGGCAGGTAAAATATTTGACTTCTTTATGCCAGGCATAAATTGCTGTCTTAACTATTTTCCTCTGTATTTATTACCTAATTTTAACACAAAATAACCTAAAACACAAAGTGACATTTTTAACGTAAATTAAAATTAAAACATAATAACATTAAACACTATCTTACAAAAACTCTAAGTGACTAACTAATACTAATTCACTAACCCACAAAAGGACTTTGACCCTCCCCAAGCCAAACTGTAACAAAGAGAAAGGATTTAAAAAAACACGAAATATGTATATGTGCGTGTGTGGATGGATGGATGGATGGATGGACGGACAGACAGACAGACAGACAGACACATACACACACACACATTCTACTATTACAGACCCAACTAAACAATCATACTAGAATTGCTAGTATCACGTCCACAAATTATTGCACATAGCAGGTTTCTTATTTCACAAAAAGTCCATAAACAGTTTCTAGTCTTTTAAGAAATCTTCAGTTGGCTTATCCTTTAAAACCCACATTAGTTTGACCGTTTGGGGTAACTCAGCAACCTTAACAATATGTCCTTCCATTGCTGGTGCTTCAGTCTGTTTCCACATTGGAGGGAAGAATATCCTTGCAGCCGTTATCATATAACCGAGAAGTATTGGAGTTCCTATTTACTATTCAACTCCTTATCTATAATACCTAGCAAAAAAAAAGTTCTGATGACATTTAAAAAATCCCCTTTAATTTTTTTCCCCAATTAACATATAAATCTTAGGCTAATAATTTAGGCCAATAACTTTTCAACTTCTTAAATGTCCATCACATATCAAAAAAGAATCCTCCTCATCTTGACATTCTCAACAATGATAGTCTGAAACTTTTTTTGTTGTTGCAGAGTACAGTTGAGGGGGAAGCACATAAGTTTCTTTAACTTTGCTTGCAGAGGGAGTTATGGCAGTGAACCTCTAGGATTGTCAATTTAAAAAAAAAAAAGGATGGAAGCCTTGAGCCGTTAGCACATATGCCAGAGACAGAAAATCAATAGGTGTAGCTTTCCTCAGGTGTTTCCAGGCAATAACAAAAATGCCATTTTCAGTTTGGCTAGTGCTGTACGAATGCCAGCCCTGTCCAGGAATGATTGCTCATTATCTTGTCCCCCTGTAAAGTAGAAAACAGCTTTTTGGAAGGGAAAAACCCCATCCTTTCCACCCACTGTGGCAATTCCCTCCACTTCCACTGATGCTGTGCTATAAAACGGAGAACCTTATTTTTCTTTAAAAAGCCCCCAGCGAGTGGGGCAGTCCATTAAATGATTAAATGATAGATGCACACATTGAAAAGATTTAGTGAGAATGACAAGGCCAGCCTTCACTTCTGCATGAAGTCTGGGGTGTAATGTGAAATTGACACACCTTTGACAGTTTGGTCTTAGGCTTATTCTAAAATAATAGATAAATAAATGCTGCCCACGAGCACCATCCCATTTTTCCTCAGGCTTTTCCAGAATCAAGCCCAAGATGAAGGAAATTTCTCTCAGTTTTTTGAAAGCGAAGCTCAGATATCCCCACAGAGTCCTACTGTTGCTGAGCCATCCTTACTACAGACTTGCTGGTGATACCAGCTGAAAGCAGGGGAGCCATATTTCCCTTTAAATTACCCAAAGCACTGCAGAGAAATGCCATAGTGCAGCACTGGTGAAACTTAAAACTGAGGATGGCTTCCAGTTGTCTCTACAGATCTAGTGATCTCTAAACCCCATGCGTTAAGAAAAGGGATCACTATAACACGGAACCATCAGATGTCACTGTGTTTACTGAGGAGAATGAAGGCTGATACATACAGTTGGCTCTGTAGATTCGGCTGGAATGATATGATTATACCACTGAATCATTGAACTGACAGCGACTCCAAAGACCATCTAGTCCAGCACCTGACCATGCAGATAGGAGAGTCCTGGGCAGTCTATGGCATCACTGTAAACAGCTTTTACCATCAGAAATTTCTTCCTGTTCTTTAGCCAGAATCTCCTTTCTTGTAATTTGAATACATTGAACTGGGTTTTACCAGCATGAACTTGTTCTCTCTTCTATGTGACAACCCTTCAGATAGTTAAAGATGGCTAAAAATAGAAGACCCTGTGATAGGTTTGCCTTAGTCAGAAACTACTTAAAGGCACACGACAACAGTAAAAGTAGAGCAGCCATGTTACTGCAGGGTAACACAAGAGCGCCACACCGAGGCTATTTCCACACTGCTATTATTCTACTTTCAACATCCTATGGAATCTTGCGGTTTGCAGTTCAGGGAGGGGCATTTAGAATTTAGAATAGAGAGCTCTTTGGCCTCACTAAGCTACAAACCCCAGAATTCCACAGGATATTGAAAATAAAATAATAGTACTATAACAGTATAGTGCAGAAATGGTGTGAGTTGACATCTAAACGACTATCTAGAGCCCTTTCTGCACGAGGTGAGGGAATCGCTCCGTGCCATTACCTACCACTTCTTCTGGGGTCCGAAGCAACGCGGACTGTCCCTGAAGCCTTTCCGCAGGGCTCCTCCTTGGTCCAGGGTGAATAGGAACAGTGCAAGGTCTGTAGATTCGCACTGCTCCAGCTTCCAAAATGGTAGCTTCTGGTTGGTCATGGGTCCCGACCAACCGCTGAAGCTCACCACACCTTGGTGCAAGCCTGCGAATCTGCACAAGGGAGCAGGAACGCAATGGCACATTCCAGGAAAATAAAGACCTGTTTTTTGCAGTCTTTAGAAAACACACTGGGGGACCACTTGAGGTTGTTTTGGAGCAGACTGAGGTGCGGATCACTGGTAAGTAGTCCGCTCCAAGGTGCAGACGTCCTCCATGAGAGGATGCACTGCCCCGTTCTAATTGCCTGGTGCGGAAAGAGCCAATGTTGGTTTAATCTTTACCAGTTGATTATCTGCCTCTTGTACTGCTATTAAAGATGTAGAGCCTGTGTCCATCAACAAAAGTTGCCACTGAGTTTACAGGAACAGACAAGCAAGGCCAGTTTAGAGAATCCTATTTGTTAAGATGTCTGTATAAGTTTTGCAGAGATGTTAAGAAAAGTTAAGGGAGAGAGTATAAACCAACTGCCTGGAATACCCAACCCTGTTTTTCCAGCTTAAACAGAACAGCCAGAAGACTGCGACTGCTGTTTCTTCTACACTGTTGCCTACAGCAGCTTCTTCACTCTGTCTAACGGTAGGGTCATCTCTACCTGCTTGCTTAGATTCATGGCTGTGGGCAGATAGAGGAGGCTCACTCCAATGGTGAGAATAAACAACAAGGAAGGTAAGTTTTTAAAAAAGAAGCCCCTCTCTGCTTATATATACCACCATTTAAAATAACTATATATACCCCTGGAACAACCCACTCGCTAAAGTTGATGGGTCAGGATCATTCCAGGCCCTGAGATTTCAGGGTCAAAATGTGAGGTCTAGGTATGGTCCCTTATGATGTCACAAGGGACAAGCCATGGTGAGATTCCTCCATCTTGTCATAAGGCCCAGAGGATCCATGCCCTTAGACTCCAGGCCAGGTCCTGTGATATGGGAAGCCTACTATTCATGCCCACAGAAGCACACTCTCCATCCCCAATTCTCCAGCCAGCCTAAAATATACATAAACCTTTGCAGTCTGAGAATGGGGTGCAAAGGTGGGTAAAGACCTTGTGATCAGCCCCACAACCTGGGACCTCTTGAATTGTCCTGGGCAAAATGAATTTCCCATTGTTTTCCATTTAACTATTCATGTCCATGCTCTTTAGCTCCAAGACTTGAGGTCTGATTTAAACAAAGCTTTCTAACCAACAAGCACTTGTGAAGCAAACAAAAGTGAGGAAGCTGCAGAAAGAGAGTGCCTTTTTCTTTCTTTCTTTCTTTCTTTTTCTTTCTTTCTTTCTTTCTTTCTTTCAGACCATCTGTTTTCTACCCAAGTACTTATGGTCTCTGTGGAAGCTTTAGTGTTTTGGAAATTCACCAGCTTTACAAGCCGTCTGAAAGAATTCTTCGTTGCTATGGAGATACTGTTCTTTCACTGCGAATCCTTCTTTAAGGTAAAGGACATTGGCAAGATTAAATGTAAATGCCTTTCCATCTGAGGTGACAGCGTACAGGCTCTGGAGTGGCACAAAGGCTTCACCTGAAGAAAAATAAGTGTTAAGAGTTAACATCTTCATTTGAAGAATACAAACCAGCTGTGTAATAGGGTAGTTATCCAATATAGACATGCTTTTATAATCCCCCCTGAAGTTTCAGATGCTCTCGGAGGTAAATCTGCTGTGAAGAAGAGCTGCAGTAAGTGGCCCATTTCTGAGATCTGATACAAATGGCATTATAGCTGGAGAAAACAGACTAGGAACACAAATAGTAGAATAACTTCTCCAGACAACTGAGCTTGCTGTTACCTGTGACAGGAACAATGACTGTGCAGCCTTGATGAAATGGCCATGTCCCAAGTTTTAGGTTCTCTTCTAAGGTTATTACTAGCATGTCTCCTGAAGGGGAGGATGGATTTAATATGGGAAGCAGGCAGCTTCTGATATAGGGGTAAGAAGAAAGGTTGCCAAATGATCCAGAGCTCTGAAAGTTACTTTTAAAAGAAGTACTTGTAATTGTAGATCCAGGGGTTCCAAAAATAGTTAATTACTTTTAATCATATCCTCAACCATCACAGTTCATGAAGAAGTTCCTGTTGGTCTATACAAGTTATAATAGGGCCCAAAGTATTTCTTTTTTTCTTATTATTATTACTCAAAATATTTTTTAAAAAATGTTAATATCCATGTGACTACCAGTGCCCTCTAGGGAATGGTGGGCATTTTTTCCACATTCCTTCTCACTGCCATTTTAGGCCAAGATGAAGTCTTTCGTTTTAAACCTTTTAAAGTTAACTTCTGGGATGCTTCCTCCTGGGGGGGAAAAAGGCCTTTTATGGGGCTAAAATGGCCCAGAGAGGACAAAACAATTAGTAAAAATTTCTCCATACAGTCTAGAAAACATTTGGGGCAAAATAATTATTGTGGAGGGGCAATATAGCCCCCTAGCCCCCAATAAATGCCTACTCATATGAAAGTCTATGCCCTTCATAAAGGGTGGTGATTTGAACTGGAGCCAATGCTCCTGCTGAGGTCTAATTACTGCAGGACAAAGTATAAGTCCTATTTATGGAGATTTAGAAGTGATAGGTTCTGTTTATGCAGCCCATTAACTGTCTGTCCTTGGTGGGGGGTTCATTACTCTCTAATATTTCATAGGTAAAAATGGGGACATGTGTGACCAAGCAACATCAGACTGTGGTCATGATGGCAAGAGTGATTGAGGAAGAACATGAAAGTTAGGAGAAGCTGCAGCAGTTTGGTTTTGTCTGAGCTTCCTGGGAATGACAAGTTTCCACCCTCTCCTCTTGCCTCCCATATTTAGCTAACAGTGTATACTACTTCTGCACTTTGAACTGAGTTTTCATCAACTAAAGTAAGCTGAAGATGAAGGAGGAAAGTGGGAGAAGGAGAGACAAACTGGAAACTTTTTTAAAGCATCCGAAAAAGTGGGATGATTAATTAAGAGGATTAATTAAGATTGACCCTGCCGAATCAGGTTAGTTGGAGGGTATGAGATTCTAGGAACTTGAGTCTAAAAGAGTAACTTTTCCAAGCTTTGCAGGGGGATGTAGCTTTCTACAATTGTAGACTTAGTTTTTGGGTTGCCAAGTTGGATTTAGGAGAGGGTTCCTTTAACTTTAGTCCTGAACAGATCATAGACCAGGACAAGCTACCTTCATCTTGGTTGACAGAGTTTTATAGTATGTTGTCCTGCTCCATGATCTGCTTGGGACAAAAGTTTGAGTAGCCTTGTCCCATATCCAACCTGGCACTTAGCTTTCAATTTATTTGATAACCAGCATGGTACAATGATAGAGTGTCACAACAGGATGAGCGGAAAGGTGGAAATTGTGCTTGTCCAGTCCAGCATTCCAGACATTGTTGGACTGCAGCTTTCATCAGACCTAGCTAGCATAGCTAACATTGAGGAATGGTGAAAGCTGCAGTTCAACAAAATCTGGGAGGCCACATGATTCATACTCCTGGATTAGAGAAACTCATTTTCCAGCCATTAAGTATTCAGGGTTACCTGGCACAAGCCACTATCTCTCTATTTAACCTAGCTAACAAAGTTGTAGTGAGGAGAAGATGAATGAGGGACAACAGTGTGCCCTGCCTTGAATTCCTTGAAGGAAAATAGAATGCAAAATATATAGTAGTCCCCACTTATCCATGGGGGATATGTTCCAAGACCCCCTGTGGATTCCTGAAACCACAAATAGTACTGAATGCTATAGTATATATATGTATGTGTGTGTGTGTATATATGTATGTGTATATGTATGTGTGTGTGTGTGTGTGTGTGTGTGTATACACACATGCATATATGCATATATATACTATAGTGTTCAGTACTATTTGTGGCTTCAGGTGGCTTCATGGGTACACATACACATACATACACACACATATATATAGCACGTTGTGAAGCTAGAGGGCAACTTCTAGTGGTGCCAAAGAGATTTCCTGTGTTGATGTTGGCAGAGGGATGGTTAAAAAGTGGGGGGAAGGCAGGCAAGCAGACAAGTCGCAGGTGGAAGGACCCAGAATGAGCCATATGGGTGCCGAATTTTCCATTTGATATATTTGGACTGCTGTTGAATGTGGGTAAACTGAAACCACAAGGAAGCAAAACCACAAATAAGAGGAGACTTCTGTAATTAAATCACTAGCTGTAATCAAAGCCAGCTCCCATAGTTAAGGAGTACACAGTTGGCTAAAGTGCCATGATTTTTTAAACAGAGGTTGGATGTCAGGCGTGCTTTGATTGTATTTTCCTGCATGGCAGAGGTCTGGACTTAATAGCACTTATGTTCTCTTCCACTTCTATGATTCCAAAGTCATATTTTAAGCTTCAAGCAGTTGACATGTTAAAATTATTGTAATCCACTTACTACATGGCTGAAAACTAAAAGGAAACTGTACAAACCTCCAGATGTTGAGGAACTGCAACTCTCACAGTCATAGATGGCTAATCCAGCAGTGAGGAATAATGGGAGCATAATGTTGCAATTCAACATCTAGGGGACTGCATAATTCCCCTTCTTTATTTAGTCCAATGTTCTGTTCACCTAGAGACCAATCCTATGCCTATGGGGAGCCTACAAACATGACATGATCACAACAGCAACCTCCTACTCATGCTTCCTAGCAACTGGTATATAGTAACATAGTGTCTGTGGTATTAAAAAAAGTATAAATCCATTAAGATGAGCTGCCCATTGTATTTCCAGTTTCTATGTATGGTTGTGAAAGCTGACAGAAAGATAATAAACTCATTTGAAATGTGGTGCTGGAGAAGAGTTCCAAGAATATCATGGAATGCCAAATTGGGTCCCAGAAAAAATCAAACCTGAAATTTTCCTAGAAGCCAAAATGACCAATCTGAAGCTGTTGTACTCTGGCTATAACATGAGATGACATGACTCATTAGAAAAGATAATAATACTTCGTCAAATGGAAGGCAATAGGAAAGGAGAACGACCACAATACAGATAAAGACATAGGAAATCACAGGAAGTGACTGTTCCAAGTCTGCATGACCTGAGCAGAAACCTAGAGCTTGGAAAAATTGCTTTGTTGACTATCACTTTTTCCAGTCAGCATAAACAATGGCCATTCTGACTGAGTAATTTTATAATATACTTTTTCAAAGCTCTGGAGAGAATGCAGAGGCAGAAAGTATTGGTATTGGCATTGGTATAATCAAGACCAGAGCTGATACAAACTTGGTATAAACTTGGCTTATATTTGAATCCTACCCATATAAGCCAGCTTCATTTCATGTCAGAAGTTGCCCATGTAAGATACCGCTTCCACCGCTGTATCGGATCAAGGCTGATGAGCACATTATTTCATAATCCACTTCATTTAAAATCACTCTTTGCTGCTCCATCAGGGGCTGGGACAGGTATTGGATTTTCAAAGCAACAGAGAGCCCAGGGACTAGCTCCAGCAGGGATTAAAAATTGACTTGAATCAAGAAAAAGCAAGAGCCGTTAAATTTAAAAGAGAACTGAAGTATCTGAGCACCATACAAATGACACAGAAAGTAAACTTTCAAAGTATCTGTCCATTCAGGTTTCAGAGTTGGCATTTCAGAAGAAATAGAGGAGATCATTAAAATGATTGTTTCAACTTTAATTATTAATAGTTTATTATTAATAATGGCTGGAGTGTATGGGATTTACCTATTAAGCACTGCGATTATGGTGCTGTGCCATGAATCCCAGCCCAGTCCCCAAATCTCCTCTTAGCAGGCAGCAGCCATTGCAATCAATGGAGACCAGTTCCCCTGTCACTTGGGATACCACTGACTGCCATTTCCACACACTCTCATGAGTGCTCTCCAGTGCAACAAACTGAATTAGACTCCCTGTCACTATTTCCCTAGCCCCAAGTGAGGGTGAGTGGGAATCTCAGTCAGCTGTTTCCCAGACAACAGGGGAATGTACTCCGATCAGTTGCAGTAGCTGCTGCCCAGTAAATAGATGTTGGGGGACTACACAGAGATTGTCAAGACATAATTGTCATAAATTCATAACCCCCATACCCTATACTTTGCAAACCAGCTGAAACCATCCAAAACTAGGCTTTCAGTCACTTCCAGAAAGTATTTTGTCCAATTTGTTGCCAAAAAATGTATTTTTGTGAGTGGGGACAAAAATTATCTAGATCTGTTTCAATCTGATTCCAGCTCTATGATTTCAGTCCTTCCCGGAGGGGATAACTTAGAAGATGGTGTTGGGAGATTCCTAGTGAAGTCCATTGGCCTCTGGGGTCCCTCAAGGCTTAGTAATACGTGCCTTGTTTGCATCCTGTTTAGACTACTGTAACACACTCTGTGTAGGGCTGCCTTCAGAAACTTTTCAGAAACTTCAGCAGGTCTACAATGCTATGGCCAAATGTTGAATGAGTCCAGACACAAAGGCCATGTAAATCTCTTGTTGAAACAGCTTCACTGGCTAACAATTAGGTTTCTGGGCAGAATTCAATGTGCTGATCATGACTGAGAAAGCCCTATCTGGCTTTTGTCCAGGCTATCTGAAAGACTATGTTCTCATTCTACCAACTTCAACTCCTTGCTCAGTGCAGATGCTCCAGCTATAGCATAACTGGTATCTAGCTCTCCAGCCTCTTTTTGAAGACATCCAGAGAAAGAGACCTTCATCACCTCTTTAGGTATTTGGTTCCTTTGTCAAAACTGCTCTTAACATCCAGAAGTTCCTTCTAATTTCAGTTAGAACTTAAAACCATTAGAACTGGCCCGTCCCACTCGAGCAGAAGAACAAATCTGCCCCTTCTTTCTGTGGCAGCTATTTAAATATTTAAAGAACACAATCATGTCATCCCTCAGTCTTGTCTTTTTCAAGCGGACATGCCCAAGCTCCCTCAACCTTTCCTCATATGTTTTGTTCTCCATCCATCTTATTATCCTTGTTGCCCTTTTCTGAACCTTCTCCAATTTGCCCATATCCTTTTTAAAAGACTAGAACAACAATGGACCACGGTTCAAATCCCTACTCAGCCACAGAAATCCACTGGTTGACCTTGGACCAGTTTTACTCTCTCAGCCTCAGAGAAAGGCAATGGCAAACCTCATCTGAACAAATCTTCCTGAGAAAACTCCATGATAAGGTTACCATAAGTCAGAAATAACTTGAAGCCACATAATAATAATAACAACAATAACTGTTGAAGATGAAAGAAGATAGCAGCTGCTTCTTCTCTTCCTCATTGCCCAGATAGAGAGTTGGATTACTGAAACAGAAAAACAGGTACTGTGGCAAGCTCTTTCTGATGCCCACAGTTTATCTTCTATTCTCTTTACATCTTAGGAAGATATATCTTTCTGGAGATAAAGTGATACATGCAAAAAGCCTAGTGGCACCTTAAAGACAACTTTTTTACTTTTTTCTTTTTTTGCATGATCTTTTATGGACTCCAGCCCATTTCAACAGATGCAATCAAATAGACCTGAAGAAGTGGGCTGGACTCCACAAAAGCTTATGCCAAACAATACTGTTAATCTTTCAGATGCCACCAGCCTCTTTATTGTTTTTTTTTGCTACAACAGTCTAAAATTACCATTCTTGTGGACATCACAATGGCATATGAAACCAATTAAGCATTGACTGTACATCATTAATGGAAACTGTGGTTGCATGTACCACACAGACATAGCAAAGACCTGACTTAGTATCAGTGACTGACAGCCTGCCATTTCAGTGGAATTTAGAGAAAAGAAGGTCTCTTTCCTAATGCATTTTCTAAAGGGGGAAAATTGAACCATAATGGTAGGCAATCATCTGCTTGAGTGGATGGATTTACATCATCCATGAAAGGTCTAGAAGTGTGCCATAAAGATTCCCATCTGTCTCTTTATTTGTGTATTTTAAAATTAAAAAAGCCAAATAGTTCAAAATAAGGCTGTGTGCGTGTGTGTGTGTGTGTATCATATGTGTTCATTGTGTTCTCACTTTGGCCTGCAGATTGCATTTTTTAGTCCAGATTTTATTTGAAATATAAGAATTATATTTTCTCATGACATTTTCTTAGACCCTGCCTTGGAATGTGGCTGTCAATTATCATTCTTTTCGTGACATAAAAAGGAGTAGTGTGAATGTATGAGTGTCTCTTGCACAAGCTATAGAAATCAAAATACCATGGTGCCAATAATTAGGAGGTAATGGTTTCACTTCTCCTCTGTTGAAGTCATTCAGTTTTTAAAAAGTCAAAAACGTGTAAAATCTGTGTTCTCCTTACAAGTGGATAAACTCTCAAAGGATGAGGGATGCTGATCATTTCATCAGTCCATATTTTTAAGCAAAGCAAATTATCATGGACTAATATGCATCTCAGAATGTAGACTCAGTACTACTCCAAAAGCTGCAATGCAAATTATACAGAATATTTAAGGGCTGCTACAATTTCATCCATAATGGGCAGGGGGAAGTGTGGTGGCAAAGGCAGAAGCCAGTGGAAGACAAATGGAGAGAGATTTTTTGTGGCTGTTCTGCCTTCTGGATCACTGTCCCACCAGCTAATTCCTGGCTAGTGGAACCCCCATTAGACCACAAAGTGCTGCTGCTTAATGCCAGCTCAGTGACTGAGAAAAGCTGCATGATCCAGGACTTGATCCTGGACAAGCAAGCTGACTTTGCATATATTACTGAAACATGGTTAATTGAAGGTTGAACAAGTTATGCCCACCAGGTCTCTAGTTACAGCAGAATTAAGACAATCACAGTTTGGTGATCTTCCCCTTTCAGTGATGAGATGTTCATCTCATGATCTTTAAGCCTATTGTCTCAAGAAGATCTATGCTATTATCCTGAAAATGACTTGGTTCTCGCCTAAGAGGTGGTTGCGGCTGACTTGCCTTGTAATCTCACGTATACAGTCAGTAATATGCCTCTTCCAGCATGACCTCCTAGTCACCTCAGTATTATTTATATCAACACCAATTAATTGTGCCAATTAAATATTATTTGCCAATTAAACTATGCCAATCATGGGGGGATGTGAGATGCCATGACAAAAACACATAACAACAACAACCTAGATGGTCCATTCATTCCAAGGCCAATAATGCTTCCAGAGGTGAACAGAGAAGACCCTCATTTTTTTCATGACAGAGAAGAACTCGGTATAAATCCCACTGCAAACTGTGTGGCCCTGTCAGCCACTTCTTTGGATATGTGGTTCTTCATATGCAAATTCTAACAGACATAAGGACAAAGCCATGAAATACAAAGGGCATCAGGAACGATCCGAGAATGGTCTCGGGATCAGGGGTTTTTATAGAGGGAAATGTGACTGTAGGCTATGCCGTACTTGGGGAAAACAATGTGTTTTGGGCACGGGGCAAAGCTTTGGAAAGGTCAGAATTTAGCATGATTAACTCTTTGTCCAAATTGACAAAGAGTTAGCCAGTATGCAAATGCTCAGTGCTTGGCAGTTGAGTATTTAGCTTGCCAGGTTGCCTGCTCAGGGCAGGGAGTCCTTTGTAAACAGCGTGCATACATAATGAGGGTGTTTGCAGAGAGGTCTCCTAAAGCAAGGCTCTGGCTATTTCTGGCCTGCCTGGGTGGAGAATGGAATGTTCAGCCTCATAAACATGTGGAGAGGGGTGGTGGAAGAAAGCCAAATTATTGATGTCAAAATGATATCTGTCGGTATCTCCAAGGAGGCCTAAACTGCAGTAACATTGAATTACAGAGTATTTGGGAACTCTTTGTGCTGTTGAATTATTAGAAAGGTAATTTAATAATGCATGGCTAAATTACTTATGTTCTGTTTTATGAATGTTTTGCTCTGAAATCCTTAATAAATTTGTCTCCAAAAGACCCTTATAGGCAAGACTCCTGTTTCCATATGGCTGCATCCAGACTTGATCATACTCATTGAAATCAATGGGACAAGTTAGTCTAGACAAACAGTTATGCTTCTAATTACAGTGAGTCTGTTTCCCTGAGTCTCTGTTCAACCCACAGATGAATTTTTTTCAGTCTTTTCTGTATATAATCCATGTGGGAGAGATTCTATGCTATGCATTTCTATTCTGTTTCCATATTCCTATGTGTCCTCCTCTCTCCATTGCTTTCTAAATCCACATGACCTCCTCATGGACGCTCTCCATTGTGAAAGGGGGAGGGATCTTCCCAACACTGGACTTCAGATGTTGGTACTACTTTTGAAAGAATAACTGAATATATCTGCCACCCAGCCCTCCATAGGGCAGATAACATCAGGGACTAAAACTATATCCCCTGACTTTGTCAGCTTCCTGGCTAAAGAACCAGATGAAGCTTCTCCTCCTGGACCTTCATTCTTCTCAGCCCCTTCCCCATAAGTGGAAGAGCTTCATGCCCTAGTTATTGTGGCTATCTATAACTCTCCGGGTTTAGAAATAGCATATCTCTCATCTGAATACCCATCGCTAGAGAACTAAAGTGGGCAGGGATTATTTTGCTCACGTCCTGTTGTTGAGTGTCTACATTGCAGAGTTAGAAATCACCACAGCCCTAGATAATACAGTAGTGGTAAGGAATGCTGAGAGCTACAGTCCGACAATATATGGAGGGCTGGAATAGATGGGCCTTTTGTCTGATCTAGCAAGCCTTTCCTTATGTTCTTATAACATGCTCAGGATCATTCTTTTCCCATATTAAGGAAAAAATAATATACTAGTATTAAAATGTCAATGGGAAGGATGGCGTTACAGATTACTTAACCATATGTATTATCCCTCTGTCTCACTCACTGTGAGGGTGAGTTGCAGTGGCCTGAAACAGAGGCAATTGAAGTGCTTGTCGTTTTAGAAAAAAGTCACTGTTTAAGTCCATAACTCTAGACTTCCTATCAAAGCCTAAAGCTGCCACCTCAACTTATCTCTTACCATCAAAGGATTCCTTCTGAACTTAAGTGGGATTTGCTTTTGAGTAAGAAAAGCCAGAACTGGGTTCCAAGATTCTATCCACTGGACAATATTATATACCAAAGGAACAGATGGTCTTTCTTCAGTAAGTGCCAGGTTTTTCTGACAACACAGACTCTCATTTCCTTCTATATCCTATTTCCCGTGTCTTTTATCACATCCATAAATTAAAGATCCATTTAAATGACACAACTAATACAGACTTTAGAGTGGGCAAAAGTCAATGGAATCATTTTCATATCCTCATTTAAGTATCATGTATGCAGTCACTGATCGTCAGCAATATTTATTTTGAACGTTCATTTAAAACACTCACACCCTAACTTAATTTTCCTTTTCACTGATGGAAATGATCAAACAGGAGTTCCTGGCATTAATTATCAGCAGTGCACTTTCACTGCTGGTCATTAATGGTTCTGTGGTAATTAATGGATGGAGCTGCAGAGATTCCTCTTGCATTGGTAATGTGAAGTCTGCTTTCCACTGGAAAAACATGAAGCCAATCTCTTTACAGAAATTGGAAAAGGAATTTTTTTGGAATACAACTTCCACAGTTCCCTAATCCCAGCATTCTGGGAGCTGTAGTTCAAAAAAGTAAACTTCACAAGCCCTGACTCGGTCTAATTGATAGGAGAAAAGGTATGAAAAATGAAAGTGCTCCTATTTGTAACACCAACATAGTGAACTTTTAGTTGTCCAGAGTTATCTGGACTCACATAGCAAACATTGCTGCAAGGGAAGGTAAGTTCACTTCACTCTCTGTGGAATGAGACCAGAGGGTGATGTTTGATTAGCAGTAAGTACCAGATCAAGGCATGTGGTGGGGCAAGTGAGATGGCAAGCAGTCAGCCCCCTATATGTGCCATTCAAATTTCAGTGTTGACTCATCCTCCCATCCTCAATGCAATGTCAGTTAATGTGGTTGCTTCAGGGCTAGACAGGACTTTTTCCCCTTTCTCCTCAGTGGTTTTTTTTTCTTCTTCTTCTATCCCATATTGTATTTGATGGAATTGGGAAAATTGGCTCCATGTGGTATTATTAAATACATTGTCATCTCTGGCAGGTAATGGGGAAGGATAAGACTTTGGTGATCACCTCTTGGCACTCCTTTGGTGTATGGTAGGGCTCTGGAACCCCATCTTTAGGACTCTGCATCCCAGGGGGGTTGATGAAGGAGACTACCTTTGAGATTAACCTGGGAACAAAGCTCATGCTTTACTATTTAGAGCCCTGTGGCTTGGGTGAGAGTCCCTGGATCACCTTCCAAGAAACTGGATTGGGGAGCAACCAAAGCAATTTGGATTGCCTCTGTTATTCTCCATGGGTAGTCTGAGCAAGTTGTCATGTAGTGACCTGGGCATCAGCTGGACCTGTATCAGGTTGCTTCCCCCTCCCACAAACAGCCACATATCTTTCAGGCCAGTGCAATTTTAAATAGGACAGATCAAAATAAAATGGCTCTTATTTAACCCAACTTTGTGTCTTGTCTCTTTATTCCATAGCTGAACGACAAAGTTTGGGTCTACAACTGCCAGAAAGCCTGCCCTGCATGGCCAGTTGAAAAGCATACCCTTCAAATATCCTGGTTTAGCAGGGATATTCCTGATAATCCTTTGTCATCTCCCTTTTCCAGCTGCTTCCCAATTTCTCTCCCTCCTCCCACTTTTCTTGTTTGTCCTCAGCTTACTTATGTCACTGCAAACTGAGACCAAAGCACAAAAATAGTATGCACTCAATAAACTTAACAGGAGAAAGAGAAGAGGAGGGGGTGGAATCTTGCTCTTCCTAGTAGGTTGAGGCAAAAGCAAACTGCTGCAGCCTTTCTTAGCTTGTGTCCTCCTCCTCGCGAATAATTTTGCCATCTTGACCACACTGTGATGTTGCTTGGCCACCACATGTCCTGCTTTCAATCTGTGAAATGTTGGAGGGTACAAGACAATTTCCTGCGGAAATTATAATCCAGAACATCTGGAGGATTGAAGATTTCTCAACCCTGCCTTGACACTTATGTCGAGGAAGAGGTTGCCATGTAGAAGAGAGGAAAGCAATGCTACAGCAGAAGTGAACACGATTTTGATTTTTCCCCTCTGAATGTTAGTGCTGGAAACCTGCTGAGATTAAAAGAAAAACATACTGAGGTACATTTTGGAGTAAATATAGTGTGGGAGAGAAGGGTTAATCACAAAACGTGCTACCATTCTTTCAATTCATAGCAACATCTCCTAGATTGATTTGCAGTGGGGGGCACAAATCTGGATGGGTATATGTTTACATGTCTCTATCTAGTTTAACCTTGAAAATTCTCCCCTACTTTTAAGTAATGTGTATAGGAGAGCTAACTGCCCGCTGTGACAAAACATGCCCAAGAGCTGTGTCTTCTGTCTGGCCTGATGCAGAGCTTAATGCTCAAAACACGTTGGATGGGAGATTTATACTGCATGGATCAATAAGGCTACACCTGCTGGATTTCATGTTGCTCATACTGACTCTGCAAACAATGAAGAAAAGTAAAGTGTATTACAGACCATATATAGATGTGAGAGGAGACACCCTGACCTAGCCAAGCCAGATGCAAAATAGGATAGGACTCTAGGACCTTGAAAAGTAATTCAAAAGATCAAATCTCAGCATGTATAGTCTGCATGACAAGCTATACCTTCCTCTTCTGTGCAACCACTAAGGGTGTGTCCTCTTGCACACCACTCTAGAACACGATTTCCTAGGATGCCAGAAAAGACAAGTTTCTGCTATCTCAGTTACATCACTTTTGGATTACTGTCAGGTACGTGGGACTGACTTTGAAGAGTGTTCAGAAACTTAGAATCATATAATCTGTGTACTAAGTGCTGGAGCCAACGTGTTAACTGGGGCTGGTTACAGGCTTTATACAACTCTCCTGCTCCAGCCACGTTGCACTGGCTGCCAGTATGTTTCTGGGTACAATTCATAGTTCTGGCGATGGTCTACGGTTAGGTGCAGGCTATCTGCCAGACTGTATCTCCCTTTATGAACTTGCCTGGACTCTGAGATCCACAAGAGAGGCCCTTATTTCAGTGCTGCTATCTTCACAGGTATAATTCATAGGGATATGAAATAAAGTCTTCTCATTGACTGCCTGAGGCTCAAGAACTTCCTCTGTGGGGAAGCTACAATGGCTTTCTCCTTACTGTCCTTTCTATTGCAAGGAAAGACTTTTTTATTCTGGAAGGCTTTTAGAATTGAAAGTGTCTAAAGAAAGGACTTTAAGAGAGTGCTACACACACAATGTTTTATGTTATACTGTTCTTGATATGCTTTTTTATCATTTTAAGTGTATGTTTTAAATAGTTTTAATATTGTTAATAGTTTAATTCTATTTTGTTATTGTTGTGTGCCATCAAATTATTTCCCTCTTATAGTGACCCTAAGGTGTCCCTGTCATGAGGTTTTCTGGGGCTGAGAGTATATGATGCCCCCAAGGCCACCCAGTGAGTTTCCATGGCCAAGCAGAGAATGAAACCCTGGGCCATTCCGCACTAGCCAGTTATAGCATGATGATTCCACTTTCAACATCCTCTGGAATCCTGGGGTTTGCAGTTTTGGGAGGGGCTGACTGGCCCCTCTCAAAACTGCAAACCCCAGGATTTGAGAGGATGTTGAAAGTGGAATCATCGTGCTATAACAGGCTAGTGCGGAAATGACCCTGGTCACCAGGGTTGTGGTCTGACCCTCAAACCGCTACACCATGCTTGCTCTCAATTCTATTTGGCTGTTTGCATGTTTTCAACTATATTGTAATTATTTTGATTAGGAAGCAACTTGGGTCTGAGTCTTGGGGAAGAGGTGGCATATAAAGATAACCTTAACAATAATACACTCATCACATTTAATTTTGCTTAATTATTTAATATCCTGACTTTCTCCCACCATGATACACAAGGGAACTCTCATAAATTAAAACAAAATAGAACTAAAAAACAATGGCTGACATTCAGTATTGCAGTTATGGATTTGTAAGCTAGGGTTATGGATCTGTAACTGCTCTGTATTCATTAAAATTATGCAGTCTTACTGTAGGACCATGTAAATGCCACCCCAATCCACCTGAAGAGCCAGCAACCAGATTGGGAAAAGGAGCTTCTAGTTGTGGAGCAAAGAGGATGACATTTCCACCCTTCTCCCACCATCAAAAAAACAGCTGTAAGAATCACAGTCATGATCTCTGTCAGAAATCCTTGTCACAGCCTCACTCACCAGTGGAGGATAGTGAACTTTAAAACTATGAAAACAAGCATTAAACATTAATCATCTTTAGAAGATGCTTCCACAGCAATCAGTTAACAGTCTGTCTAAATGAATAAAGTCTTTTCTTGTTATTGGAAGGAGAGGAGACACAGGCTCTCCTTCCAACAGCCTTGCCTCCTGTGGAAGGGAACCCCACAGACTCCGCAGCCACGGGGAAGGTCCTCTCTCTTGTTCTCACCAAACATGCCAGACTATTCCAGAACCTGAGATTTCAAGACGGAAACTTGACAATTAGAGGTGATTCCTTGTCACGTCGGAGGAGACAGGCCTTTGTGATGTTGCACAGAGTATACTGTCCCTGGTGATGTCATTAAGTCTGACACATTAAGCATCAACTGCAGTTTGCACAGTGTATGCCATTCAAATTTTAAGACATTGCTTCCAACAAATGAAGGGAAAATATACATATGGCATTGTTTGAGGCAGTCTTTTTGCTCTGAGATTCCTCCCTCTGGTCCTGAGACTCAGACACATTGAAGCCCTGGTGATATTGGTGGGCCTGAAAGAAGGCTCTTCTTTATGGGTCTTAAAACTCAGGCAGATTCATACAGTGAGATACTTATTGAAGAAGGCATTTCAGCAGGCGTACTGTGCATGGCAAGCTATAACAACTGTGATAGATGAAGGGAATGCTGTGGACATAGCATATCTTGATTTTGGTAACGCCTTTGACAAAGTTCCCCATGACATTCTTGCAAAGAAGCTAGTAAAATGCAGGACAGACAGGGCTACTGTTAGGTGGATTTGTAATTGGTTGACTGACTGAACCCAAAGGGTGCTCACCAATGGCTGCTTTTCATCTTGGAGGGAAGTGACTAGTGAGGTGCTGCAGGGTTCTGTCCTGGGCCCGGTGCTATTCAATATCTTTATCAATGACTTGGATGAAACAGTAGAGGGCATGCTGATCAAATTTGCAGATGACACCAAACTGGGAGGGGTTGCTAATACACTAGAAGACAGGATCAAAATTCAAAATGAACTTGACAGATTGGAGAGCTGGGCCAAAGCTAACAAAATAAATTTCAACAGAGAGAAATGTAAAGTCCTACACTTAGGCAGAAAAAATGGAATGCACAAATATAGTATGCTGGACATATGGCTGGATAACAGTATATGTGAAAGAGATCTAGGAGTCTTGGGGCTTTTTCGCACTTTGGGAAGAAAACGAGGCAGTCTGTTACTCACCGGACTGGTGCGCTCTCTCCGACAATCCACGCTGATCTGGAGCAGTGCGTGCCCGTGCTACACACTGCTCCGGGGATGAAAATGGAGGCTTCCAGTTGGTGGAGGCTCTCCACCAACCGGAGAAGCTCTCCAGCCAGAAGCCCGCCCCCGGAAGATCTGCAGCCTCACGCTGGTGCGAGCCTGCAGATCTACACAGGAGCGCAGCGACGGACTGGGGCGCGCTGGGCTACTGAAAGACCTGTTTTAAGCGGTCTTTCAATAGCACGGCGAACCACCAGTTCTGGTCGTTCCGGAGCAGGCTGAAGTCCGAAACTACAGAAAGTAGTCCGGACCCAGTTCGCTCCCAAGTGCAAACGTCCTCGCTGGAGGACACGCTGCCCCATTTTAAAAACAAAATGCAGAAAAGGCCTTGGTAGACTACAAGCTGAACATGAGTCAACAGGTGATGCAGCAGCTAAGAAAGCCAATGTGATTCTTGATTGCATCAATAGGAATATGGTGTCTAGATCAAGGGAGGTAATGGTACAACTCTATTGTGCATTGGTTAGACCTCATCTGGAATACTGTGTCCAGTTCTGGGCACCTCAATTCAAGAAGGATATCGACAAGCTGGAGTGTGTCTAGAGGAGAGGACCCCTGCAAAATGGTGAAGGGTCTGGAAGCCATGCTCTATGAGGAGTGGCTTAGGGAGTTGGGTATGTTTAGTCTGCATAAGAGAAGGTTAAGAGGGGACATGATAGTCATGTTTAAAATTTTGAAGAGATGTCATGTCGAGAAGAGAATGGGCTTGTTTTCCTGTCCTTCAGAGACTAGGATAAGAGCAATGGATTGAAGCTACAGGAAAGGAGATTCCACCTGAACCTCAGGAAGAACTTCCTGATGGCCAGAGCTGTCCGACAGTGGAATATGCTGCCTGGGAGTGTGGTGGAGTTTCTTTCTTTGGAGGTTTTTAAGCAGAGGCTGGATGGCCATCTGTTGGGAATGTTTTGATGAGTGTTCTGCATAGCAGGGGGTTGGACTGGGTGGCTCCTGTGGTCTCTTCCAACTCTATGATTCTATGATCTCCATCCTTTTTATACAGTCATCCATGATGCAGGGGTCCTCTCCTCTCTTGCATCTAATCTGGCCACCCTACTCAGTGCAGGCACTATTGACTGAAGCCATTTGGCTCTTGCACCAAGACAGTCTGCCTTTTCTTCTTTACATTTCAGCACAAGGGAGACCCAAATAAAAGCCTCTGGCAGAGTTGACAAATGCAGGTTCTTTCAGCATGAGCAAGAACAACTTCATCACTTATTTAAACCTGGACTTAGGTGAACTCTTCAGGATCAGTGTCCGTTGCAAACGCAGTACAAAGTCACTTCACAGGAATTCACCATGTAATGATGAAAGAAAGAAAAAGTGACATCAAGAAGAAATTTTAGGTTTAGCTCCTTTTGGCTCATAATAACTGTTACAGTGTCTGATTTTCCCCACCCTCCCACCCCGTTTGACCTTGGCCATATGTTTTTTTGTGGCTTTATCAGGGCATGTAAAGGATGTGTGTATTTGGAAAAACAGCAACTTTATTCACCACTCAGCAATTTGCAGCACAGACTGTTGTGTAATGTGAAGAACAAATAAGAGGCCAAGGGCGTTTGCACAGCAACATTTATAAGGAAAAAAAGAAGCTTGATTAATGAGGCAGACACATAACAGGTGCTCACCAAATGTGTTGTGAAAGGCTGCTACTCTTCCCCAAAGCATGGCACTATTAGATAAACCAAGCTGCCTGAGTTTGCAAAAGGCCTTAACAGCAAGATATTTTCAGCATTCCAGGCAAATGGGATAGAGAAGACTGGGCAACTCAAGAAAGACATGGCAGAACTTCTTCAATTTGTAGTCACACTTATCAGGTGTCTCACTGACTGAAGAAGTTACTCTACCAAAATGGTTTAATAGCAAATGAATATCCTTATGGGCATATGGATAATGTTTAGACACTGGCAGAAATTAGCATGATGGGGGAAAGAGTAGGAACAAAGGCAATCTGGCAGAGTCCAGTAACCTGTACTTTATCTGGAGTTTAGAGCTTGAATCTATTTTAATTCAAAGTTGTTGACTCTAGAATTCATCAAGCATGGGAGAAAAGATAGAGGGCTTTCATGAAATGCATGCTCACCCCACTCTGGGTCTAATATCATGTTTCAAGAGGCCAGAAGTAAAGGGCTATCAGTGAATTTCTCCTCGTGGTAACAACCAGAGTCTGGGAAAGTTACTTTTTTTGGACTATGGTTCTTGGCATCCCTCAGATGGCATAAGGGATGAGAGATTCTGACAGCCATGGTTCAAAAAGGGAATTTGTTTCCAAGGTCCAAATACAAGGTCCAAATACAAACATTGTGGTAAAATAAAAAATACTGTGACTGGTTTCCTTTTACAAATTGTATCACATGAAGTTCCACCAGAGGAATCACATGGACAGAGACAACCAGCAGGTAAGCTGAAGTTCCAGTAGCCAAGAAGAAGAAGTGCTGACATATCACTGCACTGCAGGAGGATGGGGAAATGTCCTGTAAAAGAAAGAACTGGATATCTCCTTACACAAGTACCTAAACAGTATTGCTGTTGACTTTAACAAGGATTTCTGCAAGTGTAATGTTCCCAAAGGATTCTGATCTGTATCTTGAACATGTGTGGATCACTCTTTTGCTTCTGAAGCGGGATTACCAGTTTTTGCTAAGTTTGTGTTAGTTCATTTGGGCCATTTTTTATTTAAAAATAAATACTTTTCGAAATATGGCAATTCATATATTCATAGTGAGATTTTGTTTCAAAAAATAAACTGAGGAGAAAACAAAAGTGATAGATTTGCTCATCCAGCCAGAGGGCATTGAGTACTTAGATCTTAAAAGTCTGGTTTTTAGTCTTTGGGCATTCAACCACATTAGTGGTGAACTAGTGCTCTCCCCTCTCTTTTTCCCCCTTTATGGGTTTATAATCTTTAACTACTATATGTCAAGCAGCTACAATGCTACTCTCTGCATACTGGGAATGGCTACTCCTGTTTGATTTATCCTGTTGCAGATGTGGGATAACATTGTTCAGTTTAGTTTTGATAAGAACATTCTATATTTAGCAAATTCCTACCTATGTCCAACAGAATGGACTTTATACCCTTTTTTAAAAAGTCAAACATAGGAGAAAGCGAAACTGTATTCTCTGAATTATAGCACTAGAATACTCTAGAAGAAAATTCTAAGCACCTCCACAAACTATAGTCCCCATGATTCTACGATGGTCATCTGTCGGGAGTGCTTTGAGGGTGTTCCTGCATGGTAGGGGGTTGGACTGGATGGCCCCTGTGGTCTCCTCCAACTCTACATTTCTATGATTCTATGATTCTATGAAACTGCTATAACTATGTAATGTAATTATACTCTAGGGCCAAGATCCTATATCACTTCAGCATAGCACAAATATCTGCTGATGGAGTTACATAATGCAAGCTATATACTGAATATCAACATGCATATGGATTAATGGATAGTGTGCACAGCTGACAACTTATTGTACAGTTGCAACATACAATGCACAAAGGCAATGCATAGAGGCAGTGGACATCCACGTGCTATATCCTGTACTTTAATGCACTATGCATGTACAATGGTCCCACTTCTGCAAATGTGCTTACACCATTGTCAGCTGGATATGACTGTTGCACATTAACACTCCACACACACTCTGCATGCATAGTGCAAATTATATCTGCACATGTCATAAATAGAATGCTGGCCTCCAAGTGTTCAGCTGAGCACACACAGAATCTCCTTTCAGAGTTTTGTGCTGAACATTTAAAGGACAAAAGTAGAGAGGGCAATATCCAGAGAGACATTTGGGTGGTAATTGCAGTCACAATCCCATTAAATGAAGGTTGAGAAATTTCTTTCAGTTGGAGGGCCACATTCATTTTCAGAGAAGTTCTTGGCTGTTGTATTCGAGTGATGGGTCAAACTGAAAGCAAAAGAATGAGAACAAAAATGCTAGCATATTATAGCTCAGACCCATTTCTAAAGAGGCAGGTCAACCTTTTAGAATGGCATACCAACACCAACACCAACAATGACCCGTTCCACACTGGACTGCTATAGCGCTATTATTCTACTTGCAGCATCCTATGGCATCCTGGGGTTTGCAGTTTAGGGAGGGGCCCCTCGGCCCCTCCCGAAACTGCAAACCCCAGGATGCCATAGGATGTTGAAAGCGGAATCATACTGCTATAACAGCCTAGTGTGGAAATTGCCCAAGCCTCTGAATATGATAGAGGAACAGTCACTTTACATTTCTGAGTGTTTATGTTTTCAAAAACCAATTAAATATTCATTAGATGGGAGAAACACTACATAAATAACTTCACTGAATTTTTATTAAGACAACATTTTTTTCCTCAAAAAATAGTTTCCAACTTCAGTGTTCTTTTTCTCAAGTACAAATAAATGACATGTGGGCCTGAATGTTCAATTGGGCTTTTGTGTTGACATTTTACACAGAGACCTGCTGGTGGATCAAATATTCAGAGTCACTTCTGTATCTCAGAATTAGATTCTCCAATTCATAATAAATGTAAGAAAAGAAAATGAAATTGGTTTTCTTATGCTGCCTATGGCTCTGAATTCGGATTTCAATACTCCCTCTGGGCTTTTGCTTTTGTTAATTGTTCTGATTTATTTTCCAGTTACCATCAATGCTATGTAAAATCTGAACCTAGAAAAGCAAAAAATATGCATTCAATTAATGAAAGTAAGACATTTTGTGCAACCTGGAATCCCCATGTCATTGACAAGAAATACACCCAATAGTGTGTGCATATTCTAACAGATTTTAGTTGGGTAGGTAGTTTTAAATGAAACAGTAAGATGACATAAATGGCAATTAACTGGCAGAGTAAAAGCATCCAGCTATAGCTACAGAATAGCCCAGTTACTTCTCTAATATAATTATAATGTCCCTCAACACCATCTAGAAAGTTTGGGGAAATATTTTGTCACATTATGGACCACCTCAGCCATTTTAGTCCGAAGAGATGCTTTTTCTAAAATTGAAAGTGACAAGCTCAAGTTCTAGGTCACTTTCTGTTAGAAGTTGACCAAAAACAAGGTGAAATTGCTCCCCCATGGTAAAAGAATTTTCTTCCCCATAAAACAAGATGCCAGTAAAGGCTGCAATCCTATGCATATTTTCACAGGAATAAACCCCAGTCAACACAGCGGGACCCATTCCTGAGTAAACACACATGGGATTGTGTTCCTAGTGACCCATTTAACCCTAAAGCAAATAGCCTAATGGGGGATGAGCTTAGGAAAAGTTTGGGAAAGATGCTTTTGAAACAAGGTAATGAATTCCATTGCACTTTCAAGGCTGCCAAAGCAGTTATTTACCATTGTAATTACACTTTTTAAATATAACTATTTTCCTTTCTTATTTCTCAAATGTAACGAAACAGCATTGGTAGCCAGAATCCTGTGTAGCGGTTATGAATGCATAACCTATAATTACACAGTTGTGACTGTTTTGTATTCACAATCCCTACATAGTTCCTAGTTGAGGGTCTATGTAGGGACCATAAAAATCCCCCAGTCTTCATTTACTGGGAAGCAGCCTCTGGAGTGAATGGGAGTCTGCTGATATAGAAGAATGATTCCCAACTCTAGAACTCTGGCACTAGGCTGCCCATTTCTGCTATACATGCCTTCTCAGACATAAGACCCATTGAAGCCCATCAGTGTAATATAATTCCAGGTATATCACCTTCCTGAATGTAGTGCCCTCCAGTATGCTAAACTACAGTTTCCACCCTCTCCAGCCAGTGTGGCCAGTTAAGTTGACTGGATGTGATGGGAGCTTCAGCAAAGCATATCTGGAGAACGTCAGGCAAGGGAAATGCAATATATAAGATAGATCTTGAAGTTCAGTGCATTATGGCTCTATCAATATCAATGTGATAAAACAGTCATCACTGTCAGCACAACCCTATATATCAAGGGACAAGGAATGCTCTCAAAGCTGTGTCTGAAGCTTGCAGGGTCTCCTAACATCCCTTCCAAAACTTTGACAAAAAGTATCACCACACACACCCTCTGAGGCATGAGGAGCCATTTTACTACTATTCACTATTTTAACCCCAAAAGAGGCCTCTTTTAAAACAAAAGGTGGATTGGAAGCTGGTAAAATATTTCAAGAATTTAAAGTGCTAAACAATTCAGAAGTAGGCACTTTGGGTATAGGGTTGAGTCCTCCAAGGTCCCATGGAGGGCTATGTTGCCTCCCAAGCCCCAACAGTTACCCAACCCTGTTATGCTCACTTATTACAAATCCCATTGAGTTTAATGTGACATGCTTCTAGGAGTATGGGTAGAGAAGGTGTCTGCTGTTTAATGTAATGGGACTGGAAGGAAGACATTAGCAGACATCCTCTCAGTAAGTTAAAATGGCATAAGTCCAGCATAAAGCCATATAACCTACTTTTTGGTTATAACAAACATTGGAATTTTGTTCTGATCACAGTGTTGAAAATTCCTCTCAACCCACCTTTTCAGTGTACCAGCCCTCAACCCAAGCCATTTTCATATTGGTGGAGACTGGAGATAGCAGTAGAGATCGTAGTAGCAGAGATATTTTCCACCAGCTGGGCACACGATGATGACATCATCCCCAGGGACCTCCCCATTATTCCAGAAGGTCTCTGAGATTTCCTGTCACTGTCAGCTGGGTACACTTTCACTCTGCATCTAGCTAAAGGAAAATATCCAGATACATCTCTGTTGCTACCCCCACTCTTCATGTACATGGAAATGGTCATGAGGAGCTGTCACACTGAAAAGTTGTGTTGGGGAGGTTGCTGCTATAGATGTATCATAACCATATGCTAGAGAGAGTCTCCTGATGCAGGATCTCAAGCAACATCTAGCCCTGTCCCACAACTGCTCACTGAAGAACTTGCTGGACACACAAAACAAGCCACATTATGTACTAGTTCTGAAGACTGCACTTATTTGGAAAAGATTCTTTTGGAATTACAAAAGGAGCATGAAATGGGTAGAGGAAAACCATGTAATGTCATAAAGCTTCAGTGGAAATGGAAAGAATATTCAAAAATATACAAATAATGGCTGAAAACATGTTTTTCAAGTGTTGAGAAACTGTAACAAGAAGAGTCTTAGACTGGTGAATTTTCACATGGCCGTTTTGCATAAAAATCAGCATTTTCTGCATAGGAAACAGCCTTTTTTTGCATGGAAAACAATATTTCTGTGCAGAAATGTTAAAACCCACACAGAAGATGCTGTTTTTTGCACAGAAAATGCTGTTTTGTATGCAAATCAAACCATGTCATAATTACTGCATTTTTTTTGTGCAGGAACTAATATTTCTGCATTGAAATATTATTTTCCACATAGAAAAGGTTGTTTCCTGTTCAGAAAATTCTGATTTTTGCACAAAACAGCCACAGAGGATTTTTTTTCCCCCCACAATAAATCCTGAACTGCAAATAGCCTTCAAAAATTGTGGTTTTTGAAAGACTTTCTTGCTGAAAATTGCTGAAACTACTTGATGCTACCTTTGACCAAAAAAAAAAAAAAAATGTGAAGAATTACACCTTAAGCTGCGGTAATATGTTGAAAGGACAGAAAATCAGGTTAAAAACAAACCACCATAGCAGAATTCATTTGTAGTTCATTCTTATTTTTGTGTTTTGTTTTGTTTTTAATTGGGGTGAGGAGGAAGGGGAAATCTGGGTCAGTTGTGAAACTGAAACAAAGATTTTGAAAGGAAAAAAGAAAAGAAAAGATTTGTAGCATAAGATATTGTAATGTAGCAAGATGTAACAGCAATGTACCAAAGCTGAGAATATGTATAATGTATTATTTATTTGGCATAATGGGCAAAGCTCTTTTTATGAGAACAGAGAACAGATTGAAACTGAACGTGAAGCAAGCCATGTACAATTAAGAACAAGAGCAAGGGTATGGTGACTAATCTAATATGCCAGCATACCCTTTCTGTTGAAAAGCGGAACGCTTCTGTGAATGAGTCAGTGGGCATAGAGTCAAAGCATAGTGGACACATACACACAATTAGACATATTAAGAACTATAGCACTCATAGAGGATATTGGTTCTATTTTATAGATAAGGAAGACAGAGCCACAGCTAGAAGTGGTTAGTCTAAGATCAGGAAATGAATCCACAAGAAAAATTTATTCAGAAATAACTGGTGATAATAGAATGTCTCTATGCATATACTGTGTTTTTTCTGTCATTACTTAGCAACTGTAGCTTATTCTCTCCCAATAACATCAGAAAGAGAAAGTTGGGTCTTAAACATTGATTGCATATGTTTCACAATAATTAATGTTTTTAGAAACCAATCTCCTCCGGCCCAGAGGCTACCAAAATCCTGTCCCTTTAGCTTCAAAATGCTATTCTTCTGGCCACAAGGGAACAACCAGGCATCTTACCATGCCCAAATCCATATGCTGAATGTAATTAGTATAATCTTATTATAATCATTATAAGCATGGAATTCAATTTTTCCTCTCCTCCCTCCAAATCCTTGTTTCTTTGTATACCATGTCTTAAATCTGGATTGCACACAGAACTACATAGCCTGTAAGCTGCTTTTTTGCCTAAAGGGATGAATGGATGGATGGATGGATGGATACAGAAAGAAAGAAAGAAAGAAAGAAAGAAAGAAAGAAAGAAAGAAAGAAAGAAAGAAAGAAAGAAAGAAAGAAAATTACTGACACCTCTCCCCCATCAGTGGCCAGCAAATGAAAGCCACAGAAGACTTACTTGTTCTCATCTTCCACACACCAACCAATTTCTACTTTCCTTTCACTTTCATTTCCAGCAACCTTTCACACATCAGCAAAAGTTTTTAAGAGATTTGAGAAGGTACTTTTTGAAAGTAATTTGTTACAGGTATTTTTCAGTTTTAAAATGCACCTGTTTTAGCTCCTTTTGAGAAATGGACTAACTGTTTAAGAATTAACTATAATGTGCTTTGGAGATCTTTGGAATAAAGCCTGTAACCAATTACTTTTGAAAAGTAACTTTCCAAGCCTCTTAAAAACGTTTATAAATGCTACAACCTGCCTGCCTGTCATAGAAAACTTGTTCTCCTGTCCATCTTGTCCTTGCTTCAATACTTGCAACAGCACAAGGTACATCACAAGCCAGCACAAGAACCATGTGAGATTCCGCCTGTGCTTTTTTTTATAAATATCAGACCCACATAGACATAAATCTAACTAGAAGCTATAGTTATACTGCAGAACATTTGAATTCATTCAAAGTACAAAACAAGTAGTTTAGATTCAATTAACTCAGCAAGGGGTAGTACAGAGGAGGTGGCAGAATCTTGCCTTTCCTCATAGGCTCAAATGAAAACAAACTGATACAGGCCTTCCTAGCTTTTGTGTTCTTTCTCAATTTTGTCCATAACTGATTTGGATATATGTGTCCTGGTTTTCATCTGTGAAATATATGAGCCTCCCATGAGAGGCTACAGAGCATTCCTCCATACCAGCTCAAGACAGACTACATGATTGTGACATTTTTAAGCCCCACACTTCCCCTTAATGGTTTTTTTTTTTAATTCCAGTTTTCCCTGACCAAAAACAAAACCCAAAACCTTGTGGTTCAAAAGCTGGGACAGCACATTTTGTACCTTTGCCATTGGCTCAATCAAGGCCATTTCCTCACTACACCTTTATAGGGGGATTAGTCCACGTTCAACATCCTATGGAATCCTAGGGCCCCAGGATTTGTCCCTTTGGCCACACTGGATTCTGTTTACCACGCTACCAAGAAAAATCAACTAAGGCCATTTCCACACTGCACTCTTATAGCGCGGTTATTCCACTTTCAACATCCTATGGAATCTTGGGGTTTGCAGTTTAGGGAGGGACTGGCTGGCCCCTCCCTAAACTGCAAACCCAAGGATTCTATAGGATGTTGAAAACTGAATGATTCCATTGAGAGTGTAGTCAGAAATGGCCCACATTATTATCAAAGCCCTGAACAATTTACATCCAGGCTATCTGAAGGACTGCAACTCCCTACATAGAAGCCCCTGTGAGATTTAAGATCTTCAGGGGAGGCTCTTAAATCAGTCTCACCACCTTCTCAGGTTCATTTGGAGGAAACACAGAAGAAGGCATTCTTGGTGACTGCTCCAAGGCTTTGCAGCTCCCTCCCTAGGGTTGCAAGGATGACTTTTCCTTGCTTCCCTTCGGCAGGCAAGTGAAAAGTTTTCTGTTATGACAGGTGTTTTACAAAATGATTGCAAGTGATTTCAGTAGTAAGCTGTTTTATGATGAGTTCCACTGATTTTTATCTTATATCTTTTTTTGTTGTTATGTGCCTTCAAGTCATTTCTGACTTATGGAAACCCTATGGTGAACCTATGTTGTGCTCAAGGTCACCCAGTGGATTTCCATGGCCAAGTATCAAAACTTGCTCTTCAGGATTGTAGTTAAACCACTACACCACACTGGCTGTCTTAATGCACCTGTATTCAGGGGTTTTAATTCTATGGATTGTTGTAATTGAGTTTGAATAATAACTTTTTCTATGCCTTTACCTCTTTTTTTACAACTGTTTTAAACTGCATTTGGTTTAACTTTTGTACATAAACTGCCATGGGTACCTATTATTGTTGTTGTTGTTGTTACTACCAATAGTTATCTTATGGTCAACATGGTTACCCCTGCATTTGTACCATCCACTCTAATTCAAAAAGAGTGTGCCTGACTTTTTTATCATCTCTCTTTTAATACTCACAGGGCAATGTTTCACCTAGATTGTAGAAAAAGAGAAAGCGAGAAATGTGGTGTTTAAGTGACAGCTTAAAAAATTAGAGGCAGCATTTGACACCTGACTAGATCTAAATATATTGTGATTACTTACATAAAGTAGATGACGTAAAAGCCAGATGAGAATTAGTCTTTATTATGTTGTTGCTGCTTGGAAAACGGACCAGATTCCCAGGGTCTCCTCAAAGGTACATGAAAATTGCATTTGGGATGGTGTTTTATATATGTATAATTTTCCTATAATGCATTCATTTGTTTTCAAGGGACAAAAAAAAAGGACTTTATTTCATATCATTAATCACATTCAAGGTATGCAGGTGGTGAAACAAGTTTTTACACTCCCCAGGTTGCGCAATTTAAAAGGGCAGTGAATTAGCTATTAGGCTGTATCATATGTTAAGTAGGTTTGAAATGAGCAGAGGACTGAAAGTGCGATTTCTTCAGCCTGAAAAGACATTTGACATATCATTCAGCAGCAAATCTGGATCTGCTACTGAGTGTACACTCAAATATGGAAGCCAGCTACAGCCTTACTAACAATTGTAGAGCATGTATGAAACAGTTTTTCAAAAAAATATCTCTTGCATTATTTTACAAGCTTAGATGTACATTTGATCATTTTGGTAGTACACTACATTAGAGAAACACAGATGGTTCCCTTAGTTTCCCTGAAATGACAGGAACATAGGAAACTGCCTTATAGACTCAAGGTTCATCTAGCTCAGTGCTGTTTACTCTGAATATTAGTGACTCTCCAAGATGACTGGTAGGGGTTGTTTTTTGTTTTTGTTTTTTTGTTTTAGCCCTACCAAGGCATCCCTAATGTCTCTTCATGATTTCCCATCCAAGTATTAAACCAAGCCTGATCCTACATTGCTTCTGAAATCAGATGCAATCAGGCATTTTCAGGATAGGATTTCCATATCTCAGTGTACAGCCCTTGAGCTCTAGACCTTAGGCAAATGCAGAAGAATCTCAGGATGAGATCAAGCCTTGAAAATTTTGTAGATATAGTTTTCATCAGCAGTTAGACTTAATGTGTTTGCTTTTTATTTGAAATGTGCACACTGTACAACTGTGGTTGGTGCTTAATGACATCGCCAGGAGCTGTGAATCAATACAATCCAAAGGTCAGAAAGTCAAGAAAGTCTATTCAGGGCCAAGTAGAACAAATTAGATAGTAAGAAATATCTATTGCCAGAAGACATCAGAATCCAAGCTAAGTATCAGAACTGGGAGGGATGTCTTTGATAAGCTATCTCTGATGCTGCTTCCAACAATCAACCTGTGCATCAGGTCACTTTTTCTGCAAAAAAGCTGATTGTGAAACCAGAACAGCTGGGGCTGCTCAAGGAAGCCATGATAATTCTCTAGTTCTCAGGCCTAATTTGGCCCACAAGACTGCTTAACCTAGCCCATGAAAATGAATCTTGTTTCCAAGCCATAACAAGTGTGGAGAGGAAGACAAATAATGGGCAAAATCAGCTCTAAAATCAGCTGGCAACTTGCCAAGTCCCTCCTCAAGACTGACAGGTCCAAGATACTGCCTGTGCAGTGGAAATATATGTTATCTCTACTGGGCATCTGCTGCCATTGGCTGGAAACACCAGTTGCAAGGCAGTGGGGCTCAAACCTGACACCAATTGGGGCCATTTGGGGTGGGAGACTCCCACACAACATCTGGCTTCGTTTTGCTGCTGATAAAAAGGAGTGGCTGTTGCCCTCCACAAACTTCAATGTACTTATCAGAGATCCATAATGATTTGTTGTTCTTATCATTATCTGCTATCAAGTTGACTCCAAATTATGGCAGATCTATAAATAAGAGAACTCCAAGAGCCCTGGTCATCAATGGCCCTGCTCAGGTCTTACAGACTCAGGGTTGAGGCTTCCTTGATTGAGTCATTCCATCTGTATTATGGTCTTCTGCTTTTCCTACTGCTCTCCACTTTATCAAGAATTATAATCTTTTGCAGTGATTCATGTCATCTCATGATATACCCAAAGTACAACAGCCTCCATTTAGTCACCTTCATTTTTAGTGAGAATTCCAGTTTGACTTGCTTTAAGGCTCATTTATTTGTCTTATTAGCAGTCCATGGTAACCATAGAACTCCTCTCCAGCATCATATTTCAAATGGATTTTCTTCTTGTCAACTTTCTTTCACTGTCTAGCTTTCATACTCACACATACAAACTAGAAATAGTATGGCCAACTAACAGAAGAGTGACTACTCTCCTTTTCATCCAAGTGCAAAACTGGAACCAGGGTGGTACCCTGGAATCTTTCACCATCATCAGCCACTGATTGGACATTGGGGTGAGCCCTAGCCTCTTCAAATTGGTGTTGTGAACGGATGGATCATTGTATAAAGAGGTACTGTATTTCTCCTTCCTTAGTGATCTTAGAAGTGCATACACTGGTGCAGGATTGTAGTGGGAGGTTGCAAAATGATGGCATTGTCCTCTAAAAAATAATTCTGCCTCCTCCCAAAAATTTATCTTAGTCTCCAAATATCTAGCATTTGCAGAGAGTGACAACTGGAAATTGCTCACAATTAGAACACTTATATCTGCTATGTTTGCACTCCCTTGGTAACTTTGCCTGCTCCTTTTATTTGGCCACCTAAACTGTATTTCTAAAGGCTCAACTGAAGTTTTCAGTTACTGCAGGGTGGGAAAGATGTGATCAGTCCAACAACATCTGAAAGCCAGACATTTCCCATCTGTGGTGTGTGTGTGTGTGTGTGTAAGTCTCATACCTCCTGATAGAAAATAATGCTTATCCAAATCAGGTAAATAGTGACTTACAAAGCTTCTCCTGTCCTCCCGTCCTCAGTGAACATCCCCATACAGTTAGGGACAGTTAGATGGTAGTAATGGCAAATTCTATTAAAAGAAAGACCAAGGTATGGAGAGGATTAAGCCTAACTTAATCTCTCTGTGTAATAAGGTACAGATTTCCAAATCAGGTAATGTGTATTCTGAAGTTTCAAAAGTTACCACCGTTACCTGTCCTCTTGTTTCAGAACACTTCTGAATTGTTCCTGCCCATCTAGCCGCCTTTGTGAAAACCAAGGGAGAAGTTTTCATAATTTTCCCTTTAAAGATTATTGAACATGCTTTTTTCCTGACTGCTGCTGTTTTATAGTAACTGGACCAAATCCAGTTATCATAATCCTTTCTAAAGGAGACTGATTGAAATGAATTTGTTTTATCTGTTGTAAAAGATAGGGTAGTTTATGCATTCTTACTATATTTTCTGTAGGACTCTCAGCCATCTTTATTTCAAGAATAGTTCCTTATTTACTATTAAAATATAATATCCTTTTTTGTTCTTTTGTTTGTATGCTCTGTTTGCATAAAATCCTTGTTAACATTCTGACATATATAATGTGACACTGTCTTGCTGTTTCAATGTGTTCGTTATTTCAGAGCTTTTCAGGTGGCAATTCTTGTTTTAGACATTGTTTTAATTCCCTCTTATATTGTCTGACACCTTTATAATTCTTTCCTTAATTAGGAAAGGTGTGATCAATAAGGTGTGATCCAAATGTTGAAAATGGATGAAATAAAAGACAAGGTTTTTTTCCCCCTCTTGCTGACCATCTCTAAGGGCATTTTCGCAACTGAGCTTTAAATGTTTATTTGCATTTCCTTTGATCTGCAATGCAAACATACATTCTGCAGCTCCAGAACGTACTCCCCTCCTCCTCTCTTCATCTCACATTAACACTATCTGTACCTGCACACAAATTGTACAAGCGAAGACTTAAAAGGTTCCCATTAAAATTGAATGAAGGGGCTTTCAAATTATTTCCCAGGAAACTTGGGGGCTTCTTGGAACCTAATTAAATCAGGGGAGCTCTGCTATGACACATCAACATGATCTGCCATGGAGGATAGCACATTAACACTCCCAAGCAGGGATCCCACAATTTGAGTTCCCTACTTAGGTAGGAACTACACATGTGTACATACATACATGTGTTAACAAGTGCATGCACAGTGGGAAGAGATTTTAAACTTGCCCTAAGCCCTGAAATCTTATGCATGTTCAGCGGGACAGGAAGCCATGCTTGCTCATCCACATACATGGGGCAACAGGAAGGCTGGTTTGAGTTGCTGTAAATGGGAAAGCCTAATGCTTCCATGATCACTTCCTCTAACACACTTCTATTCTTACTGTTAGTGGTGTCAAAGCAGTGATGCCAGCTACTTCAGAGACTAGCTTTCTTCCCATCATAGCAACCCAGTGGGCACTGCCAGCAGTGGTTATGAAGCAGCAGTGCTAGCTTCTGAGACATTCTCTCTGCATGCTGGGCAGGCATTGCAGAAGCTGTAATGTGAATTAGACTGGAAGAGGGACTGAGCATGAATGCAGACACTTCACAAACATATACCCTTCCATTTGAGACACCCACATGAATTTGAGGTTTTTCCACCAACATGGCAATAATGCAGCACAAGCTTCCCCAAGAGACATACTTTATCTGTCACAATGAATCTTTCCTATTGTACAGTGGCAGAGGGGAGCTGACTGTGCTGAGAACATGGTAGGCTTCTGTATAGCCAGATGGATAATTGATCTATCCAGCTCTGTATTGTTTACAGCAGAGGTGGGATCATGCAGACTTTCATATGTTGAACTACCACTCCCATCACCACAAGGCAACATAGCAAAGGATGCTGGAGTGGTAATCCAACAACATCTGGAGAGACACATGATTTCTATATTCTACAATGACAAGCGACAGCTCTCCAGAGGTTCTTTCCTCCTCTACTTGGAGAGGCCAGGAATTTGCATGCAAAGCAGATGTTCTGTCAGTAAGCAACAGCCCTTCCACTTTCCTGAGGATATGCCTATTTCACGCAGTGCAACTACAGTGTCAGGTAGGTTTGGTCAGGGCTTCATATGAATTGACAGAATCTGAAAACATGCTCCAGAATCTTCTTTAGTTCCATAGCAAATAATTCAATGGTGGGACTTGTTCTGAGTAGGGATGAGGGGTTATCTAGCCACTAAGGGGTGAAGCCTTCCCCCCTCCCACACATAGACCACAGCCTAACAGGGAAACAGTTGCAAGGCAATGGTCAGTGTTTCATCAGCTGTCAAGCCTATAGGTGAAAGAGTTGGCTGGAGATAGAGAGACTTAAGAGTGTAAATTTTTCATGTTTAATCTTATATTCCTTTTGTGATCTATTGATCTTCTGACATTTTTAGAGTTTTAAAATAGAAGAAATTTCTGACACTACTGTGAATGATATCATCAAGGTAGGACTTTTGGATGAAAGTCTGGACCTTATTCCTGAGCATCAGGGCCAAATGCAACAGGACTGCAGCAGGACTGAGTTTTGAAGTGACATGAATTATCATTGAAGTAGGGATGGAAGAGCTATGACCATTAACTTCTGAGTCTAAAACTATATGACTGCACCACTGGCTTTATTATATCGTTTTAATTCTCCACTGCTTTTTTTTAATGTTTTATTTAGATATATGGATTTATCTTTTATTTTTATGTATCACTTCTCTTTCATTGTAGGACACTCATAATATTTTTAATGCTTGGCATACACATATACATTTATAAAAACATAGTAATTTGGCCTGTGCACGGATATAATTTGAGTGATTATACTGTTATGATCCCACATTCAGATCTTTTTATCTAGATATGCACTCTTCCTTGGGAATTACCCTTCAAGAGCAACCAGTTCTTCCTCTTACCAGCAGGAAATGGCTGTGAAGAGTGCTGAGTGGTAAGTCTTAGTGACAATGGGGAAGCCAAACCTCCTTGCCTGGAGCAGCATTTCACAGATCAAAACCAGGATTTGTGTGGCAAGTAACATCAGATGTAGAGAAATAATTCTTTACTTTTTCACCAAGCTTCTTCTCAAAGGTAGCACTTTTCTTCCCACTGTGAAAGAGTTTTTCAAAACCACAAAGTTTTTGAAGGCTGTTTGCAATTTGAGACTTTTTCTGTGAAAAAAAAATCCCACCTGGTTGCTTTGTGCATAAATCAGCATTTTCTGCACAAGAACCAGCATTTTCTGTGTGGAAAATAATATTTTAACACAGAAATATTAATTCTTGCAGAGAAAATGATGTTTTCTGCGCAGAACATGTTGCGATTATGGATTTACCCTACATAAAATCTACACAGGGTTGATTTGCATTGAAAACAACATTTCCTGCACAGAAAACAGTCTTTTCTTTACAGGAATTAATATTCTTACATTGAAATATTATTTTCCAAGCAGAAAAGGATGTTTTCCTGCACTGAAAATGCTGAGTTCTTCACAAAACAACCAGGTGTGAATTTTGTACAGAATAAGTTCTGAACTGTGATGCAGAGGCATCTAGGGTAAGGCAATTGGGGTGCATGCGCCAATGCCAGGGGGGGCAAAAAAGCAGAAACCCTCATCCGGGACTGGCCTGCTCCACCACCCCCCCAGCACTGTCCCCACTAAGTTCCTTCCCAGCCTGGTGCAAGGGGGGCAGTAGTGGCAGCAGCAGCAGCACTCCCACCCACACCCACGCCCATTGTCCCCCCACTGCCATTCTGCTTCCACTGGGGTCCTTCCTGGATCTCATAAGTCCAAGATTCCTCTTATCACAGTTTCTCCACAATTGGAAAAACATGTTTTTCAACCATTTTTTCAAATGTTTTTGAACATTCCTTCCATCCTTAGTATGGCCAAGATTGATATTTTAAAAACAGCTGAAAAAGTTGGGTTGCAGAGAATTAATTGGGATGGCCCCTGGCAAATCAGGACAGTTGGCAAGTATTCCACAGCAGTGTTTCAAGTACCCAGATTGGATGAATATTTTTATATCAGCCCTCAAAGCTGTTTTTATGGCTTTCCCCGAATGTTTTTTTTTTCCTGCATTGTACATTGGCTCTCCAGGAACAGCAGTTTACTTTTTAAGTGTCTGACAACCTGTACTCTTCAACATCAGAAAATTTTCAGTATTTCAGAACCACAATATATTGTACAGCCTCCAAAGCATTCCTGGGACAAATAATTGACCTCCAGACACACTGGAGTTAACTAGCCCTGAAATATATGTCTGAGCACAGACACATGCCAGATACTAGAACTATTTTTTTTTCTTGTTTCTTTATGCCAGCTAAAGCTGGGATCAATGGCAGCTTCTGAGCCAGATTGTGGAGGAGCAAAGGAGGTAGTTGGATGAAATAGAGCCCTCTCAATAGTAGGAAGAAAAATCTCTATAGGAAGTAAATCTGTATGCACCCTACATCTACCTCCTATTTTACAGCCATTGTTGCTTGCCCTCTCAATGCTTTCCTCAGTGCGAAAGTGTCTGTTTGGTGTCCTTTTAGATTTCTACATCTTTATGCTTTCCTTCTCTTTATGCAAGCCCCACCAAGAGGATGTCTTGCTCTATGTGCAGCTTCCCCTCATTTCAGTGGGACCTGTGCCAGAGAACTTCTGAGTCAGTTGTGTCCTTCATTGCCTTTTAACTAAACCTCCCAGGTGCCTTTTATCCTTCCCTCACAGGATTAAGCTTTTTGACCCCTTTTTCATTTTGACAGCTCTCTTCTCAGTCCCTCCTTTGCCCCCTGCCAGATTCCCAGTGGTCTCTGGGCCAAACTCTGCCTCATTATATTGCAACCACCTGGTAGTATCCTTCATACCCACCTTGCTTTTGAAGCCTTGCTGGCTTCATTTTCTTTTCAACTTCCCCTGCTTTCTCTCATTTTTTACCCCACCTTTGTTACACATTTCCTCACGGAGCTGCCTTGATTTTTTTTCCTGGTCCAGAATTTCTTTGGGGAATAGGTTCTTTTCATCAAATGCAGCTTTCAGAGCTACAGGATTTTAAAAGAAGAAAAAAAAGCAAGCGAATATCATCAAATTCTCATTATGTCTGAGCACATTTGTAAAATAAAAAAAGACTATGATGAATATGAAATTTAGTGTGATGAAGAAAGTAATCCAGAAACAAAAGCCATTTGCTGGTAAATCATCTATCTAGTCTATACTTGCCAACATTTAATCCCATACTGCTGAACAGTCTGTTCAGCCTGGAAAACACTATGGGCTGATTCTAAACAGCAACAATTGTCAAGGGCTAGAAAGAGGCTCAGCGCATACTCCACTGGTGCTGACAAGAGAGTGGTGACTTCCATGTCATTTGAGCAGAGGATGTGCTCTAGGCTTTAGACCAAATCTATCCAAGATGCTGAAACAAGGTTTGTGGGGGGGGGAGTAGCATTCATTACCTTGGATGGTTCTTTCAAAATTAGACTAAAACCCATAGCAGATTTTCCACCACAACCCACTGCCATGGAAGCCACTAGCTATCACTGAGAGCACCCGTTCAGTTTGCACTTTAGAAATGAATGGTTGCTACTCACCTCACTTAAAAGCACTGTTGCAGCCAATGCTATTTAGACCAGATGCATGATCCAGTACATTTTTGAGCCCCTTCCCAGATAGAGTTCCCATGTTTTACAAACAGCAATTGGAATACCCCTTTCTGTTGCCAGGTCAGCTCAAGACCAGCTAGGATATATGAGGCAGTTCTACTTAAAGCCCATCTCAAGAGAAGAACCTCTCATGAGAGTTCCAATTGCCATAAGATTAGAGCCTGGAACTCTTGCAAGAGGCCTTCCTCTCAAGGAGACTTCTCTGTGTGTGTATGCCTTCAAGTCATCTGTTGACATATGGTGACCCCATGGATTTCAAAAGATTTTTTTAGGCACAGAATACTGAGAGGTGGTTTTGCCAGTTCCTTCCTCTGAAATATAGCCTACAGGATCTGGTAGATGGCCTCCCATCCATTTACTAACCAGGGCTGACCCTGACCTGAGGTGGTTTTATATAGGCATGCCTCTCATACTATTGAGCCCATTGGCTAGCTCTGGAAAGCTGAGATCAGGAAGGGCAGGTGCCAGCTATACTGACTACAGATGGAACCCTGCAGCATTTTATTGGTAATCTGAAACCATTTTGCTCGATACTCAAGTCTCAGGAGTCAGTCCTTTGTGAGCATGGCTGGTACCTGCTTCTTCTACTATTACTGAATTAAATACATACATACATACATACATACATACATACATACATACATACAGGATTTAGGCCTGCTCTGCCACACTTAAAAAAACATATGCAACATAGTTGGGTTCTGAGCCCCCTTTCAGACTGCTGGGCTGCAGTAACTTGTAATAGCTTCCTTCTTATCCTTAACCTCATCCTTCCCTCTTCCTCTTCCTTTCCTCTCCTCTTCCCACAACTGAGCTGAGAACAAACTACTTTTGCATTTCAGAATAAGTTTACAGCAACTGAGTACAAAGAGGGAAAGTGGGAGGAGGAGAGAGAAACTGGGATTTCACGTTGCAACAAACAGTTGCAGATCATGCAAATCTATTCTATTTTGAGATGGTGATTTTGTTTTAATTGGGAAATGTTCTCAGTTGCCTTGAGGAAATTTTGGAATGGAGTAGAAATATTTAAATGAATAAGCTTAGGGAATTTAATTAGGAAATTTTCATGGTTGCCTTGAGGAATTTTTGGAATGGAACAGAAATGAAGAAATCTAACATGTAGATATGGTAGAAAGCTCACCCTTCCCCAAGGACACTTTGCCCCCACTCCCATTTTCTCATTCCTCTATACTTTTGACATATTTTCCTATCCTCATCCTCACTTTCCTTTTCATCCTCATCCTCATGATCACAACAACTTCGCTGAACAATACCCTTAGAGGATGCATTGTATACATGTATGCAGCTCCTTCTGATATGTACCAAATGTGAATGGGACAATGAAGTAGGGCTGCTGACCACATCAGAAGAGAGGCTGCAGCTTGGATGCATAGCTGTCCCCACTCATTTTAATATATACAGTAGGTTCCCAGTATCCACTAGACCAGTATCCACAGTTTCATTTGTGCACCAGGGTCATGGTGGCCACCACCAGCCAGTGTTCTTGCTCTGCACAGCCAGGCCCCTGCATCTCTCTCTGCCAAGGAAGGAATCTCTCTCTATTCCAAGAGAGGTGCATGGTGAGGCACAGCTGGGCCTGCATCTTTGCACCTTTCTTAGCTGAGGAAGGAGATTAACACTCCCTCCTCAGCCAAGAAGGGACAGGAAGCCCAGTTCCTTGAAGCCAGATGCTTTTCTCTGTCAAGAAGTGAGACAGACATTCCTTCTTTGGCTGAGAGAGGCACACAACTTTGAGCAGCCAGGCCTCCCACCAGATTTGGCTGCCAAGGAGTGGGCTGCTTGCCAAGCCCTGCTGGGAGAAAAAGCAGCAATAAAGGAGGAGCTGGGTGGTACAGCTGATTCCCTCCCTCATTGCCTCATCCAGCCTGGAGAGGGATCAAAATATAGTGTTTATCCATTTTTTTGACAACTTTGGCCCTTTCTACATGGGGGTTAAAAAACGGTGTAGAGCGACCTCTGATGGAGGTCGTCTACACCGTAAAGTGTAGGAAGTGGCGGCGCCGCGTGCTTTTTAAAAACCACTTTTCTGGAGGTTTTTAAAAAGCACGGGGCGTGCAGCCCCGTCACAGCACCCAGTGTAGATTTGCAGGCGCGTGCAAGGGCATGCCTGCAGATCTACCAGGGGTGGGCTTTCTGGCTGGCAAGCTTCTCCGGTTGGTGGAGAGCCTCTGCCAGTTGTAAGCCACCATTTTGGGCACCGCAGGATTCCGCGGGACGCCGAGGAGTGTGGAGCAGCGCAAACGCGCTGCTCCATGTGGCGACAGACTTACCCGGTTTCAGGTAAGCTCCGTTGTAGCGTGTTTTCACCCGTTTCTTCCTCCATGTGTGGAAAGGGCCTTTGTTAAGTCTGGGAATGTATCCCTCTTGGATATGGGGGACCAACTGTATATGAAAGCTGTCTTTGTGGGAGTTTACCACATAACACCACCGCTATTCCATCAGGTGACAGACTTTGCCTCCATATGTGAAGACTTACACAAGTCTCACTGTTACCACTAAGAGGGTCTTATCTCATTCTCGGCACAGCTGATAAAACAAACAAAACAAACTAAATAACTCCCAGTTTGTTACTTACTTCCAATCAGTAAGCACAGAGTCATAAACAAAGTCTAGCAGGGTTTCAAAGCAAAGGAGTGTCAAAGGTTAATCCAAGCATTCATCAAGGCATCCAGCAAGGTAGAAGATCAGATAAGCTCCGACAACTCCTGGATGGGAAGGATGCCAGCTAAATAGACCAAAAGCCTAGCGCAGCCGTGGCTTGATTGATTGTTGCCGGTTACAAATTCTGAGAGGGCAACACTGGGTATCTCTTTGCTGCCTGTGCTGTGCAAAGCTGGGTCTAGGTAGATGTTCCTCTATATCTGAAGAGATAGGACTCTCTGTTGGAGCTGGCATCACCCTCTGTTCTGTTTCTGGCACTTTAACTTCTACAGCAGGTCCTGGCATGCCCCCTGTTTCGGTCTCTGGTGTGCCCTCTGCTTCAGTGTGCCCTCTGCTTCTGGTGTGCCCTCTGCTTCTGAGTCAAAGTCCATGCTCTGGAAGCAGAGCATGACACCGAGTGAGGACTTCCCCTTGTCCCTGCCTATGCAAGCAATGTAAGGACCTCCTCCTGTCCTACTGCTGTGGTCACCAACTGTGATGACCTCCTTGATTGTCTTAAGGTACCTGTATGAGATATTATGCAACTCATATCCCCACCAGACAACCCCCCACCTCAAATTCACTGCTGCCACCTCAGACACCATGTCTGAATCCAGGCTTTATAATATCTACCTTTCCGGAAAGTATACAAATACAAGAACAATACTTTATAAACAGAAGTTAAATATAACAAATCAGATTAATTATTTGATACATCTAAAACATGGCTCCTACTCTTTCAACACCACACTTCTAACTAGGTCAGACTCTTAAATACTACTCATTAATTCCTAAACCTGACTGAGTCACTCTCTCTCTACAGTAATCCTCCTTTCATTCTCTCTCCTCCACCCTCTCTTTAACCAACTATCCTAAATTTAGTTTAAAATTAATTTAAAATTAGTTTAAAACTTAGGGCAAGGGAATGATGCGCATCTCTCTGAATCCTATTACAGTCTATCCCACCCTCACAACTGCATAAATATGCTTCATAACCTGAGGCTCTAATATCATTCTATACAGCAACTAGATTTATATCCATGAAAGCTCATGCTAAAATAAAAACGAATTAGTCTTAAAGGTGCCACCACATTCCTTTTTTTCCTTCCCTTCCCTTCTTCCTTTCCACGCTGCAAGAGACTAAGAGCCTTTCTGTCCTACACTGTTATAGTGCTATTATTCCACTTTTAACATCCTATGAACTCCTGAGGTGTGCAATTTAGGGAAGGGCCTTTAGAATTCTCAGCCAGGGAGCTTTTTGGCCTCAGTAAACTACAAACCCCAGAATTCCACAGGATGTTGAAAGTGGGATATTAGCACTATAACAGTGTAGGGCAGAAAGACCCTAATACAGTTGCTTCTCTGAAAACTATTCTGACTATATCAACTGCCATTTCAACTGTCTTTCACCAACTTTCTTCAAATCCTCTCAGATGTTCCATCAATCACCACCCTCTCAACATTCCATTCTCTCACCCTCTTCCTATAGCTCTTTACCTTACCCACGACATTTACTTATAAAAATTACCTAATATATATAATAAATTGAACAACATTTTACATCAGAAGTCCATGGCATCACAATCTCCCCCTACTGAGTGATTACAGGGGAGAAAAGAGCTCTGACTATGTAAAAGCACCTCTTCAAGGAAGCATGAAGGTCTAGAAAAGTAAAGGCAAGCTATTTACTTCAGTTTTGGTACCATCACTGTGTTGCAGTCAAAGGCAGGAACTAAGCAATCTGGTCTGCAACTAGGGGATTCTCCCAGCTTTCCCATTCCAAGGAGGGCAACACATGTTTCTCAGCAGAACCCAGAGGGATTAACTATACTACTCTGGAAATACAAAGGCTAGCAAGAGAACATTCTGTTCAAATAGCAAAATGGATGTCATTATACTTTCCTTTTCATTCAATTTCCAATTTTCACATGAGAAAGTAACTGCACTTGCACATAGCCTTCTATATTATACATCCTTGGGAGCTAGCATAGTTATTATGGGCTAGGACTATGGATGAGGAAGACCTAGCCATCAAAAGTTCTTTCTTCATGACATCGCCATCCACCAACAGCAATAGGTTGTTTCTGGTCCAAGAGTCATGCTCCCACATGATATCATCACCATCCAGCTGCTACCCCACTCCCAAGCATTTACTATGCTCTAATTCTAGAACATGGACTCTGACTCAGAGTCTGAAACAGGGACATGCCAGAGGCGGAAACAGAGGGCACACTAGGACCTACAGTAGAAAAAGAGGTTACAGTTCCACAAACAGAAAAGGGAGTGGTGTCAGCTCCAGCAGAGAGTCCTGCCCCTTCAGACACAGAAGAGCACTTACCTGTACCCACCTTTGCAGAGCACAGACAGGAAAGAGAAAACTTATGTTGATCCCAGAGAATTTATAACCACCAACAATTACTCAGATAATAGCTGCATTAGGCTGCTGACCTATATAGCAATAATGCTACTCATCAGCTAGGCAAAAGGGTGCAGTAGAAAGTGTTGCTAACCCAACACCATCACAGAAATGGCAATGCTCAGAGTTTAACAGAAGAATGCACTATTGAGGTATGATGTGGGAACGGCCAAAAGACTGGTGCCTTCTCCTCTAGTCAAATTTGTGAACTTGGGTAAATTCTTATTCAAATGCAACTCTCATCCATTTTCCTGGGCTAACATAACTGATGCCGTTATTTCCAGCCCGGAGGAAACTGTGCCTTTTAATCATTAAAAATGAAGAGCCTGTCAGGAAATAATAATAATAATAATAAAAAAAAGTGGCAATTCTAGCTCAGTGTTGAACCATTCTGAAAATTAAGAACATTTAGTAAATTAATACCCCCCTCCCAAAAAAAAAAAAAAATCTCATCCATTCCCTGTTCTGTACCTTTGAGTCATTTCTGACTTATGGTGACCCAGAGGTGAACCTGTCTGGCATTTTCTTGACAAGATTTGTTCTCATTGCCTTCCTGTGGGGCTGAGGAAGTGTGACTTGCCCAAGGTCACCCAATAGATTTATCTGGCTGACCAAGAATTCAAACCCTGGTCTCCTAGAGTCCTAATTCAACACTGAAGCCACACTGGCTCTCATCTGTCTGTCCCTCCCTCCCTCTAAATGTAATGTGAATCACTGTTCAAGCATGCAAATTCATTGAGTGTGGGTATAATATTTGTTGTTACTGAAGGAAACAAAAGATCAAAAGGGAAATATGAATTTTTACCACTTAAATGTTGAGTTTGCTATAAGCTTTTTTTGAAGAAAAAAAAGCAGGAAGAACTAAAATAGATAATAATATGAAACCTAAAGCAAGGCCTTTCAAGTATGGTGCTTTCCCCATTTTTATTACTATGCAGGATCAATTCCCTTTTAACTAAATAAGATCACTCTAAAGCTTTTAACACTTGCAAGCTCCCCAAACAGAAGAATGAACATTAAAGCTTACCAGTTTTTGTCTCTTGTCCAATGTCCAAATCAGGGGTTTTGAGAGGATTAATGAGAAAATTCTGAAGCGCTTCATATAAATTTAATAATAGCATTTTATATCTAAAACTCCTGGGGAAAAGAGAGAGATCTAACAGTCTGGCAAGATTAATGACGGTGAGGAATTTCAGCATTTTGCCAACTGAGATCATATACCTGGCTAGTCAAGAAAGCTCATTGGGAATTGATCCAGCCCCCAAATGGATTATATTTTAATTTTTTAATTGCTTTTTGGGGGGTTGTTGTACGGAGGCTGTTATTGGACTGTGCTGAATCATCAGCATAAGCTCCCATTTAATTCTCTTTTTGTTTCTCAGGGGGTTTCCTGTCTATTTCTTAGTTGCCTCTTGTTATCTAGCTTGAAGAAGTGAAGGGTTTTTTTTCCTGCATCAAGTCAGAACTGCTGATGCTGAGATATTAAAATAGCTTTTCTGCTACACCAGCTCTACTCACAATGATAGTTTATGAATGATCTCAGAAGGTGTTTGGCAAAGACACTGAAGTGGTAAAGGCAATCCATTCTGAGTTTGCTATGTGGGGATGAGTTGCTCAGTCCTGTCCAAGAGCTCAATGAAAGTTGATCTTTTAAATTATTATTATCCACTTTTTCTAACATGCAAAAAGTTCCAGAACTTACCCAGACTTTTTTCCCCCAAGGAAGAATGTTGCTAAACACTTCTGGTGTTCTGTAATAGCTGAATTCGCTTAAAGTACAGCAAGGATGGGCAAACTTCAGCCTGTCAGACCCCCTAAGTGAGACCCTTGGGACTACCCTAGAAGCCTCCCTAAGCCCCTAGACCACTGGATTTTTTTCTGAGTGATTTGGGGGGATTTTTTATTTTATTTTTTGTCCTCAAACTGGCCAAATTTGTTCAAAACCACCTAAAAATGCAGAAGTTTGGTTCTTCTACCCCACCCCTCCCAAACTTCCCAAAAACACACAGAAGAGAAAGTAAAGAGGTGACATAATAGCCATGTTTAAGTATTTGAAGGGATGTCATGTTGAAGATGGAGCAGGATTGGTTTCTACAACTCTGGAGGCTAGAACATAGAGAAATGGATTCAAACTACAGGAAAAGAGATTTCACCTAAACATCAGGAAGAACTTCTGGATGGCAAAAGCTGTTTTAAGTGGAATATGCTGCCTCAGAGTTTGGTGGAGTCACCTTCTTTGGAGGGTTTTAAACAAAGGCTGGATGGCCATTTGCTGGGGGTGCTTTGAGTATGTGTTCCTGCATAGCAGAGGGTTGGACTCAACGATCACTGTGATCTCTTCCAACTCTATGATTCTATGATTCTAGGAGAGAAAAATGGCTAGAAATCAGTCAGAATGGTGGCTAGAAGTGACATTGCATCACTTTGAGTGTGCCAAAATGTTTTGGTGCAGCTGCCAAGCAGGTGCAGGGAGGAAAAATAGCCCCTAGCCTCAGCACAGCTGTTTCACCCTGCTATTCTAGCTGAACATTGGTGGAGGCATGCTTTAAATATCTCATTAGCTAACCAAGGTCCATTGTATTCACAAATCTCCAGAAGGAGGTAGCTGGCCCCCTCAAATGCCAGAGGATGAATAGAAACCTACTCAGCTCTTTGTCCTTCCTGTGCAAGTGTTACTTGCCTGATTTCAATCAATAGAGGGAAAAAGAATTCTGCTCTCCTCTATAGTCTTTTCCTCATGTGGAAAGTGACAAGTCTGAAGATAAGAAGTTCCTGGCCATGTGGAAGGCTCCCTACGTCATCCAGGGGGCCGGAAGAATCAAGAGTTCTTGCTTGTATGGAGACCATCTATATGAACAGAGAACTGCTCTTCTTCATATTTGTTTCATGAAGATAGTGAGATTTGTCAGGGTCAGAACTGAGCATTCCCCTCTGTATGTGTTGACCCACACCAGTTAAACAATACCTGGAAGCCAGCATGGTGTTGCAGTTTGAGCATTGCACTACAACCCTGGAGACCAGGTTTGATTCTCTGCTCAGCCATGGAAACCCACTGGATGACCTTGGGTATATCACACACTCTCAGCCCCAGAAAATCCATGGTGGCTTGCCTTAGGGCCACCATAAGTCAGATATAACTTGAAGAAACACAACTACAACAAACAACAATGCCCAAACAGGGCTTCTCTGTGTTAAACTACAATCCATTGTTATTTTCTCACAAAGACACCAAGACTACAACAACAGACCAAGGTGGGTTGAGGATAAGAGTATAAGGGACAGAGGAAAGAGAAAGACATATCTTTTTCAGATATTTTCTAGCCATTCAAGAGACTAAAGGAACCTCCTCAAATGTTTAGTTCTCATAGAAGCACATCACCAGCACATCACAAAGTAACAGAACTCTTAAGTAGTCTTCTGTCTAGGCTACAGTTCTGTACAAGGGGTACAAGGAATATTAGCAAATTTGAAACAACAGATAACTACAGTGCAGGTAAAGTGAGGAAAGTTGACAGTCTTTGCAGATGTGGCATGTCCTGTGCCACACACATACACACACACAGCAGTTTCTCCATAGGAATGCTCTTTTCTGCATGAAGAAAACATGGCATTTTCTGTGGGGGGGAAAAAGTGCCTTTTTTTCTCTTGCAGGATAAGTTCCAAATTGTGAATATTTTTTAAAAATTACAGTCTTTGAGGACTTTCCTGCACTGGGGAACAGTGATCATATTATTTGTTCTTCCCAGTCAAAATGAAATTACCAAAGGTTTACATCCATATAAATTGGTAACAGAAATCTAATTAGAGACCCATCACATTATTACACTTCTTTTTGTTAAGATCATATGGTTTCCTTTTCATGATATTACACCCAGAGACAGCAAAGTGTCTGCTTCAACTATGCTGAAAGATTATTAAAAGAACAAAGTGAGAGTGGAATGAGAAAATGCATTTGGGGATTGACTGGAACATGTGAGGGAGAGGGATGTAAGGGATGGCGGTGGAAGGTGCTGCCTAAACACTTGTGAAGAAACAATATGCTCCCAAATTTTCAGTGTATTGGGATGTTATAAATTAAAATCAACGGCATGATATCCCACAACCTGAGGCATGTGGATCAGAGCTATAATCCTCCCCTGATTCTCCCACTTATCACTATCCACCTCATCCAGTGGGCATGTCCTTCGGAGAGCCCTGGCAGCTTCAGGCCCAATTGCCTGACTTCGAGGATATAAAATGGGGGGTCTTCCATGGCTACCTCTTGCTTTTTGAAAGCAAACATGGACCCTGCTCAGAGAGAGATATTTGGGGCTCCATGCCTCCACAGTTGACAGCCTGGGTGGCTTTCCAGAAACTTTACTCACCCAGTCTCTTGCTATGAGTGGAATTTAAATGGGCTTTGAGTTTAATTAAGTAGCTGAACTTTGTTCAGAGGTGGTCTTAATTCATGGCAGCAAGGCGGGAGAATGCAGATATTCAACAGTGATATAAAAAATACTCTGCACAAGTTCGGAGACATGTTTCTTCCCATGTTCCAGTATTACTAGTTAAAGCAGATTCATGAGATGAGTCAGATTTTGGCAGAGATTAACCCAGTGAGATGAAGGGGAATAATCAAGCCTACGACAAGGTACTCTGTCAATTTTCCATAGGTAAAGAATGGGTTTTTCATTAAAATATGCTCAGTGGAGGAGAGCAAATAAGGATTGGATTGTTGTGTGGATGGATACTGGTTTGGTCTTTGGCTACAGTTCAGTGGTGATGGTGCCAGAATCTCTACTTATCTTCTAAAGGCACAAGTGCTAGGCTTCAATCTGTGTGATAGATGTGCCATCACTGATCTTATCTTATTGCTGTACCATCGTGTTCCTTAGCTGCAAAATGAGCCAATGTCTTCAATATGGTCTGAATACAATATGGGACATTCATGTATAATTGTTTTAATTGTCTTACCATGCAGAATGCCATTTGGAATGCGGTAGTAGGTAGTCAATCTAGAGTGATCTGAGTGCATACACTTGAATGTACTGTAAATAGAAAGCTCAGACTAAAAATCTTCCTAGAACTGTCACCCCACTTCACTGATGTATGGGAGTGTTCCTATATACACACTTGTGAAATGTCACAGGATATGGAATATCTGTACTGTAATACAGAGTGAATGTATTGTGCCTAACTAAAGCAGTTCAGTATCACTGGCATGACTCCATTCTTGCATGTCAGTGGGGTGGTGAATCTGCTCATTGTTTGATTTTGTACTTTATTGTAGCCTTTTCTATGCTCTAAACAGGTTTAGTACCTTGGATACCTTTCAATTTCACACAAAAACCTGGCATGGATTCACTGCCCCACTGACATGAGTGCTACCAGCTGTGCCAGCATGGATCCATCCTACAGAATCATGGGATTTATAGTTTTATGTATTTAGGCTTCCCTGCTAAAGAACCCTAGTGCTGTCATTCAAGGCAGTGGTCTAGAGAATGCTAGCAAAGAATTGTAAGTATGTCACAAACCTACAAATCCTAGGATGCTTTGGGATGCAGCCATGGCAGTTAAAGTGGTATCAAGCTGCTATTGTTGTACAATGTAGATACCTTCTAGGATGATCATCTGCCCATTACATTCACCCAGATTTTCTGATCAAGATTAAGAAGAAGAAAAGAAAATATGCTCAGTGGCAGAGACAAGACATTTACATACACAGTAGCCTCCTTTGTATTAAAATTAGATCTTAGCTTGTAAAATCTTGGGTAATTCAATTGAGAAATGGTTCTCAAAATGAATGTGTTAATTCTGATTATTGTTAAAAGTGATTCCCACTGGTGAACATTAATTGTGGTAGCATTATTGCATTTAGTTCATTAAATTATCTACCCACTGTCTTCTAGTACTGTTACAGCTCAGAATTAAAGCAATAAGAATAAACTAAGTATATCCATACAGGATTTCCATAGTGCTAAGATGGTTAATTCTTTCTCCATTTTGATTTGGCATCCCATCACCTTGTGTAAGGACACTAATATACATATTCAGAGTAGTTTGTTTACAGTGCAGCCCAATATGTATCTACTCAGGTGGTGCCACTGAAACAAAACAGATAAATGGGGCTTATAGCCAATAAGTGAGTATGAGATTGATGCCTCAGAGAATGCATCTTTTGCCTGTGTTATGACATGACAGAGGGTCTTCTCTGCTGTAGCACCCTTTGGAGGGGTTGTTGTGTGTCTTCAAGTCTTTCTGACTTACGGTGACCCTGGGGCAAACCTATCACAGAGTTTTATGGAGGCTGAGAGTGTGTGCTGTGTTGAAGGTCAGCAGTGGGCTTCTATAGCCAAGCAGAGAATCAAACCCTAGTCTCCATGGTCATAATCCGGTGCTCAAACCCATTATACAAGTGTTGGCATTAGGATGCAAACCTTCATAAATGTTGTTCTTTAGCCCAGAATGAATTATTTTACTGTTTTTCTGTTTCCGCTGTGCTAAAGACCTGAAAACTGTACATTTTCTGCAAAAAAAAAAAAAAAACCCTCCATGATTTCCTCTACAAAAATGTTATCCTTTAAAAAAAAAGATTCTTTTTCTGTGCAAGCAACTTACTTTCCTTGCCAAATTTTTTTTATTTTTATTTTTTGGAGCAAAATTTCATGTGTATCTTATTTTCATACAGAAGAAGTCCCACTCTATGAAGAGTCTCATTATCAGAGTTTCTTGACCTTTGGGAAATCCACTCATCATCTATTTATTTGAATATTTTTGACTGTCCAGTCTATCCTTATTTGGACACTGATGTTGGCATCATTTCACCACAAACCAAAACATGGCTTTTTATTAAAGGCTTTGGAGTTTCATTACTCTTGTCAGTGGTCAGTGTAGCAGTACATGATTTAAATTGTTCTAACCTTTTAAACCAGTTTAACCTGTTAAATTGTTTAGTATGGCTTTAGTCTGCATTTCCATTTCTTTGTTGTTTTAAATTCTATACTGTTTTAAACTCTTGAAATTTATTTTATCTGTATACTGCCCCCCAAGATCTCATGATAAAGAATGGAATATATAAAAAAGGTAAATAAACAAAAAAGATCTTCTCGCCTGGGAGAACATAACAGCCAGAATCTTTTTGGAGTCACACACATGTGTAAGTTCCCTTACATGTGTGGTTGCTTTTTTTTTGGCCATTGTAATATTCAATCTTATTTACTTTTTTTTTCCTTTTCCTGTAGCAGTTCTTTTGCCATCAAGTCAACTTCGGCTTGTAATGACCCTATGAATGAGAAACCTCTAAGAAGCTTGGTCTTCAATTGCCCTGCTCAGGTCTTGCAAACCCAGGACTGTGAATTCCTTTATAGACTCCATCTCCCTGTACTGTCATCTCCCTCTTTTCCTACTGCCTTCCACTTTACCAAGCATTATCATTCTTTCCAATAAGTTACATTGTCCCATGATGTGTCCAAAGTATGGTTGTTTCCGCACTAGACAGCTATAGTGCTATTATTCCACTTTCAACATCCTATGGAATCCTGGTGGTTGCAGTTTGGGGAGGGGCCTTTGAGGCCTCTCCCTAAACTGCAAACCCCAGGATTCCAAAGGATGTTGAAAGTGGAATAATAGCATTATGCCTGTCTAGTGTGGAAATGGCCTATGACTGCCTTTCTCCAGAAAAGGAAGCCCAGGTCTTAGTTTGCAAGACCTGAGAAGGATTATTGCTGACAGGGGTACTTGGAGATCCTTCATTCATAGAGTTGCCATAATTCAATGCTGATTGAACAGAAAAGAACAGCAGCAGCAACAACTTTGTTGTAGGACTTTATAAGAAAACTTTCTAAAGTCCAAGTTCAGTCAAGATTGAAGTCCAAGTAAATATACCACTCCTATCAACACATTAATGTAAACTTTCAAAGAACCTTAAGAAGGCTAGTGGCAGTGTTAGTGCTTCTATATGCCTGACATTTTTACCATTAATAACACTGCAGAAATTTATCTGGAATAGACTGTGATAAGGTCTGCTTTTTGTTCTCACAGACTGGTATGGCAACTTCCCTAGTCTGCTAAAGTGCCCTGTCACTTTCCTTATCTGCCTTCTCTTTAAGACACCACCTTCATTTTAAAAAAGGGTGAATTCCTTCAATTGTTATTTGGAGGTCCTTTTAAGGATCTGTGGTAGATTGGTTCTGTTTGGTTATAACTACTGAAAATCATTCAGCTGAAACAAAATTTATAAAAATATACTAGAATCTTTATTAAGACCACAGCCAGAATGAAGTATTTGTTCTCATTCGTATGTCCAAGATCAAACTGATCTTCACAAAGCATTTAAACAGATTCTCATATTCTTACATCAACATAAAGTCACAGGTTCCTCACACACAACCCTTTAGCTACCCTTTTGCCAAAGGCTCAGTTCCCAAATCTAGGTTACCCTCTTTTACCAGATTTAAAAGTTGGTTGATTTCTCTTCTGTCCCTCTCTCTAGGCTTTCTCAGAGAAAACACACCCTTCTCACTCAGCCCCCCAGTTGACTGAGAACTTCTCTAGCTAAAGAACTAACTTTTATCCCTTGCTCCCTGAAGTCCTACTTCCAAAACCAATTCGGTGTGCCTGCTATATATACATTTCCCTTTCACAGGCTACCAACCCCTCCTTCTCACTAATGCGCTGGGTTTCCGTCTGGAGTGACCATTCTGGTTGCCTTGCAACCTGTTGCTGGGCACTTTTCTGACACCTAGGATAGCCACTCCCCTAGGCTCCATCACACAGACCTCAAGCTAAGTGACCTCTAATCTTCCGACTCTCCCCTGAACAAAGCTTTTGCTAACAGGGGGTTTTAGAAGTCTCTCATTCATAGGTTTGCCATAAATTACAGCCAACTTAACAACAGAAAAGAAAAACAAGAGCCCTCGAATCAATTAGATTGATCTATGTGTTGACTCACAACTCAATTTAGCATGTCTAACTCTAGTTGGGACTAATCAACAGGATGTCATCCATGCAGTTGCACAAACTTGAGTGGTATATAAATATTCAACAGTACCGCCAGAGCACACTTTTTTCTCTAAGAGTACAGAAACAGCCACAATGCATTCCCCATTGGACAATGGACAATAAACAATAAACAAGTCAGATAGCTGGCAGCACAATGTCAGCCTTCTGCAGAAGGCTGGTATAGCACAACTACCATGTAAATACATGGGTGTAACTTTAACCATGCAAGCATGATGGCATGCAAGCATCTCAGCCAACACTTATAAGCAGGAATGGTACATGGTGTTCAGGTATAACCTCTGTTCCATCTCTCACTTCTCTAGTCCCAAATGCTACCTTCTGAAGGACCATTTTGTTTAAAAATGTTATTTCTTTTCTTTTCTTTCAAACATCCTTGAAACTGGAGGTACGTGGATTGCCTGTAAAGCATTTGTTCTTCTTCTCTTCTAAGAAACAACCAGCTTCCAAAATGACAAGTACGATTCACACGGATGATGAATCACTGAAAATCTTTTCCTCACTAGACATTTTTTCCTGCCCTCCTGCAATCTACATCACCCCCAAACATCATGTTACCAGATGAGAAGCTGCCCCACATGGAAAGAAAGTTGAGCACAAATTTGTAGGAAGTGGGCAGGCCACAGTTTCTGACAAGAAAAGGTTATAGCAACATACACATCCATCTTGTTCCAGACCCCTGATGGAAAGTCATGCTTTAAACAAAAACAAAAAAAAAAAAAAAAAAAACAGATGCTGTAAATGTCTTTGATCCTCCACTGATTTTGCCTTTGATGCTCTGCTGATATTGCCACAATGAGGTGATTGGTTGGAAGGAGAGCAACAATCCTACTACTTATTTATTCAGTTTATCTCCCATAAAATACAACATTGTGCAGTAGTAAAATCACAAAATGAAAACACCAGGCAAGACACATAAAAGTGCAGCTGAAAACTGGTGGGGTGGATTAACCCTTCTTTGATCAGTTGTGACTTCCCAAATTCTTCCTTCCATGTGGGTACTCTCTCAAAAAAAGCTCATAAGCCAATCCTCTGGGAGAGTTTTTTCACACAGGCAGATATTTTTAGGCTTTGATACAGTGTATAAGAAGACAGGGGCTCTTGCCTCTACTGCTGGGTCACCCCACCATAAAAATTGCCCCCTTTCCATGCAGTAAGCAGGGTTGGAGGGGGAAAAACCTCCAAACGGAACTGTTGGAAGGCTTTTTCCCCAAGATGAACTGATGCAAGGATGGGGCTGAGGAGATTATTTTACCCATGGAGTGCCAGTTTTGCCTTTGGGCTGGTGTTAACGAAGGGATGGTCAGTTGTCTGGGGTTGAGACCTTGGGAAGCTAGCCTCCGGTGCATCTGTTTTTATTTTTGTTTTAAACCATTTTTTCACACACATTCACACAAATCATTAAGGCCGATGAAGGGGTAATTTTGCCACATTTATAGTCCTTGCATTGGTTTTTAGGGATGGCTTTGTTGATCCAGGAGGTAAAACAGAAGTTAATTGGATTTCACTTCCAACTGCATGGGTAGGGCATGGCAAAAATGAGGGTGGGACAGCATTGTTATTTAGGAAATGAAAAAAATGCTGCAAAAATTGGGATACTATGGAATTCGGGGGACTTCAAAAACAGCCTTAAGAGCTCCTTGTTGCTCACGAGCTGCACTTTTCCTCCCTCACTAATCTCTCTGGATTTTCAACCTTCATTCACCCATTCATTGTCTACCTATGTGAGAGGAAGAGCCAGTCTATGCTTGCTGGCCCTACCACTCTTCCCAGTTGCCTGGGCATCCATGGTTCACATCTCAGAGAGGAAGGTATGATTGGGAACCTTTTCCCCACATATAGGGTGGTTCCCTATGAGACTTAGGAGCCTGTGCAATCGGCATTCTAACCATATGGAGAGCCTACATTAATAGTCCAAAGGCCCTATTTCAGGCATCCCTACTTCAGGGCTCCGAATGAAAGGAAGGAAGCTATTATGAATAACATAGAGTGTGTAGAGCCAGAAATTGTGGCCCTAATTTCACTTGACGCTTGAATCCCAAAAATGATTTCTGAAAGCACCTTAACTATTTAATTGGGAGAAATCACAAATTTAACCTGGCACCTCTTGCTTGCTACTTTGGATCACATGATTCCTAGAACTTCCATTCCTCTTCCTTAGACACTTGCCAGTGGTCAAAGAATAAATCCCAGAATTTCCCATTACCTTTACTCTTCTTTTAAGAGAGATAAGCTGGTGACCTTTATTTTTGCCTCTCTCTAGCAGGAGCTAGAGTATTGAGAATCTAATGAAGGTCTACTTACTTGCTGAAAGGGTAGGCAGCTTTAAATCTTCTGAACACGTCTCAGCTGACTTTTCCCCAAAGTATTTGTCAGGGTGCACAAGAAAGTTGAGCTCGTTTATATCCGTCGTCTCCTTCAGGGCTCCAATCTTTAATGACCTAAATACAACTTTTCAAACCAGAGGATTATTTCAGATGCAGAAAATCATTTCACCTATTGCAACTGAAGCAAAGCTAATTTTTGTGCCTAATCATGCTGAGCCATTCCTGAAGTTAAGAAATACTGTGGGAACTGGATAAACACAGATACTTATGCGTGGGCAGTTCCCCCTGCCAGTTAAGCAAAAGGAAGCTCACAATCCTCCGCACTGAAAAAAGGAAGAAAGCAAATAAATCTGGCTTTTAATTAAAAGGCAAGGTCTCTAAGACAACTAGACATAACCAGTCACCAGGGGAAGAGAAATATGATTTTTTTTCCACTCAGATTTACCATCTAGAAAATTCTTTGTCTTGGTCCTTCAGAGAGGTCCAATCAGCTACAGAGGGTTACCACACATTAAGGATGGATAAAAGTGTTTGTATCACTTTCAATAAGATTCAAAAATGTGGATAAGCTAGATCTGGGACAGGCATAGTGTGGCCCATGGGCCACATGCAGCTTCCAGGGCCATTTTTGTGGAGCTTAGCCCGCCCCCCATCCCCGAATCAAAAGAATGATTTCTGTTCAATTCCTGTGATCAAAAGGGCTTCTTCTGGGCCTAAAATGATCCATTGAGGACAAAAGAAGTCAAAAAATTTCCCATAAAGGATATTGGGGGACATTTTTGGGGGGGGAACCCTTCAAGGAATTCAGGGAAGTTAATGTCACTTCCTAGCATTTCACAGTTACCATCCTTGCACTAGCCCATTCTATCCCATTCCTGTATCAGTTTGCTATGTATTCTCAGAAGTCCACAGAAAAATATGTATGTGTTTTCTCACATATTTCCATACACACACAAAACTCTATGCACATTATGTAGATAATTTCCCTTAACAACCTTATCTTGGCAGTACATACATTCGTTTGTTTGTTTGTTTGTTTGTTTTTCTAGCGTTAACACACACAGAAATACTGCTGGAGAAGTACATCACAAAATACAGGCAGATGTGAAAACCAAAGGATAATTGTTTTCCAGTATGCAGAGATGTTGCATGTTCAGTCTGTTTCTATGAAACTACAAACCAAGCAAATTTCTCCACTTTCCCTACTTCACAGTTGAGGTTTTTCAGCAACTTCCTTCTAGTGCTAGTCTCAGGGCTGCCTCAACCATTGAGCACTTTAGGCACAGTGCCTAGGGACTACAACATAATTTAGGGCCTATGAAAACATCCCTAGTGGTATGTCAAGGTGAGGCAGGGAGTCAAATACAAGAGTGCCTAGAGCTTATGGAAACTTTAATGTGGCCCTGGCTACTCTTGTGCACTTTCATCAATAATACACACACACATAGAGGAAGAGATTAAGGGGCCAATAATCACTCCACTCTGTGAGATAGGAAGAGCTGGTTCTCACAGGGAATAATACAGAGCCCATTGTACATGTAGGCTTCTTTGTATTCCAACCTGGAATTCCACTTGACATAACTGGTTGGACTTATTGGACTTATGTTGATAAGCTTGTGCACACATTCCTCCAAGGCCATAGGTGGCCTTCATCTACCAGAATGCGTAAGGACAGAAGCACATTCAAGAGTTCTATAGCTGTTTTCAGGGCATATGAATCAGAGCAATAAAGCCCGAAGGTTGCAGAATATATTACATAAGAGTTGCACACCTGTTGGCTTTATCCCGGCAATTCTGTTGAACAAGATGCCTTTTCTTCCTTTCTGTGCTTTTTTCTCTTTGTAACTTTTACCCAGAATTGTGTTGTCCCATACATTTGTCCTAGGTAGATAAAAATTAGGATACAAAATGAATAGACATGTCATGATTTGTTTTTTATATTATGTGAACTATTCTGCTGCATACAGACTCTTCAAGATGCATACATTGTTTGCTGTTAACAAGGCAATGGAGTGGTAGGAACACAGGGCAAATGGAATGCTTACTATCCATTCTTTTCATTTGGCTCAACAGTGCTGAACAAATCAGTTGAATGAATCAAATGAATCCACAGAACGCACTATTTCATAACATCACTTTCCAAGGTTTCTATAATACTTGATCCAGTAGCCTCAGGATGAGAACAAGCTGAGTTTAAAACCGCATAACATGCTGAAATCCATCCATCCCAAAGCCCATCACAACAGAGGAAAATCAAATACTTGTGAAGTGTGTTTACTAAATATAGGCTGTTGTTTAATTAAATATTTTTAAACAAAGCAAACTTTAATTAGTTTGCAGCACCGTCCTATATTTACTTGGTTGATTTCAGTTGGGTTTACTCTCAGAGACATTTGCTTATATTGCAGTTGTAATTAGTTGTTTATTTTGTTAATTAATCTATGAAGCAAGGTTTAATTTTAAATTAATTTTAAACTATTTTTATTTTTTTAAAAACAGTCTACTTATTACAATAGCTCCATAATCAAAAGCATCCACATATTACAATAAAGAAATAATGCAAAAATGATTCAAAAGCACATAAGGAATTTAAAAAAAAATAATGTGGAAAAAAGAAAATTAAAAAAAAAGTTTATTTCCTTTTAAATTATGAGTGTATGCTTTTGTTCATTAACTTGTAAAGTTATCTCTTTCTTGGCACTCCAAAAAGAGCAATGTGCTTACGTTTCAGCTTTTGTTAATATGCATATTTATTTGAATGCAATTAATTAGGGGAGGATGGTTAATCAGCTACAAATTATTTAATTAGTTGATTGACCAAAGTGGTTTTTTTTTCTGAAGTTGTTCAAGGAGTTGCAGATTGCCGAAGTCTCGTCCTGTGGAGTTGAAGGAGCTGAACATAGAAGAAGCCAGTCCGTGACCAGGAAGAAAGGGATCACCTTGATGATTTATTTAATCTATCACACCATGCAGATTCTGCCTTTTCATCACATTCATTGTATTTCCAATTTCTATGCATGGTTATGAAAGTTTGCCAGTGAAGAAAGCTGATAAGAAAATAATCAATTCATTTGAAATGTGGTGCTGGAGGAGAGTTCTATGGTTTGTGTGGATTGCCAGGAAGACAAATAAATGGATCCAAGAGCAAATCTTGTTTGAAGTCTGCCCAGAAGCTAAACAACTAAACTGAGACTGTTATGCATAAGCTGCACCTTGAGATTATATGACTCAGTAGAAACAAGAGTAATGCTTGGTAAGGTTGAAGGAAAAGAGGGCCACATTAAAGGCAGACAGGTAAGAAAGAGTATGGGGTTAATACACATGAAGACACTGGATTAAAGTTAGAATGCATGTCTTCACTGCCACCTCTGTTTAACCCTCACTCTGCAGTCTAAATACTTCCATGAGGCTACATCTGGAACATAGAAAGCTGCCTCATGTAGCTCAGTATTGCCTATCTTGAGTGACAGAAGCTATTTAACAGAGGTTTGTGTCATCACATCCAGGTGCACACCCTGCACTATGGCAGAAAAATGTCTTCTTTCAGGAGAAAAAAAAAAAATCAAGGGGGAGGAATGTTCTGTAAAATCAGTCTTTGACCAGTGACATAAACAAAAAATCTCAAAAATGTCCTGTGAGAAATTTCAGCTCAGCTCTGCTTGAAATATGGGCCCTGTCCACACCTTACCTTTTTCCAGCGCTGGGGTGCAGGGATCATGCCTGGGAAACTCCCAAGCTGCACTGTGGAAGGAAGAGGCGGGGCTCTCGCATGAGCAGGCAGCTTGTGCGGAGCTGAAGCAGCAGGGACACGAGAGCCTCTCGCCAGAGGCTGCTCACATGATCCCCACACTCCAGCGGGGTGATTGCGCATTGCTCCCGGGCTCCATGCACACTTACCTGGTGTGTGGAGCACGACCAGCATGGCTCTGGAGGCTCCACACGCCGAAAATGAAAAGGTGTGCGATCAGTGCCTGCCAGCTCCTGGAGCATCGCACAGTTGTGAGTGCGTCATGCAGATCGCTCCTCACAATAGCACGACACTCCAGGCACCCTTTCACATAGCAAATGCCATGTGGAAAGGGCCATGGTGGGCACAAGACCAGACCACCTATTAGGCAAGTGAGGCAGTTACTTCAGGTGGGAAATGCTTTGAGGCACAGTAGAGATTGAGATGCAGAAGCTCTGGATCTTGCCTTACCTTGCTGCCCTCAGATGTAGTAGATGTTGCTATACTGTCACCTATATTTGTTGTATGCCTTCAAGTTGTTTCTCACTTATGGTAACCATAAGGAGAACTTATCACAGGATTTTCTGGGGGCTGAGAGTATATGAAGTGCCCAAGGTCACCCAGTGAGTTTCCATTGCTGAGTGGGGAATCAAACCCTGGTTTCCCGGTTCGTAATCCAAGGGCTCAAACCACTACACCATGCTGGCTCTCACCTGTACTGATATGAAACTGAGCTATCATTCTGATCAACTTTCACATATGGAACCTAGAAATAGGAAGAGGAAGAAGTATCATCTTTGCTTTTACCTCAGAGCCACTCCAGATGAGGGAGAAAAAAATTTCTGAAAGTCCAAGGTTTTGTTATCACAGAAATTGGTTTTATTGTAGAGATCCTCAAGTATCTTCTGGGAACTCCTGGCATTACCAAGGACTTTTCATTCCTATTTCTCAGGTCAATTTAAATTAACCCAATATTTTCTGAAATGAAATGTATCTCTACTTGGCAGTCTGTTTGTACTATACAAATTATTCCTTTGGGCGCTATGTCTGTACGTGAAGGTTACATTCTTTTACCCAAGGTTATTAAAACGTTTAATAATACAAAAGCTTCATTCTGTTACATTAAGCAAGTTATTTAAAACTGAGGAAGCACTTAGCCAGAGTTTAATTTTACTGTTCTTATGCTTGGGCATAGTGTAGATTACAAAAGAGCTATGAAAGATTTATCTCTTTTGCAATATATGAGCTCACTAGGAATCTAAGAGTCTTGCACCTCTAACCTCTCATGCATCAGAAGCACAAAATTAGACCATTTTATCACTGAGTGTATTTTTGTATTTTGCTCGCATGGCATGAGCAAACCATAAACTGGATTTCTAAAGAAGAATCCGACATGTTGTCATAGAATGTCTCTAGAGAGGGTTGCCACCTCTAATGACACACTATGTTTCTGTATATTTAACACTCTGGTACAGAGATATTTGTGAATGTTTTATTTTTAATTCCTACCTTAACAAGGGACTTTCTCATGCTAGATTTTGGGCTACTGGTTTTGGATCTAATGTAACAACTTGCCTTCTTTATTGCATTTATTTATTTCGGATATTTCAAAGCCTGTTTTTTAATTTTAGACAAACCTCCAAAACAGAGAATAAAAATAAGAAACAACTTAATAATCATTCCTTAAAATGAAGCCAAAATACCAAACAGCCCAGCTGTCTAAAGAACTGTCTGAAGAAGTCAGAGATGCACACACTGTTACCCTGATCTCTGGGGGTCCCAGGAGGGACACCTAAATAACCAAACAACAACACGACTTTGGGGGAAATTAGCTGGAGCACTCACTAAAGCTAGCGAGAGGCAGGGTAACTTAGCAGGATCTTGCAACCCAGCGTCTACGGGGTCAGGTCAGCCAAGCAGTCAGGCGGTTTAAAATAATAGCAATGATGTTTTATTGAATACAGACAAATATTAAAGAAACCACAGGCACACAAATAACTAAGAAATCAGAGAGTGACTTGGAGTAGGGATTTTTAGAGGGAAATGGGTGATACGACACCTGTCTTGTAGTCCTGGAGAGGTCTGAAGGTTGATTTTGTTGATATGGAGTCTCAGTACGTGGGACTAAGGGGACAGCTCACCACTCAAAGTGGCAGCAAGGCGGTCTGGAACTCAGGAGTGATCCAAGGAAGGTCTCGGAATCAGGGGTTTTTACAGGGTGAATTGTGACTGCAGGCCATACCTTACTCAGTGAGAACAATACATTTTAGGAGCAGGACAAAGCCTTGGAAAGGTCAGGTTTTAGCATGATTGACTTAGAGCCAAATTAACAATAGTGTAGCCAGTATGCAAATGTGGAGCACTTAGTACAGCTTTGTCAGGTTGCCTGCTTGGGGCAGGGAGCCTTTGTTAGTATTGCGCATATGCAATGAGGTGTTTGCCGGAGAGGTCCCTGAAGCAACGAACCGGCATTATCTGGCCTGCCTGGGTGGAGAATGGAATGTCCAACAATTATTGGCTATGCCTGTTTACGTGCTTGTCCGGAGGCCTCACAAACACGTGGAGTGGGGTGGCAAAGGTAAGCTGAATTGTTTGATATCAAAGAGATATCGAGTGCTATCTCCGGGTAGGCCTGGACTGCAGTAACAGTACCCAACGACAGGTTGCCAGGCAACCAGAATGGCCACTCTAGAGAGAAACCCAGCCCTTTAGTGTGAGGGGGGTTTGAGGCCTCAGGGAAAAATGCATAAATAGCAAGCACACTGATTTGGTTTGAGGAGTCAGACATCCAGAAGAGAGGCCAAAAGTCCGTCCTTCAGCCAGAGAGTTTTTCAGTCGACCGAGGGGTTATTGAATGAAAGGGCTGTGTTTTCTCAGAGAAAACCTAGAGAGAGAGGCAGAAGAGAAATCAACCTCCTTGAATCTTGTTAGAGAGAGTTGTTTAGATTGGGAGGCCTCACAAACACGTGGAGCGGGGTGGGTGGCAGAGGAAAGCTGAATTGTTTGATATCAAAGTGATAGCGAGTGCTATCTTCAGGTAGGCCTGGACCGCAGTAACACACACACATATGTATACATAAACATACACACACACACACAAATCAGACAATCACTTTAGAACAAAAGTAACATCAGCAACAATAATAACACTTATGACATCAAAATAAAAATAGAAGTGGCTTCAGGGTCAGTGGGATGGTGAATCCAATTCAGGATTTAGTCAGAACTTTAAAGGAGCTATCAAATGTTCTAAGCCTTATCCCTCAAACAGGCACAGCACCAAGGAGAGTGCCTTTAACATTGTACTAAATCCTATACTAGATGTAATACTACCCCATTGACAAAGGGGCCACCAGCTGTTCCTGGTGCCAGATAAGTCTCTCTAAAAAGGTCACTCCATAGGCTGGATGCCACAACCAAGAAGGCCCTTCTTCTGCCATTTCCAGTTGCCACAAAGGGCAGAAGCACATGGAGAGAAGTTAAGATCTCATCTCAGGTAGATTTTGCCCCAGTGTTGTATAATTGTTATTAGCACTGAACTAAGAGTGAGATCTGGGTTCCAATAATCATTCAGTGGCAAAAGTAACTGGCTGACCATGAGTTCGTCTAATATAACTCCGTTAGACTAGCTCATGGCCACCCAGTAGTGAGCTGCTGTGAGATTAAAGTGGGGGGGCAGTGGGAAAAGATTACACATTTGATTCCAAATTCCTTGATGGAAGACAAGATAAAAGAGTAACAACTATGATGGAAGGAAACGATCCTTAAGGTACTCTAGTCCTAAGCCACATAAAGATTACAACCAGCACTTTAAACTGTGCCTGTAATTGAACAGGAAAGTCAATGATGCTGCTTCAGCACTGGAAAGATTGTTCCCAATAGCTAAGACAGTCTGCACCAACTCTGCACTAATTGCAGAAGCCATCCCTGAACAAAACAGACAGATGATGCCTTCTCAACCAATATGCTGTTTTCTATTTCCTCACATTCCTAAGCAGAAGCAAGTTTCAGTTGTAGCCTTTACAGGGTCACTTGTCTTGCAGGCAGAAAAATATTGGAGGTTTATGCTTAGAACTGGGAAAGTTACTGTTTTGGACTACAACTCTCATATTCTATCATGGCCAAGCTGTAAACCAAAAGATAAATTTTCTACATTCTTCTTATTGTGCTCTTGTTCTCTCTGCTTAGTTATAAGCTGGGTGTTGGTGAACCAAGAAGCATTTTGATAATGTTCATCTTTAAAGACAGTCATCATGATGCAGAGGTTTCAGTGTCGGAGACCAGGACTCAAATCCCTGCTCAGACATAGAAACCCATTATCTGACCTGAAACATACACTTTCTCAGCTTCAGGTGAAGGCAGTGGCAAACCCACTCTGGACAACTTGTGCCAATAAAAACCCATGATAGGTTGACCTTAGGTTGTCACAAATTGGAAACAATTTGGTGGCACACAACAAAGTCTTTAAAGGAACATCAGTAATCCCCCAAAACAACTAGAATGCACTAACAGTTCCATCACATCAGAAGGACTACTCTACTTGCCAGGCAAGTTGTCTCAGTCTCCTTTATTGGCTATATTATAACCCTAGAACTGTTTCTCTCCAGTGCCAAGCCAAATTAGATATATAGAGCATCTAGTAGCTACTGGGAATAAATGATCAGTGAAGCAAACACATTTTGCTCATGAATATCCACTATGGAAGCATCTCCAGCAATTAGCTAAACAAAAACTCATCTTCACTTGATGGCCAAAATACTCCTGTGTTAAATCCTCCTGCATCGTTTTCTCTCCCTCTGTCCCTTCTCTGTGACTCAGGACAAAAGAAAGAATAATGGCACCCAGGGATTCTGGATCTCCAACCAGACAAGAAATCCATTAGCTGGCAGGTCTTATTTAAAATATTATCACTGAGAGGAAGGCTCTGTTAATTAGACGCTTTGGTTCATTCTTAATGGCCTGCCCTCTCAAAAACTGTCATTGCAAATCAGCTTTCAGAGAAATTATTTACATGTCTGTGTAGATGTTTTCATCCTCTGTAACAGGTACAGCTTGTTCTAGGAGGTGAGGGGGTGGATCTTCTTCAACAAAGGACACAGGGCTGTTCTTTTTAATGTCATTCTCCTCCTCAGTTTGGGACTTGATTTCTTCACTAGGGAAGGACGGTACATAATTTCCAATCCTCCAGTGCCTTTCCTGGGAAGGAAGAGAGGAAAAGTACAAACCAAGCAAACAACATCGGCAAGGCAAGTCCAAAAATGTGTTCAATTCATTTTTTTTCAGGAGACTGAACAGGAAAGTAAAGGGAAGGTGAAATATCTCTGGGTAATTTTCAGTAGATCTCCACAGACTTTCACAAGAGAAAAGAGAGGGAAGGAGGCAAATAACAAATAACAACAAAAATGACTCTTCTACCCAAAATTATACCATTGGAATGAAGAAAGCTTGGTTTGTTGCATGGAAGGATAGTGAACTCAGCTGAGTTCTGTTGTTCAAAATAAATCCATGGGGTCAGAATTCTTTATTTTTAAATATATATCTTTTTTTTACTGCAGTTGGTGGATCCTGGAAGTGTGCCTGCCCTTCTTTTAATCTAAAGGTAGGCACTGTGTAACCTGTGGGCTATCTGTGGCCCAACAACATCTCCGTGCAGCATCATAGGTCCCTTGGGCCCCACTGGATCCTGTTTACCCACACCATCAAGAAAAATTAACTAAAAATTGCCAGCTGTGCTCCTCAAAGCCTCAGAGCATGGCTGGCTATGTAAATCAGGGAGATGAAGCATGCAGGTCTCCAGATGTTACTAGACTACAACTCTCAGAAGCCCCAACCAGAATAGTCAATGACAAGACATTCTGGAAATTGCAATCCAACTACCACTGGAGGGCTACATGATTCCCCCCACTCATATGCTGTCTGTTTTACCCCTTCTCCTCCTTTAGGATTGGCATAACTTTTAATTAGAATAAAAAGTTATTTTCCAGTCACTTCTGTTCTTTTTTTTTTTTTTTAAGGGACAGATATATCCTTCTGAAATCCAGGGAAGAAAAAGTAGCACAGGTGAGACTTCCAGAGCTTTTCTGGCTGCCAATCCCTTTTCCAAGAAAAAGGTTGGGTGTATTTGTAAACTGTTGCAGTATTTTCACCCACTCTCACCCCACTTTTTTTTTAACCCAAGCAAACTCTTGGTTCACTATAATTGGGCTCAAAGTGTTGCTAGTTAGAAGGGAGAAAATGAGATGGACTGAAAAAGATTTGGGGCAATTCATTCCTACAGAGGTAGTAATCCTTTTCTAATTCTTCTTATGGGCTTTGAAGAATTCTGAATCTGCAGTGTCGCTGAGCCCAGAAAATAATGGGCTCACAATGAAAGTTTTCCTTGCTTGCCCTGCTACTTTTTGAAATTACTATTCTAGGACCATTATTCCCAGTCAAAAACTTGTAGCCCTTTTTCAATCAATGACAAAGTATTTCAAAACTGCTCCTTCACTTCCCTGGTTGCCACTCATAAGACAAGAGATGGCTTCAGGCATCAGTAAATGTCAGAACTTGATTACTCATCTCTTATTTGATTTCAGATATGGCCCTGTCTTCCTGAAGTTTTTACGGTGTATTTGTTTAGAACTTTACAGAACAATGGACCAGTTTCCATCACCATCCAGGAAGCTTTGGAAATAAGTTACATATCTTGCATACATATCTTGTCCTTTAGGTAGACTTTAGGAAAGTATTAGATTCCAAAGTGTCAGGGCCTGATCCTTTTTCTCCACTCCTCAAAGCAAGGGGAGGGAGCTTCAGGGTGAAAACACTCCCTTGAAAAATATGCTGTGTGTCTGTGTATAAAACTCTCATTTGTTAGACTCTGGGGTGATTTCTTTTCTTAAATTGAATAACATACTCTAAGCCTCTGTGGTTAATACATAATTGTTGTTGTGTGCCTTCAACATTTCTGACTTATGTTAATCCTAAACTGAATTTCTCATGGGGCTTTCTCGGCAAGATTTGCTCATAGGGGAGTTGCTTTGCCTCCTCTGAGAGTGTGACTTGCCCAAGGTCACCTAGTTTCCATGACTGAGCAGAGATTCAATCCCTGATCTCCAGGGTTATAGTCTAACTCTCAAATCACTACACCACACTGGCTCTCTAATACATAATGTATGTGTTGTGCTTAATGAGAACATATGGGACTGTCCCTGTGACATCATCAGGTGGCCATTGGTTTGTCTGAGGTTTTGGCCCTGAAATCTTGGGCTGTGGGATGATACTAACCCGGCAGATGGCATGAAAGGGTCATTTGGAGACCTGAAGTGTGTGGGAATTCTGCAGCCCATGCATTGCATTTGGTCGCTCCAGGGCCCTTTTTGTCATTCCTGGGTGCCTCCCAAACCTTCACAAGGGAAATGATGGTGGCAAAAAGATGGTTCCTAGAATCCTACAGGTGTGGCAATTTTGGAAGGAAGGAAGGAAGGAAGGAAGGAAGGAAGGAAGGAAGGAAGGAAGGAAGGAAGGAAGGAAGGAAGGAAGGGGAGAGAAACAGTGGATGGATAGATGGACGGATCAACACAAACACCTGTATTTTTTGACTCTCCTTGGGGATGGAGCTATGGGGATTGTTGTAATGAGCACCTGCACCTCTCCATAATCATTGGTCATTCATGTCCTAAAAGCTGGTACCAACTCTAGTAAAGCAACATATTAAAAAAATATTTAAAAAAACAAGTTTAAATCAGCCTATGTTTCATGTTCAAAATATGGAGCCCCCTTAGCTTTACCTTCCATTTAGACAAATTACAACTCATCCAATTATTTCTGTGAGTTATCTATGCCTTGAGAAAGGCTTTTACCTCTTTCCAATTTCAAACACTGCCTTCAGCAAATTTAAAGGAAAGATGTGCTAAAATTCCTCTGAGTTGCCACTTTATGTATTTGTGGCAAGAGAGAAGTGGTGCAGGGGAAGGAAGAGTGATGTACACATCTCTCACCATGTATTAGATTGCTCTTTTTAATTCTTCCCCTAGGGAGATATTTCTGCAGGAATCCTTGACAACATTTCATTCTTAAATGCTGTTAATGAGTGCAACAACAAGAAGGGGGAAATAATCATGTTAAAACCTGCAAAACCCACAGCATTTCTACCTGCCCAAATATTCCAAATGGAGTGCCAGAAAAGTCACTAAGAACAATACTACAGTCTGTAGAGGATGACAGGATGAACAGGTGGTTGTTCTGTATGCAGGTCCCCAGGCTAGTGATGCCATCATCATGAACTTGAAATGATCTTATCAGAGGAGGCAGCTGTGTTATCACATTTTCTTCTGCAGTAAGGCAATAGTCCTGGTGGTTAACAGAAAGGAACAAGTGCTGAAGTTATCAGAGGAAAAAGACAAAGCGGAAGAATGCTTTTTGTGCTACAGGCCACATCACCAATTGAAAGTGATCCAGAAAACTACGGGTCTTTCCACACTACACTGTCAGAGTGCTCTTATTCCACTTTCAACCTCCTGTGGAATTCTGGGATTTGTAGTTTACTAAGGCCCAAGAGCTCTCTGGCTGAGAATTCTAAAGGTTCCTCCCTAAACTGCAAACCCCAGGATTCTATAGGAGGTTGAAAGTGGAATAATAGCACTATAAGAGTGTAGTGCAGAAAGGCTCTATATCTCACACACAATGAGACAGAAGAATGGCCCAAAGCAGAGCTGAGGAACCCTTATTCCTGACCTTTCCCTGTGCTGGTTGTAAATGATGGGAACAGAAACCCAACGTTATAGCCATAGTTTCCCCCCATCTTGGCCTCTAAAAATGAGCCTAGATCTTATTATTAGTCATAATGAGAGGAAAGCTATTGAATCAATTGGATTTGCCCATGTGTTGCCTCACCAGTCAACAATTGATTAAATGGGCCTACTCTAATTGGGCCTAATCAATGTAAGCCTAGTGAAGCACTGGAGCTAATTATCCATAGCAGTATCTTATCCAGTAGCAACATGTATGGTAAGAACTATTTGGGCCCAGACAATTCCACCTAAACTCTTGACTCTCCAGTGCACAAACACTTGGATGAGAAGGAGCCATGATATCTGTCCTTCTTACATGGTTGTATTACTTGAACACATAAGAAGAGCCCTGCTGGATCGGATCAAATTAATGAAGTCCAAAACCATTTTTCCATTCAAAGACAACCTCCTGTTTCCAGGTAGCTTATAAACAAAACATGAGGTCAGAACCTTTGCCAGAACAACTGGTGTCCAACGGTAAACTGTTCCGGAATGTGAAGTTTTCATAGCTATTGAAGAACTTATCCAGCAACTGTCACCACATAGTAATCCTGTTCAGGCATAACTGCTCATGAATTAGGGATGGAAAACAAATGTGCTATGTTGACTTTTTCTTACAAAAAGAACCCTTTTGAAACTCCCAAGACTCGCAATAGGATAAAGTACACCTTGCCTCAGAAATCTATATGTATCCACTGCTCGCCATGTGTTTCAACAGGGAAAATGGATGCCTAAAAACCACGTATAAATTTGGGGGGAAATGTACAACAATAAAGACAGATATTTAAACAGTGCACAAAATGTGTGTTAGTTCAGTGGCAGGAAAGATGGAGTCCCCATCCCCCTACAGGGTTCCAAACATGGGACCCCAGTCATCCACACTAAACCCAGCCTCCCCTCACATACCTCCAAACCTATAGACTCCAAAGGCTACTTTTGATTTGGAAAAAGGCCCTCATGAGCTAAGAAAAGGAGTCAAGGTTAGCAAAATGGCCAGTTTTGTCTTCTAGAAAGAACCCTCTGGGACACCCCTCCAAAAATAATGGTATCAAAAGCTTGAGAAGAATGGCATACTCCCCCACAAAAGCAAGTTTCCAAGGAAAGAAATATGGCCCTCAGACCTCTAGAAGATGCCCATCACAGTTTAATTGGAGGAGAAAACATATACCTTAGGGAAAATACCTACCAAAATCAGACATGATTTCTGTGTGGGGAGAAGGAAAAAATGTCTCACTGCACCAAAGAAATGGGATAGCATGGCAACACTGATGGGGTTCTATAAAATTCATTGAACACAAAATTGACCAACTTTCATATCCCTTGACCCAAATACCACTGACTTCACCACTATGCAGAGTGAGTAGCTTTCCCTTGGCAGCCATGCCTACAGCATGAATGTCTGTAGGGCTTGAATACATAGAACCACACACATCAAGGTTTCCATATGACCTGGAATGCTGACAGACCAGAGTTCTAAGTCTCATGAAAAACATCATATGCACAGCTGTGTGTAAAATCTATCTATCTATCTATCTATCTATCTATCTATCTATCTATCTATCATTGCAGACATCCCTGCTGTACCCACAGATGTCGTGAGAAGGCTATTCAGTACATGAAGCATCAGGAGTGGAAAGACCTGGCACAGTCCTAGTCACATGTTGGGCTTTTTCATCAATTTAATGCATGAACAGGGCTATGCTGGCAACTGAATGCATAGGTTATCCAAGACAAATACTGTACGTCTAGTGATTAAAAATATGCACTTTGTTATGCTCAGTTATAAATTTGAAAAGAACAGCATTATGAAGCTGACATCTATTGATCGAGGACATTGATTGCTTCAGCCCAGCCTTTGCCAACTTGGTGTTCTCCAAGTGTTTTGAGCTAAATCTCCCAAGTAGCATGGCCAATGTTTATGAATGGAAGAAGCTGTAGTCTAAAACATGTGAAGGTAAGCAGGTTGGAGAAGGCTGATCAAGTTCATTATCCTGTCTATTTAGACTGAGAGCAACACACCGCCATCTCTAAATAAATTTATCCAATCCCTGTTACTTCATGAGCTTTAACTGGAGATGCTGGGGACCACACCAGAAAAATTCTGCTTGCATGATGTCCACTTTTCATCCACAGACTGGTGAACATTTAACTTCAGTTCATTTCTTATAATAAGCCATTTCTTCACATTAGGGAAAGAATTTGATTCTTTTATTTAAAAAAAAATTATTTTATAAACTGAATGTGGGAGAAACCAGGATGGATTTGTCTGGTTCAGGCCACACAGGTGTTTTTACAAGGCTGGACTTGTGCATGTTTAGTCTTGATTTTGGTGCTGAATGACAGCTGACAATTTTGTTGCATTAGAGCTCTCTGTCTCTCTCTTTGGCTGAGAGGCTCCTCATATTTAACACCTCTATGGCAGACAGGTACACAAGGGATGTAATTCACCAATTTCAGTCTTGAACAAAGCAGCAAGCAATTTTAACATTTTTCTTCTTGCTGCAAGAAATTATTAAAACATTGGTATTTTTTTCAGTGAAAAGCCACAGTTTCTACATAAGGAACAGCATTTTGTGTATTCAACACAAAATTTACATGCAGTATTTTGCATAGAAAATAGCATTTTCTGCATAGGAAATAACATTTCTTGTGCAGGAAATCATTTCTGTGAAGAAAATACTAATTTCTGCACAGTAATTGCTATAATTCAGGATTTACTCTATGTAAAATTTGCACCTGGTATTTTTGCACAAACAATAGCTTTGCACAGAAAACACCATTTTCTGGAGAGAAAAAAATCATATGCAAATTTGGTGCAGAATAAGTCCTGACATATAAAGATTCTTGTCGATCCAGAATTCTTTTTATCAGGGTTTTCCAAAGCTTGAGAAACATGTTTTTGACCTTTTCACAATTATTCTGTCTGTTCCTACATGGAATGGTTGTCCCTATTGAATCAGGGCAGTGCAACTGGGGAGAGATGTTGTTCCCATTCATTTTGGAAGAATGTAGCCAAATTTGCAAATCATGCATTTGGGATGGAAAGAGTGTGAGAGAGAACTTGTATGTTGGAGAAAGCAAACCTGACAGATTTTCCTTTCTGTGTCTCTATCAAGCATTCAGGGGGAGAAAAAAAAAAAAGGAATTTTATATGTGTGCTTGTCTCTGCAGAAAACTACCAGTTCAGCATGTGAGCTGTTGTTTGAAAATTAGTTATACATTTTTTTTCAGTTTTCTTCTTTTCTGGCAAGCCAATGTATAAATCTTTCCTCTTACCTCTATGTTCCATATCTTCACCCATCCTACCAGATCTCCTGTGATGAGATACTGGTTTCGTTTCTCAATATTCATGATAATGGGCCCCACTCCACTGTGAGCTTCAAACTCAGCCAATAGGGTGCTCCTCTGTGTATTCCAAAATCTGACACAACCAGCACCTCCACAAGATACAAGGTTTGCTCCTCCTAAAACATGAGAAGTAATGATGCAATAATAAGGTTACAAGAGCCAACATGGTATACTGATTTGAGGACTGGATGAGGATTCTGGGAGATTAGGGTTAGAATCTCTGTTATGCCATGAGTGACCTTGTGCAAGTCACACAACTCATAGCCTCAGAAGAGGAGGAAGGCAATGGCAAACACCCCCATAACTAATCTTGCAGACAACCTCATGATAGGTTCATCATAAGTCAGAAACAACCTGAAGGCACACAGCAATGACAGAAGTAAGATTATCTTCATGGACACTGGAATTTGAATGGTGGCACTAGGATCAAAGGAGGACATGTTCATATGGAAATAATTTAAAACTTAAAATTCAAATAGGAAAAACTGAAATGGACAAATTCATCCCTTTAGGTCTTGGCTTTTGAGAGCTTAATTCTTCATGTATTCAACAATCTTAGTGATGATTTATGGTTACTCCTTCCCCCCACCCCCAAAAAATGTTCCTCATCTTTAATAGCTATACAACAGACAACAAGGTCTTCTACATGCTGGATATGGTAGCTGTTTAATACAACCAGTGCAATGAGACAGAAATTCATTTCAGTTTCAGTTTGTTTTCACAAGCTTCATATTTCAAATAGAGAACTTGAGGACTTTTTTTTAAAAAAAAAAATCTGAATTCAGGAGAAACTGAAAGCAATGGCTTTTCCCATCCCATGCTAGTGTTGACTATACAGAATCTTTTGTCACAGTAAATTCAATGGGATTTGATCCCATGGATGAGTACACATAGGACTGCATTTGATCCATTGACCGATTAAATCTTAATTTAAATCTACTGCTATGTCCTACACATGAATAAAACAATGGAACTATATATCACTTTCTCGATTTTGCTGTCTAAACACAAGTCTCAAATCAGAAGCCATTTCTACTCTGTGAGAACTCAGTTAGATTTGTATTTTGTTTATTGGACTATTAGTCTCCATTTTAATGTTACCGCTTTCCAGCAGAAGTGAAATATGGTCCAATCTGCAGAGTCCCCACACAGAAGGAAGTTACAGTAATAAGAAATTGGGCCTTGGGAACCTCTTTTCCAGACCTTTTATTTTTCTGTTTGCAAAACATGCACATGAGACTGTAAATCTTTATGTAAATGGCCCTCTCTTTGGCAAACCAAAGTTCCTCTTGTCAATTCCATGTACTTTATAGATACCCAAGAACCCTAAATAACTATTCAGGCAACAGATTCCCCAAATCATAGCAGATAAATCTGTAGAAAGAATCTAATTTGCCTTGGAGGGAAGCAATGATAATTTGATTCAGAAAACACCTGGAAAAAGCAGATGAGAAATTATTTTATATGCTCAAGAGTAGCTATTGTGAAACTCTCAACTGGATCAAATTCCATCATGACTTAACTTCCTGCAGTGCTTCACTGACTTGCAAGGGGTGTAAATCAATACCTCGTTTGACTCTCAGTTTGTAAGCAACCTTTTATTACAGACTTGTACATTTTGTACTATTGGAATTGACTGTAAAAATCAGGAACAGTCAATTCAATTCTGATTAAAATGAGAAAGGAAACAGACTAGTGCTGTAACAAAATATTGTTGCTAGGAATATTCATATATTTCAGGGAACATCAGGGAAGGGGAATGTAGATGATGGCATGGGTTGTACATATACATGCCAGTACAGGCAGATGGAAACTTACAAATAGCACACAGGAAAACACATATCATATGAAACCAATATAAAGCAGGACTTGGGCTCATAGACATGTTTAAGGAGTTGATGGAATCTTGTTTTCCCTTTGGTTCTGCTCTTGAATGTGACAGCACTGCTCTTTGTGAATGAAAAAAGAGCCTTTTTGTGGTCAACAGTGGTACAGAAAGAGGAAGTCAAGGGTGGGTTTAAAGAAACATCTGCTTAGGAGTAAGGGGGCAATAAAGATCCATCACTGCAAAGGGGGTGTGGGGAAAGCAACTTATGGATAAAAGGTGAGAACAGTCAATGGCAGCACATCACTGAAAGGAAAAAAGTATCCCAAGAACCTAGACCCACTGTAGTATGGACTGATAACTTGGAATGAAATGGAATTGAGTGATATAAGATGTAAGAGAGGTAAATATGTTCCAGAACATTGCAAAAAGCAACCATTAAAAGACACATGTCGGGAGAGGTGGATTATCTTCTTTATAAAGGAAAAAAATCTCTCCCGTTGCAGCTTCTAGCTTTTTGGGGGGGAAATGAGGATAAATTGAGTCTGTCACAAAACATATTTGCAGATATTTTAAACATGAAGTTCTTTCCATCTCTTCTATGAAGAAATTTGTGGATTTTGTTAAACTCTTATTGAGAACAAACTGAAAGTCTTATCTATCTGCACTGACCAAACTGAATACATATAAGCTATACCAGTCATCAGGAAGAGCACAATGTATGTGCCAGACATAAAAGTGTCAAAGGATGAGGAGGTAACTTTATTTTCTTTTTAAAGGATCAACCTCAGCACTACAATTATGGTTAGATACACAGGGATTCACAACCAGACCATACAGCCTATATTCATAACCAGACTATATAGAGCATTCAAGCGCCTCTGTTTGGATGTCATTTCAGCTTCACATTCATATGTTGTTAATTTCCATTTCTTTAATTTCCTAAATATGAAGAAATTCACAAATTTTGATACATTCATAAGAAAAAATGAGCTGAAGTTCATTCCCCTCTAAGCTTATGGAAAGAAGGAGACAGTGACAGTACAGTAGCACCAAGTCTTTCCTGCCATCACTGACTGTGTTTATTTCATATTCCAGAGCTTGGAAAAGTGACCTTTTTGAAATACAGTATATTTTTCACCATTTGACAGATGAAAATTGGGACACATATGGCAGGACAACACCAGTGTAGACTAAATGGTGAAAGTATTAATAAAGAAGGGCAGGCAAGCCAGAAGACGCAACAGTGATTTGTTTTTTGTCTGAGCCAACTGGGAAGGACAAGATTCTTTCCCTCTCCTTTCCTCTCCCCATGCTGAGTTAATTGAGTGCAAACTACTCTGCATCTTGAATTCAAGTTTGCACCAACTGATGATGCAGAGGGGAAGTGGGAAGAAGAGAAAGAAACTGAAATATTTTAGGAGCAGCTGAAAAACTAGGACAACAGAAGATAAACTGGGATTGTCCCTGCAGGATAGCAAAAGGGCATGATACAGCTGCCCCCTCCAAAATATGTGTGTGTGTCTGTATGTATATGTATGTTTATGTATGTATATGTACAATACAGTTCAGGGAGTAGTAGTCCGAAAGATCATTTTATTAAGCTCTGTCCCATTCCTCTTTTTCAAAGTTCCAGTAAAGTCAAGGAGGCTTTTCTTTGTGCACCTCACCAGTTCAAAGGGCAATTTGTGCACCTCACCAGTTCAAAGGACAAAGCAGACGCTTATCCCATACCTGTTGCTGAAATATTCCTGGTCTCCAAGAAGCAGAGTCTAGTTATTGCACTGCAGTTCTCTGCTTCAGAGCTGGGATAGTCAGCAGCAGTCACTGTGTGCCTCCAGGAAGACAGGCTGCCAGTAAGAGCCACATTCTGCTGCATCTGAGAATCTGTGGGAGAAATTCCTGCTTAGAGCCTAGCAAAGAAAAAACAGGCTTTCAGGGTGCCCAACAGAATCTTGAAACTGCTTTCAAACCATCTTTGAGTTTGTTGGTTTGTTTGTTCTTTAATCTGTCTGGAGAGGTACTAATAAGAAGAAACTCTGGAAGAAAGAACATGTCAGTGATTTTTATCTAAGCAGGGTGTCTCATCCAAGACCAAATGCAAATATAGACATGACAGCTAGGAATTTGTTTGTATAGATTTTTAAAACAAAAACTGATAGTCTCAGAAACTACAGGATAGATGTCATTTTGCACACATACAGTCACAGTATATGTAACTGGGTATGAACTTTGGACGTCATAGCAAACCATGACTTGTCATGGTAAGAAGCAGCCTGGGCATCAGGCACATCTCTTTTCTTCTCCCTTCTTCTGTATCGGGAGACTTTGCAACACTTCTTCTATTTTGTATATACAGTCAGCCCTCCACATTTGTGGATTTAACTTTCATGGATTTGATTATTTGCAAGTTTCTCCAAACCACCCCCTCCATCTCAGGTGCTTTTTTTCTTGGTGAATCTTTCTTCTCAGAAACTCCATTCAGGCTGCTCAGTCCTTTAAAAAAACTGCCTCTGGTCCTCCTCTTCCACCACCAGCTGCTGCCTGAACAGTTAAGGATAGCTCACAGCCCAATTTCTCAGCCCCACAAATGTTCTTCCAGCACCCCCTCTCTCCCACCCAAGGAAGGAGATTGTCAAGAGCAAAGAAATATCAGGCCACCATATCAACCCACCCCATGTCCCTCTCCTTTCCCTGACCTGGATCAGACCCTGGATATCTGTTCTCTCCATCATGCCTCGGACACCTTCCCAAAGACACACCCACATATTTTGATATTTGTTATTTTTTCCACTTTTGTGAGGGTCCTGTGCCCCTAACCCTGGAAAATGTGGAGGGTTGACTGTACTGCAGAATTTGTTGTGTCATCCAAGTTTTCTCAACTGTAGTTAATCATTAACATGACTTTTTTGAAGCAATCCCAATTCAAATTGTGACTTATGAAGCTGACTAAGGCCATTTCCATATTACACTGTTATAGTGCTATGATTTCAGTTTCAATATCCTATGGAATTATGGGGTTTGTTGTTTAGAGAGGGGAATTTAGTCTCTGCCAGCAAGCTCTTTGGCCTCAGTAAACTACAAACCCCAAAATTCCACAGGATGTTGAAAGTGAAATAATAGCACTATAACAGTGTAGTTAGGAAATGGCCCTAGTTCAACCAATTAGGGATGAGATTAATAACAGTTTAGGTATGAATGCATAACGCCAAATTTAAAATAAATCTTAATCTTAAATTCATCAAAAATGAAAGTGGACACTTCCAATTTTCTCCTTCTGGCTGTGATGTCAGAGGAGGTGAGGGAAGCATGAAAGTTCAGGGGAGGCAGCCTTGGTTCATGCCTGCCACAATATATACCTCAGTCCATAATAGCAGCCATTGTGCCTGTCAGTGTGGAAGCACAAATATATTACTGTTCTCTGATACTTCAGAAAGTCACTGGAAAGATTCTCAATTTCTTGCAAAGATAATCTGTACAGAAAATTAGTTTCTCTTCCCTCCTTGCATGTGAGGAGAGGTAGATTACTGAGAAATTAGTTTCTTTCACCTCCACTGCAGGAGTGAGGCGGGGCGGGGAACTCAAATCAAATCTGTTTGGCAAAACATGCTGTAACGTATCATATGGATTTCTTGTTGATTTTAAAAATTTGCATTTTTATATGTTTACTTGATTCTGATACCATTTCAGTCTTTCATGCTGTTCCCTGTTTCTGTACTCAGTCAGCTTTGTAAAGCCCTATAGGTCAAAACATTAAAATTGGCTTCTGCTATTGCATAATAAAGCAAGAGAGAAGCTGATGAAATTAAGCTTGCTTCTTTGCAGGCAAATGCTGAAAACAGAGCTGTGAAAAGTTTGTTTGCTTGTTTGTTTGGATTATAACTCTCAACATCCCCAAACCAACATAGCTGCTGGCCATGATAGCTTTAGGATTCTAAGAGCGATCATTCTAGGAGTATACTTTCCAAGTTGTGCATGAAATTATGCAAAATTCCTTGCTTTATAAACTTGGGAAAGTTTGTTAAGAAAGACCTTTTAAATGAATCTATGTGATATTGCTTGTGCATAGGAGCCTAGATTCACCTGTTTATCCCTGCTAGACTCGACCTGTAGAATCAATAAGAAACTAGTAAGTCAAAAGGCATGCAAGTTTCATTGATTCAATGAGTCTATCTAGCTGAGACTACCAATTGGACTTCTGCCATAGTTCAATTTCAGATAACGGCTCTAACATTTTTATTATCTTATTAGCTGGTGTTTGAGCATCACTTAAATGTTGAATAAGAAGCCTAGATGGTATTAGTTTCAAGCTGGCTATGGACTAAATTCTGTCATGTTTATCAATGTTATTATATGTGTGTATTATAGCACGGCCAGGATCCAAAGTTCTCCCCCAACACCCACACACTTTTCTCCCATTCCGTCTTTGAAAAGCAAAACTTTTGTCATGTTATAAGCTAACATTTAAAAGTCTTCTTGAACTCAAAAGCAGTTTGACATCCAACCATATCTTTTCTGGATGTGCAGCGGAAGGATGTAGCTACAAGGAAAAATAAAATGAGGGCATTACATGCTTGAATGAAAATTCTACCCTGGAGTCCAGGGTTCAATTCCCTGCTCTGCCATGGAAACCCACTGGGTGACCTTGGGTGTATCACATACTCTCAGCCCCAGAAACAGCCATGATAGGTTTTCCTTAAAGTCATCAAAAGTCAGAAACAACATGAAGGTCCACAGCAACAACAATGGCCAGATGCGAATTCTTGCTTGCAAGTACAAAACAACTAGAAAAACAACTTTCAAAAGAGGGAGGATATGACCAGAACTTGGAAGGATACTTTTTAAAAAGTAATTAGCTATATAATCTATTGTGACATCTCCAGAGTAATCTCTGATCGACAATATTACCAAATCACATTGTAAGTGCTTTGTATATTACTTATCTCTTCTCCATTTTTTTAAAAAGCTCAGTCCAAAAAGGTAAGAAAAGTGAGCTAAGATTTGGAAAACAATCTCTTCAACAAACATCTTAACAGAACATGTTTTGCCCTTTCCCGCTCCCCAAACATTACCTATTATCTGAAGAAAGTAACAATATTACCAAATACTGCATTATTTTGCAAAAAGAACACTGTGATGCCTTCACTATCACCCTCCTTCCCTCCAATACGATTTAGGTGAAATTATTACCAATGTTAATGTTGCTTCCAAGTACTGGATATGATAGATTTCCCAAATCTATTCTCACAAAATTTGAATTCAAAATTATGAAGCCAAACAAGAACACAATAGGAGATTTAGTTTTATATAGGTTGGCACCTTCTCATCAGCTAGTCCCAGCTCTATTCCTCCTGCTCCCTGCTTCAACTAAAGGGAAGAGCTCAATCGTATGACCGAGTTCTAGGTGCAAGATAAGAATGGATCAGAGCTAAAATTCCACTTGGTATCATGGGAGTTGAAGCTGGGATCCATTTTGGCAGCTCAGGAGCAAAATAGGGCAAAAGGAGGTCATGGAAACTCATCTGTGACAGGGGGCCCATGGCCACCATTTTCATAATAGAATCCTCTACCCTGCACTCAATGATGCTATGTGACAAATGGCCTTTTCACACTATGGAATTATATGTTATAATCCTACTTTAACTGCCATGGCAACATCCTAGAGAATCTTGGAATTTGCACTATAAGGAGGAGTACTTAGAGTTCTCAGCCAGGCTCTACTGCTTCCCCAAACTACAAATCCCAGGATTCCAGAGGATGCAGCCATGGTAATTAAAATGGAACTACAGAGCTATGATTACATAGTATGAAACAGCCAAATGAAACACTCTCTTTTTTTTTAACTGATATCAAATGGTAATCACTAGCAAAAAAACAAGCTGCTATGAAAATGGTACAACTATGATCTATCAAAAACTGGATAACTTTCAGCTATATAGAAGAAGAGATTTCCATTTCATTGTGCATGTCCACATACAAGCAGACGGGATCTGTACTCATATCCTACCTTTGTGTGGAGTTTGTTTGCAAGTCTCTTTGTTAACAAATTGTAGTTGAAAGCAGGATCTACCCATCATGCATATTGCCATATCATCTAAGCATCATAAAAAGATATACACACAATAGGGTGCATGTAGTAATAACAGTTCTTCCTTATAGTTCCAAGAAACAAAGAGAGAACATATCTTTCCCAAGTCCCGTTTTTGTAACATTTATTTATTTAGTGTTCATATCCAACTTTCCCATACATGAAGTTGAAAACAGATTTTCATTATTCAGTTGGCTTTTTTTTTTTCATGGTCTGGTCAGCCTGTATTTTCTAGATTCATGTTATTATTATCTCCTAAATCTAGTTTTTTAGCTCCATCTACCCACAAACCTAGAGGAGCCTTCTGGTGCTAGGACATCCTTATAAAAGTGAGCTTTTACCAAAAAGACCTCAACAGGTTCTCATGTTCAGTTGGATCAACATAATCTGGATCAAATGTTCTAGAGTCGTTTCTAGAGATTGTAATGTCTCTCCAAGTTAACGCACATCATAATTGCCGTGTTGCCTTTTAGAGCCTCAAAAGTTCAGAAATCTTTCTTCAACACAGTAATTTCTGTCATGTTCTCTAAAAACAGCCGTTGACACATCTAGATCCAGAAATGATTTATCTAGTGAAAATTAGGCATCTTCCAATTTGTGACCAGGGGAGGATGGAATCCCCTTTTGCAGCTGACACAAAAGCAATTGATCAACAGTCTCCTTTCTTAGCAGTCTGCCTAACATTTTATTGGCAACCCAGACAGCAGGATTTGAAATGATTAAAACTGTATGCACATATACACACGCAAACACCTTTTTAAAAATTTGTCTTAGCAGGAGTGTCAAGCAGCTTAACTAAGAAATATAAAAATGATTTGTCAAGCCTCTCTGTAATGTTAGTCGAAGATATGCTTCTCTTCCTGCCACAACCTTCTCTTTCCTCAGCTTCCCCCACATCACATATACCAGTTATTCTTCCATAATGGAAGCTGCAGTTTGTAGAGTTGGGAACAATTATGAATTGCCTGCTGGCACAGAGCTTAATATATGATAACCATTAGTGTGTGAAGACTCTCAACCAAATGAAAATTTTCAGGTTATGAACAGCCTTGAGGGAAGGCTTTGCAGGGCTCAGTTGCAGGAGAGCCGACTGGAATTATTTATCACCCTGCACTAAAACAAGGCTAAAATTAAGAGAATGCTCCCCATGGTAGGTAATAATATAGAAATGCTGACGTAGATCTAGGACAATAAACAGAAGTGATAGCCTTGGGAGCAACGGGGAATTAGCAAACACATCTCACGGAAGAGCCATCTCACTGCTGCTTTTTGTCACTCTGACAAGGCAAAAGCGTAAACAACCCCCTAGCTGAAACTCATCATTAGTAATTTCATAGATCAAAGTTTTCCTAGCCTCGTTGATTCCATATAATGATTCCGCAGAATGAGAAAATTAACCTGCTACAAGGGTGAAATCATTTACCAATTGCTAACTTACCAGCACTGGGTTTACAACCAATAGAACTGTCTTCCCATGTCATATGAGGATGGATGCTACCATCATTCCTCTCTTTTCTGTGATTTGTGGTCAAATGCTTAGTAAAATTATCCTTACATTACAGCCAAACAGCACAGATAAGAAGCTTCAATGCCCACCCTGCACGGCAAGTTACTGCTGGGTCTCTGGTGGTTTTTGTTCTCTACTACACAGCAATTACACTATAATAGATGGAGCTCTCAGTCAGGTGCCTGGAGAGACATAGCCCCATGGGCCACTACCACCTTTGTGTTCTGTAATCTTGCTAGAGGCCTCAGCTTTACCTCCAGTATTCAGCACCGAGATCTCTGTGGACAGCTCCCCAGCTGTTCATGCATCCACATACAAGGTTACTCTTTTTTAAATCAAAACCCTTTAGTTTTCCTGTGCTGAGGAAGGCAGAACTATGATTCTGCCTTTCAGTCCACATGAGAAGGAGCCAAAGGTCAGTGACAAAGCACAGATGTTGCACACTGTGTTGCAGGCTCAATCCACACACCTTCAGTTTGGATTGGGAAAACTCCTGATTGAAACTGTGCAAAGTTACTATCCCTCAGCATTTAAGTTACTTCGGAAGTCTGGCGTATTAAAAGGTTGCTTCCTATTAGTCCATTATGCCTCTAAGCATAGCCAACAGCTACATCAAGTCTCTAAACATGAAGGTCTCATTACAGTACACACTAACCTGAGCTGGGCTTGTGTGGTCTTCCAGGATTTAGGCATAACTTAACACGGGCATTTTCCGTACTGTTATTCCATACCACAATTTCACCTCCAGAACTCCCTAGATTAAACAATAAAAAGTCAGTGCACTATCAAGTCAGGTTGCATGGACAAAGATGAGACTTTGTCATATGAGTCTATGTGTTTAAAATGGAGATGAGGGAGAAAGTGCCACCAGAATGCAGTGTGCTTTGGTGGCTCCAAAACACACTGGCCTTTGGGAATACAAATCAGGGCTGGCAGAAGAGAAACAAAGTTTAAAATCATAGCAAGCAAAGGGTTGTTATAAAGACATTTGATTCTCATTTAAGTCACGCATCCTATTAACTTTTGTCACCTAGCCTTATTGCCCCTATCAGATTTCTGTTCACAGCTTTCACCTTTTCTTATTGAGTGCACAGTTCTTCAGTATTTTCTTTGAAGGATTATTCCATCTCAGATCCCAGGCTTTGTGTCTAGACATCATCCAGAAACAGCTCTGTTCAGCAAATTCAAGCTTCATTCAGCAATTGAATTTTGATCAAATATCAGATTTCTTCACAAGCAGTTTCTAATAGGCATGGCAGGTCAATGGACTCCCCATTTGATGAGTAAGAGTGGGGACAATTTGAGTATCAAGACCAATTACAATTACTTCCTGACTTTCCATGGAATATCTTGAAAATGTCAGAAGGTTAATAAGAAAGGATAAAAGTGTAACCTAAAAGATGTCCCTTGTGGGGGGCAAAAACCCTCTTAGGGTCAACTGTGGCCTGAAACTGTCAATAAATAAGTTCAGGGTCTTAATCTAAAGTCAGAGTGATCCAAAATATTTTTCTGGCTAAGGCAGAGCAGCAAATGACATCTTCCCACCCCAGACACTCAGATCAAGTACACAGAAGCCAAGACCAGTCAAATTACTTTGCCTCATGAGCAGAAAATCTCACAAGTGCCTGATGTTGGAGTGCTTCTTCTAATCCCTCACAGGTGGCAGTAAAAATGCAATAATAAGTAAAGAAATAACAACAGGCTGTCTTTTCAAAATCTGAGTCCTTTAGTTACTTCACTCTGCGTAATGGTAAGGCTAGCACATATCCAAAATGTGAAATGGGCAAATACAAACTGATTTTTGGATGTTATTCAAAGGTGAAGACAAAACAAAACTGCTTTATTATACTAATATAACTTTTCAACTAGGAGTTCATTAAGTCTGAGCAATTATTAAGCTTTTCTCAGCATTGCTACAAACATTCATCAATTACCTCAACCATTCTGGTTTTATTGCAGTCTTGTCTGTATGTAGGGGTAATACATGATTAATCAGGCAAACCTGATGCAGCATTAGAACAAGTTTAAAACATTAAGTGAGCTAGCATGCTGTAGTTATATGGATACTGGACTGCGATACAAGGGTTCAAGCCTTCACCCAACCATAGAAACCCATTGAGTGATCTTGGGCAAGTCGCACTCTCTCAGAGGAAGGCAATGATAAATCCCCTCTGATCAAATCTTGCCAAGAAAACTCCATGACAGTTTGGCTTAGAGTGGGCATAAGTCAGAAATGACTTGACGGCATGTAACATCATGCCTTCAGTGCATTCCTTGAATAATGTTAGGTGCTGAGTCTCTTGTAAAGTGCTGTTAAACTAGCATTAGAAACAACAGCAATCCAGAATCAAACCAGGATAGAGATAACAAGGACTGATTCTTGATGGCAACGAATTTTGAAAAATAGCACAACTAAGACCTAAGTGGCTAAAGTCACACATCACTTTGTTCCAGAGGGAATACAATCTCCAACAGCACACATCCACTAAATCTTGAATACCATCTGCTTATTTATTGTTGTATGGCAACATTACTCCCATATATAAAACAATTCCTTGAGTCCTATAGTCAAGCTTGACACTGGTACCAAGAAAAGAATTAAGGCACTATATTACTGGAGTGGTAACCAGTGCACTTTAGTCTTTTGGAGGATGAGCAGAATTTTTATTTGGGGGCAATGCCATCATATTCCCCCTACTATAGCTACACTCCTGAGAGCAGAGGTGTATCTAGGGTTGGGCAAGTAAGGTACCTGCCCTGGGTGCCAATGCCAGGGTGTGTATAAAAGCAGTGCCAGAATGTTTAGTGGAGGAGAAGGAGGAGGATGGAGGAGGAGGAAGAGGGTTGCCCTAGGTGCTGTTCATGCTAGACATGCCATTGCCTGAGAATCAGAATCATTGCTTTCTTTGACTTAGAAAATTCTTACTCATCTGCCTCTTGTAAGTAATGTAGCATTGCCAGAGCACAGAAGTATAAGTTGCACCAAGGAGCAACAGATCCAGCCATGCATTCAGATGACAATGGCTGTTCTCAATTTTGGATTGATTTATTAGACAATAAATGTCCTACAACCTGTAGCTAGAGTCTGTGGAGGTAAAAATGCTGCACATAAGATGTCATCCTGGTGCTGAACTCCTCCTTTCCATTCTGAAGGCTGAACGCAAAACTGAGTCAAGTTGTTCAGGTGGAAGACAGTAATCAACCTAACAAGAGATATGAACACAAATAAAGGGAGGTGAATGAACTCAGTTGTTTCTGACCCACTTGCAAAAAAAAAAAAAAAAAGCAATTTCGTGTAGAGGAGAAGCCACCCTGCATAGTCTGTATACTCTCAGTTTCAGGTATCTGAAAAGGAAGGGGAATTCCTGGGGATCTATAATATTTTAATTAACAAAATTGAAGATTCTAATTCTGAAGCATATAAAGTTCATAAATGCAACATGCAGTGTCAGAGAGGCCAAAGCCTGGCTCTGGGTTTTCCCATTGACCAGAAGAAATGGGATTCAGGCAAATCAGATGTACTTGGCAGTTTTGAGGGAGGATTAGATACAAATCCCATGCACATCTGGCCATCTACAGGCCACATATGTTTACGAATGCATCCCATATTAAACCCCAAGGGTAGTATAAGCTTTGCAGTTTTCATGGCAAGAGTCATATGAGCAGCCTACAAATAAAACATACTTGTGCTTTCTGGTCAAAGTACAGCAATTCAGTGCACAAAAAGACAGCTGCCCACCAGATGTTGTTAAGACTGCAATTGCCTTTATCCTTTATCTCTGGTTACGCTGGCTAGGGATGATGAGAGCTGCAGGTCAACAACATCTGGAAAGTCAAGTATTTCCCACCTTTGCCTTAAAAGTTTCCTTTTCTGATTTCCATGTTCTCCTATGGCTGCTGTTAGGATGTCATACATTTGCACTAAGAGGCAGGAAAAGGCCTTTCAACATTCAGTACCAACATTATGTGCCAATGAGAACTGAATCCTGTCATCTGTACAAGCAAAGTCAACTTGAAAAAATTGTTCTGCTTTTACTAATTAAAGGAGAGGAATGAGAGTTATATAAAGCCACTTACCACCCTTCACCTGGGTTGACTCTGCTGTGAGGTACAGTGAGGTAGCTGCCTCAGGCAGCAGATGCCTACTGGAAGGGAAGAGCAACAAGGACTACAAAGTCTGAGTTTTGAAGAATTGTTCTCCTCAGGAAAAATTAGAAAGTTATGCTGGTGAATCAAGGACCCAACTTTATTAAAAGAAAGGCATTTCTGTTCCACCCCCTGACAGATCAGAATCAGAACAGAAATGGACGCTCTGGGTCAGCATTCATACACCTTAATACACCATCTTAAAGTTTGCCGGGTCACTCATACATTGTGCATTGGGTACTTTTGGGGTACTTTTCCATCCAACCAAGATTTCTTTCCAGGTCAGGGATCTAAATTAACCATCTACAGACTCCAAACCAACTCAACGCTGTCTTCACTCCTTGCTATCAAAAATCCCATAACATTTATATGCCAGGAAGGAACTAAATATGCACTTAGCTTGTTTTTCTTGACAAAGTTCCTGAAACTAAAGTTTTTCTAAGTTAGCCCAAGCAAAGCCATAGTAATGTCTAGCCCAAGACAATCCAGATTAGCTTTCTCCTTCATTCAGCCTTTTCTGTCTTCACCTAGCCAAACTTCAGGCCAAAAGTGGCTTATCACCTCACAGATATGGAAAGCACAAGTCACCACTGTATGCATCTCTCTCTGTCTCTCTCTCTGTCTGTCTGTCTGTCTCTCTCTCTCTCTCTCTCTCTCCTGTTTCCCTTTCCTGGCTCCTCTTGATCTTCTGTTCCAACTATTTTGGAACTGATTTTGGCTGGATATGATGACGACACCACTACACCCTCAATTTCTGGGTGCACAGCTAGCACTAGTCCAAGGAACAAGAGGCCAGTTTCAAACTGTGACCTTCCTTAAACCAGAACTTGAAAAAAGCTGTCTTTTAAAATTAATTCCTGTTATTTGACTCTTTCTTGTTGGACCTCTGCTTGTTGACCATGATTCAGGTTTGCCTTGTGGAGTTGTTTGCTTTGGAACTTAATTTTGTTTGGACTATCCCCCCTCTTGCCTTTGTGGCTAAGCTCTGCTCTGCTCCTTGCTAACTGACTGCCTGGCCTGCCTAGGACACAACACCTTATTAGAGTGGAACTGCCAAACCAATCTGAGGAGAAAAGGCTTGTCACAAAAGATAAAATATAAAATAATGAACAATGTGCTGTGCCATAACATTTTAAAAAGAAAATTGGAGTCCTTAAGGTCTTATGTGAGGCCATTTCCGCACTAGACTATTATAGCGCTGTGATTCCACTTGCAACCTCCTATGGAATCACAGTGCTATAATAGTCTAGTGTGGAAATGACCTGAGTTACCAAGTTTGATATTCTAAATCAAGCTACTTAGCCACATAACTACCTTAGTTACATAGCTAAGTAGTGTCTCCCAGCCCAACACCCCTCAGTTCTAAGGTATCAGGCAGCTGCCGCTGTGAGTAATGGGGGGTCTGTCAACTTCGCTGCATTAAATTGATGTTCCCACCCGACTTCCATCACAACAGTCACTGAAAGAATGACAGGAGAACAGACCCCTATTGCTCGCAGCACCTGCTGCCTCCATGTCAGGTTTGATCCCTACATATTCTCTATACTATTGAATATATAGGGATCACAAATACGAATCAGTTATTAATGTATAACTCTAGGTTATGCATTTGTAACTACAGCCCAGTCTCACCCCAATTAACTGCTTCTTATGTAGTGTCATCAAGAAAGCTTTGGGTATTTTTCCCTTCTTGATTTTCTAGTTGTCTTATTCCACAGTCCCAAGCCCTTCCCTCTTTTCTCATCTATACTGATTCCAGTGATGCAATTTGGGTGAAATCTCAAGCTTTCAAAGCAGAATCCATGATCAAAAAAGAGACTAACTTTCAAGAAAGGAAAAGAAAATATTTTATTAAAAGATCTGTTTGCAACATGAAATAGAATATTTTAATGGTTCGTTTCATTTCTCTCTTTATCTTTCCTTATCAGCCTTTGTTGCAAAAACTGCGCTGAAAGTATCCATCTGATTTTTTTTTATTACCTATTGTTCTATTGTATTTCCTTTCTGCCAAAACATAATGGCAAATCTATCTCCGGTGCACTGAACATTGTTTCCCATCATATTGGTAGATGAAGGGGATAATTATTGCTCTAGTCTCCTTGAAGCAGTGTTGTGATAAGCCCCACAATTGATTATATACATATACATATACATACATACATACATACATGCCTCCATATTTGAAAAAAAGAAACAGAAAAATAAACATGACATATTAAAAAAGAAGTCCAAGACATAAGCTGAGCTGAATATACAGAAGATAAAGCAGTGTGTGTTTTAAATCCAGTAGCACAACACTGAAGGCTATAAACACTCAAACAGTTGTATATTTGCTCTTTTGCATTTACTCAGTGTGATAACATTTCAAGCAGTACATTTACTTATGTTTAGTCTAAAGAAGGGGTGGGGATGTGTATCCACCCAGAGTTTTTTATGGATTGCAACTCCTGTAAGGCCTAGCCAACACAACCAATGGCAAGGAATACTGGGAGCTGCTTTTCCACAAAATCTGGAGGAGTGCAGTTTATCCATCCCTATCTCCAGAAGAAAAGGATGGTTGCTGCTACCTCTAGCTTTAACTCATTTATCACTCAGCTGGTAACTTCCATATCAGTGGGGCAATGAATCCACTCCAAGTTTTAGTCAAGACTTTGAAGAAGACATCCAAAGCATTAAACCTGTCTTAGGATTCAGTACCTTGAAGAGGTCCTTTAAATTTCAGGGGGGAAAAGAAAGAACATTAGTTGTGCCGGAGTCTTACTGAAATCAACAGGACAAATTAGCTGCAGGTAATTATATTCAATAGGGCTTTGGATCTGAATCATGTTTCATCCTTTGTCTTCTTTGGATCTGAGTCATGTTTCATCTTTTGTCTTCTCTTTTGTAGCTGTCTTACTAAATAGTACACCTTCAGGCAATGAAGTCTCTCTAATTTTATCTTGGCAGGAGAACTAGTAGATTTTAGATGCATTTTAGACTAATAATAATAATAATAATAATAATAATAATAATAATAATAGATTTTAGACTAATAATAGATTAGTAGATTTTAATAATAGATTTGATAATAGATTTTAGATTAATAATACTAATACTAATAATAGTAACTATGTATGGTGGTTATATAATAGGAGCAGAAATATAAGAATACAGAAATCAAGGACAAGTTACATGTTTAGAAATTGCTGGCAAGAATTACATTTCTCAGATCTTTTTGAGTACTTAATATCTGCTAATTGTCATTTGAACTATTCCTAAATTACACATAAAGGAAAGATTTAAGGTGCCTTTGGGTCTCTAATAAGCCCATTTTCTCCACACTAAGAATTGGTTCAGACAGACTTGGCATCGATGCTGTAAGTACACAGCAATTCATGAGAAAGAGCTTTACACTGTGACCCATTCATCCTCATGCATAGATGATAAGGTATGACACTGAATGAATAGTCCATTCCCATGTAGATCTGTCTCTGGCAACAGATCACCATGGATTATATTTCACAGTCTGGATACATCTTTAATGGGAGTGGTAGAAAGATACTTAGGGCATTCTTTGTGTGAATAAGGGCAAGTAGATCCTTACTTCCTGAAATATACTCATTCTTTCCATCTACTGTTGTTCAATGCCTTCAAATAATTTCTGACATATTACAACTCTAATCTATCATTGAATTTTCTCTTGAAAATTTGTTCAGAGGAGGTTTGCCATTTGTTTTCTCTGAGGGTGAGAGTGTAACCTGCCCAAAGTCACCTTCTCTGGAGCGAAGACCAAGATTTCACTTGCTGTTCTTGCCCTCTGCCTCCATGAGTTCAGCTGAATGTCTAATCTGAACCTCTTGATGTGACTGGAAACCTTCCAAAGTGCACGATTTAGTGTCATGCACACAAAATTCACACATGTACATCCTTAGGCTTTGCTCAAGTATGTGGCATCTAAAAGTCAGAGGCACATAAAGAGGGACATTAGTGTCATGGGTGAAGCTTCCTGATGTCATAGGGTTGTCAACTCTCCAACAACAAAAATTAAGGTCCACTAAGATGTGGCAGAGTGACAAATAGACTAAACTTAAAAATCTAGTTAGTTGTGTTGGGAACACTTTTTTTTTCATTTCAGAAGGATATACCCCCAATACTTCCACTAGAAATTTGGGGGAACATTACAGGAGAAGGAATAATGACTTCTTAAGCAAATCTTTCTTCTCTTTCAGGATGATGTATAAAATGATATTGCTGCAAAACAGCTAGATTCAAAACTCGGAGAACCTCTCAGGGATTGAGATTTGTTGTTATGGTATGCCTTCAAGTCAGTTCTCTGACTTGAGTTTTCTGGGGCTGAGAGTGTGTGACACACCAAGGGTCATCCAGTGGGTTTCCGTGACTGAGCAGGAAATTTGTCTCTAGGTTCATAGTCTAATGCTCAAACCACTACACCATGAGATTGCCACTATGGAAATTGGATTGTAAAGCTTGCAACCCTGTCTATGCAGACTGGAATGCATGGAGTCTGGGACAGAGTCAGTGGGAGCAAGGATACTATTTGTGCCAAAAAACTGACTATGTGACTGCTTTAGAGAGGGAAAGTACATTTTAAAATATCTTTTTTGAAAAATATCTTTTTTGAAAAATATCTTTTTCAAAAATGTCTTTGGTGATTGACGGAAAACCTTGACAAGGAGAATCCTGGGCTGATAAGAATCTTCACAGTTCAGGACTTATTTTATGCAAAATTTGCAAATACCTTTTCTTTTCTTTTTTGCAAAGAAAATGCTGTTTCCCACACAGAAAATAGTGTAGTTGGGAATGTATTCTGTGCAAAAATTGTATGTGGTGTTTTGTGCAGAAAACAGCATTTTCTGTGAAGGAAACAACATACTCTCTGCATAAAATCATAGTTCTGTGCAAAAAAAAAAAATCAATTTTCTTTGCAAAAAGAATTGTGTGAATTTTGTGCACAATAAGTCTTAAATGAAAGTAATCTTTGAAAAATGTGCAATTTTTGAAGAGTAACAGTGGAAAAAAATGCTAAAATTAGTCATTGCCGCCTTAAAGAACAAAATTAGAAAAGAACTGCATCCCTGTTGTGACGTGAAAGGTCCAAGACATCTATTAGCATAACAGCAGGTTGAGAAAGGCTATATTATCTCTCATACACGTATGTACTGCCATCCTAGCACAGAGCATTAGGACCTGCAAACAAACAAAAATATTCCCAGTGACATGTTACATTCAAGACCTACTAGACTGAGAAGATCTGCCTGCCAGCAGCGCCCTGCCACTGCCAACCAAAGCAGGATGGCTGCCAGTCCTACCTCTTCCTCTGAGACTTGTTACTTAGGAAATTTTATATTTAAAATGCACTTGAATGCAAAGTCACTGAGGTTGCTTGAAGGGACTATTTTTAGATGAACATTATGGGGAACTGCTTCTAAACGGCATGCAGCCAGTCTGCTTTTCATGTCTGCACAAGTAGAGAGCACTTCTGCCCTTAGGCAACCCCTCATGGATTGTTGCTTTAGTGAGAAGAGTCAGACAGAGGCTTCACAGAAACCTGATTGCCTTAAGGTTTTTTTTTTGGGGGGGGGAATCCGATCCATTTTTGCAAAAGAACAGAACTGGGGGGGAAATGATAGGAAGGAAAACAAAATCCAAATGGATCCCTGAAGAATGCTGTGAGTCTACTGGTGTTTACCAAAGTCTGGGATGTAATTTGTTTTTGTTATGTACCTATAAGCCAACTCCAATTTATGGCAACCTTATCCTTGGGTTTTCTTGGCAAGATTTATTCTGAGGACATTTGCCATTCGCTTCCACTTAAGCTGAGAGTGTGATTTAACCAAGGTTGTTCAGTGGGTTTTTATGGCTGGGTGAGGATTCGAACCCTGGTCTCCCAGAGTCTAGGGCAACATTCAGACCACTACACCACACTGGTTTTGGAGCATAGGTACCTGTAACCAAAGGGCACTGAAAGCACAATTGATTTACATTTCAAAGGAAATAATAACAAGCAGAAACAAAGTTATTTTGCTAGCGTCAGCAGGAACTTTTCTTAGTAATGTTAAAGGTTAGTTTTCAAGGGCACTTAATACAGGCATTGTGACGTTTTGTTGCGTTTTTTAGTTTTATGTCATTTACTTATCAATGCTAAATGTTTTTTTTCCTACAGGATGGCAAACTAATTAGCCACATGACAAGTTACTTTTTTAAGACTGAAGAGAGTAAGGCTTTTTTGAATACAAGTAATGACACAACTCACTTTTACAAAGTAACTTTGCAGGGTCTGATGCTTATACACTTTGCAGCAAACCTTTTCTGGACTACAGCTCCCAGAATCCCTCAGGTAGCATAGCCACTGGGAACTGTACTCTAGAACATTAAAGTTACCTTGGCCAAGCTCTGGACGGTATGCAGTTAATTCACTGTATGTGAGAGCAACAGGAGATGAACACTGTATTATCATGTCCCTGATATCAGAATTAGATCCCGAACATATTTCTGGGAACTAAAAGAACTATACTTTGAATGTATTTTTTTTTGTCAGTTTTCTCTGAGGAAAAAAAAAAGATTTGCAAGCAGGGGCCAAAGTTCTTCAATCCTATCTAACCTATAGCTTATAAACCACAACACTTATCCTGGCTAAAGCAGGCTTTGTTTGGACACCCAGCACAGACACATTTCATTCTGCTTAAACCTATTTACATTGATTTTCTATTTTCTGTGCCAAAAACATTTGCTTGGAAGCAAAAGAAAAGGAATTGGTGGCTGCAGCTGTGCAAAGTCATACTGAAAGGGCTTGAGGGAAGGATAACTCAAATGCTCATATTACTGTTATCGTCACATCAGATTTCTTCCTGCCCAAATACAATACAAGATGCTGCACAAAGATGGAAGGCTTGCAACTCTCTGGGTCCATTAGAGTGCATCTATTTATTTGTTTGTTAAAGTGAGATAAATATCTCATTAAGGGTTTGTCTACGCTGCAAATATATCATGTTTTACAGATTTAATTGTCATGGCTTTCAACAGTTCTGCGAGTTTAAGTTCAGAAAGGACGTTTCAATATTACACCTAGGGCAGAAGAAGAGAAATTGCAGCCTGCAGGACCCAAATAATCTCCAAATCCCACTTTTATGACCACTACTGAAGCCCCCAAAGATTGGTTCCAAGCCACTAAGCTGCCTAATTTGATTTTTAGTGGTTGTATTTTAAGCAATTTGCTATCCAAAAACACCTGAAGAGCAGTTAAACTGCATGCAAACATGGTGGTTTGACTTCCTTCCTTCAACTCCTCATTCTTGCCCCATAACTGCTCCATTTTAGCCAAAAATGAAATGAAATAGCAACTGGTACACTGAGATATACAGCTGCAGCCCACCAAGAAGGAGGCAAAGGGGCAGAAAATGGCCCCCACAGCCCACAAGTTGCCCATTCTTGACTGAGGGGAACAGTCATATTTTTAGTGGCAAAACAAAGAGCCCAGCTTCAGTTCAAGGTTCAAGATCCAAATATGGCTGAGAAATGCCTGTGACTGAAACCTAGGGCCTTTCCACACTAGACTACACTGTTATAGTGCTCTTATTCCACTTTCAACATCCTGTGGAATTCTGGGTTTGTAGTTTGTAGGTGCAGTTTACTGAAGCCAAATAGCTCTCTGGCTGAGAATTGTAAATGCCCCTCGCTAAACCCTAGGTTTCCATAGGATGTTGAAAGTGGATTAATAGTACTATAACAGTGTAGTGTGGAAAGGCACCTAGATTGTGTTGCCAGTGTGGACAATGTTGATCTCAATGGACCAATTGCCATGAATGGTTATAGCACAGCTTCCATGAGAGCTTAGGAAACTTACTGTCTTGGTATACAAGGCTGAACATCCCCTAGACAGCCAGAACTGGTACTTTGAGCATTTGGGGAGTTCTCAGTACCAAAACTTCTTTTTCTAAATCTCCCATCAGTGATTGATTTTTCTCCCTATTTGAGCCATATCCCAATGAAATGTTCAGTATATAATAGCTGTCCCCACATCCCACACTGGATGCATAGAGTAAGCTCCTCAGGTTAATTACAATGAATAGAACTTATCAGATGAATTCCTTACCCCTCAGTGGAAGCAAGCTTTAAAAGGATGAGGTTACATCTTCAATTTATGTGCAGTTGATAGAAAACATTTGATAGTCTTATCACCTATCAGCATGGCACCTATTGTTAGGTCACTGCTTAGCATGATTAGAGGAAATGATCTATACTAATTAATGATAGCTGTTTTACAGCTCCAGTTTATCACAGATAAACACAATCAGGCCAAAAGGGTAATGTGCAAAGGTAGGAGATACATTTTTTCATAACCCTTATTATCAATTAATACTTAAGTTTATTTGTGATTAGGCCACATGGGTACCTGCCTAGGATAGTAGCTATTGAATGCCATGACAATGTAGAAAATTGTACAGTCAGCCTCATTTTCACTAGGGTGAGGGACACAGGACACCCCCACCCCCCAAAAAAAGCGGGAAAAAGTGTAAATATCAAAATGTTTGTGCGTGTCTGGGGGAAGGGGAGCCAAGACATGACAGGGTAAAAGGACACTCATTGTCCAAATCAGATCAGGTAAAGGATAGGGAAAAGAGAGGGGTTTTGCAGGGTACCCTAATTTCCTTTTCCCATCTGTGAGTGTGTGTGGGTCATTGGGAAAGGTTTGTGGAATGAGAAATTGGACTGTGATCTGTCCAGTTGGACAGGCAGCAGCTGGTGGTGGTGGTGAAGGACCAGGGCAAGTTTTTTATTTTTTTTTTAAATATTTTTATTAAACTACAACAATAAAAACAAAACAGTAATATCCAATTTCTATCTTCCTTATTAGTGCTTTTCACATTGGAATTATATCAACAAATCATGGATCCTCCCAAACCCCACTGATTTATGATAGTCTACTGATTTGAAAAAAAAAAAAAAAAAAAATTCTAATGTTTTTAAAAATCAAAACCATTCTATACAAATCATCTTCTAATTGTATTACCCAAACATATTCTACATTTTTACATTTCTTATTTAATAATTTTCCCCCTTTTTTCTTCCCCTCATCTCCCCCCCCCTTTCCCCTTTAAATTCCCTCCCACCCCACCCCTTCCCTTTCTTACATTAAAACCTTTCCCTTCCCCCTCTCCATCCTCCCCCCCCCGCCCCCCTTTTTCCATCCATATTCCGTTTTCTCCACTCCAAACTTTGTATTCCTTTTCTTTTTTAAACCCCCTTCCTCCAAAATCTCTTTTTGTTGTTGTTTTCTATCTTATTTAACAGTAATTATTTTTTTAAATTATTGTTATTTAGTTATTTATCTTTTTTCCCTCCTTCATCTCATTATATGCCCTCCTTAGTGTAGATGTTACCTTTAATATTTCTTTTCTCTAATCTTATCTATTCAACTCTTTTTCACCCATATAATTATATCTTCCCACTGTTTTTCGAAATGTTAATTGAATTGCCCCTCAAGTTGTTGGATAATTTTTCCATTTCCAAAATGTCCATCACTTTTATTTTCCATTCTTCTTGCGTTTTTTTTTTCTCCTTTCCAACCTTTTGGAATTCAATCTTGCCGCAGTAATTAAATTAAGTAGTATTTTCTTTTTGCTCTTCAGTGGACTATTCTCTTCAATCATATTTAGTAAATATATCTCCGGGTCATTTCAAATTTCCCCTTTTAAAAAGCTTACTTATACTATCATGTATCTTTTTCCAAATCTTTTACCTGTAGGGCATGTCCACCATGTATAAAAAAATATCCTATTGTTTTTCCGCATTTCCAGCATTGCCCGTTTCCTTTTCTTGTTATTTTATTAATTTCTGAGGAGTCATATACCAGCGGTGCATCACTTTATATAGGTTTTCTCTTAATGCCAGACTTCGTGTGAATTTTTTTCCTTTCCATATTTTTTCCCACTTTTCCACCTCTATATTATGACCAACTTTTTATTTTTATTATAATCCTTAATTTGTTCCTGTTCCATCTCTCTTTCTAATAGAATTTTATAAATTTTTGAAATTGTTTTTTTCTCTTTTTTAAATTTAAGATTTCGTCTAATTTGTTCAGTTCATGTTCCCATCCTGTAGTTTTTAAATCCATTTTATATCTTTCTTTTAGTTGTCATAAGGAAACCAATCCAGTTCTTTTTTTCTATCTTTTATTTCCCTTTTAGTCTTCATCTCCGGTATCTTTTCCCCTTTTTAATAAATCCATATATCTTATTATTCCTCCTTGTTTTGGTTCTGAAATATTAAAGGCTTCTTGCGGTGAAGTCCACAGGGGCAGTTTACAATAAAATTTCTTTTTAAATCAATTGCCACGTCCTCATAAAGGCCCCCAGAATCACCCCAAAATCCATCTATCTCTGCCTTATTATAACAGAGATATCCATGCCATCCACATATTATGTTGAACCCTTCTAACTCCAATACTTTCTGATTCTTCAATTGTATCCATTTTTTATCCATTCTAGACAGCATGTTTGATAGTATAATTCTAAATGTGGAAATCCGAATCCCCCCTTTTTCTTTGCTTTCCTGTAGTACTTTCATCTTTATCCTTGATTTCTTCCCAGCCCAAATAAATTTCGAAAGCTCTTTATTCCAACTTACAAATGGTTTTTTATTGTGTATTTTTGGGAAAGGGTTCGGGAACAGGAACATAATTTTTGGGGAAATGTCATCTTAATGGGTTAACCCGTCCTAATAATGAAAGATCAAATTTGGTCCTTTTTTGTAAGTCCTTTTTAATTTGATTCCAAATTTTTTGATAATTGTTTTCGAAAAATTCCCTTTTTTTCTTTTAATAATCCCCAAATATCTTACTTTTTTCATATTAAACCCGGGAAAATTTCCTTCAACTCTTCCTTTTCTTTTTTTAATCATATTCATTATTAATAATGATGATTTATTTTTGTTTATCTTAACCCTACTTGTCCATAGTCCTTCAATTCCTCAGCAAATTAGGTAGTGTTTCTATTGGATCTTCAAAGAATTTACCATTCTTTGCGAAAGCTCTTACTTTATACTCATTTTTTTTATCTTTATTCCTCGTATCTGGTTTATTCTAATTTTGTTACACAAAATCTCCAACGTCATGATAAATAAGAGTGGTGAAAGTGGACATCCTTGTCTCACTCCCTTTGAATTTAACACTCTTGATCTTTCCCTTAATAAAATTTGCTTTTTGTTCTTTATAAATCACCTAACCACTCCTAAATTTTCCATCACATCCATACTCCTCAATAATTTTCTTCATGAAATCCCAAAAAATGTTATAAAAGGTTTTCCCCGCATCTAAGAAAGCCATTGCAAATTTTTTCCCCGGGGGTTTTTTATCGTAGTATTCTATACCATTTAATACTGTTCTTATGTTTTTTTTTAAGGTTTCTCCCTGGTAAAATCCTGTTTGGTTTCGTGTATATAATCTTTGAGGATCCTTTTCAATCTTCTACTTATTATTGCCTAAATTTTTTATAATCAATTTTTAAAAAAAGAAGATCGGTCTATAATTTCTCACATCTTTTAAATTTTTCCTTCTTTGGGAATCACTATAATATTTGAGTCTCCCCATGTATCTGGTCTTCCTTAGTAGATAAACCTTTATCATCTGGAAGTATGGTGATGTCAATTCGTCTCGTAATTTTTTGTAATAGGTTGCTGTAAATCCTTGGGACCCGGTGATTTTCCTTCCTTTAATTCACAAAATGTTCTATTACTTCACTCATAGTAATTGGGGAATTCATATGTTTTTGGTGATCTTCCGATATCTTCTTTATTTTTTGCCTCTTTAAATAGCTCTCTATTGCATTTTTTTGTTGGGGAGTTATTTCATTTCCTGTAAATAGCTTTTCATAATACTTTAAAAAAGCCTGCATAATTTTCTCTTATTATAATTACCTTATTCCCCTCTTTTATTTCTGTGATTATATTCTTTTCTCTTTTTTTTTTAGTCTATACGAAAGCCACTTCCCAATTTTATTCGCATTCAAAAGATAATTCAAAATGAATTTTCTTTCTATCTCCTCCGTTGTCAGTTGGGATATCTCTTTTTGAATTATCCTTATTTGTAATCCACCTTTTTCTTGTCCATACTTTTTTTAATTTCCCCTGTTCTGTAATTGCACAGACAGATATCTTTTTTCCTCTTTTTTCTTTTTGTATTGGTGTTGTTGCTGTAGAAAAAAGCCTCTCATTACAGCTTTACTTGTACCCCAAATTTTGAACATTTTAATCCCTTCTTTAAATTTTCTTGGAAGAAGTACTTAAAATTTTTCCCTTTAGCTTTCTTTATCACATCTTCATCTTTTAAAAATTTATCATTCAATCTCCAATTAAACTGTTTTTTCATTTCCTTAAAAATCACATTTACCGGGTTGTGATCAGATGCTATTTTGGGAGGATCTCTGTTTTTTTAATTTCTTTTAGTAGATTCTTAGAGACTAAAATCATATCAATCCTTGACAATGATTGATGTGCTTCTGAAAAAAAGGTATAATCTTTTTCCATTGGATGAAGAAGTCTCCAAGAATCTACTATTGTTAAATTTTGTGTCATTTAAAAAAAGGGTTTTTTGGTAACTTCCTTATCTTTCTTTTTTTTCTTGCTTTTTTGTTTATCTTTCTCTATCCCATATTTCCAATCTCCTGCCAATATCAAATTTTCAAAATTATTTCTGAATCTGCTCGCTTAAATTTCTAAAAAATTCTTCCTTCTTTTCATTTGGTGCGTATATGCCCACAAACAAGATCTTCTTGTTTTTTCCAAATTTCTAATCCTATGATCCTCCCTTCTTCATCTTTAAATATTAATTTAGGGGATCTTTTTATGAACATATACGGCCACTCCTTTTTTTCTTTTCATACAGTGTCGTATAACATTCTCCTAATTTTTTTTATTCTTCAAATATTTCTCACTTTTTTTATCTATATGGGTTTCCTGTAAACATATGATTTCTCCTTTAAGTTTCTCTAGTTGATGAAATATTTGCCTTCTTTTATGTTGTGAATTGATACCATGAACTTTCCCATGTTATTATTTTCATTTGATTTTTGGTTTTATTTTACTTTTAAATATTTGTTCTTTTTCTTATTTTTTGACCTTCTTCCTTCCTTCTCTCTTTTTCTTCTACTCTACTATCTCTTCTACTAACTCTTCTTCTTCTCTCGGGTTTTCCTCCTCCTGGTTGACAAGTCAATAACCTCCTTCCTTCTCACTTGTTCTTTTTCTTGTTGAATTTCTGGCTCTTTTTTTTTTCCTTGTATTCCTTGTCGTTCTTCCTTTCCTTTTTTCCTTACTTCCGTTCCCGTTCTCTTTTTAATATTTCCTCTGGAATTCTTTTGCTTGTTCAATTGTTATTAATTTTTGTGGCTTGTCTTTATAAAAAAAAATCCCCTCGGGATCTCCCCCCTGTATCTTATGTTCAATCTTTGCAGTTGTCTTGTCAAGAAAGAATATTCTCTCCCTGTCTTAGATGCTGCGGTATATTTTTATAATTTTATTTCCTATCTTCATCATCAATTTTTCTCTATAACTCTGTTCCAGAATAAGATCCTTAATTTTTTCTTTAAAAAAAACCACAATGTCCTGGAATTGTTTCTTTTTTGCTATCGGTGTCCCCCTGAACACTTTATTATTTCTGGTTCAAATTTTCCTACTCTTTGTCCTACTAATTAGCCAGCATTTCCGTTACTCTTTCATACAAGTTTTCCTCGTTTTGTTCTGGGAATCCTCTATTTTTTGGATTTACTTCTATATTTTAATTCTAGTTTCATTCTTACTTCAGCTTCTTTTTTTTGTTCTCTTTTTAAACTCTCATTTTCTGCTTCTAGTTTGTGTGTCTTCTCCGTAGGTTTTTACTTTTTTATCTATAATTGTCATATCCTGCGTTAATTTTTTAAATTTTATTTTCCTTATCTATTTCCTTTTTAAAATCTTGCTTTAAATCTGTCCAATTTTTTTTCAGATCTTCCTTTATTTCCATTCTCAATTTTTGAAATTTTTCCCCAAATAGCTTTATATTGGGCTGTTATTTTTCCTTCTATTGATGGTTTTTTGTCTGTATCTGTGTTTGAAAGTCGTTTGTGTTGTCTTTCTCTGTCCCCTTTCCATCTTTGTTTTCTTAACCTTTTTCAGTTTCTCTTCAAAGGTCCTCACTTGTCATTTCTTAGCCTTTCCTTCCTCTCTATTTTCCCCTTCTCCCTTCTTTCTCCCGCACAACCTTCTCTATTCTCTCCTTACTTCCTTCTGTATTTTCTCTCTTACTTCCTTCTATATCTCTCCTTTTTTTTTTCAAATTTTATTTTCACCAATTTCTTTTTCTTTCATCTCTGTCTTCTTAACTACTTTTCTATTTTTTTTCTTTCTAACCTCTGTTTCATCCTCTCTTCCCTCTCTCTCTCTCTATCTCCCCTTCCTCTCTACCACTTTCACTTTCTTTTTTTATCCAAAATCTTCTATTTCCCTCTCACCAACTTGGAATCTTCCAATTAACCCTTCAAGTACTATCTCTTGCTATATGCAGTTTCCTCTTTAAAATTTCATTAAATTATTTAATGATGTTATTTGCTTAGTGTATTCTACAAATACAATTTGTTTCTTTTCTGAAATTCTTAATTACGGCCAAAAAAAGAGGAAAGGAAGAAAGGAAAATATAAAGAAAGTATACAGATATTCAACTTCTTTTCTATTGCTTTTCATAGCTGATTTTTTGTTACTTATCTCAAATCAATATGCTCTTATCTGTCACAAGTCTGTGAAAATACAAAAAAATGTATCTTATTCCTACCAATCTTAATCATAACAAATAGACAAATATATGGTATTTTTATATATATATATATAAATCTTTTATAAGCGATTTATGTGTATCACTTCCTTAAATTATGTCTAAACAATATATTTAAACTCTTCCACCCTCGACCAAAAATCAATTTATTATGCTCTTAAACTATCAGCCTATATAAGCCCGTACCTCTTTACCAGTCAAATCAAGTCCAATTACCAAGCCCCCTCCCTCCCACCTCCCTTTTATTGTTATTGCCCTCTCCCCCCTTACCAAATAATATCAATTATTTATTTATTTGTTTATTCCCTCTCCCTTCCCCTCACCCCCAAAAATTTCTGTTGTCTTCTTCTTGTTTCCGCTCTTTCCTTTCTGACTTGGAGGCTGGTGAGGGGATTACTGGTGTAGGAGAGAATTTCGTCGTTGTGGTTTCTCTTTCTTTTCCCTTGAAAGCTTGGCTTCTCTATTCCTTTTCGCTGCTAGTTAATCTCTCCCTCTTTTTTTTTTTTCCCCAAAACACTCCACACCGAATTTTTTTCTTCCCCCATCACTCTCAAATAATATTTCTTTCTTAAGTTCTTTTTCAGTTCTTTTATGGATTAACTTTCTATCTCTTCACATCCTATTTCCAAAATTTATCAATCTTTTAAGTCCACCTCTGTGTTTTCCGTGAAGGCTCTCTAATTCTTGTCTCTTTCTGTCTCTTTCTCAGTGATCTAGTCCTTAACCCCTTACCCCAAATTTATTTGTGAATTTTTAAAATTTCTTTCCAGTCTCCCTTTTTAATTCACAGTCACTGTCCTATCTCTGTCGTTATCGTCAGTCAGCGTTTCCGTGTCTTTAAACCCCCCCATTTTCCTGTTCATATCTTGCAAAAACTCCGTATTAATGTCCTTTATTTCAAAAATATAAATAGTCCCTTTTAACCCTTCTTCTTTACATTCAAAATATCATTTTACTCCTTTTTCCTTTTTTTTTAATTTTTCCTTCCCCCTTCTCCTTGTCTCTGTCCGCTTTCTTATTTCCGTTCTCTCCACGTTGTTCTAGTAATGTTTCATTTCTCTTTTGGTTTCCACGCTGTAAGTTCCCCTTACTTATTCTTTGCATCTCTTAGGTTTTTAATTTATCTCAATTTATTTAAAGGGGGCTTTATGTTAGGTTTAAAATAAAATTTGGAAAGTTTACTCACGATTGTTTCTTTTTAGTTAAAAGCAAGGGTCGCCCGGGACTAGGAGGTCTCCCTGCGTGAGTCCCATGGCGTCCCCTCCGCCAACTTGATCCCGTCCGCTACGACTCTCCTTCTCCTTCTCCTCTCCGTCGCCGCTGGGTCTTTCGTTATCCGTAATCGCTCCGGATCCCCCTTTTCCAGGGGGATCTTTTTAGACCTCCATTAGCTCTTCTCTTGGTCTATCTTTATTTTGGACTCAGCGACAGCCCGGGAATACAAGTCTCAGGTTGCCATTCGTGCCGACATATAGCCGGAAGTGCCCAGAGGCAAGTTTTTTAAAGGGCTCTGTGGCCTGATTGGAGTTGTCAAAAGGGAAGGTTCTCCTGGAAAGAAGTACCTGACGTCAGTATGGGGGCAGGGGTCAAAGAAACTTGCAAATAATCAGATTCAGGAAAATCAGACCCTTAAATGTGGAGGGCAACTTTTAAAAATTTATTATTTTAGCGTGAGGATGGAGAGATGCTTGTGGGTATTTCTGCCTTCTGTGCCAGAACTGATCAAGAGCCAGTATGCACAGCAGAAAATTCTGGCCCAAAATTTTAAGGACAATGCATGTGGACAGCACCTATCAATTTTGGAGTAAAAAACACCAATGACTAAAAAATAAACTAAACCTTTTTTTGAAGAATTATGAATATAGAAAATTCACTAAGGCCTTTTGATGAGGGCTGAAACGGTTCACGCTGTTTCTTATTGTGTCTTATCGGATCCAAATAACGAGCCTTTCCCTCATTTGCTTCTGCACAGCTCCTCAGAGTTTCGTTTTGATTTTGGAGGAGTGCGAGTTATGATCCACCTACTTTGGCAGTGACCACTCCCACTACTCCCCTCACCCCGCCCCAGTGGTGGGGGATTGGCTTATCTTTTTCTCTTTGGGGTTGGTACATTTGTATGTACCTATGTAGGTATGTATTTGCCACTTTATAAAAGGCATTTTCCCCCAAAAAAATGTCTTTTTAAAAAGGGTAAATGGAACTCCCCCACCCAGGCAGATCCCCCCAGGTGGCAAAGCAAAGTTGGGAGAGTAACTGCGTTCCCCCCCATTTCCACCCTGCCACCGACACACCTGCCCCCGGAGAGGAATGCGGGGAAGGAATGCGGGGAAGGAGCTTCTTAAAACACACACACACACACACAGCCCTTTTTCTGCCTGGGCAGGGAGGCCCCCCAACCCATGCAGATACGACAGAAACCAGGAACAGAGTACTAAAACATTCTTTCCTAAATAATATAGTCTGAAAATAGGGTGCTCTTATAAGGCAGAGGTCTAATGCTGGCAAATACAGTAAAACATTTGCAAAATAGAAAATGGCTCTCTCCTTTTAATTTGCCTGTGCCATGTTTTCTCCGGTTACTCCATTTTCTAAAGTTTGCTAAACAAAACAAAAAATGGCACCTGCCTGTCCTTTGGTGGGCAGGGACAGCTAGAGAAGGTGAGTATGCCCACAACCCACCCTCTGCCACCCACCAATTTGCATTGGTGCGAATGTACGTATCCGCACCACTATGAAAGTCCAAATCTGCTAAGTTTTGAAAATTGTTTTGGATTTTTTCTGGTTTTCAAATAACACGCTTTCCCACCACATGGGGGCACATTAACTCGGAAATACGTGTAGATGGATGGTAAATAAAGCGAACCTAATTTGCTTTCACATACAGAACAGCTCCATGCCAAAACACATTGACCCACATTAATAACCCCGTGCAGAAAAAGCCTATGAGTACTAACATTGAACTAAGGTTCAATTTTCATAGAAGTGAAACAATAAGAGGGACAGAAGAAAAGAGGCGGAAAGATCCTGAAGAATATTAGTTTACATCTCAGTGAGATTAGGATAGACAGAGAATTGGGTCAGTGAAAACTATTTAAACCTATCACTGCTGCTCTCTCTAGGATGTCTAAGTGCTGTTGCATTTCCAACAAAAATAAGCTAACTGACTTGACATTATGTAAATTGAACTGGATATATGAGGGGCATTATTTAATGTTCCATCTCAGCTTGCAAAATGCCTTGCATGTGCCCTGCTGGTTGGAAACTAGGCTAAGGTAACAGTAGCAATGCGAATTACATGATTTCAAAATACCAGCTCTCACAGTTATAAACAGCAAAATACATGGTTAGAATTCAGGGCAGATCCAATCCACTGGGGCCTTGAATTACATCCTAGAAACTAAAGTTTTGAGGGAGATGGCAACCCGAAGTAAAATTTTTCAGGATTTCAGTGAGAGTATATTTCTTAGGCACAAGGCTCAAATGGACCCAGCCCTTTACATTCCTAGGAAAACACAGTCTACATCCTCTCCCCAGTCCCCTGTTTATTCTTCTTTTCTACTCTGATCTGATAAAAATTTCCATTCCCAGAAAAGAGCCTCCAGTCCCAAAGGGCTCAGCTGTCCTAGTTCTATTCACTAAAAGCCAGTAGCTGGCTAGGAGCTACCCACAATCTTCTTACTTTTGATTGAACCGAGATCTTCTAATCTTATTGGTTGCAAAGATGGACGACTGTCCTGTATAAGTACAATATTTGTTCTCAGGAGCAAGCTCCTAATCATGGAGAGGTCCCCAGTGATTATCAGTTCTACTGACAGGTTATCAGGTGATGTGGAGGTATACAGCCATGTGAATTAACCATCTAGGCAAGTTTAGAAAGAGGGTTGGGGGGCATAAAGGTCTCTCCTGCCTGCTGTTGGTGAGTAACTGATTTTTTCAGGCAAACAAACGTGTGTGTACGTACATACATACATACATTTTATACACACACACACACACTAAGAAAGAAGGGAATACAGAGGCTATCCAATATATTGTATTGCATTGCAATTATCTGTCTGCTGGACAGAAATTTTTGGTGTGACTAAAAGCTCTTGTCTCTTTAGGAGCATATCTGCTCCTATAGCCAGGGTGGATGACCTGGAGGAACTGCAAGAAGCAGAAAGAGTAGTCCATGAATCTTTGGTTTTAGTGTCATCCCAATCCCAAATCACAGAGACTGAAGATCTTGAGAAAGGAGGAGAAAAGGGTCCTTTAGAAGGGTCTTGTCACTTGCAGGACAGCAGAGGATGCAAAATGAAGGTATTTTCCCCCAATGAAATTTTTCTTCAATCCTCTAATTTCTAGAATTGCAGTAAAATCAAATTTCAGTTGAGTATTTAGAAATACTGTTTAAGCATCCAAGGAAAAGAAACAGGCAAACTACCAACACAGCAAAGAGAAGAATGCTAGGTGTGAATGATTTTCATTGTCCCGCTCTCTGCAATGCTACCCACTAGATAGCCTAGTAGATAGTATTTGGAGTAAGACAGTTATTGTGGTGCACAGCAGCACCCATGACATGCAGAATTTGTAGTCAGGAGATCCTGAAAGCCAATTTTAGTTTTTTTAGAAAAGAGGTTGAAAGCCAAGACCTTTGAGGCAGCTTTTTCTGAAATGTTACCTGTTCCACTAATATGACCAACTAGTCTGGGGAATGTGTGCAGTCTTAATACATGAGTGAGATAATGATGTGGGAAAGAGGGATTTAGATTTATTAGGCACCACAGGAACATTTGGGGACAAACTGAGCCTATACAAAAGGGACAGACTCCAGTTGAACCAGGATGGAACAAGACTGCTGAAGGATACTTAAAGAAAAGTTATGGAGAAGCTTTTAAACTGAACCTTGGGGAATGCTGACAGGAGCAGGGAAGCATCCAGTTTAGGTTGAATCAGCCCAAAGGAATGAAAGTGAAAATATTTCTGATTCCCCAAATCAGGATGAGATGGAAGTAGGTCATGAGTATATAGCAAAATACAATAGCTGATCAGAGATGTTTAAGGGGAAAAGCGGAGACTGCATGCAGCAGAGTACTGGAGGTGGTGATCCTCTTTGCATTAGGGAAAGCATTATGTCAACCTAGGAATCATTAAGGGGCTGGCTCTTCCAAAGAATCACTGTGGGTAACAATACCAGCCACTAAAAGTAACTTCAAGGCACATGCTATTCAAAATGCCCAAGAGGATCTTGAGATGGTAAGTGAAATCAGGAAGGCATCCAAAGTATATAATGGTGTAATAGAAGGTGACTTTAGCTACCCTCACATTGACTGAATAAATTGTGTTCTGGTCATAAGGAGGAGATAAAAATTTCCAGATATCCCAGCCAAGATCCCATAAATGTTTAATGTAGCATAAGTATACATCAGTGTAATCATGCTGGATCCCAAAATGTCACAATGGATGGCAGGCCCTTGAACTGACTTCTTGCACAATGATAAATTAGCAGCCTACCACCTGCCTAATCAAAAGTGTGAAAAAAAGGTGCATGTCCTGGGTCAAGATGTGAATGTGGTTGAACTAACAAGAACCTTTGACCACAGTGCTAGGAAATTTAGTTTAAATGTAAATAAAAAAGCATCAGAAAACTCCAAAGAAGTTATATTTCAAAACAGCATTACTTGGGCCCACTTCACTCTGGTTTCAGACCAGAGCATAATGTTGAAAATGCCTTAATTGTGTTGACTGATAACCTATTCTTAGTGAAAGACAGAGGAGAGCTGCCACGTCAGTCCTTCTGGAACTCTCAGCAACTTTTCATACCTTTGATCACAGTATGTAACTGAACTAGGTCCATTTGATATTAGTAGAAACCATAGTGTCACAGTGGTTCTACTCTTCTCCGTGGGGCTGATACCAGACAATATCATTGCGGGATTCCTATGTGGCCACAAGGTCCCATCTTGTCTCCCATGCTGTCCAATATCTATAGGAAGCTGTTAGGTGAGGTCATAAGGAGACTTGGGGTGGGGTGCCATCATTATGCTGATGATCTTGGCTCTACTTCTTTTTGTCACCAGAGTCATCTGGGGTTGCATAGATGCTAGAGCACCTAGATATTATAAAAAGCTGAATGAAAGCCAATAAACAGAAGCTGAATCTCAGCGAGATGGAAGTTCTGTGAACTGGTGTTTCCTGGATCCAGGAATTGGGAAAGCAAGATGGGAGTACTCTTAGATCCATCTTTGTCACTGGAGACCCAAGTGGACTCCATGGGTTAGAATGCTTGGAGATGCTTCAACTGATCCACTGGCTACAGATTTTCCTGAACAGGGATAACTTAGCCATCCATTCACTGGTATCTTCCCAATTAGGCTATTGTGACTAGACTCTTCTTCCCCGGGCTGCCTTTGGAAGCTGTAGCTAGTGAGATACTCAACTGCTACACTGCTGACTTGAACACCATCTATATAAAACTGGTTTTAAAGTAATCGCATTGGCTACCAGTATGCTTCTGGTCTGAATTCAAGGTGTTAGTAATAACATTTTATGCTCTAAATGGCTTGAGACCTCAATACTTGAAGGAGCACCATTACTTATATAAGCCTACCTGAGTTTTGAGGTCTTCTGGAGGGGTTGTCCTCTGTGTCCCACCAATCAGGGCAAAGAACTGTGGTAGGAGGTAGAAGAGGACCTTCTATGCTGTGATGCTCACATAGACAATTGGCACTAACTTTGCTGCCATTTCTGTGTCAAGCAAGAACACGGCTACTTTCTAAAGATTTGGGGACATCACAGATTTTGTCCAAATTTGTACATCTATAGATTTAAATTGTTTGAACTGATTTTAAACTATCCTGTTTTAAGCATTAAATGGCTTAATATGCTTTTAGTCTCTAAATTAGTCTTACTGTTTTAAATTGTTTTAAACTGTTAATATCCATTTTGCTGTAAGCCATCCTAGTATTCTCAGATATGGGGTAAGGTATAAATATCTTAATAATAATTTTAATAATAAACTTTCTAAAATGAGGGAGCTAATAAAAAGGAAATTGAACAGAAAAATCAAAGAATTAAATCTCTTCATGATGCTTCAGGCCTACGCAAAACCAAATGAATAGAAGCCAGCAAGAATACATATTGTAGGTCAGAAGGTGAAGTATGAAATCAAAGAGGACCCCTGTATGGCCAGGGAGTAGCGTGAAGAAAGCTATTATAGGGTGTGTGTTTTTTTTCTTTTTAAAAAAGAAAAGTTTCTTTCAGAAACTTGAAGTTTTATCCAGCCATGGTGACATTAACAGAACAGAAACCAATAAAAACTGAAAATCAAGGTTGAAGCAGGGGATTTTGAGAAGCATATTTCTAATAGCACCAAGACTATCATTAAAGAATTTGAAGCAGGAGCAGAAAGTCAATTCCTGAAGTAGTAGGATCGTTGGTTAATAGTTATATTAAAGGAGCTGTGAAAGGATGATAAAGAGATTCGATTAAAACTGAGTGAATTCTTCCCATCTGTCTTCAGCGCTTAAGGTACACAGGAAACACCCATGCCTGAATTAATGTTTCCAGGAGGAAAGACTAGGAAGCTAAGACAAACAGTAGTGTCAAGAGAGGAAGTTCCATTTTTCACTGACAAATAACAAACAAATCACTGGGACAAGATATTATCTCCCCAAGAGTTCTTAAAGTATTAAGAAGTGAAATTGCTGATCATCTAAAATATGTAAAATGTCCTTAAGATTAAACTCTGTACCAAAGAAATGGCAAGTGGCCAACGTTAACACCAGTTTTTTAAAAAAGAGAATACAGGGGAGATGTAGAAAATTATAAGTCAGTTAGCTTAATGTCTGTCCCAGATAAATTAGTGGAAAGTGTTATTAACAGTAAAAATGGCAGGTATATAGAAGGGCAAGCACTGCCAAATACTGTAATTCCTGTTGCACTAACTTTTTTTGCAAGTTTCAGTGTGGGCAGTGATGATCTGTTCAGTGAACAGCAGTTCACTGATAAACTCTCACAGCAATGTTGTTGTTGTTGTTGCTGTTTTCCCTCAAGTCAGCTTCACAATTTGCATCCCAAGACATTTCCACATGAGACGGTTATAGCGCTATGATTCTATTTTCAACATCTTATAGAATCCTGGGGTTTGCAGTTGGGGGTGGCGGCTAGCACCTCCCTAAACTGCAAACCCCAGGATTCCACAGGATGTTGAAAGTGGAATCATAGCGCTATAACAGTCACAAGCAGAAGTGGTCCCAGTCATCAGCAGCCTTGCTCCAGTCTTGAAAACTCATGGTCATGGCTTCTTTGATTCAATCAATCCATTTTCCTCTTTTCCTACTTCCTTCCATTTTTCTGAACATTATTGTAAATGTAGCATATGAAGTCATCTTATTGGACAAAAACTTATCAAAGAACGGGAAAGTGAGAGGACAAATAAATGAATGGAAGTATAAAATTCATCCAAAATCTGCAGGAGGATGTGAATTTTTCAGATAAATGGTTTGGAGTCAGGAATGTGTAGCAAGGTAGCCACTTTTTTTTTATAATAGCAAATTATTTAGAGTGAGTGAGAACAAAAATGGATTGAAAAGAGCTCCAAATGGATCCCTCCAAAATTGGAAGAAAGGGCAGTAAATTGGCAAATGGAATTCAGTTGATGTAAGTGGCAATAAATGTGAAGAGGGGCATAGTGGCACCAAAAAATCCTCACAGATGGAAACTGAGCTGACAGTGACTGATCTTTTGACTCAAATATGTATCATGCCTCTGTATCATAGAATTGGAGTGTGGCCAGTGTAAAAGGATCTTGTGCTTGTGGCAGAGAGCTTAAGGAAAATGTTAACTGAGTGCGCAGCTGGTGTTTAAAAAGCCAAATTATGTAGCTGGACATAATTAGAAAAAGAACTGAAAACTACAGCTGTCATTATACAAATCCATAGTGTGACCATATCTGGAATACTGTGTACAGTTCTGTCATGACACTTTAAAAAGTGATATTCTCAGAGCTGGAAATGGTACAGAAAATGGCAACCAAAATAATCAAGAGACTGGAGCAGCCCTCCTATAAGAAAGGGCACCATGTTTGGGCGGCATTTAGTTTAGAAAACAAGGGAGCAATATTACAAAATTATGCATATTGTGCTGAAAGTAGATAGGAACAGATTTTTCTCCATTTCTCATAATACTAGAACCCAGGATCTTCTTGTGAAATTTAGTGGTGAGGGATTCAGAACTATTAAAGGAAACTACAGAACTGACTGCCACAATATATAATGACAGTGACAAATTTGGATATCTTCAAAGGGGCAACAGATATCTTTCATGGATGATGGGACCATCAGTGGCTATTCAGGATGGCTACATATCACCTTAAGTATTAGATGCAGTATGTCCCAGTTCATCACTTGCTAAGGAATGCAGTATGGAGAGCACCTACTCAGATCCTGCTGGCAGACTTCCCATGGACAACTGACTGCCCATTGTGTGAATGCTGGCAAATGGGATTCCATTGATATAAATGGCAGTAAATTGGGAAAAGTGCATAGTAACATTAAAAAGTCCCCACAGATGGAATCGGAGCTGACAGTGATTGATCTTCTAATTCAAATATGTATCACAGGCCTTTGTTCTGATCCAGCATGGTTGTTTTTGTGTTCCTACGGCACAAGAGGTTCAACAGGAAGAAGGAAGTGGGAATGCAGACTGCCCAGGTTTTGAGATTGTTTGTGGAAGCCCATTTCTCAGTCATATCATCCTCAGGGACATGTTAGATGGAGATACAAGAGAGGGCTTAATTGGTAGCTGCTCCCTGGGTTTTGGAGCCTGGTAGACAAAGATCTTCAGGAGGGCCTTTGGCAATTAGCCTGAGTGGTACAGAAAGTGCTTTTGAGTGGTTCGATGGAGCTTTTCCTTTATTGATGTGTTTTAATTGCTTTTAATTTCTCTGGTGCTTGATTGATCTGTTTTATGTTAATTGCACTTGTTTTATTCAGCTCTGTGGTTAGCTGCCTTGGGTCCCAGAGAGTCTGAGGAAAGAGGTGAGGTACTAATTCCTAAAAAATAAACTTAGCTTAAACTTCTCTGGGTTCAGGCTTTTTATTATGATTAGTGATAACTTCACCCATGCAGGTTCACATTTCTAGGCTGTCAAAATTATCCTTATAGTTTAAAGGGGAAAAAATAGCATAATTCAGCATCATTTTACAGTGAGCAACACTGCAGAGGAAGTTGCTTCTATGTGTTGTCTGAGATTTCATATTTATGGACAGAAGGGTTTCTAATTAATCTTACTATTATTTCTTCCATAGCAGAACATCTTGGTGTTGAAAATACACATCCTGCCCTCTTCCTGTGAGGAAGTTTTAATGCCTTTTCCCACTTTTAGCAGCAAGCTGACAAACACAAATTAACAAAAAAAAAAAACACCTTACAAAATCAAGAAGTGTTAACAACCAGATCTTAGAAATGTTGCTTCGTACAATAGCTCTCAAAATCCCCCAACTGGCATGGGGATCCTGGGAGCTAATTAAAAAACTCTTCTGAAAATTGTAATGTGGCACATAGCTGAGAACAGCTTCATAAGGCTCTGCATCACATGGACAGTCAGTTGATCCTCTCCTGCCTTAAACAAAACCCAGAGAAATCTGAGATTTCCAGGGCGAACGCTGAGGTGTTGACATTTGACCAAGTCTTAAAAGACCATTTAGCATTACAATAATAAGTTGAAATTTCAAAGAGTTTCCAGGAAAATGAATAGCCATGACTAAGCTAATTAATGAGATAAAAGTCAGAGGGGTAAAAGGCAAGATGAAAACTGGGTTTTTTTTACTGAGATGACAACTTACTACTGCATCTGGCTTGGGCTGGGAATATTCTAGGGTTTGTCCTCTGATGCTTTTGCACTATTGGCAGTGTGATAATTGAGGAAGGCTACTGTTGAAGCAATTGTTAAACCTCTGGCCTGCCAAAGCCAGGACAGAAACTATAGTGCAGGGAGGAGATCTTTCTCATTAGACTGAGGTTTGAATTTAAGGGTGGGAGTAGCTTAATGTGTTTTCATTCCCACACAAGTGAGATAAAGTCTGTTCATCTGTTGAATGAATTTTGTGAGACCCACATATAGCTTGTAAATATATTATATTAACTGCTCAGAAATAATAATAATAATAATAATAATAATAATAATAATAATAATAATAATAATAATTATTATTATTATTATTATTATTATTTAGTCCTGCATTAATACTTTACTAAATCATTTTATAGGTGGTTCCTGACAAAGAATTCTCTTTTGTCCCTTTGCTTTTCTCTGACTCTTTTCTCTTTTGAATAATCTCTCCTTGTTTTCTGTCACTTCTCTCTAACTTCCCTGACTAGCCAAACTGCTATGTGTGCCACACCAGTCAAAGGCCATTTCTGCACTATACTATTATAATGCTATTATTCCACTTTGAACATCCTGTGGAATCCTGGAGTTTGCAGTTTAGGAAGGATGTTCAGAATTCTAACCAGAGAGCTCTTTGGGCCTCAGTAAATCACAAACCCCAGAACTCCATAGGATGTTGAAAGTGGAGTAATAGCACCATAACAGTGTAATGTGGAAATGGGTCTAGCATTATTTACCTTTTACTCCTTTTCTCCAAGCTGATTGGACTTCTTGCATGTCTATCTGGCTCCTATCACATTCTTCCTTTGTCTGGTATTTGTTTCTCCTCCCTTGTCTTCCTCTCTTTCCTGTGTCTTATCCTGTATCCTTGTCCCTCACCTCTTATTCTTCCTTTCCTGTCCTCTGTAAACTGAAAAAAATTGAAAGCTGCCTTAGTCAGATGGTTGGTCCACCTAATGAAGACACTGTCAACCCTAACCAGCAGCAACTTTTTAGGGGTTTGAACATGAATCTTACCTAGCACAACACCTGAAGATCTTTGGTATTACCTGGGATCCTTTCAGACCAGATAGCACAATGATTCCACTTTAACTGCTGGTGCTACATCCTATGGAATCTTGGAATCTGCAGTTTGGTAAAGCATTAAAGTACTTGGGGTAAGAATTCTAAATACCATTCCCAGAACTCCATAGGAAAAACCATGGCAGCTGAAGTGAAACCATATTGCTATAATTATGAAAGGCCCTTGGTTATCTCTCATCTGAACCCATTGTGAGCTTTGATTTCTTGAATCAAATAACACTGGATATATTCAGAGGGTAACAAGTAGTATTAATTACCAGTCCCATTTCAATGTTCATAATGTACTTCTTCTGTCTTTTTTTTTAAATAGACCATGTCATCTTTGTATTCTATTTTCATTACCTCTTTCCCCATTTTGGTGTCTTAAATCCTGCCAGAGCAGGATACATGTTGTTCACGTATACATGAGCCTAGCTAGACATGTGTGAATGAGATCATGCAGTAACAAACTACATAGAAACACAGGAAGTTTCCTTCAAAATGTTTCTCTGTCTAGCCCAAGAGTGGGTATAGAGGAGTCTAGCAAGTCCCTAGCAACTCACACTCAGATTTAGCCAACTCCCTATTTTCCATCCAACTCACACAAAAACAGCTTGAGAACATTTAAATATGCAGTTGTAGGGGCTTCCCCCCACCCCAAAATAGCAAGACTTCCCCACAAAACAGCCTAAAAGGCAACCAGGAATAACATAATATTGTCTCCATTTACCTAAATTGGCAGCCATAATAGTAGTAGGGAGGTGTAGCTCCTGTCAAAAGTGATTTATGACCCTCAAATTTGATTGATTTACGACCCGTCAGATTTGATTGATTTATGACCTGTCAAAAGTGATTGATTTATGGCCTGTCAAGAAATGACTGGCACCTATCAATCTCCCTCCCCCGGAAGTACTAGGGCGGGACATCCGGAGGGGCCGTACCCCTGCCCACCCACGTGGTCCAAGCCGTCCAATGGGGCGACTTCTAACTGGGTTCCCAGGGGCCCCAGCGGAGCCACGTGACCCCCAGATCCACGCCTCGGCCAACGACGGCGACTTCCGGCTCGCGCTGCCATTGGTCCAGCGGGGCCGTGTGACCCCTCGAATAGCCCCCCCCACCACCCTCGACCAATAGGGACGGACCTGGACCCCTCAGAAGCACGTGTGTCAAACCGGCCAATAGGAAGACTCCCTTGGGAGAGATATATTGTGGGGAGAAGCGGCCATTGTTGCATGCCCGGACAAGTCCTGCGGAGACAACATGGAGGGTACTCCCCATAAGCGAGGGAATGGGAGGCGCCCCTCCCCAAGGTATGATGGTCCTGTGGGCTTTTCTATGCCTCTTGCACCTTTGAATATTCAACCTAGAAGACCGTCGCCGTTTAATGACCCTGAAAACGCACGCGGTCCTGCGCGCTATACTTGGCCTCTTTTCACCTTTCGATATTCAACCTAGAAGGCAGTTGACATTTGATGACCCTGAAAATGCACGCTCCACGGTCTGGAGTATGGATACTGCTGACCAAGACCCATTTCTTAGAAATGATTGCTGTTGTAATTTAAAAAGAGTTATCCAGAGGATAGGGGAGAAGGGAATTCCCAATACCCCACGGAGCCCAGATGAAGTGGATGGTGTAGCCACTCAGACTGAAGAGGCGATGGAGGTGGGAGACCCCAGCTAACTCTACCTACGCTGGTTGAAGAGGAGATGAATGAAAGCATGGAAATTGATTCAGGCTATGAGAGTTTAAAGGTAAGAGTTCTTTTTTATTATTATTTTTAAAATTGATGGGTGGGTTACCAGTTGCCAAGAAGAAAGGGGAATAAGTTGTTTTCTCAAAGCCACCCCCATCAAATATGTATCTATATTATTTCTCTCCCCTTGTTTTCCACACAGGAAGACCTGGACGCTGATATTGCTGAGAAACAACCTGACAAGAGTTGTGTGACTGTAAATGTTCCACCGACTCCAAGGAGTGAACATGTATTTCTTGTTTTTCTAACAATAAAAACGGTTTTTGTTACGCATGCGTGTTCATACTTATTTAGCCGGAAAATGGCAGGGCATGAAAAAATCCTAAGGGATATATATTATTCACCAGGGGAAGTTGGGAGCTTTGGCGGAGTGAACACCCTCTTTCAGGAAGCCAAAAAACAGAACCAGAAACTAAGGAGAGGGGAGGTTACCCAATGGCTTTCTGGGCAAGATGCTTATACGCTACACAGACCAGCGAAAACTCATTTTAAGAGAAACAAGATTATTGTATCTAAAGTGGATTCTCAGTGGCAGGCTGATCTAGTTGATATGCATCATTTTTCTAAATACAACAAAGGATATAAGTATATTTTAACAGTCATAAGATCTATCTAAATACGCCTGGGCTTTAGCTTTAAAGGAGAAAACTGGTAGAGAAGTGTCCAAAGCCTTTAACACCATTTTCGTGCAAGATGGAAGAAAACCTGACAAATTACAGACTGATCGTGGCCGGGAATTTCTAAATAAGGCCGTAAGTGGTCTATTAAAAAAACATGGGGTTCATCATTTTGTTACCAATAATGAAGTCAAGGCAGGGGTTGTGGAACGATTTAATAGAACTTTAAAAACAAAAATGTGGAGGTATTTCACGGCTAATAATACTTTTACCTATATTGATGTGCTTCCCCTGTTTATAAAAAGTTATAATCAAAGTTTTCACCGAACAATCAAAGCGAGGCCTGCAGATGTTAATGAGTCCAATTCTCTAGCAGTGTGGAAAACAGTATATGGAAAGACTACCCAAGCAAAAGGAGCTTCCTTCACTCAGAAAAGGAGATCATGTGAGGATTTCTAAAAGCAAGGGGTGTTTTTGCCAAGGGCTATGAACAGAACTTCACTACAGAAGTATTTATTGTGGACCAAGTTATCAGAAGTACAAATAGACCCGTGTTCCTGCTGAAAGATTATCACGGGGAGGACATAGTTGGGGAGCTTTTATCCCGAAGAGTTACAGAAGGTTAATGCAAAACAGGATCAAGTGTACAGGATTGAAAAGATCCTAGCCACTAAAGGGCGGGGTAAGAGAGCAGCACCTAGTGAAATGGTTAGGCTGGCCTAGCAAGTTCAACAGTTGGGTGCTTGCTTCTGAAGTTGGAGAACCTGTGTAGAAACCTGGGAAAGAAAAATGGGGAAAACGGATTTTATGTCACACTCCCCAGCAATGCCTGTGCAACAGTTTTTCCACAGAATACAACTTCAAGCTTTACTATCTCTTTAGCAAGGCCCCTGGAACTTCCAGGGGCCTGGGAAGTAGGTTTAGCTGAAATACAGTATCCACGCACTTGCTTGGAATACTATCAATTCTGAGACCAAACGTGATTGCAAGTGAGAAGAAGACATGGCCCTTCAACCTGCAACGTGGCTATTATTCCAGTGTTCCTGAACTGTTGGAAAACATGAACAACCTGATAACAGCGGACCGTGACCCCCCTGAAGTGCTTCTACATTACGATCCTGTGACCAGAAAGGTTAGGCTTAAATCAAACGGGCCTGAACATACAAAATCCTAACTGGGAGGAAGACTAGCCCACATATTAGGATTACCTCACAATCAGCAAGCCAAAAATCCACCCTTCGCAGCAGACATCACTGGGGGTTTCAACACCTTATATATTTACACAGATATTGTGGAACATCAGGTAGTCGGGGACTTCTATGTGCCTTTGCTGCGTTGCATTCCTGTGCAGGGGCAGAACAACGAATGTGTCAATATTGGTTATGACAAACCTCACTACATCCCTGTAAGTAAGCATCACATAGACACCATCACCATAGAGATAAAGACAGACCATAATGAAAAAGTGCCATTTCGCTTTGGTAAGGTGCTTGTGAAGCTACACTTCCGTCCCAGGAGAATACTGAATCTTTAAAGATGGTGATCCTGAAACCCTATGGTGACCCGGCCCTTTATAGAGATTACTACAGGGCCCAGGTAGGAAAATGGGCTTCCTGGGTATCAGGGGATCCCTGTTATGTATGGGTCTGGGCTTGGTGGGATTTTCAGAAGCCTTTTCAGAAAAGCAGTTCCACTTTTGAGAAGAGGCCTGACACTTATCATTAAACCCCATGTTAAAACTGCTGTTCATAATATTGCTAAAGATGTGGCCGGTGAAGTGACTCAGGCTGTTATAAATAAAATGAACCCCACAGCTCCACAAGAAGGATCAGGCCTGATGTATGTTCAACGGAGGAAGGGTAAAGAAAAGCATCACGGGTGAGGTTAAAAGGGGCTTCCCCGAGCCCTTAAAGGAAGCGCATGGGAAGAAAGAAAACTCAGAACCGGAGAACCGTAAGGAAGAGGAGGAGCAGGCAGCGGCGGAAACCAGTTGGGGCAGATATATTTTAAACACAATCATGGCTTTTATCCACAGTGGCTCTGAAGAATGCACAAAATCTGAATTAGACCTATTTACTATTGGGCCCACACAGACAAGTATCGAGAGAAGTTTGTATATTGAGGTGCCCCCACTGACAGCTCTGTCAGAATCTGCACCGCTAGATTTTTTATAGCAGGAAGTGGCGAAGACTATGTAGACCTTAATGATTCTCTCCTTTATATTTCTCTTAAAATTGTTAAGGAAGATAATACAAACATTCCCCGAGATGCTGAAGTAGGGCTTGTGAATTATCCAATAGCCTCTATCTTTAGCCAGCTGGATGTGACTTTGGGGGATCGCCTCATCAGCCAGAGCAACAACTGCTATCCTTACAGAGCCTTCATTCAATCTCTGCTGAACTACAGCGAAGACACCCTTGCAAGCCAATTTTCTGCAGGCTTATTTTACAAAGATACGGCTGGAGAACATGAATCGGCAGATCTGGAAGGGAATAATCAGGGTTTTATTAAAAGAGCAAACCTGACAGCTGAAAGCCGAAAGGTAGATCTGCTGGGCATCTCCACATGGACCTGTTTTTTAAGAAAAATTGCTGCTAAATGGAGTTGATGTGAAAATTAAACTTACCCGCAACAAAGATGCTTTCATCTTAATGACTGATGAGAGAAGCAAACAGCCAGTACAAAGTACAAATTTTATCAGCTTCCCTTTTTGTGAAGAAGGTGAGAGTGGCACCAGGAGTCCGGCTAGGTCATGCAGAGCCACTGACATGCAATGCTAAATACCCTGTGGACCGTGTAAGCATCAAAGTTTTCAGCATCCCGAAGAGGAAGCCGTGTCTCCCAATCAGGAAAATCTCTTTTTGCTAATTACCCAAACAGGTGGTTAGTAGGTCCTGTTGATAATGATGCCTTCAGTGGAGTTTACAACAAAAACCCTTTTAACTTTAAACATTATCACATCAATTTTGCGGCCTTATACTTGGATGGAGAGCAGATCCCAACAAAACCATTTCAGCCCAATTTTGAAGACGGAAACTGTGTCAGAGAATACATGAGTTTGGTGCAGATTGCTGGCAAGCGTATGAGTCTGTGTTTTTTAGTCAACCGTGAGGAATATGCGAGAGGTTATACCCTTTTTGCATTTGACCTTACTCCAGATCAGGAAGGCGGGGATCACTATTCTTTGATCAAAACTGGAAACCTAAGAGTGGAATTCCGATTTGCCAGGCCCTTGCCCACTACAGTAAATATGATCGTATATGCTGTCTTCGACAATGTGATAGAGATAAATCACAGGCGAAATGTCCTTTTTGACTATATGTAAGATGGACAGCCTGCAATTAAGCCGCATCCTTTCTTCAAATCCGTACACGCGGAAGCTATTCTATGGAGTCTTCCCTTGTGACATGCTCCCTAGAGAGAAGCTGCTACAAAGGCCTATTTGCCTAGTCATCAACACCCACCCTCACAATCTCCCTGGGAGAACACTGGCTAGCTATCTACTTAACAGAAGAAAAGTCTGGTGAATTTTTTGACTCCTATGGACACCCTCCAGATCACCCTCTCTTTCCTAAAACCATCATGAAATTTTTAAGAAAAAATGCCAGCAAAACCATGTTTCAACCCAGACAGGTGCAAGACCCAGACTCTGTGGTTTGTGGATACCATTGTGTGTTTTCTGCAGCACCGCTGTAAAGGACTCACATTTAAAAATATTCAAGACTTATATTCTCATGGATTTGCAAAGAAACGATGAAATGGTGGTAGATTATGTAAAAACAAAGAGAAACATGTCCAGGCTTGTCCCAAACATGTCCAGGCTTGTCCCAAACATGCCCAGGCTTGTCCCAAACATGTTTCAACCTGCCCAGGGGTGTACAACATGCAGTGCTTTTCACAGGCAATCTTCCCACAAACATACCCTCTAGGAAGGGTTTTTAAAAGGAATTTCTTGTGTATTAGTGTGTTTTTTTATCGCAAAGCAAGAGTCATACACGTAATATATTTTAATAATTATTTATTTATGTTTCTGAAAAACATCAGCAGAATCATAAGTGGAGCCATGTAGGAGTGCTAGTCTGTCTCTGTTTTTTCAAGTCCTGCGGGAGAGGTAGGGTGTGCGAATCAGTCGTGGCGCGTATGCATTTGGATTCTTTAGGTTGTCCAAAACTTCTCTGTTGGCAGGGTTCCCCACTACAGATGATGGAACATTTAGTTCTGCCATGGCCCTCATAAAAACATCCCAACCTGTTGGAGTGTGTTTGGCTGGTAAGGCGTGCGTCTGAGTAATACCCTTGACCAAATCCAGCATATTTGAGCCCGTTACCGGTTCCCCTTTATACACAAATGAGCCTTTGTCATCCCATGAAGAAATACTCTGGTTTTGCTTCATTTTCTTTAACAACACCTTTGCTGCATTCTTGTATCTAGCAGGCAGGCTTTCCAGAACTTCTTGAAAGAGTGGCTCAAAGGAGCTTTCCAAAACATTTTGAGATGCCTGCTGTGGCTGAGGTAGAATCAGGTTTAGGCTTTCCACATCTTGAGATGACTGCCGTGGATGAGGTAGAATCAGGTTCAGGCCTTCCTTTTCTGTTCCTTCGCCTGACATGTGTTAAATACTTTTGAAGCAAAGCCTCGTATTGTTTAGCTTTTTCATATTCTGTTAAGTCAGTCCTCTGAAGAATCCTCTGCATCTCTGCATCCAGGGTATAAATGGCCTTAGTTCTGATGTTCTCTTCCTTAGGAAATGATCCCTTTAGTTGCTCTAGCTGATGGCTAGGGACCAAGTACATCTTTTCTGCATGTTCCATTAGTGATTGGCTAAAGACTCGTTATTAAGGGAACAGCAAAACTTAACAAGGGTCCAAGAAAACCCCCAGACTGCTTCACCAAGTACTTTTTTCTTCTCAGAGAGACTCTCCTGTTACCCAGTGTTTTTATTAGATGGCGATTCTTTTTCAATACACGTACCTGGTGGGGAGATAGAGGAATGTTGCCTTTTAAAGCATTGAGAGCTATTTCTGAAATGGCTGCCACCAGGTCATCTGAAGCTGTGCATAAAAAGGCTTTCCTCTGGGATGGGGATCTAATCAGCAGTTTTAAGAGAGCTAGGTTTCTTTCTACACACCCAGACATGTTGACCTGAAGGGGATGCGGAAGCAATAGTTGGAAGGGAGTTAAAGGGGAGCCCTTTTGTAAGCAGCTTGACCCTTCTTCACAGTGTATACTGCAGGCCAGTCTGGAGGGAAAAGGCCGGTTCGTAACCTATAAGATTCTGGCGTAGTAGCCTGTAAATCAATGACAAGGTAGCCATATGCTTTGCTCGTAGCATCAGCAAATGCTTCCATGAAAAACTTAGTATTTCCTGGTACATTTTGATGAGCCAACGTAGCAATTTGTAATTTATCCCTTGGGTTTTTAAACAGCACCATGTATTTTGCGTTTAAGCTGATGGTGCGGATGCTTTTTCCCTTGCAGAAAATGTTCTGTGATGAAAACTCAGATTCCGGTGGTGTACATACTGGGTAAAGGCTTTTTCAACTTCACTATTATCAGAGGCAGCAGCATCAAATCGTCTATCACCAAGAAGTTTATTTTATTGAGGGGTAACAAATCTTCATTATCAAGTTTATCAGGCAAACCCTCTACAAACTGAATAAAGGGATATTTAGATAGAAGTTCTTTGTACAATGGTTGCCAACAGCTATAGCACCACAGAATATTCTCAGGTAACACAGAAAACATACTACGAGCATTATCCAACATATTTTTTACAAAAACAGTTTTCCCACAGTTGCTTGGTCCTGCTAGAATGGCTGAGAAGGGATGTTGCCAGGCGTGTATCCATATTCAATAACCATAAGGGAGAGTCTTAAACCCTTCAGTAATGACCCTCTGTCATAAACCACCCTTTGAGTTTTCCTAAGCTCTTTTGTATGGATAGACCATTGACGCTATTTTATACCTTGGCTGCTGCACAACTATCTCATGAGTGCCTTCTCCGTTTCTGTCTGAGACGTAGTCAAACACCAGATCTTTAAGACTGTCAAAATTAATTTTTTCACAGTTAGCAACATTCAGGGTAATCCCTTTTGACCTTCATGCAAGCTGTACCACCAGAAAGCTTGTACCCATACGTTTTAGGGCCTGCTGACACATACTCTGTGATATATTGATCTGGAGGACTTCGCTGGTGAGGTCCCCTAAGTAATCTCCCAAAGGAGGGTTCCATTCTCCCTCCCGACTCACAAATATCACACTGTCTGTATCGTGGTACAGAATTCTGTCTTGAAGCTTATCTAACAATTGGTAGAGTTCAAGGCGAGCGTAAGCTGTGGTAAAGCAAGCTATGAACTCATTCTTTCTACCTGAGGTTGTAATGCGGGTCCTCAGAACGTTTCCACGACACGCACACAGCCTCCTCATCAATAAATTCAAACATTGAAACATTGTAAGTGTCAGAAAATAAAAGGTGGAAGAACTCATCAGGATCCCTCACCACTTGTGTGTTAGTCAGGTTCGTTCTCTGCCCAAATTTTCCCCACAATGAATTTAAAAACAGTTTGGCAATTTGTCTCTTTGCAGGGTTCACAGCAATTTCTTCCTTGCGCAAAAGCACACCCTCCTTTTCATGAAAATCATCTATATATTTATCTTTATCTTCTTCACTGACACACCAGTGGGGGTACCCTGAAGCCTCCTGTTTCTGGCGCAGATGTAATTTAATATACTGTTCAAATAAGGAGCTGTTCCTGTTTTCAAAATGCCACACTTCATAGATTTTCATCACTTTGTAACCCTTTTCCATAGCCACTTTCAGTTCAACAGTACACCAGGTTCCCACCAAGGCCCTCTCCTCATCTGTGTGATTGCAGGGGTCCAACTGGCGGTATTCTGCACAAGTTGCACAGAGCACAAACATCAGTTTACCACCGACTTTACTAGGAAGAACAGGGAAAAACAGCCCACGAGGGGCAGTATTTTAAGCTTGGCGAAGCCAAAGTACTCTGAGAGTGGTTGAAACTTCTCATAGATAATTTTGGGGTGGCCAAGAGGATAGTCTTTTGTTTTGTTGACAAAGGGGTATAGGCTGGTAAAATCATAGTATTTATCTCCTCACCCTCTTTAGGCTTGTAATACAGACAGACTGCATTTGTATCGACCCCCAAAGAGAGCATCTCTGGGTTCTATGGCTTCTGGAACTCAGCTTCAGCAAGAAACTGTTTGAGTTGATCATCTGTTTTTAACTGGTTTCTCCACTCATGTTCCCAGATTGTCCTGACTTCAAACCCCAGACATTTCAGTTCAGCAGCCCTTTTCTGTGTGGAGTTGTAAGAAACTCATATGTTTTCCCCACCAGAGGGTTCCAGTCCTCTGGTGGGTAACACAGGACACATCCATGAAAAAAACAACCGCAGAATTCAAAAGCTGTTTCTTTACCATTTATGACAGCGTGGCCATCAAGAAAATATTTGCCAGCTTTGACCTCTCCACCTTTTAGAGCATGCTGAATCTGAATGTTTTCTTTATGTTCAAGGTATGAAAGCCACTGAATTGCAGGGGTTGAGAAGCGCTTACATTGATTATGGTACCTATCAGGCTGTGGGATTGCAAGGGATCCTCTTCCAAAAACATAAAGCGGTACATTGCAAAACACACACTAGCCAGTGTAGGGTACTGTAAAGGGTCTATGGCTACCCAGTTTTCTCTCCCGTCTCCGACTTCTTGTAAACCTTTGTCAGATTCATGATTTCATGTCTGTATTTGGTACAAGCTCTTGCTGAAGAATATTGACATCCTGCTGGCAATAGAATGCCAACTCTTTCTGCATGTCAAAGTTTTTGTTTTGTTTTCTGCATACCATGCTAAAAAGGCTTCCTGTTCCCCAGGCTTCATAAACTGAACACCATAATCCTCAGCTTTGGGGAATAGGACCAACATAATCCCAGTTTTCAGGTGTATTGAAAAAATGTGGGAAGTAGTTGGTGTCCCTTTGGAGCCGCCAAAACCGAGGGCCTTTGGAAGCTTAGCTAGGGCCATCGGCAGGTGACTGAGGGAATCAATGAATTTCAAACCTAACCCTTTCACTGTAATACATATCAGCTTCCCTCCTTGAGCAGAGAATATCTACATCCAGTTTTTCTTTGATCAGTTCCTGAATGATAAAGTAAGAATCATAACATTTTGAATTATGGGCAATGAATGTGGTATCAGCAAACTGCCCATCTGTTATGAAAGTCTTGATAAACTCAGACATACATCCCTGACCCTTAAATTCCCATGTTTGGCCAGCAGGGGGCCATGTGGGCTTTTCCTCCTCCCCCGGGTCCTCATTCTTATGCCCCTTTTTCTTCCTTTTACTTGGTTTGAGACCCTCTTTAAAACACTCTACAGTTTCCCCTTCAAAGGCTTTAGCAAAACAATAATTAGGGACATGGACACCTGTGATTGATGGGTTTCAATATCAAAAAATATGTACCTGGTGGAGGTATGAGGGTACTTAAGGCGTTTCATGAAGCACAGATGTTTTTCATCCTTTTTAATAATCCCCCAACACACAGAGCATTGTCTTCCTCTACAGTCACCCTCACAATGGTCATATTTGACATAACGGCCACATTTCTGGCAGAACTTCCTAGGAGAACATGTGACCTTCTTCTCCAAAGCCAGGGTTTTATGTCTGTTTAGACAGGCCTTGGATCTACACAACAGCTTGCACTTATAGCATCTTTCCATTTTAGTTCACTGTAGAGGTAGGTACCTGTTTCCGGACACATGCGACAATAGTGCATACAGTTATGGGTATGTACATATACACTATTGCAATATGTGCAGAGATTCCGGGCTCCAAAAAGACCTTTCACATTGAGTACCCCATAAAAATGACCTTCATGTATAAATACAGTGTATGTTTTTGAATACCTGGGTTCCTGTGTTTTAAAAAGACCCCAGCCATTGTCAGAATAACGTGCAACATGGATATTGACCTTCAAATGCTCTTCAACAAGTGAAATGTCACTAAGGGATACTTTTTTCTGGTCAGACCAACCTAACTCCTGATGCAGTTTGCTAGCATCTCTAAACAGTTCTGCATCAGTGGGGATTTCACTAGCCATTACTGCCACAAGACTGGCAGCAAAGCACAAATTGTTGCCCACATTGGTTGGGTCTACCAGGTGTTTTCTTTTTTTAGCAATGATTGAGCTGTAAGGAATAGACCGTATGGCTCTTGAACGCCCCCCTCCCCTGGGAGCACGCACAATGGTGACAACCAGACTGAGTGTTCCATCTGCACAGATCTCCATATTACTTTGTAGGAGTTTGCTTACGTGAGACAAAAAAGCCTCAGCATTCAAAAGATCCCTGGCTCTTAGAGCTCCATACAGAGGATTTGCTAAACCAGGGAGCCTGGCAGACGTAACTGAATATAGTCCCCAGGAAATAATCTGGCATTAGCGTTATCCAGAACTTGCTGGATAGCCTGGTGTAGCGCAGCCACAGCCTCTGCATATGACCTTATGCGGTCTAAATTTACAAATCTGAATTCTTCAGCAATACGTAATGCCTGGAACCTCTCATTGAACCACTCCCATCTTCCAATCCTCTTCTCTGCAAAGACACGGACGGGCTCTGGGTTATGTGGGGGTGGGGAGACGGGTGCCGGTTCTGGGTTATGTGGGGATGCTGGCTCTGGAGTGCTTGGGAAGGGGTGTACTAACACCTTCAGGATCCAGGAATTCTGGCACAGATTGTTGTAAAGCCTCCTGAGAGGGCATCATTTGACCAGCAGGTTTTTTAATTTTTTTCTTAGCTCCCTTCCTGGAGGATAAAAGTATCTTTTTTGCTCTGTTTATTATTTTAATAGACCTTTTTTCCACAATTTTTTTATTGTTAGGTTTCTTTTTTTGTTTCCTACGTTTTGGAGCTTGAAAATGAGGATTGCCCCCACCTACTTGCACATTTTCAAAAGGCGCATCAATAGGAACCACATAGTTAGACTGGTTTTTAATAGTATCATCAAATGCATTCACCCCGCATTGTAAACTATCTGTAAGCTTGTTCAGAGCTGTACTGTAATTTTGTGCAGAGCTGCTAGCATGATGCTTCAGTTCTTCCTCAGCCCCTGTTGAACACACACATATAATTCCCTATACTTTAAAATATCCTGTTCAACCATTTTTGCAAACTGATCAATTGCAGAGGTTGAGGATTCAGGTCTTTGTCTTTTATGAGCTGGTTCTTCACTGTTGTCTAAAACAGAGGGAAAACCCAGGCATCAGTAATTGAACCTCCCCCATCTCTCTCATCATTTATTAAACTTTTTTACTGTCCAAAACAGGCTTATGATAACCATAATGCCAACTGTCTACATCATTTTTTCTTTTCAGCTTTGTGCTTGAGCGACGTCTTATGCTCTTTGGTAATAACTGCAACAGCAAAGGCGGATTAGTAAATTCTTATGCTTTGGCAGGACACCCTTAACCACCAGCCCCACGCCAATAAGCACAAGTTTCTGTTACACCAAAATCAGAGTCTTCTAGTTCCATGCTTTTTCTTCCAGACCCTGTCTTTTCTTAGCTTAGCTTAGCTTAGCAGGGACAACTTTGGGGATTGAAAGCACAGGCTTATGATAACCATACTCACCAGTGGTCGCATTATTTTTCTTTTCAGCTTTGTGCTGGAGCGAGTCTTCTGCTCTTTGGAATAACTGCAACAGCAAAAGAGCTCTATTAGTAAATTCTTATGCTTTGGCAGGACACCCTAAACCACCAGCCCCACGCCAATAAGCACAAGTTTCTGTTACACCAAAATCAGTCTTCTAGTTCCATGCTTTTTCTTCAGCTGTCTTTTCTTAGCTTAGCTTAGCTTAGCAGGGGCAGAACTCTGGGATTGAAAGCACAGGCTTAATCATAACCATACTCACCAGTGGTCCCATTCTACTTTCTTTTCAGCTTTGTGCTGGAGCGAAAGCCCCTTGGTAATAACTGCAACAGCAAAGAGCCCTATTAGTAAATTCTTATGCTTTTGGCAGGACACCCTTAACCACCAACCCCACGCCAATAAACGCAAGTTTCTGTTTTACCAAAATCAGAGTCTTCTAGTTCCATGCTTTTTCTTCCAGACCCTTCAGAGCTAGGACCTAAAAGGGGTGGGTGGGTAAATATTAGAGCTGTCTTTTCTTAGCTTAGCTTAGCTTAGCAGGGGCACAACTTTGGGGAGTAACAGACCCTTAAAAGAAACATAACACTTTTACCTGCTTGTTCAGATGACATGGCAAATTGTGTCAATGTCCTGGAAGTTTTCAACAACAACAAAATATGCACCTTTGTCAGAAAAGAACAACCAAAATGAGAAGTGATGTAGTGAGACATATATCATGCTTTATTGAATCTGAAGGTAAAATAAACATGGGACAGCCTGAACACAGAGGGGAAACGGAACCCTGCATGGACATGCTAGCTTGAACAGGCAGTCTGTAGAGTAGGCATGCTGAGACATGCCCAAATGGTTGATAGGAAGAAAAAGCTAGTGCGCATGCTTTTTAGAACAGACTCAAGATAACATGGAGGAGCAAACATTCAGTCTCTTTGAATGTTATTTGCGTATGGTGTGTGGAGACTCACCCCCAAGGCACCTTCAAAAAGAATATTTATTTTTACAACAAATTTCTTCTATGGTTCAAAACGAAATTGAGCAAAAAAACAGCCATTTCCCTTCAAATAGATTCAGTTGATATTGCCAAGCGCACTTTTCACTTAGTGATGGAGACAACGTTTGAAGATGGACAGACCAACTGGGGAAGAATTCTAACTATTATGGGGGTTTGCTGGATTTCTTACTAAGACTTTATTGCAGAATGGAAACCCTTTGCAAGGTGAATTGCTACAAGATCTTTCACAGTATTATGCAGAATGCTTGATAAGAAAAAAAAGGAGCCTGGATCACACAAAACCGCAGAAAGGTAACTCTATTTGTGTAAAGTGTAATGACCCACATTAGTGTACAGTACTTAACAATGTTCTTTTTCTCTTTTGTAGGGAGATGGGCTTTTCATGATGTTTGAACAACACACACATCTGCCAACCCATTGTGTAAAGGATAGGCTTTTAGCCTTGTTAAAAAATTTTATAACCTATAGATGGCTTTTGCTTCCTGTTTAAATGATTTATTGCAATTCTAAATAAAAAATATTCAAGTATTTGAACTGTTTTTTGGTTTAACACAAAATCTAGACAAACACATGCATCTGGGTCTACTATTTTAAACACACACGCACACACACACACAGAGCATACACAAATGGAAAAATATATTAAAAATTGTACCATTTTAAAGAGAATGAATGTAATGCTTGCTTTCAGAAATTAATAGAATTCCTTCCCCACACAAAATGCTCTAATGGAATAAGAGAGAGAGAGAGAGAGAGAGAGAGAGAGAAAGAAAAGAAAGAGAGAGAGAGAGAGATTAATACAGTTCCTTCCCCACACAAAATGCACAGGCTTAGAATATGAACATGCTTACCTATCCTGGAAGGGAGCTGTTTCTTGTTAGCACCTCCTTAAAGTTTTCATAAGCACAAGAAGGCTGTTTTATAGTGTTTAGCCAGAAAGGCCTGGAAATATCCAGCATTCCTTCTTTTTCCTGTTTTCAGATCAATAGGTCTGTCTTATCTTTTTCTTGCATAGGCCATAAATAAGCATCATAATTAAGGACTGATCTTACAAACAGGAGCTCTTTTAATGTTAAAGAAGTCTGTTTAGACAGAAAGGCCTGAAAATTTGATCCCTACTCAGGATTTGGAAAAGACAAATAAAAGAACAGATGATTTTCTTTTATTCAACACTTTTATTTTTACAGAGGTTACAGCAGGTTTGTTTTTATTCAACAGTTAGGAACCATTTATAAGGTCTCTTTTTAATTACAGTTTGGACATAATCTATATATTCTTTGTCAGTAGGCTTCAGCAGATTTTTGAGACATTGATAGGATTTTTCAGCCCTCATCATGGTGGTTAGAGTGTTTAAGACTTGATACACGGTTTCTTGTTTTAATTCAAGAAGATTTAAGGCAGACCCTAGTATGATGATTTCTTGAAATACATGTGCAAAGCTTATTTTACTACATTCTTCCTCAAATGTTTAGATATAATTTTTTTATTCCACATTAGACAGGTGTGTGACTGCTGACCCTCAGATTTTTCTTGACAAGCCCAGCATTTTCTCTCTAGATATTCATCAAGGACTTTATTTATAATCACATAAAGGATGACTCTTGTCAAAGATTTCATTGCTCTCCATCTTTTCTTTGATGAAATGGGTGCGGCTTCCAGGCCCAAGATCCTTTGCATTCTGACATGTGCAGGTTGTGTGGCCACCAGCTCTACAGAGTCCTAAAATTCAACAGGAAGAGTTTTAAAATGTGGCCCATACAATATGTCTCACCTACTGACCCCCATATATGTTCACAAACCTGTATTTCTCCTATGGCTGCCAGCTTCAGCAATGCTGTTGTGCATGGCTCCTGGACAGTCCTTCAGCAACTTGTACCTCACCACAGCTTGTCCCAGGTTCCTGAAAATGGAGAACAATGATTATTAGTTTCTGGTCTCCCCAGGGTAGCCCCGAACTCTCCAGATATGTTTCCCCTTTTACCTGCGCTACAGCATTCTCTGCTGAGAGAGAGTCTAACATAGTGTGCCATTTGGGACTCTTCCTCTGGTGGACAATTCTCTTTATCTGCATCCAAACTGCATTGCTGAGGGGTGGTTGGCGCCTCCATGTTGTCTCCGCAGGACTTGTCCGGGCATGCAACAATGGCCGCTTTCTCCCCACAATATATCTCTCCTCAAGGGCGTTTCTGATTGGCCGGTTTGAACACACTGCTTCCCTGAGGGGTCCAGGTCCGTCCCTATTGGTTCAAGGGGTGGTGGGGCGGGCTATTCGAGGGGTCACACGGCCCCGCTGGACCAATGGCAGCGCGAGCCGGAAGTCGCCCGGTGAGATTGGCCGGCGTGGATCTGAGGGGGTCACGTGGCTCCGCTGGGGGCCCCATGGGGACCCAGTTTAGAAGTCGCCCCATTGGACGGCTTGGACCACGTGGGTGGGCAGGGGTACGGCCCTTCTGATGTCCCGCCCTAGTACTTCCGGGGGAGGGAGATTGATAGGTGCCAGTCATTTCTTGACAGGCCATAAATCAATCACTTTTGACAGGTCATAAATCAATCAAATCTGACGGGTCAGAAATTAATCAAATTTGAGGGTCATAAATCACTTTTGACAGGGAAAACCTACACCTCCCACTATGCATAATGGTGTAGGTTAAACCTTAGAGTTATTATATGGCCTTCACCATATATCAAACAGGCTTTCTCAATAAGTACATGTTAGCAAAAGAGCCAAATTCATCTTTAAACAAAAGAGCAAGGAACAGCCTGACCTTATTTTAGCCTATCACTATTGTCTAAGTTATTATGAGGTATAAAAGTCAACATAACTAATATTTATAAAATACTCTGATGAGATTTTGTTATTGTTAGTTCATTTTCTTTGGTTGAATGGGGAGCATAATCTTTAGTCCTTTAGGTGCTGTCCCAAGGCCACAGAAATGATCAGAAATCTACCTCTAATGTCAGATCACCTTTTCCCAAGAGAAGAAAATCCAATTTCAGATTCCATTTGGACCCTCCCCCTCGCCATTTAGGTTTGCCAGGTCTCAGGGCAATGGCCAAAGTTTCTGGAACTTCCATGTTTATCTAGGAGGGGAGGTAAATTTTGAGGCAAGTAGTGTTGGAGGAGGAGAACATTTGTAAACATCTCCTAACATCACCCAGACAGCTGAGATAACATGATTGGGGCGGGGGAATTCCACCTTTTGTAGCATCTGGGAGTGATGGTACCTTTTAAATTATTTTTATTTTGTTTTATGAAATTTCCTTTCAAAACAAGTTGAACCAGAAATAAATTTCTGACCACCTCTTTTTTTTTCTTTTTCTTTGTACTGGGGGAGACAAATAAGGCCTCTGATAGACTCCCAGGTAGAAAACTCATGATCAGATCCCTGAAATATGCCCAATCCCATTCAGTGAAGTAGAAACTCTGACTTCAAGGAGAAGAGAATAAAATATACTGGTGGGTGAAAAGGAAATACATTGAACCCACACTTCTCTTAGCCTCTGACCATGAGTCCAACAGAGGGAAAGATTTAAACCAGCTCACCAGCCCTTTCATCAAGAACAAAAAGACTTATGGAGGGGTAAATTCTATACTTTAAAAAGTCTCTCATAACTTCTACCCTGCCGAAAAGGGACAGCCAGAACCTTGCAGAAACAGAGGCTTTGTCCTTCCCTTTCGAATTGCTCTCTTAATCTTGAATATAAAGAAGAAAATTCCTTCTAAAAGCTCATACAGAAACTCCTCTCCCTGGCGAAATCTGAAATGGCTCCCTGACCAAGACAGATGAGAGCCTTTTCTCCTGTGCTACACCCTTGAACGGCCATCCTTCCTCACCTGACACACAGACTGTGCTAAATCTTTTCTTAGATTCAGTTATCAAACAGCCCTTGAATAACTGTGACAGCCTCGAAAGATAAGTCTTAGCAGATTTTATCTGTGGAAGAGGGGAGCAAGAAGCACACTTTTACAGCTTACAGACTTTTCCCGCATTGTAGGTCAGGAATGGACAAGTTTGTCAGTGCTGGAGCCCCAAAATTTTTACCCACTATAGGCTGCATCAGGGCACGAAAGAGTCAACATGCCAATAAAAAAATTTAAAATTTCAATAAATTAAAGCCACAAGTGACCAAGTTCCATTGTTCGACTTGAGGTTTGGAGGGCTGGTCTTCATAGGGTCTATCTGTAACTACTCTTGTTTTTGGAGACCTCCATGAATAAAAAATCCAGATTTTGGGAGAAAATATTTTTGGTACAAGTAGCCACAGTGGGTAGAGGCTCTGTAGAAGCCTAAAAGTCACAAATGTGTCATTGAGGGCACATGAATTCCATGGGCTACACATTGACCATCCCTATTTTAGTTTAAAAACCAATATTACCTGTCCCATCCTAGGACCAGTATAGTCCAGCTTAGCACAAAAATCTGGGAGATTTCAACAGTTCGATCTCTTCCCGCATTGAGTTTGTGGTGACAGTGTCCATTGAAATCCCAAACCTGCAATTGAAATCAGGAAAAAAAGAAACCCTTTCAGGCAACAAGAAGATAGAAAATCTTTTTAGCAGCTGCAGAAGTAACATTTCTAACAAAGTATACAGGAACAGCTGGGCATGCCTGTTATATAGACCAGGGTAGAAGAACCTCCCTTCTCCCTCCTAGATATTATGACTGCAGAATTCCTTGTCCTTGACTTTTGGCCAAGTTGGCTGAAGGCCAATGGGAACTGGAGCCCAAGACCAATTGGTGGGTCATAGATTGTCCACTCTACTGGAGTCCTATATGCATGTGCCCTGCATGTAAGAAATTCCAGCTAGAAATTTATTTTCCGGCATTTCAGACAGATGGTAATGGAACATCCTGATTTTTTCACATGACCCCAAAATAAAATTACTTATGTTGTATAAGTAAAAGGCATGCCTAACCTATGCCTTTACACTTCTAGAGTTATTATAGAACAAAGCTGAGGAAGAAATTCTTGGGCCTTGTGGTTGTTGTGTGCCTTCAAGTCCCTTCTGACTTATGGCAACCCTAAAGCAAACTATCACAGGGTTTTCTGGTGTTGAGAGTGTGTGATGCACTCAAGGTCACCCAGTGGGTTTTCATGGGCAAGAGGGAAATCAAAACCCTGGTCTTCACAGTCATAGTCCAACACTCAAACTGCTACATTACTCTGGCCTTGTGGTACCTAGCTATAATTATGGGCTGTACACAGACCACGTACAGTGAAACAGTTTGTGGAACACGGACATATATGTGTGCTCATTTCATTGTCTTCATGGAGCCTACCCACAGAGTTTTGAGGTGTGGCCTATCATCAGTTTTTCACCTGTCATCACAAATCTCCATGGAACACTCAAATGAATGGAAAATAAGACACAACATACTAAGTATCATTGTTTTCATAGGACTTTCATGCACATCAAATTTAGCAGGATTAAAACAATGGCTTTGTATATATCAGTACATATTGTAGATAGTACATATCAATGAATCAGGAGCTTCAGAAGATGTAGGAAAATGGTGACCGCTTGACTGAACAAGAAAATATCTTTTAGTAGGTGGAAAAGATAATCTAAAGATGTTGATGATGTCTGTCAGGCTCAGCCTGGAAGTGGACTTTGTGCTGCATGTCCAAACAAAAGCCCTGAATTTTTCTCTGCTTTGATTAAATCTCCTTCTATGTATCAAACACCAAAAACCCCAAATGACAACTTACTGCAGCTATAAGAACCTTTTTTCCCCGCAGAAAGCCACCTCCTCATGAGATCTCAGTGGGAAGTGAACTTTCTCCACTATTTATAGAAGTTTTTAGCTAATGTAGCTTGTTTTTGAGGCAAGATTTCCTTTTATCCAACTAGATGTATTTGGCAGGCAGGAATACATATAGTTTAGAAGTGACCCCCAATTGTCAAAACAGAGGGCAAGCATTCAGCTTTGGTTCTGTCTTGGATGTGAGCCAAGCTGTTTCCTGCATTGAGTAGGGGATGAAGGGAATGGTTTAGCTCCCTTTTCATGCCAGTCTACGCAAGCCATGGGTGGCTCATCTACCTCTGATATAATTAGCTAGGAATAATTCCTTTTAGGCATGTAAGTGTCAACAAGAGCAGCTGCCAGTATGGAAATAAAGGATGGGCATTTATTTATTTTTTTGTGTATAGATTGTTGGTGATAGTTTATACATGTTCTTTTATTTTTTTAACCCAGGGGGAGTATAAAGACATCCCATATGCAAACATCTTCATCTCCAGACCTTCTGCTGGAGCAGAACTGATAGGAAGCCAGTGCTATCTGAAGCTTGGAAACATTCCTTCTGAACATTTCCCAGGATTCCTCACTAACAGGGTTAGCTGGGGGATGCTGGAAGCTGTTGACTGAAGAGTATTTTTTCTGAGCTCTACACTGTTATGTGTCCTTGGGTTTTGCCACCCAAGGCAAGCTTCATCATCATCAAAAGGGAAAAAAGACCTTAAAAAAATTTTTTTCTTGGAATGCAAATTTCCCCAATTTTTAGCCAGCATGCAACTTCTCTAAGCCTCAGAAGTTACCCCGGAAAGAACAGTTGGTTGCTTTCCTTCTGCTGCTGCCTTAAATAATTTTTAACGTTCTAATGGATATTGGTTTTAATCTTATATATCTATTTGTGTGTTTGGGGCAAGAACCAGGTAAAAATAGTAACTCATATTGAAGTCATATCAAATTAAAGGAAGAGATGTATCCTGAGCTTCCAGTAAAGTTTATTGTTAATTCAAGCAGAAACTGTTGGAGAACGGGGGCTGAAATAACACTTCTGCTTAGTCCCAAAATACCATGCACTGAGAAAAAAAAAAAACACCTCCTCATTTGTGGCAAGAAAGAACTTTAACTCTTTCAAAATACAAGCAGCAGGCCTCATAGCTAAACACTTCCCCCCCATCACAGAGATGATTCTAGCTTTTTTAAACTGCAGAAAGCACTCAAAAGATGTAACTCCCTCAACAACTTTCTGAAATGTTAGATATGTCCCTGCACCACTGGAAAAATCCCTTCCATTGATGGAGTGATCTGCCATTTAGTGGGGGCTTCCTATTGAAAAAAAGAGGACAGAGTGGCAAAACTTTGATTCCCCTTTCCTTTTTGCAGCCTCCAACATCTGAAACAGCATGGCGGGAAAAAGAAGCAATAAAAAAACCTCCCTTTTTTAGTGCCAGAAAAAAATCCACAGAGTCCCAAAATTTTTTCAAGAAGTAGATGCAAAATTGCAGGTGAGAAAAGAAAGGTGGGGTTTGGGAAAACTGGAAAATGTGCAGCTGAAAAACAGTATGGGGGTTGGGAATAGACACACACCTTCTGCATTGGAAAAACGGTATTGCAGTGGAAATGTATAGCAACATGAGCATGTGGAAACATTTGCAGATGTTTTATTTTGAACCTGGGCCCCGTCCTGGAGAGCTGTTTTTTTTCTGATTCAA